>CM077262.1:25285806-25885806 GCA_039654775.1 Spinibarbus caldwelli | reverse complement strand
TTTTATTAAAATTAATGCCATAATTGTGGTCTTACAACAGGCTTTGTGAATGAAGGAAAGAATTAATGAAAGAATGAATGACTAAATAAATAAATAAATAAATAAATAAATACAATTTATTGGAATTTTTCATTGAAGTAACATATCTATCTATTTAAGTAACAGATCTATCTATCTATCTATCTATCTATCTATCTATCTATCTATCTATCTATCTATCTTTTTTTAGTGCATCCCACTTGCATCATATTGGCATTATATCAGCACCAATTATCATAAAGTTGACGATTAGTAATTATATGGTACTTCAAAAGAATAACCTGGTATTACTATGGTACTTTGTGTAAGCATTGTAGTACCAGAGTCCATTTTTTGTCCGTGTAAAAAGAAAACAACTCTAAAAAAGGGTGGATCTTCAGAAGACAGATTAAACGCTGCAGTCATGATGTGTATAGATATGTTTCATAAAGCACCAAAGCAAGCGTACGAAACATACAGTCACATGCGAAGGAGGCTGCCGCTTTCAAACGGTGTAATTACTACATTCCTGTGGATGCGTAATATCCAAATAAACACATCTCCAAACAAAAAACAAATTAACGGGAGGAATTGGAAATTATGTTAATTCCGTAATGGTGCTTGTGTGTATCTTGAGGCTGTAGCATTTGCATACAGTAAGAGGAGGGCAAAACGAAGCGTTCGTTTGAGAAAATCACATCAACAGAAGCCCTCCAGACACTGACAACACCATATTTAAGATCATTTTGCGGTTGCCATGGCGAAGATGCTAATAAGGCGCTTTAAAACAGCGTGAAGTGAAATGAGTATGGCCTCACAAGCCGTATATATGCTAATGACGAACCCGGAAGCACAAGCTCCTCAGACAAACAGGAGATGTGCAAAAATGTCAAAAGGATGATCTGGTTCTTTAAAAATGCACTTTAAACTACCAACACTGAAAGGTCTGACACATAACAAAGCCAAAAATGTTGCTTATGTTGTTTATGATATCATACAACAGAATTATAAACTGATCTGTACAACTGAATAAGAGTTCAAACAGTTTATATATTCATAAAGGTTTATAAGGAGGTACGCTAACATAAGTACATTTTTTGGACATATATAGCCTAAACATTATATATATATAAACATTACTTGTTATTATCATTTTCATAATTAATTAAACAATTTATTCTAAAGTTTATGTATTAATAATGTTTATTTTTTGCTGATTTTATTTTTAGACATGGTACCACATAGTAACAACACATTACTTTTCATAATTAATAATTTTATTTCAATATTGAAAATATGTGAATATTAAAAATAATATTACAGATGAACATATTAAAAACCATTAATTGTTATTATACTTTTTATTTTTTTTTTAATATTCATATGTTTTTTTTTTCTGATTTCACTTTTGGACACAGTACCTTATGGTAACAGCATATTCATTTTCATAATATATATATATATATATATATATATATATATATATATATATATATATATATATATATATATATATATATATATATATATATTTTATTTAAAATATTTAAATTAATATCTTAGATATGAAAATATTAAAAGCAATTAATTGTTATTTTACTAATATTTATGTATTAATATTTTGTTTATTATTTGCTGATTTCTCTGCCTGGCTGATATATTGGTGTATCTCTCTATTAAATACCAATTATATATTATACAATATAGTATCACAGTATGTGCCAAACTACCACAGCATTACCTGATACATCACTGTACCATGGTATCACCAGGGTCTGTTTCTAAAAGAGTAACATGCTTAGAGCTTTATGTGTCATGCTATTTATCATCACATCAATTATTTATTGTTTTTGCTTTGTAATTAAGCTATTTATATACTATAGATTTCCCAAATTAATAATACATTAGAATCTGTTTAATCACCACAGTTCACTGATGTTGAGTTTGGCTGCATGTATTCTGCAATACAGTATCTAAACATCAATAACAGTGCACTGAAATGCAGGATAATAGCCAGTATAACTGTTCATTATAGAGTGGGAAAATAAATGATAAGCATTCTGACACATTAGCGTTCATCTTTAATCCAGAGACACCCACATGGTGCTCTACAAGGGTCATTTCCCTCACAGTATTTCCCTCCATGAGCACAGGGGCTTCACCAAGGAGCTGAGCTCATTTTAAGATAATTGCTCATGTTCTCCCTCAAGTCTTATCAGAGGAGGGTAAAAAATACATTTTATGGAAAAATATTCTGAGTGCTTTGTGATCCCAAAGCATTTGTGCAATCAATACTCAGGTCATTACTATAGACTAAAAGATACTGCGTTGCTTAGTTTGAAGACTGCTTGTAAAAATTTCATTCTGATTTAGGTTTGCTTTGGGAAACAGACTGCACAGAGAAGGAATTAACAGAACCCTTGTGCATTAATATGCAATTTTGTCTTCAAAACATAACTACATTTAAAGCTTCTAGATTTGTTTAGAAGTTTAGAAGAAATCCAGGTGGAAATCTCCAGTATCAAATAATTTGTCTAACTTCAATAAAACACGAGAAGCCAGTTTTCACAACAGAAGAGATGGAGCACAAAGGAGTAGAACAGAACATGAGGGTCTAAAGATATTGGCAAGTACAGTAATGTATCCTTAGAACACAAGCACCCCCATTAGAGGTTAATCGCCATAGATACCCCGACATTAAAATTCTCGCTGATACTGACAAGGCAACAATTATTTTCATAAAAAGACTGATTAATGGTCAATATTCAAATTCTGACCAATACCAATAAGCCGATATTTTTTAATACTATGACTGTTGCACATTAACCAATAAATGGCTGATATTCTAATTCTGACCGATACAGATAAGCCAATAACTATTTTTATATTATAACAGTTAACCAATAAATGGACAATATTCAATTTCAGACTAATAACGATAAGCAAATAATATTTTATGCTATATTATTTAAACCAATATATAGCTGATATTCAAATTCTGACAGATACCAAATAAACTGATAATCATTTTCATTCTATGACCATTAACCAATATATGGCCGATATTCACATTCTGGCAGATTCCGATAGACCAATAATCATTTTCATACTATGAGCATTAGCCAATAAACGGCCAATATTCAAATTCTGACTGATACTGACAAGCCAATAATCACTTTTATGCTATGTCAGTTAACCAATAAATGGCCGATAATCAAATTCTGACTAATAACAATAAGCCAATTCTGACAGATACCGATAAACCAATACTCATTTTCATACTATGACCATTAACCGATAAATGGTCGTTATTCAAATTCTGACAGATACCGATAAACCAATACTCATTTTCATACTATGACTGTTAACCATTAAATGTCCGATATTCAAATTCTGTCTACTAGCCAACAATTATTTTCATACTACGACTAATAACCGATAAATAACCGATATTCAAACTCTGGTCAATACCAATAAGCTGATAATAATCAGCTTATTGGTATTGACCAGAGTTTGAATTCTTATTATGTTTGATGACCAATAAATACATACTAAAAAAAGAGCATCTGAAAACAGATATGGTACCGATATACAGTGCATCCCTAACAATCAGTGCCTCTGAATGGATAAATAAATAATAAATAAATAAATTGATGTTCACAATGGTGTTGATTTACTCTCAGCATCATGGGATGGGGAGGGATGTCTTGGATTCCACCCTCAACAAGAGTAAGTCACAGGTCAGACAGTGGCCAGCTGCGTCTGAGCAGCCAATAAGCCTGATGTCACTGTCGCTTACATCAGCAGGCTCTCTGCGGGCCTGACATTGACCAGCATTCCTGAAATATGGGGTGGGATGGCAGGAGGGAGACAGTGTGGTCACATGAATTGATCCACAACAGAAGCCGTCACAGTCATATCCTTAAGCGCTCTACGTAAACGGCACTTGAGAGAGTTGATTTGCAGCATACTAGCTACTTAAAGAGAGCAATCTGTCCAGGGTGATGAGGTGTTTCAACACAGACGCTCAAGCTGTAAGTAAATCAAAGGGGTAAATAGGATTTAACGTGAGTTCAAGGGGTGATTCTTGCCTTTTGTGCTGCTTGTGTATCAGAGAGATAAAATGGCCCAATTCTATTCGCTTTCCGAGTTAAAAGCAGCAGCATATGAAATATTCTAGCTGGAGGTAGTTATAGCATACATTAAGCTTTAAACGATATGAAAACACGCAATGGCTGAGAGCGCTAATGGTACATGAAGTGCTGCTTGATACAAAGGTGATGAGTTTGGATAGCGCAAATAATATGAGGTGATTCAGTCGGATTGTGCACGAGCGTTTCCAAGGCTCCGGCATTTTCCTTGTGATATTGATCAGCATGTGTTTCTACTGGGTGGCCCTGGGACATACACACACAATGGGAGTTTGATTGCTGTGAGCAGGCTTGTAAAAGAGAGAAATTAAAAGAAAAGACTCTGAATGAGAGAGAGAGAGAATGAGGGATTGAAACAGACTAAAACAGAACGGGCCACGAGGTGAGAGGGGATTTTTGGAGCGGCAGAAAATTCAATTAAATGCCACACAAGCATAAAGCAGTCAAGCTGTCAGTGAACAGAGCACCATCAATCTAGAGCGGGGTGAGCGACCCCTTTCCTAACACCAGACACAGAAATTAAAGGAAAAGTTCACTTAGAAATGAAAAATGTCATTATTTACACACTCTCATGTCGTTCCAAAACCGTATGGCTTTCTTTCTTCCCTGGAAAACAAACATTCTGCCTTCCATCAACATTACGCTGCTCTTTTCCATACAAAGAAAGAACACAGTGACCAGGAAAAAAGGTAAAGCTTCAAAAACAAATCAAGTAGTCAATCAACGAAAAGCAGATATCTAGCAGATCTCTAGCTATATGAGTTTTTATTTGCTTAAAACTTCCATATCGCCATATTTGCAAATTTTTTGTAACTCGCATACATATAAATATGGTGTGAATAAAAAAAAAAAAAAACATTTTCAGCAATTGAAATACAGCTGAACTAAAATATAAATATTAGCTTAAATATTAGTTTTGTTTTTCATATAGTTTCATAAAGTTTTTCATATAATATTCACAAATTGTTTCGGCAACTGATTTAAGTATAAATGGAAGTACTGAAATTACTATAAAAAAGCAAAAACAAAAAAAATTGATGCCACATTTTAATGTACGCAAGTGAAATGAGCTACAGCAGTGGGGATATTTTTAGAAAAATACTAGGGGGGCTCCAATTGATCGGCTACCTATCACTATCAGCCGATAATCACTTTGGGATGTTTGATCGGCGGTTTCTATAGAGGCCGATCTGAAAAAACCGATCTCAAGCTGATGACGCACCTGCCGTGAGAGGTTTGACAGGACATGCAGAGGCACCGTCTCATTCTCTGTCCGGCGCGGGTGAAATAATTATAATGCTGAAGGTGAGGTACAATTCATATTTCTTCATTAAATAACTTATAAAGTAATTTGAAAATTTTCTGTGAGACATAATTTCACAAACAGCGTGAGTAATTCACGGCACGCGCTCTCTCTTTCTCTCTCAAAATGCGCAAATGGCTTCAAATCACATCGCGTCTGCACTATAAGTGAGCTGCACAGTTGACACAGGAATTGTCACTTGCACAATCGAGGCAGTGTCGCATCGTCACTAAAGTTTATAAATTGCATTTCTTTTTCATTCTTACCAGAGTTTAAACCATTCAGTGCTCGCGTGCTCTCCTGGAGACTGTGAGCACATGCACATTCGCAGCGCACACACATAACGCCAGGTTCACATTACTCCGTTTGCAGTGAGTATGCAGTGCGTATTTTTTCCGCGCTCATGTTAATGGTTTAAAGCGTTCACACTACACACGGTTGCAGTCCGGCAGTGCGATACAGGAGCGGTGCGTCTGCAGCAGTGCAGAGATCGTTTCCGCACCAAGTCTACAGTATTTTTGCTGCGCTACATGCGCTAAATTAAAGTGACAGCACATTGTTTGCGGTAAATATTAGGGGTGGGAGAAAAAAATCGATTCTCCGATGCATCGCAATTCTCTCTTCAATGATTCTGAATCGACTCTGAATATTTCAGAATCGATTCTGAGCTTGTTTTTTTCCCCGCATATGGCATGTGTGCACGCTAGAGAAGTGGCAGGCTTCATTGCACAGAATTTGCGCTGTGAGACACGTGCACATTGCTTGACAGTGTGTGCTTCCACCTGCCGTGTTTTACTTTAGATATGCTTTAGATATGCTTTCATTTATACCGTTTGGAATGCAGTACTATTAGATGCACGAAACTCGTGCACTGACAGACTTTCACATGCGCTTTGTGTTTGTTTGTCCTGAAGCTCGATTGCGGCTGCGGTTAAATGCACTTGCATTTTCGAATACTTTTATACGAAATTGATGTACACACAGTCACACACAGGCTATGGCTTTTTGGCTAGGTTTAAAGGAAAGAGCACTTTTAGATAAACAAGGCAATAATAGATAGCACTCGTGGAGGTTGGAAAACAAAGTTCTTTATGAACAGCAGGACTGCTTGTAATAAAGATTTAAATGCAAAAGAAAAAGCAGTAGAGCAGACTATTTTTGTCAATGAGAGCAAGTTTTAATTTAGAATGTTTTTGATAATGTAAGAAAAGTAGTTGAAATATTTTGCCATTTGCTTGAGCAACTTAATATATAAATCTAGAAGTAAATGCAAAAGTAAAAAGCACTGAATAATGTATTTCTTATATTTATTGCATTTAAACACGTCTATGAAAGATTGTAGTACTGTACCGTGTAAAAAGAGAATCACAATGCTGAAAAGCATTTTAAGAAACAATGTTTGGATTTGAAATCAATATCAATAATGGATAAATGTTGTGTTTGTAAACAGCCACGGATCAGAGCAGACTCCTGTGTGAAAGCACAGTCTGTGCTGCTTCTGCACCGCTTACATACCACACATGGACTGCATACACACTGCAAACGGAGTATGTGTGAACCTCACAAACAGCTCACGAAATCAAGCTTTGCTGTGTGTAATCTATTGCGCAACAATTGCACGATTGCCAAAGCAAAAATGCACTGCATGATCAAACATTTAGGTGAGACAAATATATATTTTTGAAAAATGTCTAAAAAATGCCCTCCTCCACCCCTCAAATAAAAAAAAAAAAATCCTCTCTCACAAGAGTCACCTAAGAGGGGAATTAATTTTCAAAATTGAAATTCAGGCCCTGAATAAATGTCTAAAAATCTTGATTGGATCATCACTATAAATAATTCTACATGATAAAAAGAAGGCTTTAAAAAGATCGGTATCGGTGATTGTATCAGCAGATACTGCTTTCTGTGATCGGCCTCAAAAATCCTGATCAGAGCACCCCTAAAAAATACAGGTTTGTTGTTACTGTATGGCTTCAAATGACTTGGAATATATCAAATGAATCATATAAACTACGTTTATGGTCTTGTATAGTGCTTTTACAACCATTTTCGAACCTTGAAAGCTCCTGTTCACTGTATACTTCCATGGAAGGTACAGAACAGCGTGAACATTCTTCAAAACCTCTCTTTTTGTGCTACACAGAGTAAAATGTCACTAAAAGAAACACACTCTAGTGAAGGATAACAGAAAGTTCTTTTAAACATTCCATTATTTTAAAACCAGTGAAAAGCATTAAATACACTCACCATTATTTCAATTCAAATGATTTTTCAATAGACGTCCGCATACAAGACTGTACAGCAACAGCTTCAATAACAAGCCTGTTTGATTAACATGCTCCAAAATAAAACTACTGTCAAATAACTAACAGACTGGATTATTTTTTTATTTATTTATTTTATTATTTTTTTTTCATACAAGTTCATCTGGGAACACATAAAAGCAGTAGTTTGCGAGTAAGTTATAAAATTGATCCCTTCTCTTAACCGTGGCACAAAAACAGACAGAACCCCCTCTCTATTAGCCTCCGCTAGCGTAACATTAGCTTGTTTCATACAGACTGCATTTACAACACTGAAAGAGAGCAGTGAAAGGACTGCACCCCTCCATCTAGAGCGATCAATCCGTTATGAGCAGCTAGCGTGCGGCGGTGGGCTCTTTCAAAAGGTAAACAGACTGAATAATTTCTCTGCCAATTACCAAGACACTGGAGAGGGTCCAGACAAGAGCGAACATTGACAAATGCAGCCCGCCGCTCAATTTTCCCAGAAAATCACCTGACACTAAGACAATAAGAAACCCTAATGGGTATTTATGCCGGCCCTGCCATTTATTTCAGGGGCCCTTCACTGGTCAAAATTGATTCTCCAAAGGCCATTGAAATTAGGCTGTTTGCCGCTTCATGTGGCGCACTCTATTTTTCCTGTCCTGTCAAGCCGACCAGAATGAACAAATGGGATAAGAGATCAGGAGACAGAATAAAGAATAAAGAGCAAGAGGTACGGCCAAACATTGACAATGCTTTTGACTCGAATCGCAGAAAGTGCACGTAAATTAAGCAGTGGAGATGCTGTCACGTTTACATACCGGAAATTCTCCTATTAGCAAATTATCTGAGCTATGACAAACATTTTTAGAGCTCTATATTACTTTTTGTGCCAAATTTCAAAATTAATACTTTTATTCAGCAAAGACGTGGGTTAATTGATCAAAACAGTAAATGTCTTTACTGTCTTTATAGAACAGCAAAGACATGTATAATGGTTTCTTTTTCAAATAAATGCTGTTCTTTTTTAACTTTCTATTCATCATAGAATCTTGAAAAATAAAATGCATCATCGTTCCCACAGAAATATTCATCAGCACAACTAGGGGTGTGCGATATGACGATTTTTGATCGTGGACGATAAAAATGTCTCCACGATCTGCTTTTGGAGAAATATCGTAGTATCGTGCTACAGTGCACATTCTTTCAGTTGCAGTTCTGGCGCCTCCGTATCAATATACTGTACAACGCCATGTACATTCACATCAGTGTTAACTCAGCGGTAGAGTTACTCTTACGGGACACTGCACTTATTTGCAATCACAGAAGTACATTATTTGCATGTGTTTTAAAGCCTAGCCGGTTAAAGGTTTCATTCACGATATCAACGAGAGGAACGCATGTACTTCCTCAACAGACAATGAAACAGACATTTTTTGGTTGTTAAAAGAAAGGTGTGCTCATTCAAAACAGTAGTGTTCGATCCTTCGCTGGCTGTGCTGACTTAAATCTAGCGGGTCTGTTGTGTCTCGTGCCGCAAGTTCAGTGACGCAGGCTGTGACGATTTTCTCCGGCCAATCAGTGATCAGCAGAGTTTACACGTCACGTTTTGGTAACAGTACGGTTCGCTTGGAACCTCGGCCGAGGTGGTACTAAAAAAGTACCAGGTACCAGGTACTGTACCCAGTGGAAAACCCCCCAAAAGTGAGCCGTATTGAACGGTACCATGCAGTGGAAAAGCGGCATATGTTATCTTTTGCGCTAATATTGTCAGAACACACAAGGTTTATGTATAGACTCTGCTGGTTATGTCTAAAATGAAAGTAAACCGTTCAGACAAACGGATGTGTGCCTGTATATTAGATGCGTGCAGGTCTTAAAGGGACAGAACTAAACATGCTGCCGACTGTCATTAAAGGGATAGTTCACCCTAAAATTAAATTTTAGTCATTATTTACTCACTCACATGTTGTCCCAAACCTGTATTCATTTCTTTCTTGTGCTGAAGACACAAAAGAAGAATCTGGGTAACCAAACAGTTGCTGGTCCACATTGAATTTGATAGAAGGAAAAATATACTATGGAAGTCACTGTGGACCAGCAACTGTTTGGTTTTCCACATTCTTCAAAATAGCATTTATGTTCAGGAGAAGAAAGAAATTCATTCAGGTTTAAAACTAATTCTGAGTGAGTAAATGATGGTATAAATATAAAACACTTTGACAGAATCGACAGACAGATGACAGAATTTTTATTCTTTAATGTTAAAACAAAAAAAATGCAAAGAGAAAAAAATAACTCGCTACTCTTGACAGAAAAAAATAATAATACAGCTGCTTTAATAGGAATCAGTCTATATAGTGTTTTATTTTTGTATTTGTTCATTCAATTTCTTGAATGCTCCTGCTAAATATGCCTATTGTACCTGAAAATAAAGCACTGTTTGTTTTATTTGTATATTATGTGTATTTGTAATGTGTATCTTTGTTCTTATTTTTAATAACAAAGATAAAATAATGACAAAGATTTTTTATCTTCGTCCACTTTGGCCTAAATATCTACCATTCTTTTTTATATGTTGTTACCTTGAAAGGCTTTGTCTTTATAACAGGGCAATTATTTTGGCTGTACTGCTCAAACAAAATAGTAAAACTAACATGACAAAGAATCGTGATAAAATCGTTAAATTGTGATATTTCTAAAAAAGAAATTGTGATATGATATTTTTGCCATATCGCCCACACCTAAGCACAACTGAATTCAACATTGATAATAATCAGAAATGTTTCTTATGCTGCAAATCAGCATATTAGAATGATTTCTGAAGGATGATGTGACACTGAAGACTGGAGTAATGATGCTGAAAATTCAGCTTTGATCACAACAATCAATTACATTTTAACAGATATTCACACAGAAAACAGTTATGTTAAATTGTATTAATATTTCACAATATTACTGTTGTTTTACTTGTATTTTTGATCCTAGGCAAGCATAAACTTTCAAAAAGTAAATAAATAAATAATACTCACCATTTATTTATTTAATTATTTATTTATTTTTATTTTTATTTATTTTTTTAAATTAGATTTAATTTAATTTAAATTTTTTAATTTAATTGTATTTTTTAAGTAGAATTTTACAAGAAACATCTAAGACAAAATCTATACTTATGTGAAAAGCAAGAACTCAATAGCTGCGTTTCCACTGTCGGGCCAAAAGCGGGCGTGCTAGTGCGTGCCAAGGCCAGTCACGTTTCCACTGCCACTTCCAGGGTTTGATCGTGCCTCGTCGGTGCTTCGTCGGGGCCAATGGCCCAGGTTTTTTGGCCCTGACGAAAACCTTTGGCCAAAGCTGGCCAGCTGAGGCTAGAGGAGTGGTTATGAACAAAGGCGGAGTTTCTGCACGTCTGGAGAGCTGCGGATCATTTCATAAAGTAAACAGCTATAACACCAGCATTAAAGACTTTTAAAATAATTTTAGCTCAAAACTCACTTTCAGACAGCAGTGAGTGTTTGAAATAACTTCTGTTTGAGATCCGATGTGGATTATGATCACCATACAAGGCAGAAATATTAATAAGCGATGCCAAAGATGCACGCTAGCCATTAACGTTACCATAGTAAACATGGTAAATACGACCGCTTGAAGAAATCAGACGTCAGCTGATCATTCTCTGTCACAATCATGTATTTATTTAGTAACATATTTTATCTGTCATAAGTCTCGTCTCGAGACTTTAGCTCCACGTATGTCAAAAATATAATGCTTTTTGTTCGGGAGCTCCCTTTGCTACTCGGGTCGTATTTTTTATGGAAAAAAATATAGAAATAATCATCTAAATGTCATATAGGCTATACTGTGACTACAAATAAACAGAAACAGACTCAACTGAACAAGGTCCTCTTTCTTCCAAGTAGCTGTGACATAACGGTTCATACCGCTTTTATTCTGTGACTAATTTTCAATCCAGATAAATTAATTCATTATGATCAATGTATCACTTATTGTTGTAAAACATCGAAGCTTTTTTAATCTTTAACAAAGCATGCAAACAAACAGCCGCTTTTATCATGTTCGTTCTGTGATTGCGCTAGTTCCAGTGACTTATTTCTTATTAGTTTCTGATAACTTCTCTTTGTTGTGGAAATGATGGGGTTGCGTGACGTAGTTCCAGAGAGGCGTGTTAAGGCGGGTTTTAGTGAAGCACTGCGGAGCTTCTGGCTCGACGGTGGAAACACATCGTGATTTTGGGCTCGGTGCTACAGGTCCGAGGCTATTAACTCCGCCCGGCCCGTTTAAAGCACTGGCCCAACAGTGGAAAAGCGGCTAATTATACTTTCCAGGGCTTTCCTGAATAAAAGTGTCTTTCTTTCAAAAAAAAAAAAAATTAAAAAAAGGTCATTCTGACTATATCTCACAAACTGATGAGAGTTATCTCACTGTTATCTCAAAACTTTTTATATTGTAAACTTTATCTCACATTTAGCCTACCTTTTTGAATCAATGGCACTATGTAACATATTGTAACACTTCATAAACGCCCCATAACTCGCTGTAGGCAACATCTGAACACTTCAGAAATGGCTTCTCATTCAGATCTTCCCAAACAATCTGCTGCTACTGAACTTAAGCTAATGCTAATTAAGCAAGTTGAGAGAACATCAGCAGAACCTCAGCTCCTCCAGCTGTATCAGAGCAGTCACAGCACATTGACCAGAGACTGAAGCGTACTGTACGTCTGCCGTCCTTTACGTCCTTCTCCTGTCTCTCACTTCTCTTCCTCTGGGACAACAGCTGCCGAAGCAGATGACGGGATTTAACGCTTCATTATAGTCTCATGCTGAAAAGATCCCGGAGGAGGAAACCATGTGAGAGACACAAAGGGAGAGCGAAAGGAAGAGAAATGAAATGTATGCTGGGAAAAGTGAGGAAAGCGAGGGGATGATCGCTGGAGCTGCCCGCTATGGCATCATGGGTAATGGAGGAGAGCTCTGGAGGCCGGGACAGAGGTCCTAAACCTGCCTGATGAGGTGCAGATTAAAAGAGATGGAGGGAGAGAGAAAATGAAAAAGGGAACTCCCAGAGGAGAGTTCATTATCATCCAGATGTCACTGTACCACCTGCTTCCCCCAAAACTGACAGAGAGAGAGAGAGAAACACATTCCACCACACTGCTGGACGATCTGCTGCATAAGCAAAATAAAAATGAATGACAAGAAAACAAAAGTCCATTTAATTCTTAGGTTCACATAAGTACCTTCCATTCATAAATCATTTCTTCCACTGGATTGTCCAAAAATAGTAAAATAAAATAATTCTGTGAATATTCAAGATTTTCTGGAATATTTCAGATTGTTCACAACACAACACCACAAAACACTGTGTTTAAATGTAATTTTGCATGCAATGCAAAATTAAATTAAATTAAATTTTAGTTTCATATTTACAGAAAATATTTAGCCCTTTCAGAAGACACAAGTTGTGGTGTTAAATGTGTTGCATTGTTATGAAAAAAAAACATCAAAATAAAAAAATAAAAATAACTTTCTCATTTTAAAAAAAATAATAATAAATAATATATATATATATATAACAAAATATAGTGAGGTTTAAAATGCTTAAAAAAATAAATAAATAATATCTTAAAATAAGTTCTATATATATTGTCACTTAGCAGATGCTTTTATCCAAAGCGACTTACAAATGATGACAATAGAAGCAATCAAAACCAACAAAAGAGCAATAATATGCAAGTGCTATGACAAGTATATATATAAGAGCTGCGATGTTAAGGTTGCAATAAAATATAAAAAACAGTGAATATTCCAGGTTTTCTGGCATATTTTAGATTATGTACAACACAATGTTACATGCACTGCAAATCTAAATTAAATTAAATTAAATTAAATTTTAGATTCATAATAACAGAAACTGTTCAGCCCTTTTGCTCCTTAATACATTTAGAGGTTATTTTCTTTCTAGTTCTACAGTATGAATATGTGAATAATAATAATACCGAAATGGCTATACGGTGAAGGGTGCTTCACTTTGCAAATGGATAAATCTTGTTTTGCCTCTTTCCTGTTCACTGCTATCATTTGTGACCTGTGCTTTATCCGGTGGGCCTATTTATTGCTTTCACCCAGAGTGCACCAGTGTGTCTCCCTTTCTATCTGCAGGGCATGAAAGAGGAAGGTGTGCCAGACCTGAGTAAAAGCGGCACATTTTAATGGTCTTCATGATAAATGTAACACTGACAGCAGAGAACATTGTGCTGTTGCTCAGGAACGTTCTCCTTCCTGGAGGCCATGATACAGAAGACCATTATCAAACAGTTCAAATGACTTCCAGTGGATGGTTTGCTGCTGAGTACTGCACACGTTTTCAGTGAATAGTCTAGATTTTCATGGATTTTACTTTTGGTGATATGCATTTTCTTTTGGTTGGGTTAAAACAAAACAGCAAAAAAGCAAAACAAACAAACAAAACAAAATTCAAAACAAAACAGAAAAATTAAATAAATAATAATTAAACAAACCTTAAGACATCAAAAAAAGTGCAAAAAAAAAAAGCACAAAACAAAAAACTAAGTGCAAAACAAAACAAAATAAAATAACAATAACATTAACAAAAAATCTTTTTTTAAATCTCAAAACAAGAAAATACAAAAACAAAATGTCAAACAAAAGAAAACAATGCAAAACAAATAACAAAATACAAAACAAAACAGAAAAAAATAAATAACTAATTAAAAAAAAGTTTTCTTAAAATGTCAAAACGAAGCACAAAACAAATACAATTAAAACAAAATTGATTTAAATAAATAACAATAAAATAAAATAAATAAAATAATTAATAAATAATGCTAATAAAATAACAATGTTTTCCTAACCCTAACACAAGGCCCCTCATGTTAGTGGTGTGACCTCAGTGGCATCTGACCCTGTTAATCAGGGTGTGCAGACAGCAGTTGACAGACTGAAAGCGAATACAGGCCATCTGTCGGCACACTGGCTTTAATAGCAGGCAATCGGAAAGACTCTGGGGAGAGTTTTGCCTGTGCTTTTATGGGCCGGTAAGTTCTACCCTAGAAAAACAGTAGTGAGACACGACTGAGCTCAGTTCACACGACCCAGAGACCCGCTGCAGCCGAACAGCGTTCAGAAACAAAATACAGAGAATATAAAATCCTGTGCTGAAAGCTTTAAGCTAATGATAAGAAAGTGTAGCAGAATACTAGAGACTAGCAGACACTAGAAAATAGTAGAAACCTTAACCTACTTTAGCACGATTACAGCAAAGATGTTTATTATTAGTCAAAGTCAGTCAAAGTCTGCTTTATTTTCAATTCTGCCACATGTATGTATGTGCTGTACATGTGGCAGAATTGACAATAAAGCAGACTTTGACTTTGACTTATGAAGAGCAAACGACATAAAGCACATCTTCACTTCTAGTGCAAATGAAGATTGTACAGCACGGCACATGGAACTTAATGATTAAAGGAAAATCTATTTTAGCATCTGAAATAACAAGAGTAAAATTCATTCCCACAACTACAAGCAGGCAGTTTACAACAGGCAGATATTTTCCTCAGAGGGCCGCAGGGAAGACTCGAAATAAGGCGCTTGATGTATGTTATTATTTTGTTTGGAGCATAAAGCCCCAAAGGGTGTTTTTCTTCACATGTTCACACACACACACACACACACACACACACACACACACACACACACACACACACACACACAAGCTACAGTATGGCATGATTCATATCACTGTCATAGGTCTGGGTTGTTACAGTAAAGTTAAGAGAGTCTGGGCTTCTACTTTAGTCCTATTAGCCATGACAAAACAGTCCCACCAGAGCTGCTGTTAGAGGCCCTAATGGCCACGTGTAATACATACATTAGAAACACACACACACACACACATACCAGTGTATACAACACAAGCCAACCACCTATTAGGGATGGGCATTTCTGATCATATTTCATTTCGAGTAATCCACAGGTTTGAGAAACGAGTACTCGATTAATCGGGGGTGGAGCTTAAGCGAGGGGCGGGGCGTGTGCGTCATAGCGACAATTAAAATATTTTAATTAAAGCCCTGTTAAAAACGTTGTTGATAAAACTATGACAGGATTCAGAAAATAATTAAATCAACAGATTATTAAAAATCACCATCAATAGTGGTTAATACAGTAAACATTTAAAAGAAATAACAGCGTGAGGTGAAGCTGAAGCGCTTTTTCTACATGACGCATTGTATATAAAATTAATCACATAGCCTAGATACACAATATGTAAATGTTATATTACAAATTGTATTTATCTACACAAAATGCATGTGAGCTTGAACTGCGTGCCAACCAGAAAGTAGTGGATGCGCTTCTCCCGTTACAGGGCGCTTAAAACAACGGCAACTGAAGCCCCAAAAAAACAAAAAACAAAAAACAAAAAAAAAAACAAAAAAACAAAACAACAACAAAAAAAAACAAAGTTATTTTGTAGCGCGTTTTTTCCACCGCCGGTCTAATTGTAAATAGACTCCGCACTCGGCTTTCATCTGAGCACGTAGACCGACTGATCTTTTTGAATAAAAATATGTAGTCCTTATGTTAAGTTTTATTAGCCATGCATGGTAAAATATTCAGGCTGTTTTTGTTTTAAGTTTAAGCAGCATAGTTAAATTATGCCGGCTTTATTTTATTTACCTTTACCGACTGATCATTTTGAAAGAAATGTTATGTTACCTAATCTTTAAGTTTTATAGCTGTGGTAAAAATATTCAGGCTATTTTTATTTTAAGTTTACGCAGCCAAATTATGCTGGTTTATAATTTTCGTTAGGCTATGGGCTACTTAACAGTCGTTTGGTGAAGTTGTATTAAACTTTATTTTTGCAAACCTTTTACAAAAAAAAAAAAAAAAAAAAATTTGATCCACAGCTGTTGTGATGCTGCTGAAGTAAAATATTGTTTTGTTAAAAATAACAGTTGAATAAAATAACTGAAAAGCAGAGTAACGTTTGTTTTATTTGTTTTATAAAACATAGAAAAAGGTAGGTTATCTTTTTAAAAACTGATCCAAAATATTTATACAAATAATAAGACACACATATTGATGGGGATAATACTGTAAAATAACTTTGTTTTTTTTTCGTTGTTGTTGTTTTGGTTTTGTTTTTTGTTTTTTGCGGGGCTTCAGTTGCTGTTGTTTTAAAGCGCCCTGTAACGGGAGAAGCGCATCCACTAGGTAGTTGGCAATGTTCACAGCTGTGTGTCTTTCCTCGAAACCTCGCGTCTCTAATACTGCGCTGTGAATTTTCCATTCATTTATGTAATGACAGGTTAGCGTCATATACGATTCAGTGGTTAGGGAGGTCCACGAGTCCGTAGTTATAGCCACCCGCGCTGTCTTCGACAGACTGTCTTTTAGTGAACAAGCGCATTTTTCATATAGAGCATCAGTCCTTGCAGTGACCGTTTTGCGTGATGGGACAGTATAGTGGGGCTCAACGTAATTCATTAAACGTTTAAAACCTTCACCTTCAACAAAACTAATAGGCAGCAAGTCTTCAGCTTTCATTTCTGCTATTAGCTGCGTCATCTTCTCTGCCCTGCTGTGTCGCATTTCTGTCTGATGATGAAATCTCTTATGCTCGTCTGACTGCTGGTAGTGGCATCGGCATCATCTGCTTTTTTGTGTTTATGTACAAGATGGTAACGCATCGAACTCGTTGTGGAGTTGTAGACGAGTGTGGCGCTGCACATTTTACACTTGACAGTTTTTTCGTCAAGTTTTTCAAAGTGTTGCCAGACATCGCTGCGCGCTTTAGAAGCCATATTCGCTCTGTGCTCCGGTCTTGTCTCTAGACCGCAACTTCTCGCAGCCATAACCAATCAAATATCAGACTACCGCCCAAATACCAGCATAACCAATCAGAAAGAATGAAAGTAGTTTAATAATTTTTTTTTAAAAAAAATACATTTTTAGAGCCAATCGATCATCGTTTTCATGCTCGATCGTCGCTGATGCGTACGAGTAATCGATTAATCGAG
This sequence comes from Spinibarbus caldwelli, assembly GCA_039654775.1. Taxonomy (NCBI): domain Eukaryota; kingdom Metazoa; phylum Chordata; class Actinopteri; order Cypriniformes; family Cyprinidae; genus Spinibarbus; species Spinibarbus caldwelli. Next base: position 25,867,998 of record CM077262.1, on the reverse strand, counting down.
TACTCCTGCACATCCCTACCACCTATCGCTGTTTCTTTTTAAAGGAACACAGACACAAATTGCAGAGTTAAATGTATGCTGCATTGTTATAACCTAACATAAGAAAAGAGCACAAAGAGATAGCAGAAAAAATTAAAACATAAACATCTCAAAAAGAGATAACAGAGATAACTTTCTCCATACAATTTTAAAACATAAATCTAATGTATTTGTTTGTTTGTTTGTTTGTTTGTGTAAAATGCTTAAAAATATTGCCAATGATGACTTTTCCCTCTAAATGTTTTATAATCTTTCACATTTTAGATAGTGTAATTTATCTTGTTTTAAGGATATACATACACACACACACACACACACACACACACACACACACACACATATATATAATGTATACAGTTGTGCTCAAAATTATTCATACCCTTGGTAAATATGATCAAAGAAGGCTGTGAAAATAAGTCTGCATTGTTTATCCATTTGATCTTTCATTCAAGAATTAAAAAAAAAAAAAAATCTAACCTTTAATTGAAGTAAAAAATAAGTGAAAGTGGGGGAAAATCACATTAGGAAATAAATATTTTTCTCTAGTACACGATGGCCACAATTATTGGTACCTCTAGAAATTCTTATGATTAAAATATCTCTGAAGTATATTCCCATTCATATTTGCATTTTATTTTTTGTTTTGTTTTTTTGTTTGTTTTTTTTAATCACACTAGGGTGTCTAGGAACATGAAGTTGTCCAGCCATGGCTTCCTGTTTCACAGGATTATAAATATGAGGAACACAAAGCCCAAATTCCCTTAATCATCCATCACAAGGAGTAAAACCAAAGAATATATTTCTGTTGTGCAGCAAAAGATTGTTGAAAAGAGCTAAAGCTTTAAAAATCCCCATTTCCCCCATCGGGGCAATAATTAAGAGGTTCCAATCAACTAAAGATGTTACAAATCTGTCTGGAAGAGGACGTGTGTCTATATCGTCCTAATGCACGCTGAGGAGGAGAGTTTGAGTGGCCAAAGACTCTGTAAGTATCACAGCTGGAGAATCGCAGAGATTAGTTGAGTCTTGGGATCAGAAAACCTCAAAAAAAAAATAATAATAATCAAACAGCCCCTACATCACCACATGTTGTTCAAATGGGTTTCAAGAAAAATTCTCCTCGCTCATTCAAAAACAAACTCCAGCATATTCAGTTATCAGACACAACTGGAACTTCAAATGGGACTGGCTTCTATGGTCAGATGAAACTAAAAAATGAGCTTTTTAGCAGCAGACACTCAAGATGGGTTTGGTGCACAAAGGGATAAAAAAGTAGCCCATGTGTACAATGAAATATACTGCTGTATCTTTGATGTTGTGGGCCTATATTTCTGCAGGAGGTCCTGGACATCATGTTTAGATACATGGCATCATGGATTCAATTAAATACCAACATATAAAAAATTAAAAACTGACTGTCCATGCTAGAAATCTTACAATGGGCCATGGCTGGATCTTCCAACACGACAATGATCCACAAACAAACATCAAAACCAAAACAAAAATGGGTCACTGAGCACAAAACCAAGCTTCTGCTATGGCCATTCCAGTCCTCTGACCTGAACCCTATTGAAAATGAGTGGGGTGAACTGAAGAGAAGAAGCACCAACATGGAGCTGGGAATCTAAAGGGTCTGGAGTGATTCTGGATGAAGGAATGGTCTCTGATCTCTTGTCAGATGTTCTCCAAACTTATCAGGCATTATAGGTGAAGATTCAGAGCTGTTATCTTGGCAAAAGGAGGTTGCAAAAAGTATTGAATAAAAGTGTATGATTAATTGTGGCCAATGTGTATTAGAGAAAAACATTTATTTCATAATGAGATTTCTCCCCCATTTTAAATTCTTATTCTCCAATGAAAGGTTAGATTTTTGTAAATTTTTAAAATAAATGATCAAAAGGATTAATGATACAGATTTATTTTCACAGCCGCCTTTGATCATATTTACCAGGGGTATGAATAATGAACCCCTTCATTTTTTCACATTTTGTTATGTTGCGTCCTTATGTTAAACTGCTTTAAATTACCTTTTTTCCACATAAATCTACACCCCACTCACCATAATGACAAAGAAAAAAACAGATTTATCACAACTTTATTAAAAGTACAAGCAAATTTATTAAAAAGGAATCACTGAAAAAATGACATTGCACAAGTCTTCATACCCTTTGCTTTAAATTTGAAATCGGGAGCTTTGAAATTTAGATCAGGAGCATTCCAGTTTCACTGGATCGTCTTTGAGCTTTATCTATACTCCGACTGGAGTTAACCTGTGGCAAATTCAGTTGATTGGACATGATTTGGAAAGGCACACACACCTGTCTATATAAAGTTTAACAGCTGAAATGGATATCAGAGCAAAAACTAAGCCATGAGGTCAAAGGAATGGCCTGCAGAGCTGAGAGACAGGATTGTGTTGAGACAGATCTAGGGAAGACTACAGCAAAAATTCTGCTGTGTTGAAGGTTCACAGGAGCATTTGGCCTCCATAATCCTTAATGGATGAAATTTGAAACAATCAGGACTCTTCCTAGATATAGCCTCCTGGCCAAACTGAGCAATCGAAGGAGAAGGGTCTTGGTTAGAGAGGTGATCAAGACACTGATGGTCACTCTGGTTGAGCTCCATGATCTTATATGGAGATCGTAGAAACTTACAGAAGGACAAACATCACTGCGACACTCCACCAGTCTGGGCTTGATTGCAAAGTGACCAAACTCAAGCTTCTCCTCAGTAAAGACCCATGCAACCCTGATTGGAATTTACAAAAAGACAAATAACTCTAAGACTATGAAAAACAAGAGATTCTCTGGTCTGATGAACCTCAATTCCTTATTCATATCTGAGGGAAACCAAGCACCGCTTATCACCTGCATAATACCATCCCAGCGGTGAAGCATGGTGGAGGCAGCATCATGCAGTGGGGTGTTTTTCAGCGGCAGGGACTGGGGAAGTGATCAGAGAAGACGGAAAGCTGAATGCAGCTAAATACAGATATCCTTAATGAAAACCTGGTTCAGAGCGCTCAGAACCTCAGACTGGGCTGAAAGTTCACCTTCCAACATGACAATCACCCTACGCACACAGCTAAGACAATGCTGGAGCGGCTTAGGGACGACTCTGTGATTGTCCTCGAGTGGCCCAACCAGAGCTGCGACTTGGAACCAGTCAGACATCTTTGGAGAAACCTATAAATAGCTGTCCACCGATGGTCCCCAGCTAACCGGACAGAGCTTGAGATGATCTAAAGAGATGAATGGCAAAAAAACAAAACAAATGCAGATGTGCAAAGCTTGTTGCATCATACCTGAAAAAACCTGAGGCTGTAATTGTTGCCAAAGTGCTTTAACTAAGTTTTGAGTTAAGGGTATGAAGACTTGTGCAATGTCATTTTTTCAGTGTTTCCTTTTTAATAAATTTGTAAAGTTGTGATAAATCCGGTTTTTCCTTTGTCATTATGGTGAGTGGGGTGTAGATTTATGTGGAAAAAAAGTAATTTAAAGCAGTTTAACATAATAATGCAACATAACAAAATGTGAAAAAAATTCTGAAAACTGAAGACTTTCTATAGGCACTGTGTATATATATATATAGATATACTGTATAGTGTGTGTGTGTGTGTGTGTGTGTGTGTATACTGTATATACACATATACTGTATATACAGTATACATATATACTGTATATATATATATATATATAATTTTTTTTTTTTTTTTTTTTTTTTTACTAGAAACAAGGCAAACAATATTCAAAAATTAAAATTATTTGTATAGCAGCAGTGCTATGGTTGCAATAAAATATAGCAATACAATCAAATTGTATAATTATTTAAAAGTAAATGGCAACAAACCAATAAGCCAATAATAATTATATGAGAATTCAACCAAATTATATGTTACTTAATTGAAAATAGTAAAAACAGTATTTAAGTTTTTTTTTTTTTTACACATATGTTCCACATATGAATATTAATTAAAAATGTAGTATCACGATATTCAGTTAATTATTCCCCAAAGTCACTAGGAGTTGCTACAGAAAGTGAAAAGTAAAACAAATCAAAACAAAATAAAACAAAATCCAAGAAACAAACAAACCATATACAAATAAAAACCACACACACAAACAAAACAGAAAAATAAAATAGTAAAATAAAATATAAAATATTTAATAATTTTGCAAAAAAAGTTTTTAAAATACTCCCAAAGGAGAGAAGTAAAAATGAAACACAAAGCAAAATAATTCAGAAACAAACAATAAATAAATAAAATCTTGAATTAAACATTTAAGTATATTACTTGAAAACATAGTCATTAGTATCACAACTTTCAGTTAGTTATTTCCCAAAGCCGCTAGGAGTTGCTAAAAAGAGAGAAGAGAAGTGAAAATAAATGACCTATGGCAGTGAAGTGACATCTTTATGGTTGCCCATCAGTCCGTCCATCATTTTTAACAACTGCTCTTTTTAACCAACGACAATTAAAATGTCACCAGCCATCTGAATGCTGTAAGATCTTATTTGAGCACAGCATGACCTTTGCGCTTGATGTCGGGAAACAGACAGCAAAGATTTTTCTTGTGTCTATCGGTGAACAAGCCAAACGTATGGTTTTCTCTGTAGGCTTTTAGACGCACCTTTTCTTTGAAAACTCAATAAACGCTGACCTTTCCAACAACGCTTCTGGGTAAACAACAAAACAGAAAACATCTGAAAGCAGGGTAAGAAACAGTATGACTCTGTGTGTTTATGTACAAGGGCGAATGTGTCGAGGAAGTACTAAATTACAGTCTCACTAACGCTGGGATTCCCCTCAGAAAGCCTTGGAGACGCTCTCCCGTTCCTCATATTGGTAGATTATGTCCTTTCCCGCCTCACTGGTCTTGACCTTCTCAATTAAATCATACAATAAATGTCAGAACTAAATTAACAACATTTTAACATACTGCATGCTGTTAATTATCAACAAATCAATCAATACAAATATACAAAATCATTAAAATCATTTAGATATTTTCTTCAAAATTAAATATTCTCAATTTTAAAACAAAATCTAATGTTAACTGTATTTGTCAAGCTCAGATATTCAATTCTGTTGCCAAAGTAATTGTAAGAAAAAAAAAAAAAGATTAAATATTATTTTCTTTAAAGCTGCAGTCCGTAACTTTTTTAGGTTAAAAATTATCCGAAATCAATATTTGAGCAAGTACATAACCAGCCAGTGTTCAAAACTATCACCTTACTTTAGCCCAATTCACAACGGTTAGCTTATAATAATGTTTTCTAATTTGAGTGGCACGGGTAGGTTTTCACAGGAAATTCGAGCACGGCACTGCGTCATTACGTCACGTCTGTAAACATGAAGTTGTCCCGGCTTCTAGGCTATCGTATGTGAGGATCCTGCAGGCGGTGCATCGTTTACAGTCTTTTCTCACAGCAGCTAGAATAATTAAATGTATCATTTTGATGGCGGATTGTAATCCAGAAAGGATTATGTGTTTATGAAACGCATGTGAATGAATTTAAATTATATTCCAGTTTTAAATGTGCTTCTGATTACAGATAGCCTGGGATTACACAAGATTTGTATTTTAAAGAAAACCAGTTCGAAGGGAGCATAGTTTGGTTTTTGGGTTAAAATAATTTCTTAATATGAAATTCAAATGGTATGACAATTAGAGTTTAGACTGTATAGAAATTGAAATTTACACGCTAATACAAACTATACTCATTGTCACGCAATGCTGATGTCGTTAATAATTTGAGAATAAAGTATAACAAAAATAATAATTTGCACGGTTAGATGTGATATGAGCTAACCAATCGTTAGATTTAATCACCATTGGTAGCGCGATTTATTGTAATGCTTTTTTCCTCAGTTGGTCAGAACAAATGTGGCAGACTTGTTATTTATTTGTTCAGATGGCAATATACGGTGAAAATTCCTATTTGGGTCATATATTCCAAGACGTAGGCTAGAATCTGTGATTCCTAAGGACAGTTTCCACACCGGTGCGGTGACTGACAGACTGACACACATACTCCTCAAAACATTAGACTCATCCACGCTGGAGCCGTGCCGGATCACAACCCCACGCACGGAAGATAATTCCGCAGAGAGCTGCAATTCCAGATTTTCAAACAGAGATGGCAACAAAGAGGCAAAACGTACGGACTGCAGCTTTAATATATGAGAAATTTATCAGTAAAATAAATCAAACCTGACTATTTTTTAAGTTATTCAACATTTTTATTTTAATTTCATTTTACTTAATCTTTAAATGGTAACATTTCACAATAATGTCTCATTAATTAATGTTAGTTAATATATTAACTAGCATTATTTACTGTATTTATTAATGTTAGTTACCAAACTACAACTTTTCATTTTTAGTTAATGTTAGCTCAGGTCTAATAAATAGTATTGACAAATATAATATTTGAGTTTAATAATGTATTAGTAATGTATAATGTATTAAAATGTTGAAATAAACATTCACAAAGATTATTTAATTTAACCATTTTTGTAAAAGAGTTGCAGGGTTTACATACTTGCATACATACACATAAACACACACGATGTAATATATATATATATATATATATATATATATATATATATATATATATATATATATATATATATATATATATAAATAAATAAATAAATAAATATATATATATATATATATATATATATATATAAATAAATATATATATAAATAAATAAATAATTAAATATATATATATATATATATATATATATATATATATATATATATATATATATATATATATATATATATATATATATATATACACTGTCACTATCTCAACAAATTAGAATATGGTGACATGCCAAACAGCTAATCAACTCAAAACACCTGCAAAGGTTTCCTGAGCCTTCAAAATGGTCTCTCAGTTTGGTTCACTAGGCTACACAATCATGGGGAAGACTGCTGATCTGACAGTTGTCCAGAAGACAATCATTGACACCCTTCACAAGGAGGGTTAGCCACAAACATTCATTGCCAAAGAAGCTGGCTGTTCACAGAGTGCTGTATCCAAGCATGTTAACAGAAAGTTGAGCGGAAGGAAAAAGTGTGGAAGAAAAAGATGCACAACCAACCGAGAGAACCGCAGCCTTATGAGGATTGTCAAGCAAAATCGATTCAAGAATTTGGGTGAACTTCACAAGGAATTGACTGAGGCTGGGGTCCAGTGTTAATTTTGACAGGCATTTTTGATTTAGTCTTAGTCTTAGTCTTGAGACGAAAATGCTTAATAGTCTTAGTCACATTTTAGTCATCTGAGTCTTTCATAGTTTTAGTCTAGTTTTAGTCGACAAAAAGTCATTACATTTTTGTCAACTTTTAGTCATTACTTTTAGTCATTACTTTTAGTCAAACTGCATTTTACAAACATTTATTTAGGTAGCTATTTTATATGTAGTCTTCTAACAGAAATAGTCATTAATTCTTCTCTCTTTAGACCAAATCAATTAAGCTCATGAGAAATTTGAATCAAGGATTGAATTTGGAAAAACTGGAATAAATGATGACAATTTTCATTTTTGGGTTGAGATACAAATTAACAATTTTTTAAGATACAGTAGGTGTACTTAACATGTTTAATGTACATTTATTTAACATCTTTTGTTGGTTAACATTAATGACACAGATAGGTATTTAATTAGGAATGCTGTCCCTTTAAGACGGAAGGCATGCATGTAACACTGACACACATTTTTTTTTCTCCCACCTGTTTACTTTCACTTAAGCCATAGCTGACTGTATTTATGTGAGATACTCTACACGATGGACATTTGGACTGCTGTGTGTGTATTTGAGCACTGAGAACTGATCGCGCGCTGTGTGAGAACTGAAGAAGTGGAGCGTGTGCGAGAGAGAGAGCACTTCTATCAGTGCGATTCCGCCTCTCCCGCCTTCACTAACTTTAAGTTAATCGACAAGGAATTGTGACTCCCGGGAAAAACGGGACATCAGGTCACCCTATCTCTAACCTGAGACCATCGTTTCAGATCGCTAGTTCGCGTTTTGGTAGCCTGTCCATCTACTGCGGCTGCCATACTGAGCTTAGTTATACAAACGTCCCTCATCCGATCACAATCCAATGACAGGGACGCACATTTTGAAAGACAAGACAGTTAACTTATCCTATAGGATGTATTTTGAATGTCCGGTAGTCCTCAAATAACATTCTAGTCCCGTCTCGTCTTATTAACGAAGACGCAGCATACATTTCGTCATAGTTTTTATCATCAGATATTATTTTTTGGCTCATCAAAGTCTCGTCTTAGTCACAGAAAAAATGTTCGTTAACGAATATTTTTCGTCATCGTCTTCGCCGAAGAAATTAACACTGCTGGGGTCAAGGCATCAAGAGCCACCACACACAGACGTGTCAAGAAATTTGGCTACAGTTGTCGTATTCCTCTTGTTAAGCCACTCCTGAACCACAGACAACATCAGAGGTGTCTTACCTGGGCTAAAGAGAAGAAGAACTGGACTGTTGCCCAGTGGTCCAAAGTCCTCTTTTCAGATGAGAGCAAGTTTTGTATTTCATTTGGAAACCAAGGTCCTAGAGTCTGGAGGAAGGGTGGAGAAGCTCATAGCTCAAGTTGCTTGAAGTCCAGTGTTAAGTTTCCACAGTCTGTGATGATTTGGGATGCAGTGTCATCTGCTGGTGTTGGTCCATTGTGTTTTTTGAAAACCAAAGTCACTGCAGCCGTTTACCAAGAAATTTTGGAGCACTTTATGCTTCCTTCTGCTGACCAGCTTTTTAAAGATGCTGATTTCATTTTCCAGCAGGATTTGGCAACTGCCCACACTGCCAAAAGCACCAAAAGTTGGTTAAATGACCATGGTGTTGGTGTGCTTGACTGGCCAGCAAACTCACCAGACCTGAACCCCGTATTGTCAAGAGGAAAATGAGAAACAAGAGACCAAAAAATGCAGATGAGCTGAAGGCCACTGTCAAAGAAACCTGGGCTTCCATATCACCTCAGCAGTGCCACAAACTGAACACCTCCATGCCACGCCGAATTGAGGAAGTAATTAAAGCAAAAGGATCCCCTACCAAGTATTGAGTTCATATACAGTAAATGAACATACTTTCCAGAAGGCCAACAATTCACTAAAAATGTTTTTTTTTTTTATTGGTCTTATGAAGTATTCTAATTTGCTGAGATAGTGAATTGGTGGGTTTTTATTAAATGTGAGCCAAAATATCACAATTAAAAGAACCAAAGACTTAAACTACTTCAGTCTGTGTGCAATGAATTTATTTAATACACGAGTTTCACAATTTGAGTTGAATTACTGAAATAAATGAACTTTTCCACGACATTCTAATTTATTGAGATGCACCTGTATATCAAAATAATGTGCACATAAAGAGCGTATGCAATACTGAGAGTAAGAGGCTATTTCCACCAACTTTTGTTGAAAAGTAAAAGGAACGTCTCGGTTACGTATGTAACCCTTGTTCCCTGAAGGAGGGAACGGAGACGTCACGTCGGATGACCGATGAAATTGGGATCTTGCCAGAGAGACCAAGCCACTTTGAGTGTAACTAAACGAGCCAATGTACATTGGCATGCGATTATTGCATCCAGCTGCCACTGATCACAGCGTGAGTATCAGAGGCAGCAGATGCACCGCATTAATTCATGCTTTCGCTGAGGAGCCGAGCCAGTGACCCAGCAGCTCAGCGGTGGTACAGCGACTGTGGCGACGGGACGTGACGTCTCCATTCCCTCCTTCAGGGAACGAGGGTTACATACGTAACCGAGACGTTCCTCTTTCAGTCGGTCACTCCGAGTCACGTCGGATGAACGACGAAATTGGGATCCCTACCAAAGCGCCACAGGAGCTGCCCCTTCCAGTGCCCTATGTAGGCCTCCTGATCCTTCCTATAAGGCGGACGATAGGACCGGGCTCTACACAGAGAAGGTCAACTGCTGTTGTTCCTTGAGCAACCCAAGCAGTAGGACTAGGATAACACTGGGAAGCGTGCCCTTCCGCTTGGAAGAGATGGAAGCACATGGAAGTCTCTGAGATGGTTTAGGCTGCATCATTAAAGACGGCAGAACGTGGTCTGCCAGGGGAAACACGGCTCTAATAAGCATACTGTGGAATACACATATGGGATCCCAGCAGGGTCTCTCATATGGGCACTAGCCTCACACCAGATTTCAAGAATTCATTGGCTGAAAGGCCTGGTGCCGGACGCTCCGCCACGTCCGGACGCCGGAGTGCTGGAGGACTTCACAGGGTTTGCCTGTTTAAGGAACTCTCTGGAGAATTAGGCGTAAGAACGCCGCAAGCTGACTCTGAGCCAGGCCTCTCAGTGCCACTACCCGTTTGAGGTGAGAACACAGGAGGAAACCGGTTCGACAAGTAGGCTATAAAACCTAGTGAACGTGTTGGGAGTCGCCCAACCCACAGCTCTACAGATGTCTGCTAGCAAGACACCATGAGCCAGCGCCCAGGACGATGCGACACCCCTAGTGGAGTGAGCACGCAACCTGAGTGGGCAGGGCACATCTTGTGCTTCGTAGGCCAAGGTGATGGCATCCACTATCCAGTGGGCCATCCTCTGCTTGGGGACAGCCTTCCCCTTCTGCTGTCCTCCGTAACAGACAAAGAGCTGTTCTGAGGTCCTGAAGCTCTGAGTTCTATCCACGTACTGTCGCAGTGCGCGCACAGGACAGAGCAAAGCTAGGGCTGGGTCTGCCTCCTCCAGGGGCAGCGCTTGCAGGTTCACTACCTGGTCCCTGAAGGGAGTGGTAGGAACTTTGGGCACATAGCCGGGCCAGGACCTCAGCGTTGCACTGGAGTCAGCCAGTCCAAACTCAAGGCACGACTTGTCGACCAAAAATGCCTGCAGGTCCCCCACCCTCTTGATCGAGGCCAACACAGTCAGGAGTAGGGTTTTCATAGAGAGAAACTTCAACTGGACTGACTGCAGCGGCTCAAAGGGGGCAGTTTGTAGGGCTCTTAGCACCAATGCCAAATCCCAAGAGGGTAAGGAGGGAGGCCTAGGAGGATTTAACCTCCTGGCCCCCCTAAGAAATCTGACAACCAGATCGTGCTTCCCCACCGACCTCCCCTCTATGGGGTTGTGGTGGGCGGAAATAGCAGCAACATACACCTTAAGGGTGGAGGGGAACAGCCTATGCTCCAACCCTTGTTGCAAAAAAGGAAAGCACGGCTCTGATCGAATATTTCCGGGGGTCCTCATGGTGAGAGGAAGACCATTTGACGAACAGGTTCCACTTCAGCACATAGGCCCGTCTTGTGGACGGTGCTCGTGCTGAAGTGATAGTGAGAGCTACCTCCTGGGCCAGGTCACCTAGAACCTCCGCGTCCCGTCCAGGGACCACACATGGAGTTGCCTTGGATAGGGAGTAGAACCACTGGCAGTGGGTGGTTTCTGGAGATGCAAACAGGTCTATCTGAGCAACTCAGAACCGACTCCAATCAGCTGGACCTGGGGATGGAGTCTCCACTCCCCAGGAAGTGCCGCTCGAGACAGCTGCCGCCTGATTGAACGCTCCTGGGATGTGGACGACATGAAGGGACCTCAGATGCTTCTGACTCCAGAGGAGGAGGTGGCGGGCGAGTTGCGATTTGCGAAGGGAGCGTAAACCGCCTTGCCGGTTGATATACGCAACGGTAACACTGTTGTCCGTATGGACCAGAACGTCCTTGCCCGGAAGGCGCCCTCTGAGGTGGGTCAGGGCAAGGTGTACTGCCAGCAACTCGAGGCAATTGATATGCCAACGCAGTTGGGGACCCGTCCATACCCCTGACACTGCGTGCCCATTATACATGGCTCCCCAACCGGTAGCCGAGGCATCCGTGAATACCACAGCATGCCTGGATACTTGCTCCAGGGGCACTCCTGCCCGAAGGAACGAGGGATCTGACCATGGGCTGAAGGTCTTGCGGCAGGCCGGTGTAATCTGAACCCGGTGAGTACCGCGTTTCCACACCCACCTCAGGATTCGGCCATGGAGCCAGTGCTGAAGCAGTCTCATATGGAGCAGATCGAGCGGAACTATGGCCGCAGCTGCAGCCATATACCCCAGGAGCCTCTGAAAGAGTTTCAGTGGGACCACTGTCCTGCCTGATAAAGTCTTGAGGCAATTCAGCACCGACTGAGCACGTTCCTGAGTGAGGCGTACTGTCTGGTTGACCGAATCCAACTCCATGCCGAGAAAAGAGATCCTCTGCATTGGCACAAGTTTGCTCTTTCCCCAATTGACCCGAAGGCCCAACTGGCTGAGGTGCCTGAGCACCAGGTCCCTGTGTGCGCCCAACTGCTCTCGAGACTGTGCAAGTATGAGCCAGTCGTCGAGGTAGTTGAGGATGCGCACACCCCGTTCTCTCAGGGGAACATGGGCCACCTCTGCGACTTTGGTGAAGACGCGAGGCGAAAGGAACAGCCCGAAGGGCAGGACCTTGTACTGACATGCCTGACCTTCGAACGCGAATAGCAGGAATGGCCTGTGTCGCGAAAGAATCGAAACATGAAAGTACGCGTCCTTCAGGTTGATTGCTGCAAACCAATCTAGGAGACGGACGCACCTAAAAATGTGTTTCTGCGTCAACATCTTGAACGGCATCTTGTGAAGTGCACGGTTCAAAACTCGCAGATCCAAGATCGGTCGTAACCCACTGCTTTTCTTGAGCATAATGAAGTAAGGGCTGTAAAACCCCGACCTCATATCAGCTGGAGGGACCCGCTATATCGCGTGCTTCGCCAGCAGGACTGCGACTTCCGCAAGCAAGACAGTGGCATCGACGGCCTTGACTGAAGTGAACCAAATGCCCCTGAACTTGGGAGGAAGCCGGGCGAACTGAATTGCGTAGCTGAGTCTGATGGTTTGGAGGAGCCACTGGGACGGACTAGGGAGTGCTAGCCAGGCTCCGAGAGACCGTGCCAGCGGAACCAACGGGGCCACCGATGTACCCACGGTGGGGCAGCGAGGTGGAACACAGGGACCCAGCCCGGGGCCTGTGACAGCCTGCCCTGTGACAGCAGGGGCGGGGTCTGGGCGTGCAGTGTAACACTCACCTGATTCCGCAGAGGAACCCGGCTTGAGGCTTGTGACAGCCCGGCATGTGACGACTTGAAGCGGGGACTCGAGTGCTACCACCCTTACCTGGTTCCACGAATGGGCAGGAGGGGTGCTCTTGGGCAACCACCTGTTGCCTGCTGGCGAGAGAGGAGGAGGGAAGCTATCCCGTGAAGCTATCCCGTGGATCACCACTCTCCTCCTCTTGAGACCCAGAGATTGAGGAGATGTTTTGGGTACCGCTGGCTGCTGGACCAGCAGCGGAACAAAATGAAACAAAAGGTTCTCCACCCAGCCCTCCTCCGGGGGAGGGAGTGGTGCAGTCACCATCTCCCAGTGAGCAGCTTGAAAGGTGCCCTCCACAATCTAGTGAGCTCCTCACGCACCTCCGGTAAAAATGGCACCGGAGGGGGGCGCTGAAAACCAGCGTGACCCCCATCGAGAAACCATTCATCCAGCCTCGAAGGATCGGGACGCGGTGGAGGATTCCACACAAGCCTGACATTCTCGGTGGCCCGGGAAAGCATAGCCGTCATCTCTGGGTCTGGCTCGGACAACGCTACCACACCCGAAGGGGGCAACGCAGCCGAGTCGTCAACCCCTGAGAGAGAGAGGGGTGCGGGTGATCAACATCTGGTCGTCAGAGGGGGCACAGAAGGAACGAGTGAGCCCAGCCCGCTCCAACGGCAGCTCCACCGGCTGCGGAGTGGTTGAGGGGTGAGGAGCTCCACTTGGGTACGCCCTCACCGTGATCCTCAAATCACCTCTGACTCCACCGGACGCAGCGCCGCCCCGGGCCCCGGGACGAATGCTGGATCGCGGCAGAGGCAGAGGGACTCCGCCATGTTTGACATAGCGGAGTCTTTTATGCAACTCTGGGATGGTCATGTCCCCACAAGAAGAACATGAACCATCCACGAAAGCTTCCTCAGCGTGCTGAATGCCCAGACACGTGAGGCAGCGATCGTGACCATCGTGAGGCGCCAGGAAACGACCACACCCAGAAACGCATGGGTGATAAGATATCTTTAAAAAGACGCGATGACCCGTGTTGCTCTTTTAGAGAAATTGCTCTTTTAGTGCTGAAGCACGCAGGGAAGCTGGTCACCGCACACTCATGGTGTGGCTGTCTGCACAATCTTTGTGGAAGCCACGAGACCATGACCACCGCTGCTGTTGCCGTAACGCCCGCACTCTCATTCTCTCTGCAACACTGAAGTAGAGAGCAGTAGTGATGCACCACCGCTCGGCTCCGAAGCGAAAGGATGAATTAATGCGGTGCATCTGCTGCCTCTTATACTCACGCTGTGATCAGCAGCAGCTGGATGCAATAATCGCATGCCAATGTCCATTGGCTCGTTTAGTTACACTCGAAGTGGATTGGTCTCTCTGGCGAGATCCCAATTTCGTGGGTCATCTGACGTGACTCGGAGTGACCGACTGAAAGGGGAAAACAAATGTTTCCCCAGCCTTATATTTCCAGCACAAACAATGTTTCTACAATGTCCTCCTGACAGGATTGTCTAAAACTTCCATCAATCTCTGGGTTCTGAAGGGGTCTTTTATCTGTAACCCAAAGCGGACAAACACTCCTCACAGGAAATCCTGTAAATGTGCAAAACACAGATGCCTGTATGTAATGCACTGCTGGAATTCACTTCTTTCACACAAATAATGGGAAACAACACACACTATTCTTTGTGCTGGTTACTCTGTATGTCTCTGTCACATTATTGCTGCATTTCTCCTTTCTGCAGGAATCTTATAAAGCAACTACCTTACAAAGTGAAGGTATGTCTTCATCTATGGTGAAAACTACCACAAATGATGACAGAAAGTTAATTTTGAAGTCTCCTGAGCTCTGAAAGCACAAACTACAAACTACATCTAAAAAAAGCTTGGACAGAAACCAAAGCTAATGGCTTAATAACTAATACATGATCTTTAGACGTGAGTTAAGCATGTCTATGAGAAAAACTGATGAAAGGAAAGGCTGGGAGAGAGGCTCAAACATGCTCTTCTTCTTGTTGTTGGTGCCCAAATAACTAAAAACAGGCATTGAGGAAATCTGGATCCACTACAAGGGTCTGCGGTACACAACAATGTGCACTCGTCTCAAGAAAGACACGAAGGGCATTTTACAAAGAAATCATGAAGGATAGCTATCATTTATGTAGATCCACATATTTCAAGGAGACCTTCAATAATTCATGCCTCAGGGTCTGTTCAAAGCCCTGAAGATGTCCAATTATCTGTTTGTTACAAGAGTACTTGTAATGTGTATATATAGCATAACACAATAATGTGGCCTTCATGCACCATTTCCAAATATCCCAACGTGGCCTCATGAGTATTCGTATGCATTTTACGTAAAATGTGCTTCTACTACAAGTACAGTTATAGACACTAAAATGTACTATATTGACGTATTGGCAGCACCTAAAATGTAAATCATTTTTGTATCAGAAGTGCAATTTGTTTATGAATCTCTATTTAATCTAATATTGGATTTATGTTGCATTAAAATTGTTTTCAGCTGCATTTATTTAACTCAACTGACTTTGCTTGAAATGACAACCTTTCATGATTTTAAGTGCAAACTCATTTCAAAGGAATGCATCATCTTTAATACACTTTAAAACTTTAAAATTAATATATTTCTGTAATGGTTTAACCATTATTTAAAGTAATATTTATTTAGTTTTCCGTGGCACGTAAATGGCATTTATCAATATGCTGTGACTCAGAAATTGACCATAAAATACACCAAAAACGAAACATAAAATGACCATAAAATAAACCTATTTGTTAGCTTTTTCTTTATAATGTATATATTTTTAAACTGTTTAATTGTATGATGTGACTAAAATGGTCACCGTACACTGTTCTGCCTGTTATATTTTATTGTTTTTATTGGTTATGTTTAGGTTTGGGGGTAGGGTTAAGGGATTTAAAAAAAAATATTATCTAAAATATATCAATAAAATGCTAAATATACCAATATATTTTTGATTTGTAAATACCTTACATGTATAAATGTAAATACATAATAATTTTAGATTTTAGATCTTGCAAGCTAAAATTTAACAAATTTATTTTTAAATTTATTTTATTTTCCAAAGGCAAAATAACTATTTGAACAAAGACTACACTATATATTTTTTTTGTTACTTAGCCATTTCCTTCCCCGTTTTTTCCACAAATAGTCATGTGAAAAATAAATAAATAAACAAACAAACAAAAAACTGCCTGACTTTTTAGAACAAACCCATGCATAAACAGACACGTGTACCACAGTATGAGAAGAGACTTGCAGCATTCCCTATCTGACAGGTGCAGGCATCCATGTGAGAGACAGACATGCCATCTCTCAACGGGCCAGAGGAAAGCGCGCAAGAGAGAATGAGAGTTTTACAATCGGCTGCCACAGCGAGTCTGTGTGAATGCTAAACAGGCCTGTGGTACCTCAGAAACATGTAGAGAGACACTGCTGAAGAATCACGCTGGACTGCAGCAGTCACAAAAACACACATTCACAAACTTCACATGCCAGTGTTCTTAAAGGGGTCCTATTATGCTCTTTTACAAAGTCTTGATTTTGTTTTGTGGGTGTACTAGAACATGCTCTCATGCTTGGTGGTTCGAAAATCGCATTACTTTTCACATAATTTACATTATTACAATACCTTCCTCCCCAGCCTGGCACAAACGGCTCAATTAGTTCCGGGTTTGACGAAGGCCCGCCTTCTGAAATACGAAATGTGTTGTGATTCGTTAGCTGTCCCAGTGTGTTGTGATTGGTGAGCAGCTTAGACGGTGTTTCAGTACTGCCCCGCTCCTCGCCAAAACAGCAAGGTCGTCAATATTGCCATATCAATTTGAGCCGGATTCAGACCCCGAGAATATTGAACAAGAGGATCACGCAGAACCTTTGCACGCACGGATATTGCAAGACATATTAAAGTGGAAACGTTATTGTTGTTTTTTTTGTTGTTGTTGTTTTTTTTTTTGATGTCAACAACAGCTTAAAAATAACTGCATTTACTATGTACAGATAAGTGTACATATTGTGTATATATTATGTTTATATATATATTATGTTTATTGTTCTTTAATTCTAACATTATAACATGAATTGCAGTGAAACTGTTATACAGTTGAATTTATTTATAACATAGTCCCACAGAGTTACACTATTTGTGGCGGCATATATATACAAATTGATTCTCTGTTTCTGTTTCATTCATTCATCAATTTGTGATGTCACAAATACAGGAAAACAACTTTGTAGTCCAAACAAGCCGTTCATTGTAGTTCTTGAAAAGGGATTTTTAAAAAACTAAATATCTCCCTTTGGAGTGGACTTTGAGATTTGTAACTTTGTAGATCATTTTATGCCCAAACATACACACTGACTAAAATTCAAAAAGTGAAAAAGCATAATAGGACCCCTTTAAAGGAACCTTATTCAATGGTTATAGCATATTTTTAGTTAAGGTGTCTTGTACCAAAAAACAGTCCTGGAAACTGCATGGTGCAGAAGGTGGCTGTGGAGCTGTGACCAATCATAATTCAGTTAGTACAAAGCATTTTCCTTCATTTTAGTACCATTTACCCCCTCTCTCTGACTTAACAGATGTTTTGCTAACTTTATGTATATAACTTCTGTTTTGATTGGCTAATCCATGTGCATTATTCACATTGTTGATTATCAAGGCAGGTCAAGTTGGTAAATATGCAATATGCACTGAAATAAAGATTAACTAGAATCCTTTTTAAAGCTAATGCAATTTTTCAATTAAAAATAAAAATAAATAAGTAGGCTATTCATGAGTCAATTTCCTCAAAAGCACAAATACTGTGATGCTTTCAAAACTTTGCAGTTTGGATGTCCCAACCAAACTTGTAATTTTAAGGCAGAACTAGAACCATCTGTTTGTCGAACCAATGAAAGATGTATTCAAAAGCCATTAATATGAGACATTGTTCAAGTAAAAAAAATAAAAAAAAAAAAAAATAAATAAAACATTTAAAATAATAATAATAATAAATTTGCATTAAAATATTTTTTTAAAAATATTTTATTAATAAATAGAAAAACAAAGTCATTGTTTTCCATTTCACTTTGTGACACTATTGGTGCAGAAAATGTAAGCAAACCAAATCAAAGCAAAACAGCAACAACCACAAAAAAAAAAAAAAAAAACACAAAGCAAAAAAGTGAAAACAAAACACAAAAACAAAACAAAACAAAACACAAAACCAGAAAAAGAAGAAAAAAAAATTAAAAAAAATGAAAAACAAAAAATAAACAAAATAAAAACTCCAATCCAAAATTATGTAAACTACTTCCAAAACTGTTATGGGGAAGAAGAAAAAACTCCAAACAATCCTAAGAGACTTATTTCTGACTTATTTTCTGATTTTCCAAAAAACTGGCATGGAAGAAGTATGCTTTGTTAAGTATTGCTGTTATTTCAAGGCCATCCTGCCAAATCCCACCAAAGCGACTGCAGGCTCAGCATGTGGTCTCTCAGCGTACATTACACTATTGGTCAAAGGCGATGTCAAGACCTTAAATTCATCTCCCAAAGTGCACAGAGAGGAGCCTCTGAACAATAGGATGTGTGTTCTCCTTAAATCAAAAGAATTACTTTATACACAGCGGGGTTCTCATGTCAATGGGGTCAGTGCTTCCCGGTCACCTGAGGGCCGCATGGAATCCTGCCTGGATCAGTCGTCAAGGTGATGGAGCTTTATTAAAAAGAGCCGGTGTTATTAAAACAGGTCTTATTATTGGATGCACCGCCGTGGGAGGAGAGAAGAGGTGTGACCCCGGTCTTTGTCTCAAACCGCCTTCATTAATCATGCAGCTTTGTGTGTGCACGCACATTAGTATTCATGCAAACACTGAGGGTCACTGTAAACAGTGATTGCAGACGGCTGGATGTTGATTGATCGTATCTCATTGTGAATGTAATTTTTGTGCTAATTAACTGGAGTGATAAGGATTTAATCTAAATATTTATAGACTGCGCGTGTGTGTGTGGCATGATTTTGTGTGTTGCTGCACCTGCATCTCATGAATGCCCTCATGTAACTGCTTTCATGTGTGCGTTTATGAACATTCCATATGAGTGCGTTTAAAACGGAACTAAGTTCAGATTCCAGACTATATGAATTCCCTAAACATTCCTGACTGTTTAGCCAGATGAGAATCACAGCACTGCCACTTCCTCCTGCCACAGCTCCTTTGTGTTCTGTGCTGACCTATTTACCAGTCTAATTCCCTGTCCTGGGGTCTAGAACGTGAGGTGCATGTCCGCAATACATAACCTTCACCACAGGGGGCAACAGCATGATAACACGTTCCGCAACCCCCGACAGGGGACAGAGAGCAGGCAGATACTGATTCTAATTAACACAGACTGAACAATACAGGAATGCCATGGGGCAGCGGTGCTTTAAAAACGTCCTCATTTAACCTCAGCTACACTTTAATAAAATTAAAGTCGTAAACTAATAACCGTGTCAACTATTGCAGCTCAGAACTCGGCAACATTGGTTTAGTGTTGGTGTACAATGAATCCTTGGCAGACACAAAACAATGCATAATTTTCTGTCTTCACTAAACGCTAAGTAACAAAATCACAGTCTATTAGAGATGGTAAGATTCACCGATTCGCATCAGTGCATCAGCATAAAAATCAACGATGCAAAGCATCGATTTTAAAAAGTGTGCATCGGAAACAAGTTGGTATTTGTATCACGATGCATTGTTTGTAACAATTTGCATCTGCAAAAACCAATTTATTTATATATCATTATTAGTAGATGTGCTATACTTTTATTATTTAGAAAGTGACCAATAATTTGTGACCAATATTTTATATGTAGATTGATTTCTCCTCTCTAAACTGATTCTCAAGCACATTCTCTCTTCACCACTGCCGCTATGTGAATTATGACATATCACAACACTAAGGAAACCGGGGCGTGTCCTGAGAATATAGATTAAAACTTGGCTGTCTGTCTGAACCAAACAAATAAAAGCAAACTATCTGTACCATATTGAATTGCATAGCATAATATTTTATTTTTCCATTGCATCGTATTGCATTGAATCGCATTGTGTTGAATTGAATCGAAATCGGATCGCACTGCATCGTAATAGGGTTGTATATGTATCTTTAATGTATTGTATCATATTGGCTATGCATCAAGATGCGTATCGCATCAGCCTCAGTTATTGACATCCCTACAGTGTATCATAACATGTTTTATGTTTATCGATGTTGAATTTTCCTATTTAATGAATCTGATTTCTGACCATCTGAAAATGTGAGGCCTTACTGGTCAGAAGTTACATTGGTTTTGCATCCATGATCACAATAGCTCTACATGTGTTTGATTTCTAAGATTTTCCCAAACACAAAGTTGCTAGTTAGAACTGATTCGAACATTGAAGAAAACTTTATTGTCGCATATGTTTCTCTGCATGAGTGTGTGTGTGTAACGTGCCAGAATGGACTGAACTGGTAATGAGCTTAATTGGCTTAATGGAGAACCAGATCAGTGATTGTGAACAGAACTCTCTCTCTCTCTCTCTCTCTCTCTTTCACTCATCTGATAGCACATTATCGGCCTCTCAATCTGTGTTCTCCCAGCAGCATGCAAACAGAGCCAGGCAATCTGGCAAGGGATATAGTTGTGTGTGCGTGTGTGTGTGTGTTTACATTTTCACTGGAAGGTGGTATATCCATAGATAAATATATACCTTTAGTGTGTAAAATACAACACAACAAGTTCAAGACTTACGAGTGCAAAAAACAAAAAGGACAAACAGAAGCACGCTAAGAAGCCTCCTCAGACACACAAACACAGCTCTATTACAGCCTCGGAGCAAAGGAGGGATCTATTCATCCAGATAGCATTGCAAGACTGAGGCAATTTGAGCCCATTTGATGCGTAATGAGTTTCTTATCAGTAAGTGGCCAGAGAAATGGGGTGTAAAGTATAGCCTATTCAGCACAGACCTAACAGTGCAGCCGTGAGCACATCCCCAAACAACTACACCATAAACACACATGCAGCACAACAGGTTGAGAAGGAAAGTGGAAAATCCAGACTCTTAAGGTAACTGGTTATATATGACTTCAATCTGGTCCAAACTGGTCATTACACCCAACTAAATGGTTGATCAGCTGGACCATCGGCAACGAACCAGCTACCATATTTCACAGCTGTAGCTTAAAAAAGTAGAAAGTTGCGCTAACAAGACCAAGGTCAAGGATTTGATTCACAATGAATGCATGAACTCTTAAAATGGCCCTTTGGATAAAAGAATCTTCAAAATGCACAAAAACAAGAACAAGAACTACAAATCTTCCAAAAACCAGATTGAACATCTTAAAATTAAATAATTGGGTTTTCCCAGCAGGAAGAAGTATGGAGTGAAGGGGAAGTGAAATAAAACAGGACTGTTCAAAATAAAGTTTCTAAAGAACATTTTAATAACTGATATGACCTTTTACCACCTTTTGTGGAATGGAAAGATTCCATGGATGTTAAAGGTTCTTCATGGAACCATCCATTTCAATAAAGATCCTTTAGTTTTAAGAGTCAGTATTAGTAATTGAGCAGGGACAAGAAAAGAAAGCTGGTGGTAAGTAGACAAGAAAAGGGTCTATTTATACCTACACCTCCTCCATCTTTCTAACTCACACTGTATGTGTAAGAGTACCGTGCTTGTGACCCTTCGAGCGGAAACTCCCTGCACTCCTGCTGTTGCCCTCACAAGAAAAGCCAAGTGGGTATGTGGCATCCTCCTGTTGCTCTCTTCATTTCCCACACCTCTTACTGTCCTCCACCAACCCTCGTCTTGTTTACCCACCGGCGGGGGGCACGCCTCCCTGCTCTTGACTGAGATAGAGATGAAAAGACGAAGAGACAGGAGACAGAGAAGGAAAGCAGCAAGGTGTCTCACTCTTCCAAAGAAAGCCAACAAAAATGAAGAATTACTGATTCCATACTCGCCCAGCTATTCCGCAAAATAGCCCACAATATCGTGGTGGGAGCTGACACTACAAAAGCTATGAATGGCCATACAATTTGTACCATTTATTTGAACCAAATAACATTCACAGCGCTGCCAAGTCAGTGAGAGCCACTTTGGCAGGAATCGATGGAGATACGTTTGGATCATCTTTACGAGCTCTCCAAT
Organism: Spinibarbus caldwelli; assembly: GCA_039654775.1. Taxonomy (NCBI): domain Eukaryota; kingdom Metazoa; phylum Chordata; class Actinopteri; order Cypriniformes; family Cyprinidae; genus Spinibarbus; species Spinibarbus caldwelli. The sequence goes on along the minus strand of CM077262.1, from coordinate 25,845,634 downwards.
GTGAGCAATCTACCCCTGAAAATGCACCACTTCACTTGCGCAGCCATCAGTAAGACGGTTCCAGACAGAGCTAATGTTCACCTCGCTCCATATAAAACAGCCTCTCTTAGAGCGAGACGAATTAGGCCTATGAATTCCCCATTTTTCAAACAGTTTTTGCAGCTTGCAAAGCACAAGCAGATGAAATCATGCTAATAAAGAAATTATCTGGCCCTCGTGTATATACGTCACGAGCGTGGCGAGGGATCGCCGTCATAAATTCTATGACAGGCAACTACAAGATGAGGCATTTAAGTGACCTCATCACCCGAGGCTATCATAAAACCAAGCATCGCAGGATGTCAGGGCACCGCGCTGGAAATCAAGAGCGGAAGGTTATGGACTGTGGATCGACAGTCCATAGACGAGTCTTCTGTCTAGATAGGAACGAGAAGTTTATTGCATTACGTTACAGGCATTGCCTCACAGTTGCATGAATCCGGTGGCCTTTAGTTCGTAGATCAGTTGTTGTCATTCGCTATGAAATGGGTTCACTATAAAAGTCCATTAAAAAGAGTTGTTAAGTTTAATGACTTCACACCTTTCTCTTGGCCATCACACATTTGGACAAACGATGTCTTAATACTGAAAGCCAGCCAAGAAAAAAAAGTGGAATTATTGCCCAAGAGCATGTTAATATCAATACGTTTGACGTCAACCCTTGGATATTTTTAGGAAGCGTGGATTTAGCATTTCTTAGTTGACTCATCGAGCCGAGCTGTGTCATTACGTTAGGATTGTGAAGATTTAACCATATAGAAATCCTTCCTCTCCAGTTCAACGTCTTATACCGAAGCTTGTCGATCTAGAAAGTTTACTAATGCTTAGTGCACGATTAGCTTGATTCAGCTCCTGCCGGTGGTACAGTAAGATGCAATCCCTGAAAGAGGCATCAAAGTCAGGAGATACAATGCCGGATTCACATAGAAGGAGGGAGCTGAACGGAGATGGGTACGCATTAAAACCCTGAGCCATCCACGACTAGGCCGGAAAGCTTTTGATCCATATCCAAACTTCACAGGCCCGCAATTCAGTAACTTGAAGGCAACATGAAGCAAAGATTAGGCTAAAGACAGAAAAGAAGCTTTCAGACTCTGGAAAGTTCCGCGAGGATGTAGAGAAGAAGATACCTGAACGCATTCAGGCCGAGACACTTTGACAACGGGACGGATGCATTAGGATGTCCGTTAACGGAAAAACCATCTGGAGGCCTGATAAAAGTGATTTGTATTTCCTCGGCGACCTAACAGAGAGTCAATAAAAGCAAGGGGTACTCTCTAAATCTGCAGAAGGACGATCCGCTGAGACTGGTCGATCAATTAGTCAAAAACAGACAATGGCTACCTTGGAGTTTTCTATCCATCGAGGCAAACGCACACTCTTACAAATACACACGCCGTATCCTGCTGGGATTAATGACATCAGTATGGATTCTGACCCCCTAGCGTGTGATGTTTCAGAAAAGGGATTACAGAACGAATGAAAATGAATCAGAAAACAGCTTGTACTCCGAAGGCTACTAAAAAGGAGAGATTTAGCCGAATGGAAAAAAAGAGAATGAGAGACGAGAGAAAATCCCTTTGGTTTGTAGCCATTTCATGGATCATGCATCTGCTGAATGATTTGTTAAATGAGAATTAGGTGATGGGATTGAAAGACTCACATTGTCTCTCTCCCTTTCTCACTTTTTTTTATCCCCAACCCATCCACAAAGGCACAGGAACATGATATTCCGCAAGGCCTTGCGTCTGGGAAGGGAAACCATTGGGAAAAGTGGTCTGACCATAGGCCATCATTGAACACTAGTACTATGTCCAACCTTGAACTTTCCAAGTTGAACTGAAGCTCCTCAGCACACTTCTGTTCTCTGTAGGAGATACTGGGCCAAAAGGATGGGCTGCTCGGTGTAGGAGTTCAAAGCTATGGTTGGAAACACGTACACATTAATGGCTGGAGAATCAGAGTCATGCCCCAGAAAATATGATCTTCTAAAAAATAATGCGTGTCTGTCCATCACATTTATCCGTAGGGGGAGTCCATGGATGATTAAAGACAGATCAAAGAGGTCTCCGTATGCGAGTATCAAGGATTATGTTCTCTGAAAAGGAATGTGTGGTGTGTGTGTTAGAGGTCTGGTGAAGTCTGTAGTCTTCTGCGTAAGGTGATTATGTGCATTGGATCCAGATGTATGCTACCATTAAACAAGTCAAAGGCGTGCACATGTTAGGAATGAAAACTGTTTAGTTGCAAGTAAAGATTGTTTTAGCTTATGAGCACATGTGCATTCACACACAAAGACATAAACTGTTTTATCTTCAACACAAATGAACCTTTGCAACATGGAGAAAAAAAAAAAAAAACATACACAGATGCCGAGTTTGAGTGGTAGTCAGTTTTTGTTTGGGGAGTGTTTGATAACAGAAGTATTAAAAAAAGAGAAACCTCTGTCAAACACAGCTCAACTGAAATACCACAGTGCCCCCTTCTGTTCATATACTGAATTACATCCTCAAACATGGACTGATGTACATACAAACACAACTTCATTTCTAATCCATCTTTTTGTTTTAGTACTTTTTGTGCTGTTTTTGCACTGAAATTTTGAGAATATTCTGGAAGTTTATTTGATAATCATATTTTAATGCAACATATAGGCCTACTCTTGGCCCTCAGCCGTCAATCAAGTTTGATTTTTGGCCCTTCATAGTGAAAAATTTGGGCACCTCTGATCTAAATAATGGGGAACATGTCTCCTATAAGGTGGTTATGGCCCAACTAGACCAGCACAAGGCAGCATAAACCTGATCTAAGCTGGTCTCTGCAGAAGAGTTGGATCACTGGTGTACTGTATGTTTGTTAGGTTGGACCGCTGGTATACGTGTTGTCCCTCAGATGGCAACAAGACTTTTGCTCCTCGAGGTTTCTGTCCCATCTTATCAGCAGAACACGCAATCAGGACACTCTCCTGAGTTTTGGTTACCCTGGAGATACCACCCATGAGGTTGCTTATAGACAACAACTCTTATAACAGAACCATTATGCCTAACAGCGTGATAGGTAGTGCCCCGACTGAGCAATACAAAACCACTTTATTTAGGCATGCGTTCGTGCGTGTGTGATGTGCATGGTGCCGCCTCGATCTTTATCTTTTGTTTTTGAAATCAGCAGCGTAATGATGCCATTCAGAGCCTGTTGACGGAGGAGAGGAAATGGCACATATGAGGTCCTGCCGTTATCCTGCGTGTATTGTGAGAGAGCGATTCACTGGGAGTGATTACCTCAGTCGGGCTGGGCGTTTGAAATGGGACCCACTACTGTTTTAAACATATGCACTACGATAGCAAAAATGGATATGCACAATGCACACAATACGCAGATGGGTGTCTCTTCAAACACAGCCACTTTTATGTCCCATTTTTTTATGTTTTACACTCTTTTCATTTTATTATTTGAAGGTCAGATTAAAACATTTTTTACCATGCTTTCATCACTTATTTTTAACTGCCCTTTATGCATTTCACCCTTCACCCAGACTTTGACTACTGAAATATGAAAATCTATCATAAAAAATTTCATCTCACAATTTAAAATGCATCAAATATGCAATTTTAACTTTTACTGTGCAAAAAAAATGTGAATTTTCATTTAAAAAAAACTATGGTAAACCCTTGGTTGTGGCTGTATCTGCGCTACAACCAACAATTTTGCCTCTGCTAAAGTTTGTTTTAATCGAGCTTTAATTTATTCATATTATGCAAAAATAGTGTATATTTCCTTATTTTTTATTATATGAAGGTCTGATTAAAACTTCTTCTTTTTTTTTTTACCATGCCTTCAGCACTTATTTTCAAATGCCCTTGTATGTGTGTGTGTGTGTATATATATATATATATATGTATATATATACAGACGGAGCTCAATTAAATATTAGCGCAATAATTCTGACTAAAATATACATTTCGCTGAAATATTTGTAGTTGGCCAACAAATGTGACATGTAGGTTTAAAATTCTACAAGTCTATTTTTATGATAGCACTAACTGTATATAAAGTGACTGTAATGGGGTAATCAAAATAGTCTAACAACTCTGTGCTTTTGTTCTTATTTATTTTCATTTTTAATTTAGTGAATTTAACTTCCACTTTAAAAGCCTTATCCTTGTTTTTAGATTGCAATGTTACAATATTAGAATGAAATGTGATTTTAACCCTTTTTTGCACATAATATAAAGGCTGACATGGTTACATTCACTTTATTTGTTTTCATAGCCTTTAATATGTATTGTTTTGTTGGACAACATTGGGTGGTAAGTGAAATATATATATATATTAAATACAGATTTTTTTTTTTTTTTAATCCAAATACAAAAACGAAAATACTGAGATATATACCATAGAGTGGGTACGGAAAGTATTCAGACCCCCTTAAATTTTTCACTCTTTGTTATATTGCAGCCATTTGCTAAAATCATTTAAGTTCTTTTTTTTTTCGTCATTAATGTACACACAGCACCCCATATCGACAGAAAAACACAGAATTGTTGACATTTTTGCAGATTTTTTAAAAAAGAAAAACTGAAATATCACATGGTCCTACGTATTCAGACCCTTTGCTGTGACACTCATATATTTAACTCAGGTGCTGTCCATTTCTTCTGATCATCCTTGAGATGGTTCTACACCTTCATTTGAGTCCAGCTGTGTTTGATTATACTGATTGGACTTGATTAGGAAAGCCACACACCTGTCTATATAAGACCTTACAGCTCACAGTGCATGTCAGAGCAAATGAGAATCATGAGGTCAAAGGAACTGCCTGAAGAGCTCAGAGACAGAATTCTGGCAAGGCACAGATCTGGCCAAGGTTACAAAAAAATTTCTGCTGCACTTAAGGTTCCTAAGAGCACAGTGGCCTCCATAATCCTTAATTGGAAGACGTTTGGGACAACCAGAACCCTTCCTAGAGCTGGCCGTCCGGCCAAACTGAGCTATCGGGGGAGAAGAGCCTTGGTGAGAGCGGTAAAGAAGAACCCAAAGATCACTGTGGCTGAGCTCCAGAGATGCAGATGGGAGAAAGTTGTAGAAAGTCAACCATCACTGCAGCCCTCCACCAGTCGGGGCTTTATGGCAGAGTGGCCCGACGGAAGCCTCTCCTCAGTGCAAGACACATGAAAGCCCACATGAAGGACTCCAAGATGGTGAGAAATAAGATTCTCTGGTCTGATGAGACCAAGATAGAACCTTTTTGGCCTTAATTCTAAGCGGTATGTGTGGAGAAAACCAGGCACTGCTCATCACTTGTCCAATACAGTCCCAACAGTGAAGTATGGTGGTGGCAGCATCATGCTGTGGGGGTGTTTTTCAGCTGCAGGGACAGGACGACTGGTTGCAATCGAGGGAAAGATGAATGCGGCCAAGTACAGGGATATCCTGGACGAAAACCTTCTCCAGAGTGCTCAGGACCTCAGACTGGGCCGAAGGTTTACCTTCCAACAAGACAATGACCCTAAGCACACAGCTAAAATAACGAAGGAGTGGCTTCACAACAACTCCGTTACTGTTCTTGAATGGCCCAGCCAGAGCCCTGACTTAAACCCAATTGAGCATCTCTGGAGAGACCTAAAAATGGCTGTCCACCAACGTTTACCATCCAACCTGACAGAACTGGAGAGGATCTGCAAGGAGGAATGGCAGAGGATCCCCAAATCCAGGTGCGAAAAACTTGTTGCATCTTTCCCAAAAAGACTCATGGCTGTATTAGATCAAAAGGGTGCTTCTACTAAATACTGAGCAAAGGGTCTGAATACTTAGGACCATGTGATATTTCAGTTTTTCTTTTTTAATAAATCTGCAAAAAATGTCAACAATTCTGTGTTTTTCTGTCAATATGGGGTGCTGTGTGTACATTTTAATGAAGGGGGGAAAAAAAAAATTAACTTAAATGATTTTAGCAAATGGCTGCAATATAACAAAGTGAAAAATTTAAGGGGGTCTGAATACTTTCCGTACCCACTGTATATCGCAAATTGGCCAAAAAATACCGAGATATGAATTTTTGCCCATATCGCCCAGCCCTAAGATTGCCCAAGTCAATCTCCAGATTTAAATCCGATTGAACAAGAATTTCACCAGCTGAAGAGGAGAGTAAAGGCAGAAACTCCCCAAAACAAGCAACAATTGGAATCGGCTGTATTAAAGGCTGGGAAAAGTATTTCAAAGAATGAGACCAAGAGTCTGGTGAAGTCTATGGGTCACAGACTCACTGCTGTGATTGTGCGCAAGGGATCTGCAACTAAATAATCGCTTTTAATCTTTTATATCTGCCTTCTGTTCAACTGTCCCAATACTTATGCTCACATCTATGAGTGGGATGAACTCTAAAAGTGCTGTTCTTTTAATTTGGTAAAACATGTATGTGTTGAAATGGCTAATAATAAAATGTGACGTTTTGTCTCCTATTCATCTTTTAATCATATTTGCAAATGTCTTTGACTCCTCAGCCAACAGAGCAATTTTGTCTTTACTGTTCCAATACTTTTATTATATATTTTATATATTATTATAGTTGTTGTTTATTATTATTATTATTATGACTATCTCCACCATAATCAAAAATGTTACCACTATTAATCTGTTAACTGTTGTTCATGCACTGTTATCTCAACCACAGAATGTTATTAATCCCAATATGTAATGGGGAATAAATGACATTTGTTGGTTCAAAAAATGGCACTTCAGAAATACATTGATTAAAAAAAGACAAAAATGACAGATTTATTAAAACTAGTGAGTATAAAAAATTTTGGAGGGAGTTTGTTTTGTAAAAGCCCTCAAGTAGCCATAGTTAATAGAAAGCCAGATATGACCTATTGATTTGGGCGTAAAAGTTGAAGAGGTGCAAAACAAAAAGAAACTTATATTTCATTTGTCTCTTTCTGCTTGAGCAAACTGGGAATGTGAACACGGCGGTAAATATACAACACTTCCACCTGCCTGAGTTTAATGTCAGTGTGATGTGATTTAAGATGCACTCAGTGCGGCAATGAGTTTGCATCTTTCTCTCACACACACACACTCCTATGCACTTTCCACCTGTCACGCCTACCGTCGCTTCCACACCGCCAACGAGCGCATAAAGACTTTCATATTCAAATCAATGGCAAGGTAAAGTGAACACACACACACACACAAACCAGCACTCGGCTGCGAATCAACACAACGAGGGGACCGCACAGCAGTCTTCGGTCCCTTCTGAAACACGAACAGACCAAACTAATTAAAGTTCAGGTGACAAGTGCAAAACACCGCCGAGCTCCTGGCTTCTATGTGATCCAAACAATCTGGTGTGCGTCGTGACAAGCCGAGTAAAATCATGCGGGAGAAATACTCGAGGGTTCAAAAAGTAACAACAGCCATGTTCGGCAGGCAAACAACAGCACAAGCAAGCAAACCAGGTTCATTCTTTAGTAAAGAACTAAGAGAAACTCAGTAAAGCAAGACGGTTATGTTTTCTTGACTGCTGCAACATTTGTATGTTGTTAAAAATACAGATAGCACGCTTTTAGTATGTTAGCACATACGCACCAAATATGGGCTACACAAGTCATTTAAGAAAAATATATATATATATATATATATATATATATATATATATATATATATATATATATATATATATATATAAATTTAAATATAATACGAAATACAGTATGTACATTAATATATACATTATATAATTTTTAAATGTAATATATAAAATTTACATTAATGTATTATGTATGTATGTAATGTATTTAATATTAACGTAATAACATTTAATTTATTCTTAATGTAATTTAATTTTTACAAAGAATATACAATAAATACAGTATATATATATATATATATATATATATATATATATATATATATATACACACATACATATACATACACACACACACACACACACAGGACTGAAAATAAGAGTTCAAGAGATTTTGATAAATCCTGCCAGCTGGCAGATTTGTCAGCAAATGCATATAGAAATAAGAGGCAAGGACGAGGCTGGCTGCTCTAGCAGCAGGTTTCTGGGCAGATGTGGAGGTTCACACCGTTCAGGATCATCTCTCAACTCCAGGGTCACGATGAGATCAGTGCTCGGGCCAAGGGCCCGTTCGTCACTGTGGGGACAGAGGGGACATCGCAGAGGTCATACACCATCAAACTCAACAGGAGGACCAGAGGAGCTCTGGCCTACATCAACACACATCAGCCGGAGCCCTGTGAGGAGATCCACGGCAGACAGCAGGTATGAGTCAATGTGACACTAACGTCTAGGTCGAGAAAACATGCCAAATCCACACAGGCAAATACATTCAGATGCCTAACTTTATGGATAAACTTACAGCTCTAAAATTTGACTGAATGAGCCATAAAATAGCAAAGCTGTAAGCTGTTAAACTGTAAAATAACAATACACACACTTGTGACAGCATATTATCTTAAATTCTATAATAATGAGTTGCTACGCTGGTTGGCAAACATTAACACTTTATTACTTGGTGGAAGTGTTGTTAATACTAATCATAACAAAACCACAACATTTTGTTGTTATTGTAAATGTACACAAATAAAAGTAGACCCTGTACAATTTCGAACGATATCTCACTCTTATCTGCACAACAACAAAAAAAAACTTATTTTAAGTTCTTTTTGCTGTTATTAAGAAAAAAATGCAACTGAACGAGCCACCGCATTTGCTGACCTCGGAGGGTTAAAAATTAACTATTTATAAAATGTTGGTGCCTTTTATCATATCTCTGTTGCTGCAATTTAATTAAAGCAGTACGTCACTCAAGGTCATGCATAATAAAATAAAATAAAATATTTTTTTTTTATTTTTTTTTTTTTAATTACTCCTTCAGTTGTAGATGCATTTCCACCACAATCAACAATTTTGCCACTAAAGGTCTTTGCACGCTGAGTATGAAATTCTCATTTGAAATTTTCGCACGTTAAAAAATAAATACGACCTCACGTTGTTTCAATCACGTTTACACACTACCTCCGAAACATTCGTCTGTCATAAAAAAATTCAGATCAGTTTCAATTTTCTGCGTTTTCGAATCGGTAGCAAGCATTTTGATAGAAAAGAATGACGAATATGAAAAAGATGAAAAAACGCATGTGAAAATTTTGGACTCAGTGTGCAAGGACCTTAAGACCTGATAATCCTGTGTTACTGTTTTTCTCACGGTAAAACCACTCTCATGCACAACCTCTCATGCATTAACTGACACATCTCCATAATGCTATGCTTATGTACTGTAAACACACAAATATTGTTGTTGGTACACCGTGAAGTCCCAGAGAAAACACAGAGGGACTGTTGCACCAGTGTTGGTCACAGTTGCATCACACAGTCGACAAGCGTACGAGCCCAGAAACACACTTACATGCTCACACAGGAACTTAAGGAGCCACTATACAACAACATACAGCTCCAAGACTTCCTGGAGGCGTATGAGATGCGTACATTATATAATCAGGAAGAGGAAACAGAGAGCGGCGGACACACACACAACACCACGTTACGTGATTGCATTGTTCATAATATCCACTGCGGGTTTGACTCCAAATGAGCTCATTTAAAAACGACTCCCCCCAGGGGTCCAAAGACACAACAACACGCCGGCGCTTTCACTGCCTGATTGCGACATGTACAGCAAGTGTTTGTTCTGTGAGTGTGAGTGAGTGTGTGTGTGTGTGTGTGTGTGTGTGTGTGTGTGTGTGTGAGTAATTAAGTCACCGCACACAGAACAATAGCGGAGCGACAGCTGCGTGTGTACGGCGGCGAGGATAAGAGCTTCACGTGTGGGATCCGTCGATGCGCTGAGCTCCGTAATACGCTTGATTTAATGAGCGTGGGTGAGCTGATAATTACTGCAGAATTTGCTCTAATGAATCAGATGGAGGGTGTGTTGGAACGCGCCTGGTTCTTTATCAAAGAGCGCTGCAGATGAGTTTGCCGAAAGATGCATTCAATGAAAGCGTAGGGGTGAAGTGATTAAGCTTTAATGAAGGTTATGCTGTTGAAAACTGTTACCGTTAAGGTTTATAACAATGCTGAGAAGAATCAAGGTCTTTGTTGCCTTGTTGACTCTCAAAGGGCCTGTTTACACCTACGATTAAAGGGATAGTTCACTGTCGCCATTTACAAACCCGTGTGTTGTTTTAAATTTGCATGACCATCTTTCCTATGTGAAACACAAAAGGAGATATTTTTAACAATGTGCTGGTCTCTCCTTTCCAAGCAATTACAATGAATGGAGATCGATGCTTTAGAGGTTTATAAAAGGATGCAAAAGCACCATAAGCAGTTCATACTATCAGAAGGCTTCAGAAGAATACAATACATGAGCTGACTACTTTAATGTCACTTTGATGGAGCTTTTACATCCTTTTTGAAGTTTGCAAGCTCCGATCCCTCTTGATTTAATGCAAGTACATTTTAAAGAGCACAATTTCACAAAATATCTCCATGTGACCAAATTTTATGAAGGGGAAGGTCTTCTGATTTCATGACTACATATATCAGTTCATAAATGTTTTAAAAAGCACAAATATTGAATGAATGAATGAATGAATGAATGAATATTTCATGAATAAGCATGACTTTTCCAGGCCTGGAAACCCCAAATTTTTGGCATTTTTATTTCCGTATGTCTATGCATTAGTCCACCACCATGATCTATCTCTACTATATCAAATTGTGAATTCATTAAAAAACTAATAATAATACATCAGTCAGGGTATTTTCTATGCAGAGATTCTCTTCCAATGATCAAAACAGCCTCTATAAAGCAGTAAAATCCTGAAAATGTGAAGCATTGTTTCTCTCAATTGTATATACTGTATACATAGTGATCAGACCACCAGAGATCAGGTGCAAATGGGGCCAAATACACCACAAGAGATCCTGCCAAAGCTAGAAAGGGGTTGTTGCACTGCTCTTGGAGACTTCAGAAAAATCTCTCCAGAGAACAAGAACAAGAACAAGAGCTGTAATGGCTAGTATAAGGCCTCAGGGGCTCGAGGACTGAAAGCAAAATGTGTTCATTACATTTGAACACCATTTCCATACAACACTCCAATCCAGTCTCTGTCTGTTCATAAATATTTGAACAGAGCCTCGTTTAAAGAACGGAGGTTTAGTTTTCCAAACTGTCCCAGACTTTTGACCAATGAATTTCAATGACTTTTATGTGACCTTTCCTGCCATCTATGATTAATAAATAAGGATTTTCAGAAATTATTAATATTCAGACCGATCTGCTAATGAATCATTCGGACTGAATTGTGAACCAGTTTAATTAATTCTTTATTATTTATTTTAAAAGGGACAATGCACCTTAAGTGACATGAGCACTTCAGTTCATCATGTAAATGATTCACTCTAATAAAAAAAGAACAATTAAATTCAATTAAATTAAATATATAAAATAAAAATAATAAAATAAAATAAAATAAAATAAAATAAAATAAAATAAAATAAAATAAAATCAAATCCTGGCAAGCAATGCTACTCTACCAAAGGCCAACATTTCGGTGTAGACAAAAACTTTATCTTATATTCTATAAATTACCACATTTTTTTCCAGGCCTGAAAAACAACTTTTAATATTTCCAGCTTCTCCATGATCATGGATTAGTTGGCCAACTATCTCTACTCCAAAAAAAAGAGCCATGAAAAAAATAAAAAAGTTAGGCCATTTTTTATACAGAGACGCTCTTCCAATGATCAGAAACAGTCTCCATAAGCAGCACATTCAGTCTCCTCCCAGCTACAGGCAAACATGACAGCCCAGCGCAGACGCTTTCTGCATACAGAGGCAAACGTCAAACTCTGAGAGATGCAGGACTGTTGCACAGCGCGTCTCCCCTCCAGCCCCGCGCTGCCAGTCGCCAGGACTTTGGTGTGGATCTTAGCATGACAGCACACCAAGCCACACCAACCCACCTGCATGCTTCACTCTCTCACACACGTCTGGAATTAAAAATAGATCTGTGTTTCCAATAGGAGCAGAACAAGTCAAGATCTCTCAAACATACCGCTTTTTAAGATATACAGTATATGTCTATATGTTGTTTTTGTTTGTTTGTTTATTTTTTTCTAGAAACTCCAGGAAAAAAAATGGTATTTGTTATTTTAGTTTAAATTAAATGAATCAGAATTTTGCAGTGAATTTGAATTTGTCAGTGTAAAAGTTTAAAGACATTTTAGATTTCTTAGCAACCTCAAAAAATAAATCAATTAATTAAAATAAAAAAACGGCTGAAACTGAATATAAAAAAGTAAAATAAAATAACTACATGTTGTCATAAGAAAAACTCTTTAAATACAATATAAATATAAAGTAAATACATCCAAAAATACAATAAAACAGTAATAAAGTTAATGAACGTAGAACGTTAATGGTTTTGTTTTTTGTTTTTTTACATTTATTTCTGTGATCAAATCTGAATTTTCAGCATCATTACTCCAGTCTTCAGTGTCACATGATCCTTCAGAAATCATTCTAATATGCTGATTTGCTTTTATTATCAATATTAAAAACAGTTGTGCTGCTTCATATTTTTCCAGAACTGTAACACACGACACATAAGATTTTTTTTTTTTCATTTTTTAAAGTACTAAAAAAGTTTTGTTTTATTTACAGAAATCCTTATAATTTCATGAATGCCTTTACAGTCACTTTATTTCAATTTAATGCTCTCTCTCTCTCTCTCTCTCTCTCTCTCTCTCTATATATATATATATATATATATATATAAATATATATATAATTTATTTACATATCAGTGTTTAATGGAAAGCTTACAAGGAACATACTGCATGCAGAACCACTAATATATTAATATAGCCTAAATGCTGTAGCTTTAAGATCTTTGATTAGAAGGTGGTTTGTTTGTTTGTAATGAAATAGTTAAAACATATGCAACACTCTATCGTCAAACTGCATAAGCAACACAAAGTCCATAAGCAGTTTCCAAGCAACAGTTTAAACACAAAGGTGGTAAAGAGCGAGTGTTGCGCTCATGGACGAGCTGAGGGACAGCTTTGCATGCTAGAGTTCCTCCAGAGCTCTCTGACAGCCCAGATCAATAGCTGAGACATCTGAGGCCTTGCAGGAGTGAGGCACAATTCATTCCCTGACTGGAGATCAATACCAGATTAGAGAGAAGCCGAAGCCCCGTCCTCAACACTGCCTCTCTGCTCTGCTTCTTTATACCCTTCTGTCTCTCACTTCAAATGTCATTGGTAGATCCACTCCCTGCTCTCTTTTTCTCCTCTCTGCTGCTTTTTTCCTGCACCTCTCCCCTAGTAAAAAGAAAGCAGAGTGATATGAAGAGCAGGAGAGGAGAGCATAGGGAGCATGCCTCAGATGATCAGAGGGAGGTGAGCAGGTGTGTGCCGTGCGCCGGAGCCCGAGAGCTGCGTTCGGAGCCCCAGCCGTGTTTTGACATGCAATCAGATCAGTTTTCATCTCAGGCTTTAGCACTGCCGTGAGCGAACTGCACAAGCAGCGACTGCATGCACTTCCTCAGCAGAGTCCTGTAGAGAGGCTAAGTTACACGAGTAGCCATGAAGCTTTCTTGCTCAGCAAGATTCTCTTCAAAGTCTTGCTGCGTCACTTGACAAAAAACTACAGGCTGTGATGTACTTCAAGCGGAATCAAAGAACGAACTGGTGTAATGTGACTTCTAATAAAAAAGTTCAGTTGGAGTTTGTTTCTGGAATTCAAAAAAGCTTGCCAAAGCAACGGGAAACGTCCTCACAACTTTCACTAATGTTTTTTAAAAGTTAGGACAAAACAATCTTAAAGTAATGTTTATGGAATGTTATCAATATTTGATATGCATTCTCATAACACTGAGAGACAATGTTCTTAAGACATTCTCAGAACATATTTACAATGTTATTTGCACTTGTTGAACATTCTAAAAAATGTTTTTTGCGGCCTTTAAATAACATTGTAATCAAGACAAGATTTACATCTTGAAAAATTTACATTTTAACATTCTTAGAATATTCAAAAATAACTGTTCAAATAATGTTATTTTTTGGTAAATATAAAATTAGTAGAATGTTCAAGAAACATTTTAGGCACCTTTAAACAGTGTTCTAAGCATGACAAGAAAACATTTTAGAAACATTTCAAAACAACATTCTCACATATTTATAAACTAATACATTTATGACCACATAATAAATTAACCCAAAAGAATTCAAAACAGATAATTTGGAGATAGGTGATAAGGAGTCTGAGCACTGTGTAAATCTCAGATGTTTGTGTGTAATTGTGATTGGGTGCAGGTCTGCTGATGAGGAGAATGTCTGTCTGTAACAGTCACTCACAGTATGGCTCTGACAGCTGGGGTTTACTCAACAGATTAAAGGAAGGAAGGAAGACAGGAAGTGTCTGAAGGCATAAGAAGCAGAGTGTCTGGATTGCTGCAGAGTTCTCAGAGACAAGTGCTATCGTACGCTCTTCCCAGAAGCTCCTGAGAGTCAGACTGTTAGACATGGAGGTTGATTCGCCCAGACGTCATCCTGAGAAACAAACCAGACTGTGTTTTTGTGTGTGTGTGTGTGTGTGTGTGTACAGGTTTATATATCCCGGTGGGGACTTAAACCTGAATACACACAGACTCATTGGGACTCGTGTCACGGTGGGGACCTAAATTGAGGTCCCCATGGGTACAAAAGCTTATAAATCATACAGAATGAGGTTTTTTTCTTTTTTTTTTTTGAGAAAGTAAAAATGCACAACGTTTCCTGTAAGGGATAGGTTTAGATGTAGGGTTGGTGTAGAGCAATAGAAAATGCGGTTTGTGCAGTATAAAAACCATTACGCCTATGTGTGTGTGTGTGCGTGTGTGTGTGTGTGTGTGTGTGTGTGTGAGAGAGTGTGTGTGTACCTGTTTTTCTATTCAGGTGGGGACTTAAACCTGAATACACACAGACTCATGGGGACTTGTGTCACGGTGGGGACCTAAATTGAGGTCCCCACGGGTAAAGAAGCTTATACATCACACAAAATGAAGTTTTTTGAAAATCTAAAAATGCAGAAAGTCTCCTATGAGGGCTAAGTTTAGGTGTAGGGTTGGTGTAGGGCAATAGAATATACGGTCTGTACAGTAGAAAAACCATTACGCCTATGGAAGTCCCCACAAGGATAGCGAAACGTGTGTGTGTGTGTGTGTGTTTGTGTGTGTGTGTGTGTGAGAGAGAGAGAGAGAGTGTGTGTGTGTGTGTGTGTGTGTGTGTGTGTGTGTGTATATGTGTGTGTTAGGGGTCGACTGGTATGTGTTCTTCAGGGCTGATGCCGATACGATTATTACAAATCGAACAGACTAATAACCGATATTTTGAACCGATATATATGTCTGGTGTAAAAATGTAAATTAATGTCAAAATTAAGAATAACAAGGGCTCTGACAAACACTTTCTTCAAATGCTTTTAAATTATTTTATCGGCAAATCAGTTTTGAAAATGGCCGATATCAATAACCATAAAAATGTTTAATGTCGGCGCCGATAATCAGTTGACCCCTAGTGTGTGTGTGAGTGTGTGTGAATTTAAAGTAAATTTTTACAGTAGTAAAGAAGCATTTTATTACAATTTATTACACAGTGAAGGGGAACAGTAAATAACTTTCAACTTCCACCACTATCAGTTTTTGAAAGTTGTTCTATATACATAAAAATATATAAAAATACACACACACACACACACACACACACATAACCATTCAAGTTTTTGAAAGAAGTGTCTTATGCCTACCAAGACCGCATTTATTTGATCAAAAATACAGTAAAAACAGTAATATTGTGAAAAAATTACAATTTAAAATAACTTAATATACTGTATATAATTTTAAATAATTAAAATATAATTATTGTTGTGTCATCTGATCCTTCAGAAATCACTCTAATATGCTGATTTGCTGCTCAATGTAAATATTTATTTATTTATTTCCTTTTCCCTTCATTCATTCAAACCTGATGCTGATAAAGCTTTTACCAGTAACATAAAAAGTAGGCCTATTAATAAGAGAAAAACATAAATAAATAAATAAATACATAAATAATATCTTTAGTTATTTCTTAATCAAACACATATAAATAAACCAATTGTAATGGGTGAAAATTAAATTAGTAAACCAAATGAGCATGTTCCCTCAAGTGCAACCTAAATGCATAGATTTCAGTCAAAATCAAAATCAACTATTTTATTGCAATAATTTACTGTTTACTCTCATAAAATCATGGCCATTTTTCATTGTGTGGTTGTTATCAGAGTTGAGGCATGTGCTAAGAGCAGAGGCTGAGCTGACCGGTCCACAGAAAGCTCTTAAGCCCTAAACACACTGCACGATTTTTGGCTGTCCCAGATGAAAGATTGGCATTGTGAAACAATCGTGGCCAATCAGAAATTGCCGCGATTGCTTCCCAATGCCAGTCTTTCGTCTGGGACAGCCGAAAATCATGCAGTGTGTTTCGGGCTTTAATGGTGAGCAGGGTGAAGATGGGCAGCAGCAGTTAGATCTGTTACCGTCGCCCGTGGCGGGAGGGTCGTCTCTGAGGGCGTATGAGGACAAAGTGCTTCTCTCGCTCTCTCTTCCTCTCCGCTCTAATAAGACTCGGATCTCTCTGGGGAAAGCGAATGGAGTGGGGTGAGGGATGGCGGCCCGAGCTGAGGAGGGGGTGAAGCGGTCTGGGTTTGACGTTTGGGATGAGGGGGGTGGATCTGGGCTGGTTTGGATCTGTCAACAGCACACTGACAGGTCAGCATTAGCACTGAAGTGCAGGGCTTGTCATGTTGTTTCTCTTCAAGCGTTCGCGCACACACACACACACACACATATGCAGCGAAACACACATACCCATATGCTAACGCAGTCACACGCCACTGAACCATCTCGAAAATGAGATGAAGCTCAAATAAGTTCAGGGATTCATTATACAGCCAATCTCAGTCAAACACACTCAATATAAGCCCTTGATTCAGGCCAATTCTCCAGGAGCACGCGCCGGTGCCGTTTCTGCATGAGTGCTTCTCATTCTCCCTGCGCTGAATATGAAATCTGGTGAGAGCTCAGATCAAGCACATTAGGTTATATTGCTCTTAACTCTGACCTTGTCTTTCATTTGCAAGAATGTTGTAGCCACATAATGCTCAGCACTAAATATCGAACACAGCAGGCTTAAACGCTTTATGGGAATTGCGAAAACTGGCTACGTTAAACACAAAATCTCTTTTGTGAATCTCTTGAATGAATGATTCAACGACAAATATTTTTTTTAACCTTTACTTGTTGCCATCTAGTGGCGAAATAATGCAATCAACAAAAACGTTATTTGAAGCGCCAGTTACTTTCAAAAGATAAACTATACTATAAACTTTGATCCCAGTATTTCTGTGATAATATAAATGACTATAAGACAGAAATAATACTGTGCAGTTGAGACTGTTTGTGAAGCTGTTTCTTATCTAAACATGGTAAATGTCTGCTCTCTGTGTCAGTGGTAGCACAAACGCAGATTTGAATGTTCCAGTATGATTTTTTTCAAAGGTTTAATAGACACGGGCAAAACATTGTCATTTAGAAATGAGATTGTGTGGGTGTTTGAATCGAGATCGCGATCTTTTAACAATTAATCGTGCAGCTTTAGAATAAAGTCATTATTTTTGTTTTCTTTGTGCTCAAAAAGTATTCTCGTAGCTTCATAACATTATGGTTGAACCACTGATGTCACATGGACTATTTTATTGATGTCCTTACTACCTTTCTGGGCTTTAAACGAGTCAGTTGCATTGCTGTCTATGGAGGGTCAGAAAGCGCTCAGATTTCAGCAAAAATATATTAATTTGTGTTCCAAAGATGAACGAAGGTCTTGCGGATTTGGAACGACATGAGGGTGAGTAATTAATGACAGAATTTTCATTTTTGGGTGAACTATCACTTTAAGGGGATAGCGAAAACTGGCACTGACATAATACAGTCTGATAAACAAAATATCACTATGATAACATTTTTAGCTTTTATCACAATTCTCCGGCAAACCATGAAAGCTAAATACTTAGATGCTAAGGGTTTCATATTCTACCACAAAGTGTGTAAGAAATCATTAATTTTCAATGATATTCTGCCTATTTCATATCACGTTTCAATGTCATTAATGCAATTTGTATTTACAGTAGTATTATCAGGGGCGGATCTAGAAAATATTTTTTAGGGTGGCAAAGGGCTGCAATGGGGTCTATGAGGGGTGGCAACACCAAAGTAAGCCCCCATGTATAGTTTTTGGGGAATTATTGTCTGACATGCACAGTTGTGTTCACAATTATTGCATTACAATTAAGTAATCATCTATACTGTTTAAAATGAAAAATAAATAACAACATTTCAATATCCATCATGGCACCAAGTCACTAAACAATATAAAAAACTTCAACAGGTTATAAATGTCTCTGAGCTTGTATCATTAAAGAAGACATGAGGTTCTATTAATATTACATAGACTACTTAGATGGTATAAATCACGTTTTAGTGCAAGTTTAAGAGTAACACTTTTGAATTTCCTAACATTAGAAAGAAATACAATAATATCAAAACACTGAAACTGGATCAGTTTTGAAAACAATGTTTGATTTTCTGTCATTACCAGTGGTGGGAATGTCTGTAATCACCCAGAACACACTATCAATAGTCTAGCAACACCCCAGAATGTCCTAGCAACCAGCAACGCTTTAGCAAACATCTAGAACATCTAACTGACCAAACTATTAATGTTTCTTAAACAAGACTTTAAGACAAGCCAGCATAAATTTGTCTTTCAAACCTTTCAATCTAGTTATTACAGGTATTCTTAAATTACTTTCCTGCCCAGTGAACACTCATGAGATCAGTAACACTTAACAAAAAACTCTTATTAGGAATCAGGAATTATTTTTGCAGCTCAATGTCTATTACAGTATACAACCAGGGTGCGAACTACGGGGGAGCTAGGGGGAGCTCGGCTCCCCTTAATAAGACATGGGCTCCCCTGAAAACATGATTTGTGAAATTTTGGGGGGTCTCAAAAAATATTGACAATGTGTTATTTTGACGTGCAATTTCAGTTTTGTGTAATGTGATCATCATGTGTAAAATTGCAAAAATATTCATTCATGCATGACGGTGATTTAAACCTAATTCGCTTCAATATAGATAACTATACATGCTATTCTTGTCATGAGCATCAAGGTGTGGGGGCGCTGCGGTGCAAATTCCACTCATGTTTAGTACGTTAACTCAAAAGATTCGTAGAAAAAGTATAAACGTTGGAGGCCATTGATCTGCGCGCGGAGTCCTTGAAATCCATTCAGGCGTCTATGGTCGATTCTGTGTTATGGTAAGGCATGTTACTCGCAATTATGTGTTGTGGCTGGGTTGTTATAGATCTGCGTGACTCTCGATGTCTTAGGCCTAACTGAACGGAGGACTTATGGTATTCTTCTGTAGCCTGACGAGTAACTTTAACCGTTGTTCATGTGAACTCAAAGACAGCCTGATGCTTTGTTTATAGACTATTTGTGGGTGGCTGTTTGTTGTTTCACCTATCAATTCGTGTTGATAAAGTATAATAGGGTAAATCCTGTATAGTGATTTATCCTATATAGTGCAAGCAAGTAGTGCATACACTTGTATCTGTTATGCATCTTTCTGTTAGCTGTTATGCATTACAACATAAATGAAATTGCAGATAATAATAATAATTCAGCAATGAACTTTTGGGAACAGATCATTTTCATTTTACTACTGTAAAGTAATCTTGCAGTAGATGAAAAACACTAGAAAAGTTCAAATACCAAAGAATTGTATATGAACTTGGTATGCACCACAATACAGTACAGTAAAAAATAAAATAAAAAAAGTAAATTTAGCATCCTCTGCACATTTGGTCAAATTTCATTATAGTATACAGTACTATAGCAGTTTCCTGGTCTCCTGACACAAGACTAGCTATATCACTAGGCAGGCATTTCTCAGTTCTGCAGACATGCAGTACACATAAAAAATGGTTACAAATAAAATCTGACAGACACACGTTTGAAGGTGTACAACATGTGCTACAGTTTACTGTACATATAGAAGAGTGAAATTTCCATCATCTAAAGTACTGGTACTGTACTGTAATTATACTGAATGTGTAAGTATAAAACCCATGTGTATTATTCGTTCAGCTCTCTCCTCTTTCCAGTGTTAGGATGCAGAGATTCTGATTGGTGTCATCAGTTTTGCTACCTAATGTTTAACTTACTTTGAGAAATGTCTTTGCTTTGAGAACTGAATTAATGGTTTGGGAAAATGGGCCAACTAAAATCAGTTATATTATGTTAACAATCAAAAAAAAACAAACAAACTGCAATACAAGATTCTTACCTAACTCTGCTGTAAGTTTTTGTGATCGGCATCTTCTTACTGATTTCATGTTATTGTTTCGTCCGATATGGCAGAAAGGCCTATATCCATGATAAAGTGGAGCGAGCGGTCGGAGAATCGGATCCCAAACAATTACGGGATGAATCTCAGACATATCCGGACGGGATTAGATTTCTCAGAGGACTTCTGAATAAACCGAGAAGCAGTATCTGATTCACAAACATATGTAAAAACAATTCGTTAGTGAATGGGCTGCGCTTTGTGTTTTTGACTCAAAAAAAACGGTTCATTAGAGTCATTTGTTAATGAAGCCGACTACACTGGGCGTGCTGCGTGCGCGTGCAACCATTGAGAACAGTTTAGTGAGACTTGGTTTTTGCCATTATTTTCCGTTACGCTGTCATCGCCGCGGCTGAAAAGTAGCACATGAAACACTGCTTACATTTATATTTTATTCTGTGATAATTCTGGGGTGACCCCGGTAGATCCGCCCCTGAGTATTATAGCCTTCTCTCTGGAGTCCTAGCTTAGCAAACATTGTGAATGAGATGAGATAAGTGCTAGGTGATGAGAAGACAAAACCAAGGTAATAAAAGTATAAAACCAGAGTATATTACTATGTTACCATCCTTAGCTTTAATCACAATTATTCAGCCAACCACGAAAGTTAAATGCTAACACTCAGCAGCTAATGAGTTCATCTTCACAATCAACAATTTTCGACCACAAAGTGGTTAGAAATCATTAACTTTCAATGAGATTCTACAAATTTCACATTCCATACAAGTATGTACTCGTATTTGCAGTATTATAATACATACATTAATTAGCCTTCTCTCTGGAGTCCTCGCTTAGTAAACAATGAAGAAAATGCTAAGTGATGAGAAGACAAAACTGAGGAAATAAAAAATAACAAGTAGGCCTACGTTGCCTTAATTAAACACAACTGTGTACAGGTTCCTAATTTAAGATGTTATTCTGTGTATATTTTAATTGGCAGTGACAGTCTAGTGCTGCAGTCACGCTAGTTTTGTTTGAGTCCAAAGGACAAACAGAAGCAAAGCAGCGACAGAAAGAGCGTGAAAGTGAGGTTTTAGCCACAAACAGCCTCTCGCTCATCTACAGACAGCTTTTAAATTTGGCAGCGTGACCTACATCTGCCCCGACAGAACACGAATGCTAAACTGAGTAAGAGATATTAGAGCTAAATCATTTTAGAAAGCGCTTAGGGCGCTAACCTCTCTATTAGCACTGAAACAGAGCTGACACTCAACTGTGTCACACAGGAACACATTGCAGCAACGCACACATCCTTACAAGGACCTTTACACTGTTTTACAGTGATTTTACCAGTCAAAAATCAGAATTTAACTTAATTATGTAGTACGGTAGCAATATAAATCACTGAGTGTCATTCAAAACTGCCTATAAGTCAAATAAATAAATAAATCATTTTAATATAATTAATTTTAATTTGTTTATATTTTATATAATTTTAATGCTGTCATAAAGTACAACACTACAAGAACTAACCCTGCAGTTGAGGGTTTGTAGTACAGATTGTCATATAATAAGTAATTAATAAAATAATAGTATTTTTATTTATTTTGTGTTTTTATTTTATTAGAACTCAACAAAGAGAACTGAATGCAAGTTTACTAAATCAATACCTGAAGAGCTATTAACATTACCCAATAGCCCACACACCCTGCATGACATAAACACAAAAGGAAACTTGTCATGGGAAGATCAGGTCGTTATATTTATTTGAACAACATGCCTAAACGAATCACCCACAATAAGACCAGGAATGTGCATTAATAAAATGAACAGGGTCAATTTTGATTTCATGTTTGACTGCATCTGCAGACATCTACTGTAAACAAGATAACAAAACTGGAGAAGCACTGCCCCCTTGAGGACAGAGCGGGTATTACATAAACACCACCACTTCACAGTCATGGTAGTTTTTGCCAATGCATTTAATATCTCCATTTTCTCTAGTGAAAAACTCCATATCCTAGCATTAGATGAGAATCAGGTGTCCAAATAATATTAATCTTATTCAGTAAGTATTTATTAGCTCATGGCTTTGGTGTGGGTGGATAGATGTGTGGGTGGGTGGGTGCTTGTTTGTAAGCACTCCTGCACTTCAGGGTGATTGGGAGACTCCAGCAGGGGGTCTAGGCCTGTCACCTCTGTTTTAGAGCACCCTTAGAGCCTGACCTCATTCTGCCTATCTGAGCATATCTGCATGTGTGTGTGTGTGTGTGTGTGTGTGTATGTCTGTGTGTGTGAGTGTGTGTGTGTGTGTGTGTGTATGTGTGTGTGTGTGTGTGTGTGTATGGCTTCCACTCCTTCCAGACAAGCCGTTGCTAATAGGCTGTTTGGCAGAGTGTTTTATTACCAGAGCACTATCAGAGCTGACAGCTGTCAGCTGAGACAAACATCTCTGCCTGACTGTACATGTGTGTGTGTGTGTGTGTGTGTGTGTGTGTGTGTGTGTTTCACCAGAATTCAGTGATTGCACCAAATGCCCCAGAGATAAAGGCACTGGAGCTAGTGAGCAGATTTGGCATCGTGAACCGTTCAGAAACCCTGCTGGAAAGAGCTGACAGCAGGAGAAACGTCAACTGGATGTCTGCGACACTTTAGAGGCTAATTCAGTAGATTTTAACCTTGAAAACCAAAGTTTTTCTGATATTTTGTTGTTTTTAGAGTTTGGTTCTTCTGGTATTGTGCTGAATCAGGGATTTAAGTAATGAAATTTAAGTAAGGAACGTACTTAAAGGGATAAGATGGAAGTCAATGGGGACCAGCAACTGAAGGTGAACTTTCCCTTTAAATATAAATCTGAAGGGTGTGTCCAGCAACTCCAAAAAGTTGAGAAAGGTTTAACTTTATTCAAATGAGCAGTGACAACTACCAATACAACAGCACACACAACCTTAGTCATTTTTAGTTAGTTGTCTTTATAACATTAAAAGGATGTTCCAAGAATGTTTTTCCACAAATATTTCATCCAAATTATGAGAATGTTCATTAAATATTAATATCATAACATGCCAAGAATGTTATCAGAACATTTGAACAATTCCATCAATGTCACAAGAATGATTCATTCACTAAAATTTTAAGAACATTTCATTCTAACATTTACATAACCTTTATACAACATTAGTTAAAATATATATATATATATATATATATATATATATATATATATTTTTTTTTTTTTTTTTTTTTTTTTTCTATGAACATTTCTGCCCAACTATTTTGATGTTAATCAAATATTAATATATCAGCTTTCCAAGAATGTTGTTTTAAGAATGGGTTTTTTTTCAACATGGAAAATTTAAGAATGTTTCATCGTAACATTTACATAACCTTTACATAACGTTAGTGAACATTCTGGTTATTTGTCATTCTAGTGTTAAAAGGATGTTCTAATAATGTTTTTTCTAAGAACATTTTCTCCCAACACCATAAGAATGTTCCACATATGTTGTCCTAAAGACATTTTAACAATGTTATGAGAACATTCACCAATTCTATGAATCTTTATTTACCACATATTTAACATCAAATATGCTCTGACTGGTCAGGATTGCATCGTGCAGCTTTTTTGTTTCAGTGTGGACATTACTTGTTGCTGGAAACTTATTGCATCACACATTCATTTATTATTTTTGTATTTTTTATTTTTAAAACACATCTTGAAAACAGACAGCAAGCTCATGTTGTGAATTATAAGCATTTCATTCAATAAAACGGATCTTTAAATCTCTTCAAAAATCTTGTCACACCTTCTTTAACTTTAAAATCTTCAATGAACTCTTTCATTTTATCATTCTCTGTGGTCTGCTTCAGTCTTCATGTTTCATCAGTCCAGTGTTACTAAAACTATTAAAAATAGTTTAATTTGAAAGCTGAAATAAAATAAAATATAAATATTGGATGAAAAATGTAAATGAAAATTTTAATTTTGTCTTGGCTACTAACTAACATAAGTTGAAGTGCCAAAATTACTCAAATTAAAATAAAATAAAGCTAAATAGAAATATTAAAAAAATGCATAAAAATGACATAAGCAAATGAGAAAATTAGTTAAACTAAAATTAAAATTAAAATAAAAATACAGATAATATAAAAATAACAGCTACTTCAAAATATTAATAAAGAATATAATATGTTAAATGCTAAAAACTGCAACAGTCATGCTGGATGGTGGATAACTACAGTAGTTCTAACACAGCATGAATTAGCATGCAGACACAGAAACACAAATTATCAAAAGCAAATTAGACTATATAGATATATCAATGATTAGAAATATACCATGATAACAGTTTTCACCAAAATTGAATAGATAGTTAGTCAGTCATTAGTGGTGTTCGCTAATGTTTGGCCAGAAACGTACTCGGTTACTTTCGTAACCTCGGTTCCCTTAGATATGGGAACGAGTACTGCGTCATAAGACGCTTGTATGGGAAAAACTCTTTTTTTCTCTTCAACTGAAGCCTTTTCAATCACGCAGTGAAACTGCACGTCCATTGGTTCGTGCAGTGCTATAAAATCGAACCAATGACTCGGCGGCGGCACTGAGCGAGCCTATGGCTATGCAGCCCGCCATAGCCCGCCGAAATGGGCAGGGTCTCTGGCTATATAAGCGGCCGCTTTGCCGCCGCATCTCAGATTTCTTTGAATGAAGCGACTGAGGTGTGCAGCTCATAGCACAGCCAGGAACGCAGTACTTGTTCCCATATCTAAGGGAATCAAGGTTACGAAAGTAACGAGTACGTTCCCTGTCGATATTTTCACTCGTACTGCGTCGTAAGATGCTTGTATGGGAACCAATATAATCACGCCATGCTATGATGGGGAATGACTCAAAACCAAGACTCACATGGGAGAAGACCCAGGGGAGTCAATAGAATACACCAAGCACAGGCTGAGCCCTCAGGGTCATCCGTGGCCTGGGTGTCGTACCATAAGTATACCTAGTGTCCATATAATATGGACCGCCCATGTGAAGGAGGGACTTGAACAATGTTGGTCAAGTGAACCCATAAGACTGCTTAACTAGCCGGAGGCGGCGAACTAAGCAGAAAGGACTCTGGCCTGCAAGGCAGGGACGTCCAGGTTGTAAAACCTTACAAATGTGGATGACGGGGACCAGCCGGCCACCTCACAAATTTCCGAAATGGACAGCCCGCTAGACCATGCCCAGGACGAGGCAATGCCTCTGGAATGGGCTCTGACTCCAATGGGACACTCTAAGCCCAAGGAGGAGTATGCCAGGGTGATAGCCTCCACTAACCACCTGGAAATTCTTTGCTTTGAAACAGGGCGACCCTTAGTGCGGTTACTGAAGCTGACAAAAAACTGTTCTGATCTCCCGTATGAGGCAGAACGCTCGATGTATACCCTCAGGGCCCTGACGGGGCAGAGCAGGGACAATTCCTGGTCATCCGTCAAAGGGGAAAGCGTGGTAAGCGCTATGACCTGGGCTCTGAGCACCTTAGGTACATAACCCAGCCTTGGTTTCAGGACGACCTTGGAGTCGTTAGGCCCGAATTCCAGGCAAGCAGGGTTGATGGAAAGGGCCTGTAGGTCCCCTACTCGCTTAACCGACGCCAGCGCTAACAGCAGGGCGGTTTTAAACGAGAGTGATCTGAGGCTCGTGGATTGCAATGGTTCAAACAGGGGGCCTTTCAAGGCCCTTAGTATGGTTGGTAAGTCCCAAGGTGGAACTGTACGAGGACGCGGGGTTTAATTCTCCTGGTGCCTCGTATAAACTGGACCACCGCACTATTCCTGCCCACCAATCGGCCAGCAATAGGGACATGGAAAGCCGCAGTGGCTGCCGTGTAAACTTTGATGGTGGATGAGGAACGCTGATTATCCAGCCTCTCCTGCAGAAACGAAAGAACCACTGATACATCAGAGGTAACCGGATCTAAGTCGCGGTCTTGGCACCAAGCCGAGAAAATAGACCATTTCAGAGCATAGAGGCGCCTGGTAGACGGGGCTCTAGCTTCTGCTATAGTGTTCAAGACACGCTCTGGGAGGTCGAAAGGCTCCCGTTGAGGCAGCCACACATGCAGGGCCCATAACTCGGGCCATGGATGCCACAGTGTGCCGTTCACTTGAGAGAGGAGGTCCTGTCTCAAGGGAATGGGCCACGGGGCTGCTTCGAGCAGCTGGAATAACTCCGACACCGACGGCTGGTTCCTCCAGAGGGGGGCTATTAGAAGAAGCCTGTGCCGTTGTTCCCTGACTCGTCTGAGTACCTGCGGTAGCAGAGCAATTGGAGGGAACGCATAGAGCAAGACGTTGTTCCTCAACAACATGTTCGCTCCCTGGTTCATTTTGCCCGGCACATGCGTTGCCTTCAGTGAGCGCAGATTGGTCTGAGCCCCAACAAGAAGGTCGTTCGCCAGCGTGCAGAGGCGCTTCGAGACGAGGCCGCCCTGGTGATTTATTTATGACACCACGGACCTGCTGTCTGAGCGTATTAGCATATGGTGTCCCCTTATGTACGGCAGGAAGAATTGACAGGCACGGCACACTGCTAGCATCTCTAGGCAGTTGATGTTCAGACCCGACTCTTCTTCGGACCAAAGACCGAAGGTCGGTTTGCCTTCGCACAGCGCTCCCCAACCCTTGTTGGAAGCGTCTGTCATGACAACCTTCCTTCTGTGCGCCGTGTCTAAGATCACACCCCGCTTCAGCCAGAGGGGGTCCCTCCAACTGGCCAGGGCTGATACACAGGCCCGAGTCACCGTTATGCGATGGTGATCATGACGCCAAGCCACGGATGGAACCCTCTACTTCAGCCAGAACTGGATGGGTCGCATGTGAAGCAGGCCCAACTAAAGTACTGGCGAAGCTGCTGCCATAAGGCCCAGCATTTTTTGGAAAGCCTTGAGCGGGTGGGCGGTCCCTTCCTTGAAGGAGGCCGCGCGGCGCTGAATTGTCATGGCTCGTTCCACTGAGACAGCTGCTGTCATCTGCACTGAGTTGATAACTGTCCCCAGGAATGACACTCGCTGGCTGGGTGACAGTATGCTCTTGGCAAAGTTGACCCTGAGCCCCAGGCAATCTAAGTGGCTGAAGAGGAGGGTCTTGTGCGATGTTTAAACTGCCTCTGACTGGGCCTGACTGGGCCAGAATGTGCCAGCCGTCGAGGTAGCTGAGGATGCGGATTCCCATCTGTCGCCGAGGGGAGAGAGCCGCATCCATGCATCGCGTAAAAGTGCGGGGAGCCAGGGACAGCCCAAATGGGAGGACCTTGTATTGATATGCCACCCCCTTGAATGCGAATCTCAATAATCGTCTGTGATGGGGGGCTACCTGGATGTGAAAGTATGCGTCTTTCAGATCCAGATACATGAACCAGTACCCTGGGCATATTTGCGAGAGGATCTGCTTCAATGTGATCATCCTGAACGACCTTTTACTAGGGCGTGATTCAGGAGTCTGAGATCTAGAATAGATCGCAGGCACCGTCTTTTCTGGGGACGAGGAAGTAGCGGCTGTAGAAGCCTGACTCGCTCTGGGCTGGAGGAACGACTTCTATGGCTCCCTTTACCAGCAGATTCATCACCTCTGCGCACAGGACCTGAGCGTCCTCGCTGCGCACTGTGGTGGTGACCACACCACGGAAGCGTGGTGGTCTTCGCACGAATTGGAGTGAATAACCTCGTCTTATTGTAGCCATTACCCACTCTGACACACCGGGGATGGCCTGCCAGGCCTCGGCCCATGTGGCAAGAGGTTGAATAGGCTCTAAAGGCTGGCTGCATAAGGGCAGGACGCTTATGGTATGCAGAAGAGGATATTTGCTCTCTTTCCGAAAATGTATGTGTTTTATATTGTCCGCTATCACCATGGTTGGACGCCCGGGCGCTAGAGTGGGCCTGTGGGGAACTAATAACACACTTCCCTCTGCACCCAGCGCTGAGCAGGGTGACAAGAGGCACATTAGAGGCTGCTTACGGGGTGGTCCGGCGGTAGTGAGACTTGGGTCCTTACTCTTTCTGCCTGGCTGATCAGGAGGATTTCCGAGGCGCCGGATCCAACGCGACCTTGGGCCGGGGTCCTTGGCGCTTCGGGAAGGGGTAGCGTCTTGCCGAGCGGGAACGCCCTCTATTCTGCCGATCCTTAGATCGGGGCTCGGGAGTGGCCGGAGTTGGCTTGGCGGGCTGCTGAGTCGGCGCAGGCTTGGGGCGACTAGAAGCAGCAGAAGAGCTGTCGCGTTTCAGGAGGAACTGTCGCATCGCTTGAGACGACTTCTGAGCCTCCGTAAAACGCTCCGCAAAGCCCTCCACAGCTGGACCGAACAGGCTGTTCGACGAGACCGGAGCATCGAGGAAGGGAACTTTATCCGCCTCTTAATCTCCGTCAACGTGAGCCAAAGGTGGTGTTCCAACACTACCAGGCTGGACATCGACCGCTCGATGGCCTGGGCAGTGGCTTTGGTAGCGCGCAGGGTGACGAGCTCCTCATCCGTTCTGGGTCTGGTGCTGCGTGAAGAGGACGGCGGCAAGAGGGCGGGGTCAGACACCGAGCCCAATAACTCCGCCGCGTCCGAAGCCGCCAGAGAAAGGCTTTCATCCATCTCATCGTCACTCCCACCGAACGAGATCATGTCGCTTGCAGCCGCGGAGGGACATTGATCAGGATGAGTGAAGAGGACCGACGAATCCTCTCTCTGCAGTGATGGCGAGGCACGAGGGCACTGAGCCGACGTGAGCTCGCTCGTCTCCGGCCGCTCGAATCCTCGGCCCCGCTGTCTTTTCCTCGCAGGTCCCTGGGAGGAAAAAGAGGGGAGGTCGCAAGGGGCGGAGTCGCTTTCTGAAAGAAAGCTATCCGCGAGTGCAGAGAGGCGAGACTGAAAGTCTCGCAATGAGAGTAGTCAGTCCCGCTGAGCGCAGCGACAGCATGGGATTTCCCCAAGCATGACACACACTCAGCGTGAACATCCTCAGCGTGCAGGGGAGTCCTGCACATCTTACAATGACGGCGCGGCATTTGAAACAACGGCGTCAAAATTTGGTCTTTTGTGAGGCTCTTTTAGATAGTCACCGGATGGCGGCAGGGGATAGACCGGGATCTGCGAGCTGAGGGCTGCAAAAGGTCCAATCCTACTGCTGAGGCATTTCAACGGCGAATCTCGGTGTCAGCGAAGAGTCAGTGAGGAAGAAGCTTTGTCGCTGAAGAGAAGAAATCTGAGATGCGGCAGCGAAGCGGCCGCTTATATAGCCAGAGACCCTGCCCATTTCGGCGGGCTATGGCGGGCTGCATAGCCATAGGCTCGCTCAGCGCCGCCGCCAAGACATTGGTTTGATTTTATAGCACTGCACGAACCAATTCTTGTAATGGGAGTGAAATGTTAAAGCTCTACACCCAGACTCTGTTAAACAAGAAGTCAAACAAGTGCAGCCCAACAGAAAAACACTTAACACACCCTCAAGGTTAAAAAGTGAGATTGAACACACATTTCATTCAGCCTTTGTCTGTTTCTTTCTGTCTTCTAGCACTTTGTCCTCACTTGTATCTCTATATTCTTCACAGTAGCCTTGAAACTGAAGTGAGAAGTGCTTTGAAAAGAAGAGACGAAGCGAAGGAAAGGGGTTGAAAGAGGGAGGAGGGAGAGAGAGAGTAAGGTCATGTATCGACTCTGATTGTGAGGCGCCAGTCTCCGCATTGATCAGAGAGTGCGCTGTATTGACTAAATGACAAATGAGATGAACAAGCCTCTCCTCTGAAGACTCGACCCCTTTGAAGAGCTCTCCCAACACTGTGTGTGTGTGTGTGTGTGTGTTTATTCTGAATGGACTCCTCTTGCTCTCATGAGCACAGGCTAGATAGCCTAGCTTTCATTCTCACACACACACACACACACACTGGTCAGATGGAGGCAACAGTTAGCCGTCCATTTAGAATCTGTCAGATTTACCTGGCAGTATCTGATGCTCTGTTGCCATGGTGATGGATTTTGCTTTCGCTCTGTGCAACCAATCAGAAATCTAATGTAGATGTCACAACACTATGATCACGCATGTCAATAATAACCTCAGAACAAAGCCCCCAATGTTATTTCAGAGTTCATACTGCCATCTAGTGACTGCTTAATATATGTGTCCATGTATTAAATAGGGATAGTCTACCATAAAATATAAAATTACGTCATAATGTATTCTCTCATGTTGTTGCAAGTCTGTATGACCTTTGCTTTTTTGAAGCTTTCATTTTCCATATAATGAAAGTGGATGGGGACTGGAGTGGTCCAGCTCTAAAAATGGCAGAAAAGCACTGGAAAGTAGTTCATATGACTACATTTCAAGTTGTTTTAAACTATATAATACTGTAGCAATGTTTGTGAAACAGACAAATTATGTCACTTTTTAGGTTGTTTTTTGGAGTCTAACTGCTCCAGTCCCCGTCCACTTTCATTGTGTGTGGGAAAAAGCAGCTTTGAGATTCTACTAAACTTCTTGTTCCATGTTCTTTGTATGAACAAAGTCATTTGGTTTGAAAGAAAATGATGTTTAGCATGTGAAAGCTTCCATTTTCCATTTAATGAAAGCGGATGGGGACTGGAGTGCTCAAGTTCAAATAAATAAATAAAAATAAAGTAGCCCATATAACCTGTACACTATATTTCAAGCTTTTTTTAACGCCATTGTTTGTAAAACAGACAAATTATGGCACTTCTTAAGTTATTTTTGGAGTCTAATTGCTCCAGTCCCCATTCACTTTCATTGTGAGAGGAAAAAGCAGCTTTGACATTCAACTAAACATCTTGTTCTGTGTTCTTTGTATAAAGAAATTCACTTGGTTTGACATGACCAAAAGGTGATTAAATAATCACAGAATTTTCTACACAAAAGAAGATATCTTGAAGAATTGTTCATGGACAAAGCTATCAAAAACCAAGATGGACTTTTTTTTTTTTTTTTTTCTCTCAAAATAACTTTTTTTTACTTCCCACAGGTTATGAACGACATGAGGGTAAGTAAAGGTCTGTTCACACCAAAGACAACAACTATAACGATAACAATAAAGATATAGTTTTAAAAATTGTTCTAAGTTTTCAAGGATAGCAAAGTCCACACCACAACTACAAACATAATGACACAGACAAAACTGAATTTACTTTCTAAACGTTTTTTTCTGGCCATTGAAGAGCAAGCTTGTAAAGCAGTGTGCACTTAACAAAACATTATCGTGTGTTGGTGTGGATGCTGACATAGTTCTCATTAGAGTTAACTTTATAGCTCTTGTTCTTGGCGTGAACAGGCCTTAAATAATGACAGAATATCATTTTTGGGTGAACTATCCCTTTAATCGCTTTGTTACAGTACATGGAACCTCATATAATAAGACTGTATTTGTGCTGCATGCTCGTACACATGTGAATGCCTATGGCCGACTGTGTGTATGTGTGTGCATGAGTGTCCCTTCACATCTGGCATATTTGCTGACCCCTGCTGTGTGTTGCTGTAGGTCAGGCTCTCGTCACGCGTCTGATGATATATGTACAGTAACAGTGACCCTGCGGCACTCTGGGACCTCTGCTGAGGAAAGTATACACTACTTCACTTGTTACAGCAGTAATCCTTTCAGACACGCATCTGAGTGTCTTCTCAAATCATGTGCTTCTGCACACTTAGAGGGAGGACTGTCAGTGTGACACCCACACTCACCAGTAACCAGGACGTCCAAATATGTGCATACAGTAGTGACTGTAAAAACATAATCAATGTATTTATTATATAATTTATGCATATTTTTTTTAGATTAAAAATATACAGCTAGGACACTGTAATATAAATTTAATAAAAGATAAGGGTGTTTAAATATAAATGCATTAAGATTAAAATATTTTATTATTAGCAATTATATTATTATAATAACAATGCATGAAATAAACATACAAAATTTGTGTATTTACTTGTAAACATTTATTTATAACTATTTTGTTTATTTACACTTACATCTTATTTTTACTTGCATCTAAACATAATTTTATATAAAACTTATAACAATGCAGGGGGGGGCATGAAAAATGAGTTTATTTACTATTCTTTATTGATTTTAATACTGTCATATTTATTTATACTTACACTTTTTATTTTTTTTCTTGAATATAAACATTACCTATCATTGATTAAAATAAATATAAATTAGTCAATAAATTATAAAAAATAAATTAATATTTAATTTTCATGCTGTACATATATATTTTAAATAGTTAAATAGGTTTTAATACATCAGTGTCATTTACATAATACAGAAATTATTAAACAAAAAACTAGTTTAGATTTTTATATATTAAACATATTAAACATACAGAAATTAGTTTATATTTTTGTGCATGCGTTACATATTTTCATGCAGGTTTCTAACCACTAGAGGCCAGCACTTCCATTTCTAAATCACAAGAGTGACTATAAGTGCATCACTTACTAAAAACAGTAAAGAGAACCAACTACACAGACTAGGAAACAGAAAACTTCACATCTGATCCATTTCACTTAGGTTCCAGATTTGTGAGAAATAACCATTCGACGCAGTTTCCCCTTGAATGTGTCTGATGAATCCAGCAGCGATGAGAGCTTATGCATGTATGTTTGTGTGTGGCATCTACAGTTATTATACTGGGAGACATGTTTTATAGCCCAGATCATGCCTCTATTCTTCCTCAACAAAACACGTCACATGACGCAGCACTCTCTCTTATCACCACAACAACACATAATGGCCACTTCACAAAGCAATCGGGTGAGAAATCCAATTTCTCCAAACGACTGTCATACCCACTCCAGCCACAGATAAAGCGTGTCTGTGTCCCTGTCATAAAACGCTTCATTACCTTCCAGGAACACACGAGTGGAAGATCAGACCGAAAGGCAGGTGATCATACAGCATGACCAACATCAAGTTATAAAAGAGCAAAAAAAAAAAAAAGTCATGCCAAAATCAGGTGGATGACAAAGTTACAGCACAGCTCTGCCTTAAAAAAGCTGCAGGATTTGAAGTAGCTAATCATTCATATCTGTAGCAAAAAAAATGTAAAAAAAAAAAAACCAAGTGTTATGTGTCCAAGTTTATTGCTTAGGGGGTTTAGTCAGAAAACTATGGAAGCCTGTTTCTGCCATGGGATTAAAAATACATTAAAAAATAAAGGTAACTGTGACTTTATATCTCACAAATCTGACTTTTTCCTCACAATTCTGAGAAGAAGAAAAAATTCTGAGAAGAAAAAAAAAAACAAAAAAAAAAACTTTTGGACTGTTTTTCCCTTCAGAATTGTATAAACTCACAATTATAAGAAAAAAGTCAGAACTGCAAAATATTAACTCGGAGATTAATTTTGAGACAAAGTCGCAATTATCTTTTTTTTTTTTTTTAATTGCATGGCAGAAACAAAAAAAAAACTGATTTTGTGAAATGTAAATTCAGAGTTTATATTTCACAATTCTGACTTCTTTTTCTCACAATTCAAGCACATATGTAGCAATTCTGAGTTTATATATGAGTTTATTTATTTATTTATTTTTATTCCATGGTGGGGAAAAAAAACATGTAATTCCATTTTTTTATTCTTGCAACTCCAAGTTTACATCTCGCAATTCTTTTTCATTCTCAGAATTCAATATCTTGAAGTTCACTCAGAATTACGAGAAAAAAAAAAAAAAAAAAAACCTTTTTTGTAAGCTCAGAATTCTGAGGGGAAAAAAAGTCTGAATTGTGAGATATGAACTCAAAACTGCAAGATCTAAATGTGGAATTGCGGGAGAAAAAAAGTTTATCTCGCAATTCTGACGTGAGAATTGCAAGTTTATAAAAAATGTCAGAATTGTGAAATAAAGTTGCAGTTACCTTTTTTGTTTTTTATTCTGTGGTGGAAATAGGCTTCCATACAAAACTAACCCTAAATATGAACAGTAATAATAGAGACACTTCCCTTCAAATGTTAATAAAAAGTAGAAGTGCAGAAGGAGCATGTGTGTGTCGTCTGGCTGACAGATCCCAGGAAAGCAAGGCCAGACGCCCATGTTGAAGCACTGTGACTCATCGCGGGTGATAAATCATAGCGAATTTATGACACCAGACCGGCACACACACACACACACACACACACACACACACACACACACACAGCAGTGTTATGAGGAGCTGAATTATGACAGGGAATTATTATCCTCATTATAATCATCATGACTGATAATCATCCCTCTCAGAAAATAACTGACAGATACTGGATTTTCATTAAAAGCCAGACATATAAATTCATCTTGAATGGGTTATGGGTCATACTTCATGTTAAAAAGCATTTTGTGCTATTTTTAAAATCACTTAGAGTTGAAGCTTTCACTCACAAAAAGTATTATTACCACCTTAAGGTTCTTCAAATAAGTATTTTTAGAAATCAATACTTTTATTTAGAAATGATGCATTAAATTGATTAAAAGTTACAGTAAAGACATTTATAATGTAAAAAAATATTACTATTCCAAATAAATGCAGTTTCTTTAATCTTTCTATTCATCAAAGAATCCTGAAAAAAAATCAAATGCATCACAGTTTCCACAAAAATATGAAGCAGTGCAACTGTTTTCAACTTTGATAATAATCATAAATGTTTCTTGAGCAGCAAATCAGCATATTAGAATGATTTCTGAAGGATCATGTGACACTGAAGACTGGAGTAATGATGCTGAAAATACAGTTTTGATGAAGCAATCAATTACATTTGAACAGAAATTCAAATAGAAAAGTTATTTTAAATTGTAATAATATTTCACAATATTATTGTTTTCATTGTATTTTTGATCAAATAAATGCAGCCTTGGTGAGCAGAAGAGGCATTTTTAAAAATATAGAACAGAATATATAAAAAAGATAAGCATATAAATTAAGCTTCAAAATTACCTTAATTATTAAAAATGAATTAATCTCACTTCAATTAGACTCATTTTAAAATATATGGGATTGCAAATGGTGGTTACACTCCTAAAAAGAACCAAAATCTCTATCTCAGGATGGTCAAAAGACTAAAAATTCGCATCAGCCACACAGGTTACATTAGTGCAGTGCAGTTCTGACCCATTAAATGACATTAAGTCAAGCTGAGGGTTTCCTGATAAATCACAGAGCGCTGCCCTGCTAAACCTCTCATTCATCTGAGCTCAGAGAGCCGCCTGATTGATTTAACACAATTACAGCAGCGATGAGCAGTGAGAAACCAGCCTGCTGGAGAACATCAGAAAGACAGGAGCCTTTTCAGTCCTGAAGTTTCTGTTTCAAGATGAACAGAGTTACAAAGTCACGATGAACAAAAACATGTTCATGTCATGTGACAGACAGCTAATACACACTTAGCGTGGGTTTTTCAGTACAGCAAAGGCAGTACAGCATACTTTACATAAGCATGCAAGCACAAATTGTAATGCTTGACCGATGAACTGCAAGTGTGCAGTCTCGTTGTGCATATTTAACATACTTAAAGGAATAGATCACCCAAAAATGAAAAATTGCTGAAATGTACTCACCCCCTCAGGCCATTCAAGATTAGGATGAGTTTGTTTCTTCATCAGACTTGGAGAAATGTAGCATTGCATCACTGTCTCAGCAATGGATGCTCTGCAGTGAATGGGTGCCGTCAGAATGAGAGTCCAAATAGCTGATAAATACATCACAATAATACACAAGTAATCCACACCACTCCAGTCCATCAGTTAATGTATTGTTAAGCAAAATGCTGTGTTTGTAAGAAACGAATCCATCATAAAGATATTTTATCTTCACACAGTTGCTTCCAGCTAAAACATGAGTCCATAATAATGCTTCGTCCAGTGAAAAATCATCTGTTCTGAATCAGGAGAGATATATGCACAGATCAAGCACCATTTACAAGCAAAAACATGCACCTTTTCACTTCAAAAGACATTAATTGATGAATTACTTGTGGATTATTGTGATGTTTTTATCAGCGGTTTGGACTCTCATTCTGACGGCACCCATTCACTGCAGAGGATCCATTGGTGAGCAAGTGATAGAATGCTACATTTCTACAAAATCTGGTGAAGAAACAAACTACATCTTGGGTGGCCTGAGGGTGAGGACATTTTTAGCAAATTTTGTTTTTTGGATGAACTATTTCTTTAATTATGACAGACAGAACACAAAAATCACACCAATGACAGAAGTTTTTGCGTTTCAGGCCTTAAAGACAAACTGTAAATTCAACAATGAAAATGCATCAGAAAGCATGAAACAATAAAAATGCAAATTTAAGGCATTCAGTGTTTGTGATTGAGTGCAGATATGTTTTGGATGCTTCTTCAAAGAACAAAAACACAATGCATTATTCAGCTGAACATTTCAAAGGTTTCAAGTATACATTTTCAGCACGTCCTGACACATAATTGATCCGGCTTGTGTGGCAGTGAAGAGCAGGAGATGGTGTTGAGAGACGGCTACAGGAAATGAACACACATACGAGAACAGAGGGTCCTTTAAAATGGAGGCATAACCAGTCAAACTAGCTACTAGCTAGAGAACTAGAAAAACTGGATATCAGTAATCAGCAAACAGCATGCACTGCTACACATGAGCAAACACACACACACACACACACACACACACACACACATCAAACTATTTTCCAGTCAAAAAATGATGGAATTTCAGTTAGAATTTCAGACATAATTAAAAGGAAAAAAAAAAGGAGAGAGAGATCAAAAAGATGCATTATCAATTATCAATATGAATCAAATAAATACAGGAGGAATTCATACAGCATTTTTTACAATTATTTATTTATTATTTTATTGATTTATTTTTATTTACTTATTTATTATTTTTGTTTTTAGATTCTTGTTGGTGCATCATGATTTATGATTTATGACTTTTCAAGTTCATTTGAACAATTCTGATTCCTTCAGAGTTTCATTAGCGATTATATTTACTTTGAGGAAGATATATTTTGGGAAAAATACTCACCGAGGCTGTATTTATTTGATCAAAAACGCATTAAAAACAAAACAAAAAAAAAGAAAATCTGAAATATTATTATAACTTAATGTACTTGTTTTCTAGTTGAATATAATTAAAATGCAATTGATTACTGTGATCAAATCTGAATTTTCAGCATCATTACTCCAGTCTTCAGTGTCACATGATCCTTCAGAAATCATTCTAATATGCTGATTTGCTGCTCAAGAAACATTTCTGATTATTCTAATATTATCAATGTTAAAAATGTTGGGGGGTTCCAATGGTGTTTTGTTTTGTTTTGCTTTTTTATTAAGGGTTCTTTAATAGATTGTTCAAAATAACAGCTTTTATTTCAAATATATATATATATATATATATATATACACAGTATATATTTATACAGTTTTGTTTTTTAGTAACAGTCTAGTGAATGTTTTATGCTGCAACCAAGCCAGCATTAACCAGCATAAACTAAACCAGAACTTAACGCTGGTCTTTCAGCAGCCCTATATAACTACACTATATTCATCATTGAAAATCACATCTGAAGTCCAAGGCCAGAGCAAGAGCAGGCAGGAATGCAGGCAGTCAGTCTGGAGGGGCTTACGGTGACATGATGATACCTGGTAAAACATTCACCCGTCCAGAACCAGCCACTAACTGAAGGCCCTGCAGGATGAACGAGCGAGCGGCAGCCCGTTGAGTCCATAAACACACAGACTTCCTAAAGCCAGCCGCAGCAGCGCACACATATTTCACAGGCTCTAAACAGCCTCTCAGGGCTTAAGCGGCTTCCATGAGGATTGCATAAATCTATTTCCACATGAAGACGACAGACTGGGACGTCCTGAGACAAGCACTGCATCTTAGGGCACTGAACTCTGGCATCAAACCTACTTTAAACTAGAAATGACTACCAATAAGCTGATGTTATGGCCAAAAAAGGATAAATGGCTGACATTAAAATTCACTATTTTGTTTACAGTAAATAAATTAGAAACACTAAAATTGCTGAAGAAAGCATTTTAATGAACTGTCTAAAATTTGAATATATTAATTTTTATATTTTCTAAAGATACAT
The DNA here is from genome assembly GCA_039654775.1 of Spinibarbus caldwelli. Lineage (NCBI taxonomy): Eukaryota > Metazoa > Chordata > Actinopteri > Cypriniformes > Cyprinidae > Spinibarbus > Spinibarbus caldwelli. Next base: position 25,807,026 of record CM077262.1, on the reverse strand, counting down.
GTAACACTGTTTTATCCTTGTAATGCTTGTTGTATCATATTTGATACACAATTTCTAAGCCCTCTAGGCTAAATGATCAACATGATCAAAATTGTTGTTAAAGGTATTTCACTCAATCTACTACATGCCTTCTGTTGATATGAGTTTATACTGTTTTAGCAAGTAAAAGACCTTTTAGTTTAATTGTACAAACATCCACCTTCAGATCATGCTTCGCAGCAATTTTTGTTATGAAATCTGAGATCTGTATAAAGTAAACAAGAATAACTTTCAAGATAAACACTTAATAGACTGAAGCAACTTAGGTTTACTTGATTATCCAGACATCATAATGTGAATATTAAATATGATCATCAGGCTTTTGAGGAACATTTATTTGTTCATCTTTCAATCATCACGGTATTACACTGCAATATATGCTTTAATTATAAAGCAATTGAATATCATCTTACTAAGGCATATTATTGGGAGATATAGAGTGGCAAATGTTATTTATATAATCTTATGCAAGTAGTCCACAATCTCATTGATTTACATTACAAACTATCAGATATCATCTTACTTTTTGTCCATATAAATATCAGCATCTGCACCAAATCTCATAATTTTGCTCACTTTTGACCACAGAATAAAAAAATGAGCGGTTTTTCTTCCATATTTATGTTAAATATGATATTCAAATATGATATTAAAACAAAAATAACACATAAAAAACTTTTTTTTTTTTTGATTTTGTCTAAAGGTTCAATAAACTGTTCCATTAAAAATAATAAAAGATTTTTTTAGAATATTATTTCATATATCAGGCTTTACATGGTTAACGATTAATTCAATTGAGCATCTAAGTGCCTAAAGCAGCCGTAAAACATTCAAATCAAAAACTAAGAGCACTACTCTGTGTTTGTTTTAGCATCCTATTACCAGAAATGGAAACATATTGGCTGAAAAACTACCAAAAAATAAATAAAAGCAAGAGTACCTTTAACACAGAGAACATATAAAAGCCTTATTGTTCACTCAACCACACAAGGCCAAATACATACACCGAGCCTGAACATCTGACACACAAAGACGCAAAGCTACTTAATCCAAGTACACCGTATGCACAGCATATAGCAGAAATAATATTCAAATCTAATCCTCAGAAATGCATGAAAGCAAGGGCACGGCACGCTGTGAAACCTCAGAGGACCCAAAAGCAGTGAATGGAAAAATCTAGAAGGGTACAGGAGAGGAAATCAGTGAGAAAGAGAGACAATTAAAAAAAAGAAAGAAAGAAAAAAAAAAACAACAACAATAAAGGAGATGATGCAAGATTAACAATATTGAAGAATGGATGCATGTGGCAGTGAAATGTTGTCTGCAGAATCAAGAAATGCCAACAAAGCCGGGCGGATGAAAGTGTGGAGAGGATGTGGAGGGTGTGAAGAGGGAGGAAGGTGTTACGTGGCTCTCGGAGGAATCGCACACAGCAGGGCCACAGATGCAGACGTCTGACTGACTCCTGATGTTTCCATGGCACCCGCGAATAAAAAGCTCAGCACTCCCAAGATGAGCAGCAGCTCTCAAGACACACGAACCTGTACGCTTTCCTGACTCTACAACCGCAGCGCAGCAGCTGAGCATTTACCCAAACAAAGAAAACACAGCGCAACTGATTCTGATTTCTGTCTGCAAACATAGCGGTCATGTCATTTTTGGATGCAAAATCCATAGTGTTTTCATAAAACGTGTAAAAAAATAAATAAAAAAATACAATCAAATAAAACAAACATAATAAACATAAATATACAATTTTATAAATATACATATATATGCGTAAAAAAAAAAAAAAACATTACATATGTGACCCTGGAGCACAAAAGCAGTCATAAGTAGCACGAGTATATTTGTAGCAATAGCCAACAATACATTGTATGGGTCAAAATTATTGATTTTTCTTTTATGCCAAAAATCATTAGGATATTAAGTAAAGATCATGTTCCATGAAGATATTTTGTAAATTTCCTACCGTAAATATATCAAAACTTAGCTTAATTTTTGATTAGTAATACGTATTGCTAAGAATTTCATTTAGACAACTTTAAAGGTAATTTTCTCAATATTTAGATTTTTTTTTTGCACCCTCAGATTCCAGATTTTCGGCCAAATATTGTCCATACGTAACTGAGACGTTCCCTCTCAGTCGGTCACTCTCGACGTCACGTCGGTAATGACTGACTATGGGATCCCATAGTGTCTAATTTCTTTCTTGTGCTGAACACAAAAGAAGATATTTTGAAGAATGTGGGTAACCAAACAGTTGCTGGTCCACAATGAATTTGATAGTAGGAAAAAAATACTATGTAAGTCACTGTGGACCTACTGTTTGGTTTTCCACGTTCTTCAAAATAGCATTTATGTTCAGCAGAAGAGAGAAACTCACTCAGGTTTAAAACAACTTTTGAGTAAATGATGGTATAAAAATAAAACACTATGACAGAATTGACAGACAGATGACAGAAGTTTTATTTTTGGGTGAACTATTCCTTTAACGTTAATAAAACAACAAAACACAAAGAGAAAAATCACTCAGTACTCTTGACTGTAGAACTTTAATACAGTTGCTTTAGGAATCAGTCTATATAGTGTTTTATTTTTATATTTATTCATTCACGCTAAATACACCTGTTGTACCTGAAAATAAAGCACTGTTTGTTTTATTTGTATTTTATGTGTATTTGTAATGTGTATCTTTGTTCTTATTTTTTAATAAGAAAGATAAAATAATGTCAAAGATTTTTATCCTCTCCCACTTTTCCCTAAATATCTGCCATTCTTTTTCTTTCTTTCTTTCTTTCTTTCTTTCTTTCTTTGTCTTTATAATAGGGAAATTAGTTTGGCTGTACTGCTTAGACAACTTGCAAAATAGTAAAACCAACATGACAAAGAATCGTGATAAAATCGTGAATCGTGATATTTCTAAAAAAAAATCGTGATATGATCTTTTTTTTCATATCGCCCACCCCTACTTACAATCTAAATTTGCTAACATTATATCAAATAAGTGATGTCTAACATTGTTTATTACACAGCGAATGAACCAATCAGAAGATGGACCATTTTCTATGTTCACCATTCAAGTAAACACTGCAATAAAACTCAAGCAAACCAAGTCAAGCATTCTTTAGTTTATAAATTTTGATCTATCATTAAGCAGAAGACTCTGCCATTGCAGTCCCACATCACCAGGAAGGTACCGAATATCAGCGCACAGGTGGGTTAACTACTGTAGGAAGGAGAAAGATCATCACATAGTGATTGCTTGCATATGTCTTAGTGTGTTTTTGTCTCAAACAGCTACCCCTTCACTGCAGACAAGCTGAAGGCTAAATCTTCTATTGGAGTCTTTCTCTTTATGGATCTCAGCATTTTTGGACAGAATTTAGGATATGTAAGCATTAAAATTAAATCTGGCATAATTTAGTTTACACCTGAAATGTTTGTATATGTTGTTGACAAGCTGTTACTTACAAATATATATACTTATGTTAGAATAAAACAGGTTTAAAATGTTTAAGAAATGTAGGTTAAAAATAAATTGACTCTAATGTGGAATTTTCTCCTCTCTCTCTGTCTTAATATAGTGTTGGAACCCGGGATCTCCACTGAAGGACTGAGTACATTTGTGTTTGTGGACACGCGTAGAGACCGGGGAACATTCTGATGTTGTCAGTCAAGTTCTGAGCAGGATCCAGTCTTCGGAGAAGGACGAAAACATTGTGTTGGCTTTTAAAAGGCTATTTTGATAATGACTTTTACTCCCATGCTGTGGAAAAGATGGGGGAGTACAGACATTGATAATAAGAAACGTTTTTTGAGCATCAAAGAGACTTCTTTCAAAATACTTTTGGCCACCAGTGTACATCAATCCAGCCAAGTTTGGCAGAAAGTGAAATGATTATGAAGGTGGGGTTCTGTGTCATGTTACTAATGAGATGAAAAGAACTGTTTTGTCCTGTGTTGGACATTTCCTTTTTGACTGCTTTAAATTGTATATATATTCTGCAGTTCTATGAATGTAACTGTTGATATTTCATCATAATAAATATTTTGACAATAAGCTAAACAACCAATGATTTTTCCATTCATTTTGTCAAATGCGAACATTTTGTTTAGAATTTCATGTATGTTTTTAAACATAATGTATGTAGTGAAGGACAGCACATAATGTGTTAAATTATACGTTTACACATCTTTGTGATAACCTTTCTGACACATTAAAATCATCAACACAATCAACACAACAAAAAGCGTTGTCCCAGAACTCACCCATTAATGTGTTAAAATTTAACACAGGTTGCGTCATTTTTAACACATCTTTTCTAAGAGTGTGCTCTCAAAGTCAAACACCTACTTACGATGCTAATGCTAATTAGCTTGATAATATGGATTGGACCGAGCAGACACAATGCAAGTGTAGCCAGACCGTGCCATTTACTAATTGAGCTAACATGGATTAGCAACTCTGGTCATGTCGAGAGGACGATTATAAATCACCAGGAACAAAAGCAGTTCTAGCCAGAGAGATGTCACCAGAGCCCAGCAGGAATGGACGGCTAATTAGCTTGCTGGCTAAACACAATTTATAAGGGCTTGATAACATTAGCAGCAACACTAATGAACAAACTACAGCTATAAACACACCAGAGGGACGAATCTCTTAAGTGGAACTGAGATTAGCCATTATTCACAGTGAGAGTCAGGGTCGCACAAGAGCAATGACTCCAACAGAGGTAAACTTCCCACATTCCACTGCCCTGACGCAATCACGATGCCTTTCCTGGATGATTCCTTGAGGAAAAAGACATTTATTCATGAGGTGGTCCGAAACTGGCGACTCAAACGGAAAAATCGTTACAGACGCTGACCAGTGAGGTTAGTCACACAGACTCACACTGTCAATTTGGCATCAGATAAGGGGAAGGTATAGGAAGAGGTAATGATTAGTGATGCACCATAATGAAATTTTACCAAAACACAAAAACCAAAACTAAAGTTTCCATTTAGCTGAAAACCGAAACCGAAAAAAAAAAAAAAAAAAAAAATGTAATAATTAAATAGGCTAATTCATCGTATTTATTTAATAATCAACACTCAAAAAACCCAAGTTGTATATAAGCTTCTAAAATGCACATAAGACGGTTTTTATATCAACTTTTTAATTATATAATTATGTTTCTACTACAATCTGTTACTAAAATATAAACATTTAAATGGTGTCTGTAATAAAACACAACAGGTTAATTACAAATATAATGATTATGTAATGTAGTGCAAATATTAGCAGAACACTCCTCTTATTTCTTCTAGCTAACTACTGAGTTAATGGACAATGAATGGCTTTCCTGGGGTAAATGTATACATTTACGTGGCGTATTGTTTACAAGCTGTTTTACTGACATCTTTATGCATTTGAAACGCATTCTTTCATGACACATTAAAGAACATCAAAAATGCATTTATAATATTGAATGAATTTGAGAACCCAGATGGTGTTTCATATCAAAAGTAAGAAAGCACAAAGCCTATTGTGACTATTGGATAACAGGCGCACTAATGCTTAGTGAAGTTTTGTTCTCAGTGAAAACAGCATAGACTAAAAGATCTTGGTTCATCAAAATGAGGATCAACTGAAATCGCAAAATCATTTTGGTCAATGATTTCAGCAAAACTCAAATTAATTTCCAGTCAAATATTTTCGGTTGTTGTAATTTCAATGCATCACTAGTAATATAACTACAATAGCAGACTCAACATTCCTGGCCATTCCCAAGCTTCGTGAAATGAAATCGATACACATCCAGATGTGATAACCACTATAACAAAGCTATAAAAACAGAGGCCCAACAGCGAGGCGTATAACACTCTTCCTCTCTCACCCTCCCTCGGCTAAATGGATCTGGAATTAATGTGCAATACCTTTATATCTACATTCATCATACTGATTCTCATTATTTAAAATAATTGTTGATTTTGTGTTCGGGGGGGATTTTGATGTCACAACGTAAACAGACATGAACAAGACATTCAATAAGACACCAAAATACCAGTTACGCATCTGTCAATCAAATCAGGCTTATAGACAAAAATCTACTAGCTCAAACAGTTCATAAACTCAAAAAGTGCATGCAATTATATAAGACCTCAGAAATAAAAGTCAAAACATCTTAATGGTTTTGGCATTGTTTTCGGTTCATTCACCACAATAGAAATGAAAGTTCAGGTTGAGCACATTAGAGATCAGCGTCTCCACTAAAAAAGTAAATATTAATGCACACTTATGACATACCCTGTCTTTGTCGTCGGCCACATCACACAGCACGTCATCCAGGTCCAAAATGCCTCCGTCTCCATGTTCTAACCGATTCACCTGTATCCAGTAGCCTGGGTCCTAACAGAGGAGAAGCAGATAGATAGAGTTACAGTGAGGCAATTTGTGTCACATTTTGACAAACAGACATTCAAATGTAGATCACTATCTTAAAGTATCCATAACTTGTTGTCAGTAAAAGGCCTGTCAAGATGCTACAAAAAACAACCAGAGAAGACTGAGAAATATTTAGTACAGTACTGAATGAAATAAAGGGCTTATTTAACTAAGTATCAATACAAGCATAAAGTTATACAGCCATCAGTGTCACACTGTTGCTGTCTGAATATCCAAATAACATCAACAGGCAGTATTTGTATTATTTCTCTGTACTTGACTGTGTGTCCTGACTGAACTCTGCTCATCTGAACCGCTGTAATCTCATAACTGGGCACAGCTGAGCAACCCACAGTCAGCTTGGCTTCCACAGACACTGGAAGAGCTTCAAAGCGCTGATGACGAAGATGAAAATGGGGAAAATTGGGGTCGCACACAGATGGAATGAAAATCTCTGCCGACCATGTTACTGACTGCCAGTCTATGTAGGCCATTTGACCAGAGTAATGAGTGATTTCCAGCTTTATGTGCCTTTTCATCTCTCTGTCTACAGTATCTCTTTTTTCATCCATAATCTGATGCATTTCCAAGTAAAACTGGATATTCTGTCAGAAAAAAAAATTAAATCATATTTTTTTTTCTCTATAATATACATCAAATGTTTGAAGGGGGTTCCTAGTGATATCAGGCAAGAAGGAAATTTTGATAATCAATTCCAAAGACTTGGAACTACTAACTTGTACAGACGCATAGATAAATTGTACACAATAAGATCAGGAACATTTATTAAGAAAGCAAATAAATAGGTATTTTTAATGTAAAATAAATTTCTAAATAGTGAAAACGAGCATGCACAATTAAATATCCAATAGCAGCCAATATTGCTAAATTTAGAAAAAAAAAAAAAAGCTTCAATATCGATAATTAACCAACATGGTACCAAAAAACTGTGCATCCCTGATGTTATTTCCCCCCTTTCAAGTATTTCTCCTAAAGAACGATAAGGATAAATGTAAATATTCAGCATTTAAAATATATATATATATATATATATATATATATATATTATAGCAATATTTAAAAAGTGAAAGAAAATTTTATCCATCCTAATACTTCATCCACAAAAAACATCTGCTAAACTTAAATGTGAACCCATTCATGGAACATTATCTGAAACAAATGTCAACAAGTTCATCCAACTTTTAACAGAGTTAATCTGGAAGACATTTTCTGGCCACAAACCCAGAACAAGATTCAGCAAATATTTGAACAAATTTGCTGCCGAGACGACATGCGCCGCTGGACAGCGTTTCATACTCCCACATTCACCAGGGTCGTTAAAACCCCAGCGACTAGCATGCGGATTTAAGATCAATGGACCCGATAATCACCAAAAGATGGATGGAAATGGAGATGAAATGAGAGGGAAAGGCGTATTGTCCAGTGAGGAGGGATGTCTGGGCATAATTATTGATGAAAGAGGGTTTGCAGGGATAGACCAGGCCTCGCACGCTTGATTTAGGAACAGAACTGTGTGCAAAGAGAAAAGAAGACATTGTCCCTCTCCAGTGCGAGGGAGGGATGTTGAAGATAAAGGATGAAAAATGAAAGCATGAAGGGCAAAGGAAAAATAAATGAAGCAGGAGAGGTACTTTGCCCCCGAGAGACAGAGAGACACATCTGGCCTTAGCTGCAGGACAGTGAAGTGTGTCATGATCACACACAAACCTGCAAACTTAAAACATGACATGCTGACATCACAGACTGTCAGTACACTATTAAAACTACACAACAACATTACAGCAGTGGTGGGTGTAATGCATTTAAGTTACGTTTTAATGGGTTGCAATAAAGGAGTTACAAGTAACACTTTTTGTAACCCAACTGGTAGAGCGTGGCACCACCAAGGCCAATGACATGGGTTCAATTTCTGGAAAACACACATGCTAATAATTCAGTACGTACACATTTAAGTTGCTTTAGAAGATTCTGTCAGTTGAACAAAAAGTTTTTTTTGTTTGTTTTTTTTTTTGAGGTAATGTGTTACAGTTAGCATGTATCTATTATCAGCCGCTCGTGTCAAAAGAGGAGGTTTCTGTTTCTGAGACATGATGATGGATGAAGAAAACATTATAGAATGATGTGAGATTTCAGTAGAAAGGGATCCTAATGCATTTAGGGAATGTCTTACAACAGAGGGAGGTTACAAGTAACACTATTGTCATTTAGTTAACTGGTAGACAAAGATCCCTGGACACACATGCTGATAAAATGCACACCTTAAAGTCAATTTAGGTGTGCAATTTAGATCAATTTAGATAATAGTTTCTGCCAAATAAATAAATGTTTTTAAGTAATGTGTTACAGTTAGCATTCGTCTATCAACAGCCGCTCATGTGTCCTAAGATGAGGTATAAAAAAATATTCTCTTTTCTTTTTTTTTTCTTTAGTTCAAGCAGATTAACTGGTAAAACTTGGCACCATCACCACCAATGATATGGGTTCAAATACCAGGAAAAACACTTGCCGATAAAACATACACATTTAGGTCAATTTGGATAATAGTTTCTGCCAAGTGAATAAATGTAACAGTGTTTTTTGAGGTAATGTGTTGCAGCTAGCATGCATTTATTACCAATCACTCATGGCAAAAGTGGAGGTTACAATGCCAGAGACATGATAATGGATACAAAAAAACATTTCAGGATGGTGTGAGACCAAAGTAGAAAGGAATGTCAATGCATTTAAGTAATCTGTTACAAGGAGGGGGTTACAAGTAACACTTATTTTAGTTTTACATAGCTTTACTGTTAAAGCATGGCACAACCAATACCAATGATATGGGTTCAAATCCTGGGAAACACACATGCTGATAAAACATACAACTTTAAGTCACTTTGGACAGAAGTTTCTGCCAAATAAATAAATGTTACATGAATGTTTTTTTAAGTAATGAGCTACAGTTAGCATGCATCTATTATTAGCCGCTCATGTATCCCAAGAGGAGGATGGCGCGCCAGAGATGTGACGATGGATGGAGATAACATTCCAGAATGATGTGTGATCAGAGTAGACAGGGACACCAATGCATTTAAGTAACATTGTAATTTGTTACAATAAGGGGGTTACAAGTAACACTATTGTTTGTAGTTCATGTAACAACTGGGAGAGCATGGCACCACCAACACCAATGACATGGGTTCAATTCTCAGGAAAAACACATGCTGATAAAACATACATTCGAATGTATGAATGACAAAAGAATGCCAATATAATGTTTCCTTTTAAAGTAATGCATTACAGTTAGCATGCATTAAACTAGAGTAAAACATTCTAAGTCTTATTAAAACAATTTCTTGGCATACGTATTTTTTTTTAAAATAATCCTAATACAAAAAGGAGTGAAGCAGGTTTGTTAAAATATTATAAACATCTAAAAACCTACCAAACCATGTGGTTTGTGCAGAAACATGCTGTGGTGAATAAAAGAGAGCGAGATGCAGATGTTCATCATGACTGGATGTCAAGAGCTTTTTATGACAAGACAAAGATTGTAAAATGTCATTAAATGTTTATCTTTATCTTTGACACTGTTGTTTAACCACTCTCTACCAAAATGAAAATATGAGGAATAAAAGAATAATGGGTCTGAAATCTCCACGTTTCAGTGACAGGTGAAGCTTGTGTAAGAAACTCGTTCTATGAGATACGATGACATGCGAGCAATGCTTAAAGCGCCATTCTGAGAATGCAAACAAATATTAATATAACACTTTTATAAGTAACATTCCTCTTCACTGACACACACACTGAACAAACATTTCTTTGTCCGTAAACGCAACTATTATCAGCCGCTCATGTGACCCAAGAGGAGGTCAGAGACGTGATGATGGATGGAGATAACATTCCAGGATGGTGTGAGATCAGAGCAGACAGGGACGCCTTTGTCAGCACATCATTTATAACTCGATGAAGCAATACAACCAGGTCTGAATCACAACAGTGAACAAATCCAGACTTCAACTAAACCAACTAAGAGCAGCACAGACCTCATCCATCTCCATCCAAGGGGAGGAAAGGGTGAATCAAAAACACAAAAAGAAACAATGTCCACAACCAGCTGCAGAGCTTGTTCAAATATTGTTTTTTTCATAAGTGTCGTCCCAATGATTTCATTTTTTCTTTCAGATGCGGATGAGCTCTAAGCAATCGTAAGTTCTGAAGATACCCGCAGACAGCCGCTGCATTCTCGAACCTGCAACCTTTTCACCAAGGAAGTGAATGACACAATAGAGATGAACGCTCAATGAAAGCATTTGGCTCAACAAAGCACAGGATCTTTACAAATCATTCCAGAACCAAACCACAAGCTTTATCTTTGCACAATCAGGGCGGTTGGGCGACATGTCATGACACTTTCGATGGCTGTAAAGCACCTACTGTATCAAAGACCTATTGTGAGAGCACACCCGAGGCAAGAGCCATGCAAGAGAGACGCTTTATCCGGGGAAACGTGTAAATATAGCCTGCTAGTGTAAATCTACCTTTTTTTTTTTTTTCAAAACTGCATGTTTGATGAGCTGGGAAAATGTAATAAATATCTACAGTGGGGTTCAAAAGTCTCCTCGTTTTTTTTTTTTTTTTTTCCATGTTAAAATTAACAAAGTAATTAAAAGAAACAAATAGCCTATTTAAAAAAAAATACACAGTAATTTTAATAAATATGTCAGAAATATATTTTTAAATTTTGACAAAAAAAAAAAAAAATCATTTTATTTTTTTTAATTCAGCAATTTTGTAATTTGTAATGAAAAAAATACTAAATTTTAAAAATAAAAAACAACAATGCCAAATAAACACATTTTCATTATCTCACGTAGCCCACTTTATATGTTGAGTAAAAGTAAATGTGCACCAACAAGTACTTTGTTTTCCTGATTAGTAACATTTCATCATTTTCTCCTGTAGCAATGATCTCGATCTTTACTACACAAGACATCTGTAAACTGACTGAGTACAAGATGACTCTTGTTCTTATTCTTTGAGAATGATAAGCACTCTATTTGTGCACCTGATCTGTTATTGTTCACAGACATCCATCATTACTATTAGGGCTGCACGATATATCGTTTTAGCATCGATATCGCGATGTGCAAATCCGCGATAGTCACATTGCAGGATGTGCGATTTTTAGTATACTGATCGTTATATGTATACTGATTGTTTTCGCGACAGCTGTCACGTCGCGCCGCCCCGCGCTGTCTACACTGGACGCGACAAAGCAACCGTTGCAAATCCTATGAACTTTGTGTCAATACGTCATAAAAAGAACGAGGGATTTACTCTCGGGGATTTGCCGTGTAGCACCGCATCCAGTGTAGACAGCATCACTGATTATAATGGGTTCTATAGTATTTTGTCACACCGTGCCGTTCATGTCCGGTGTAGACACGGTGAGAGTCACGCAGATGCACGTGAACACTGAATTCCATTCATCTCCACGTCTATTTGTGCCTGAAATCACACATACACGCGAAACTGTCAAAATGCATGTCTCTGCAAGTATCCTTGTAAACACAGTTGCTTAGGTGAAGGTAAACTATTGATAAAGAAGATGGATAGTATAGATTCACAGCAGTTTAATGTTCCTAAGGCTTTCTGTGTCATGAATGTTAATCAAACAACAAAACACATACAGAAAAATCACTTTTGTAGCTTTAACACAGATTTATTAGATTTAATTTATACAGTGAAGACTATGCAGTGTTATTTTACATTTGATTATTCAACCAGTATACCTGAGTACTGTTAGACTTACCGGGAAAATAAAAAGCACTGTTTATTTATTTTATATCTTTGTTCTATTATATTTATCTATGTTTGTAATTTGTTTATTTTTCTATGCTGATTTACTCACCTACAAAATCACCCCAATAATTGATTATTTTTTCCCCAAATAGAGCTTTTCAAGTCATCTGGTGTTTTTTTTTTTGTTTTTTTTTTCTTCGTATCGCAATATATATCACAGAAATACAAAATATTGCAATGTGTTTTTTTTTTCCAATATCATGCAGCCCTAATTATTATGTAAAACGAAAAAAAAAAAATTGTTGACAATGAACATGCACATCAAAAGTGCACATTCTAAGCATATTGGTATTATCTGTAAATTCTTCCAAAGAAATAAGATTTATTTATTGTTTGTTTGTTTGTTTGTTTGTGGGGGGTGGGTATAAAATCTTGTTTCCGCCACAAAATTAAAAAAAAAGTAACTGCAATTTTTTAAATCTCATAATTCAGACTTTTCTTCTCGCAATTTGAGTTTAGCCTATCTCACATTTCTTACTTTTTTTCTATCAATTTTAAGTTTATATCTCACAATCTGACTTTTTTTCTCAAACTTGCACGATATAAACTCATAGCTGCAAGAAATAAAGTCTGAATTGTGAGATAAAATGTCACAATTACCTTTTTTATTTTTTATTCAGTGGCGGAAACAAGCTTCCATAAAAAACAGAATGAATAAAATGCAAAAATTGCATTCAAAGACACTGAGATCCGCACACTTCCTGGGAATTTTTGCTTTCCTAGTTGTTGAACTTGTACAACTGCTGGTTTGTCTGAAGTCGAATAGTTGGCCTCACCACAGCAATCCAAATCATTATTCATAACCACCAAAATTACTCATAATTACTTGTTAACTGTAAAAACTGTCAGTTGATCTAAACATGCTCCATTTGGTAGCAAAATGAACTATCAAGAAATAACAAGAAATATTTAAATGACTGAAATCAACCAGACAAGTAGTTTACACCAATAAAGTGATTCATACGGGTCAAAAAACTGTGCAATTCTACATTCTACTTCATACAAATTAGGGCAGGTCCTATCAACCACAACTGATGTTATTAATTATTATTTAACAAATATAATTACTATTATTGTTTCCACCATAATAATCTGTAGCTAAGAGAACATTGTGTGGTTGTGCAACCATGAAAGTCATCAGTTTGTTTACAGTCGGTTTACCATTAAATCTATCACCACCACTGTGACAACATGACACACAGAGCTCCACTCTGAAACGCTGCAATCAAAACTTCAAAAAGTGTTGATAGGCATATGCTTCCAGAGGAGTAGAACTCATTAACAGCTGATAATCATGCGTGTAACGGCACGTCTGAGATCATATGTGTACACCAGCATGATTAAGTGACAATGCTGGCACCGAGACAACCTCGGCTTTCACAGGGCGGAAAACACTTCAATAAAGACGCAGGTCTGAAGGGACAGATATGATGCAGACTTCACCGTGAAGAAGGCGGGAACTTCTGTTTTCCATAAGGCTCGGCTGCCGTGTCAAGACTCGACCGCTGCTTACTGTAGAATGAGATACCAGTCTGATTCTAGATTCATGGATAAACACTCGACGTCCTGCCATAGATGAACTCAATAGAGAGATTTCAGAGAACAGTGTGGCCTTCAAAAGCTATCATGAAGTCATTGCTCAATCATTTCTTGAGGTCAGACACCTGACTTGAAAAGTCAGTGAAGATCGAACAACTTCACTGAGAATCATCATACGAGTTCATTTCCAAAATGGAGGTGACCTGGGTTAAGTCAAAGTAAAAACAAATGTTTATGTATTTTCATTGTATGGAAAGATGTGGGTCAAAGACGAGGCATCCAATTTTGGTGTCTGCATCAAATTAATTTTGATAAATAGATTTTATATACACAGAAGGCATATTAACTCTTTCCCCGCCATTGATGAAATATCTCGTCAATTAAGAGCCAACGCTTCCCTGCCATTGACGAGTTTTTACGGCAATCCGTGTTCTAGGTATATTACAGTAAGGAAAGCCCTAGCGCATGTCCTGAATGAGTTACGGGACTTCTGGGTCTTTAGGGTGCGAATAGAAGATGATCGGCATAAACGGAAGGATCATAGATAATGTAGATCATATATAGATCATATATGTAGATCATGTTTTGACCATTTTGAATCTGATTGGGACGAAGTAGTCTGTGAGAGAGATGCCTTTACAGACACAGAAACATCTCTAGTTGTAACCGATAACCCGTCGATCTGAATAGGTGTGTGTGTGTGTGTGTGTGTGTGTGTGTGTGTGCACGATCTATATATAGATCTATCTATCTATCTATCTATCTATCTATCTATCTATCTCTCTCTCTCTCTCTCTCTCTCTCTCTCTCTCTCTGTGTGTGTGTGTGTGTACAGTATATGTATGCATATGTATGTATGTAGCCTGTGTGTGAGTGTGTGTGTGTGTGTGTGTGTGTGTGTGTGTGTGTACAGTATATGTATGCATATGTATGTATGTAGCCTGTGTGTGTGTGTGTGTGTGTGTGTGTGTGTATAAACATATGTATGTATATGTTTGTGTGTGTGTGTGTGTGTGTGTGTGTGTGTGTGTGTGTGTGTCTGTTTGTTCTGTTTATTGAATGCAATTTCAATTATTCATATAATTATTTACAGGTGAAAGAATATGACATCTGAATGTATTTTGCTTGAAAATGCACTACTTTGATAAAAATGCATTTTTCTCAGTTTTTTTTGTCCAAAATGTATTTTTGATTAAACCTATCTGCATTCAAATGGTGATAAAACATGAACACATGAAGATAGAATAAAATATTTTTTTTTTTTTTAAAGCAGAGGCTTGGTTCTTTATTTTGATATATAATATGTTCTTATATTCATAGCAAAAAATATTCTGAGGGCCATCAATTTTAAGTGAAAATCATCAAAAATGCTGGCGCCGGCTGGCAACTTTTTTAAAAAACGCTGGCGGGGAAAGAGTTAAATAGTAAAATGTCTATTTTAATGTTTCAAACAACTTTTGAAAATAAAATGTCAAAATCTGGGTGAAATAATGTTCCACTGTCATTGTGTAACATATATTTATGTAAAAATGAAACAACATACTGATTGTGACACGTATTTATTAAAATATATAAAAGAATAAGTAATCATACTCAATTTTATTATATTTTAAATGATTAAAAATATCTTGCTGACAAATAGGTAAAAGTTAGTGGTTTGAAGGATAGTGGCAAAGATTGGTAAAGATTTAAAATTACAATTATTTCATTTTTGGGAGTTGAACTACAACCCTAAATACAGTCTTTTAATGTCATTTAATGTTTCTTGTTCTAAATATGCCTGACACCAAAAATTTATTTTTTATTTTTTATTTATTTATTTATTTATTTATTTTTTGGTGTATCTAAACTATTGTTACAATGAATTACTTTTTTCTGTAAATTATGGTAAAAAAAAAAAAAAAAAAAGTATTAAAGCCAT
Source organism: Spinibarbus caldwelli (assembly GCA_039654775.1). Lineage (NCBI taxonomy): Eukaryota > Metazoa > Chordata > Actinopteri > Cypriniformes > Cyprinidae > Spinibarbus > Spinibarbus caldwelli. The sequence goes on along the minus strand of CM077262.1, from coordinate 25,791,229 downwards.
TATTGTTTTGCTTGTTTTGCTCAGAAAAACAAACAAACAAACAAACAAAAACATAAAATTAAACAGGACACACTTAAATGTTCAAAAAATATATAAATAAATAAACCCGCATTAAACATTTATTGTTTTGATGCTTGAAAACCCCTTTTCACCTTTGATCCACGTCTTAATTCATATAAACTGCTACATTTTAAAGCACTAAGTAATAACTGTCTGCTGTAATAGTTAATTTGAAAATAAATGGTTGTAGTAAATGTGTCTTTTATCTTATTTAATCACAATAGCTGCATTGTAATTCTCATCTTGCGCACTTCATACCCGTGAACAACCATGTGCAAACCACACAGGAATATTTAAACTCAATAATAACAAGTCTTAGCTCCTTTTCTCCAGCTTTATTTTATTCAAACTTCTTTCTAGCTCCACTTCATGAGAAGGACATGTACTCTACATTTAGACTGGAATCTCATTTGAGATGGCAGAATACATAATGAAGAGCGCACTTCGTAGGGCACTTACGGTCGAATGGAACGCACTCATTGCCTACATTTTACCTTCACAGAACATGCAGAGGAGTTTGAAGAAAAGATTTCCAACAAGGACAAGCAGGCTGGAACACAGTATTCTAATAAGTCTCATTCACTTACACAAGAGAAGGCAGCACAACAAATGTTGTCATTATTATTATTCAACCAACACTTGACTGAATCACACCGTCGATCCTCTGAAACACTCCAACACCCTGACACTCTCCATTTCTGTTGAATTTGTTTAAACTGGATTCATCATATTAAATTATATAAAAAAACAATAAACCCCCGTCACTGACCTCATGAAACTGGGCTTTGCTTAACAGAAGAGTTCACAGAGGACACAAGGAAAGATGAAGGAGAGGGAAATGGCAATCAGACTCGAAGTTTATGAGAAAAGAATGAAGAGGGGAGGAAAGCTGTTGAGGTAAGGCTTGGGTCTTAGCCTCAGCCTACAAAGTGTTTGCCAAAGGCTCTCGCGGGGCACAAGCCAACATCACGCTAGCTGTACTGGCTCAGAGACGAAGACACCGGATCCAAAACCTCTGAGCCACTGCAAACACCAAGATGAAGTATCTGCCATGACACAAGCTTCAAAATATTACAAGTTAATCTCTGAAATAACAGGAGAGGAACAGGTAACATGGGAGGTAACCATCATTGTAATAACAGTTTTTTGCTCATTTCAGTGAACTCTTCGAGATCCTCTCTAATATTTACAAGCTGGTTAGTGTTGGTTTGTTGCTTGTCATGCACAGCCATGGTATTCACTAACCAAAATGGTCTTTCTGGTGACGCTGGTTGACCAAAGAACTCTTGCTAAGCTAAGAACGGTTTAATGGTTTATTAATGTTCACATTCACATTCACAATCAACATTGCCATGACATCACTTTTCTGCATCACTAGAGTTATAAGTCACATGACATTTACACCTCATGTGATAGGCTCAAACCAACCTGGTTGCAGAACTGACCACCCATGGCAAACATGGCAGATACCAAATTTAACACCGCAGTTCTTGATGCCCAATTCCAATTTGCTGACTATTTACAATTTTTTCTGATGATCAGCTTGCAACTTCTTTTAAAAGTTACACATATCCAATATCTGCATTTACACTATACAGTACACACTTAGCAAAACAAGCCAGGGTAGATGTACAGACAGGTTGCCAGGTCTGCGAAACAAAACCAGCCCAATTGCTATTCAATACTAGAGCAATCACATTTTCCCATGGTTTTTCCCTCCAGCAGGTGTCCACCTTCATCGAAATAGCAGGGGGGAGAGAATGCTTTAAAATGTGGACTAAAAAACAACCCATGGCAACACTGTAAAAACAGCCCAATTCTGCAGAAAAGCTAAAAACATCGACTTGAGTCAACATTAATCGCCACCATCGCTTTTTCAATGATGTACTACTCGCATTGACAGGAAAATATCTGATCTGTCCGTTTTCGTGACACACAAATGCACAAATACGATTCATTATTATTTCCACATATGAATGAGGCCTGAAATCGATCTGAGAATATTGAAATCCATGTGCTTTTTTTCCTGTTTACACGTTTGTATGTGATATCCAATCTGTGCCACAGTTAGGGCTGCAACTAACGATTATTTTGATAATCGATTAATCTAACGATTGTTAGAGCGATTTATCGACTCATCATCGATTATTTCACTGATTAATCAATAGACTTTGATTGATTATTCAGCTTTTGCAATTAGTTAAAATATTGAGTTATACATATTCTAACAAATAAATAAAGGTAATCACTTCAGCTTTTGAAAATCATACGTGACCCTGGACCACAAAACCAGTCAAAGGGGTCAATTTTTTGAAATTGAGATTAGGATAGGACAATATTTGACTGAGATACAACTATTTGAAAATCTGGAATCTGAGGGTGCAAAAAAAAAAAAAAAAATTAAAAATCTAAATACTGAGAAAATCACCTTTAAAGTTGTCCAAATGAAGTTCTTGGCAATGCATATTACTAATCAAAAATTAAGTTTCAATGGAACATGACATTTACTTAATATCCTAATGATTTTTGGCATAAAAGAAATATTGATCATGTATTGTTGGTTATTGCTACAAATATACCTGTGCTACTTATGAATGGTTTTGTGCTCCAGGGTCATATATGTAATTAATTAAAATTATTACACAATAAATTGCTAACACTTTAAAATAAAGTTTCATTAGTTAACATTAGTTGACTACATTAGTTAACATGATCTAAAAATGAACAATACTTCTACAGCATTTATTAATCTTAGTTAATGTTAATTTCAGCATTTACTAATGCATTATTAAAATCACAAGTTGTGTTTGTTTACATTAGTTAATGCACTGTGAATTAATATGAACTAACAATGAAGGACTGTATTTATTAAATAACATTAACAAAGATTAATAGTGTAATAAATGTATTGTTCATTCATGTTAGGTAATACATTATAACACCTTACTGTAAAAGCATTACCAATTAATTTATATAAATAGATATATTTGGCACACAAAATGAGATGACAGTCAGAGCTAATCAGTCTTAATCACCATTTAATTAGCTATATAAAAAATAACTGAATGACACATTCTGCCTAATATCTCATTTTGTAAGTCATTTGGATAAGAAACAAAATAAAGGTAAGTGATAAGATGCTTTATTTTTTTTGATAAACTATTTTATTCACAACATATATCTCTCTTAAAATACCTTATAGGGTTATGATAATCAAAACAGTCCTGAGCAAGATCAAGCTTTGATCTCTGCAAACCAAACTATCACTAATTAATTCACTTCCCCAACTAATAAAGAGATTTTTTCATTAGCTAGCTCAAGCAAAGCGACACTAACTAAACTGCGTGATTTAAGGCTATCTCTTGCATAAAGTACTATATAAATAAACGTGATGTGACTGCTTTACTGAAGTACCGAACTGAAGAGCTCATGCAAACATCACTTTCTCACCGCTGTCAGTTTCTGTTGTTTAAACTGTTGTTTTGTTTGTTGTTTATTGTGTTATTGAGAAGAAAACGCTGTGTGTCTCTTCTTCTCTTGAACTGCATCAGAATTACAGTCTTGTGCTACAGCGCCACACTGGTCCAACTGCAGTATTGCAGGCTCTTGCATTAGGTCATATGGGATCAAACGACTACTCGACAACAGAAATATTTGTCAACAATTTTTTATTGTCGATAATGTTGACTAATGGTTTCAGCCCTAGCCACAGTGGAAGGAAAAAAGTCTGAATTGGGTCACTTGAACCATGTAATGTAAATATGGCCTTATAAGGGTTCATGTGACAGCCATTAAACTGCCACTGAAATTAACGTGAATGGTAACTAATAGCTTTCTCTAGGTATTACACCGCCTTCAGGGTTAAACCAGCATCCAAACATGAGTTGGTCATCAGCAATGTTGGTTTCTTCAGCATTTTCAGCAGTGGGTTTGGACTGGGTTTTTTTTTTTTTTTTTTTGTCCCAAGAGAAGTGGTTGTGTAATGTGTGATGTCATGTTTTGATAACCGAAACACTGCTTGAGCGCTGAGCCAGCGTGAAGCACAGAGAGTCCCGCAACAGGCCTGTAGACATGTAGACAGGATCCTGAGATAATCAGCCAAGCAATGAATACTTAAAATCACATAAGGATCTAATTGAATGAGCCTGTAATAATACGTAATTAAAGCAATTAAGGCATTAGAGATGAGAGGTTTCTGTCTGTGGTCTAAATACAGAACGGTTTGGGGTGAGGGTAGACTCACTGTGTGCACATGGAGCGTTTTAGAGGGGGTCCAGGAAAGAGATAGGAAAGACAAAGAGAGGTGACTGAGTGCCCATAAAGAAATGTAGGGAGAAAAAGAGCACAGCTGTGAAGGTCAGTAAATCACAACTGAAATCACCCATATTCATCTGCTGTGTGTTTTTACTTATAGGGACAAATCTGCTTTTAGGGAAATTAGAGGACTTTCATAAATTGAAAAGTTAAAGTATATCATTTTTTTCTTTTTTTAAGTTATTATCGCTTTAGAGTTGTAGTTATGACAAATTTACACTGCAAAGATAAGGAAATTTAAATGTTTATATAATAACAACATAAGTCTATGTTTTGTCCTCATTTAGATAGCAAATGTGAAAGTAAGTAAAGGTGTGCATGAAAAAGCAGAGGAGGCTGAAAAGTTGATGAGTGTATGTGTAACACAACACTTTGAATAAAATGTTGAAAATAAAAATTTATTCTCTGTATAATAGAGTTAAATTTAATCAGGTCCTGAATTTGTGTGTATATCGCAAAAAATAAAATTTGAATAAAATGACAAGACAATGCATTTTTTGTATCTCATGTACATATGTGCTATTTTAATAAGTTCCGGCAAAAGTACACAACCAGAATTAAGGATATCTATGATACGAAAAAAAATATCTGTACAGCCCCAACCTTTTACTACAGTGAGCTTAAAAAAATAACACCAAACAAAACAACGAAAAAAACAAACCTAAGCAAACCTAAAAAGAACCCAAAAACCCCAAAATAAAACTAAACAAAAACAACACCAAACTAAAAATAGCACTAAACAAAATAAAAAAGCATAACTAAAACAAAAACACAAAACAGAAAAACAGCAAACAAAACAAAGAAAAAATGAAACATACCAAAAGCCAAAACTAACACCAAACAAAACAAAAAAGAAAACAAAAAGAAAACAAAGAAAAAACACAAACAAAAACAACACCAAAGAGATCAAAGAAAAAAGAAACAAATCAAAGCAAAAAAAACAACAACAACAACAACAACAGCAAAACATAAACAGCACCAAACAAGAAGGAAGAAAAACACAAACTACACAAACAAAATCACCAAACAAAACAAAATATTAAAACAAAAACAAAACAATTCAAAGCACCTAGACCATGTTCCTGGAGGCCCCCCAACACTGCATGTTTTCCATGTCACCTTAATCAAACACACCTGATTCAGATCATCAGCTCATTAGTAGAGACTCCAAGACCTGAATTGGGTGTGTCAGAGAAAGAAGAGATGCAAAATGTGCAGTGTTGGGGGGCCTCCAGAAACGTGGTTGGGAACCACTGACCTAGACTACACCACTGCCCAACACAAAGTGAAATTAAGGCATAGTTTGTGAACACTAATTGGGCCATGCAGACATTGCATGGCATCCTTCCAGGAGTGCGCAGTCAAGAAACCTAATTAATGTGTTCTGCCATGTTTATTTAGCTTTGTCTGCTAATATTGACTTTGCTAGTTCTGTACAGTGGGCAGTCGGCCAGCTTTCCTTCCAGCAGCACAGAGATCTGTGTTTCACAGCAGTCTGAAACAGTGGGAGCTCCATTCATTGGCTGTACTGTAACCCCACAACAGCTAAGACAGGGTGGGCTAACGTAACAAAGACCAGAGAGCATGACTGGGGAAAAATGATTACAACCTGTGTGGAGTCAGCGGCCCATTCAGGAAGTAGGGAGGGATTCTCTGCATCATGTTGCAAAGCTGTGAACCCACAGCTGATGAGTGAACCGTTCACCAATTTAATAGCACCTCTTAATGCTTTGCAGAAGAAACATATTTAGACTATTTAAACGGCATCCTAACAACGCATTAGCAGCTAACTATAGTGTTAATATGGGGGATTCATCTTTCATTTCATTTTTGGCCATGTAAACTTTAATAAACCTTCTTAAAACACTCTTTTAACTTTTATTCTTTCAATCCCCCCCCAAGATCATGGGTTCGATTCCCAGGGAAAGCAAGAGCTGATAAAATGTAAAAAACTGTAACTTGAATGCAATGTAAGTCGCTTTGGATAAAAGCGTCTGCTAAATGCATAAATGTAAATCTAAAAAATGGTTAATGCACTTTTACTATAATAAAACCATGGTTAATTTTAGTAAGGCTAGGCTATAATCCTAAATACACACAATTAAACAATACTTTCAAACTTTTCTAATAATTTGACAAAATTGCTTCATGATTGGAAATGACTCCATTAAAAACATTTAATATATCATATTTAAATGGTTTATGATATAATTATAAACATTTTTAGATTAATTTTTAAACTTTGTGGCAATCAATAAAATAAAAGCCATATAAGAATAATAATAATAATAATAATAATAATAATAATAAAAACTTTAAAAATAATAAAGATTTAAAATAGTAAAAATATATATTTATATAAATTATAAATTATAAATTAAAAATATAAATTATATATAAACATATTTAATTATTTTACTCTTTTTAGATCATCACAGTTTTTTTTTTTTTTTTTTAAATTAGCAATTATTATTTCTAGATATATTTTCATATTTTATGGGGAAAATTGTATTTGGGACAACCAATAAAATAATAATATACATAATAGGCTTTTTAAAAAGTAAAAATAATTCATACATACATGTGTATAATTACATTTATTAAAATAATTTATTTAAATAAATATATAATTATAATTTGAATAATCATCAATCTCTGGTACAAGTGCCTGTATTTGAAGAGCACCCACACACAAATCATCTTCACCTGCTTCACACACAAGTATGATTGTTTAAGTGCAAAAATTGGTGCAAACAAACCATTAACCTTGCCTGTGATTGCTTGATTGAAATGTCGGCTACTGGATATGGCAGTCGACCAATCAAATGGCAGACTAAACATCAGTTTAGCAAATTCTACATCAGGACTTCAGCGAAGGAGATTCAAGATTTGGCACGTTCAAGAAACAGGTCCTGCACCACCAAACGGCTTCAGCACGCAGCAGTCAGCACTATCTCTCAGTGCATTGTTTATTATTTCATAACTACGAGTTATGCATGCCAGATGGAGGCTCAGACGATGCCAAGTGAAACATAAGGCTGCGTGTCAGTATCACAAAACACTGCAAATGGAACGCAACCAGGAAGTGGACATATGGCACGATGCAGACTCGGACAAACGGTAAACTGTGCTAATGTTATGGTGTGTAGAAATCATTAGAAGGTCTGAGGTGCTGAGAGAAGACATTAAAACGCTCTGCGTGGAGCAGATTAGTATGGAAAAAGCAGTCTGCGGTTAATTACCGCTACATTTACCGTAAACCGTGACCACAGACAGGGCCTTAATCATAACTGATGTGTTATGTGTTAGCACTGTATCTTACTTTCTTTCACCCGTATATATATCAGGTTTGTTTTTCTTCTCTCATCCCAACCCTGTTACTTGACTTTCAGCGATGACATCATTTATTTATCTAGAAAACATGCCTCTCTTTCCTGAGAATAGTTGTTTAGCTTGGGCTGGGTTCACAAAATTGATTCTTTTAAGGTTTGGTAATGAAATACTTTGTCAAGAATAAGTGTATATAAAGAGAAGCTTTTCTTTGCTAAAGCCAGGGTTTGTTGTTTTCCAACATCACTGTCTTTGTTCAAGAGACTCATAGTTCATGCAGAAGCTAAATTACTACAAATCATATGCATCAGAGACTCGTTTTACAAGTAAATACACAATACAGAAAAAAAACTGGTAAAAAATGTATAAACCTTTAGGCGTGTGCTTTACATTCTTGTTGTGAAGCACATTTTTAGCTCTTTAACATTTAGAAAAATGAATATGCTTGTGTTTTATTGAAGTATAACTCCTAAAGTGTGTGCCAGACTTTTACAAATAGCCTATGTGCTCTGTAGGGCTGGACCAGAATGTTCGATTATTCGAATATTCGTTGGGTGGGTTGGCATTCGATTTTCAATTTTGACATTCGGATATCCCTTTTTTCTCTCTCTCTTTTTTTTTTTCTCTCAAACACATGGCATCCCCCGCGAAACGGTTCTCAACTTGTCCGCCTGGCTGAACATCTGCACCAGCAACAGACCGTTGGCCAGTGAAAGACGTTCGTGCTGACCTATAGCATGCATATATTTCATGAAAAATCTTCTATTATAAGCGTGCTTGCCGCACATTTACATTTGAAATAACGAACTTCAGCGCGCAAAAGATGCGACATGTGAACAGACCCTCTGCTATCACAAGACCAAATGCGATGCATGCGTTTTCTTTCTGTCAGCTGTCCCGAGACGCAAGAGAAAGTCTTGGATCGGCGTGCAGTAGCTCTTGTAGTGCAGACGAGATGCGCCGATGTGAAGCCGCTTTGAGAGTGAAAGAGAGAAGACGCAGTACAGCTGAATCACTCAAGCTGTTTTCAATGACTGATTTAATCTGATATTTTGTGTGGATTTATTTACTCATCTAACCTACATGCTATATTCAATAAATGTTTGCAGGAATTTCCCTCATTATAAACTTGAAAGCTGCGGGAATGAGTAAAACTATGCGATATACACACAAATTCAGGACCTGATTAAATTTAACTCTATTATACAGAGATTTGTGAAATAAAATTCCATGACTTTTACAAAACTTTTCCAGACCTGGAAATTGCTGTTTTAAAATTTCATAGCTTTTCCAGGTTTTTCATGACCATACGAACCCTATAAAAACAACTGATGCATGCTTTCAATCACTAAAGATTGGTCCTCTCCCTCCTCTAATCACATTCCGGATCCGTTACCCCGCTTTATTCCGATTGGATGAACGGTTCTCGACATAATAAAAATGCAATCAGACAGACAGGCGCACAGAGAATTTATTTATTTATTTATTTATTTTTTTAATGATAACTTTAAATTATAATTAGCCAGTTTTTTGTTATAACCTGATTATTTACCCAATATTTACCCAAACAAAAACATTTTATATCCAACATTTCCTGGAAGCTAAAATGATGCATTTCTGTTAGGGATTGGAAAAAAGTTTGTTATAAAGCTGTATATTGTATTATATATAGTGCTGCTTGAAAGTTTGTGAACCCTTTAGAATTTTCTATATTTCTGCATAAATATGACCCAAAACATCATCAGATTTTCATATAAGTCCTGAAAGTAGACAAAGAGAACCGAATCAAAAAAGTGAGAGAAAAATATTTTCTTTGTCATTTATTTATTGAGAAAAAACGATCCAGTGTTACGTATCTGTGCGTTGCAAAAGTATGTGAATCTTTGCTTTCAGCAGGGCTTGACATTAACACCCGCCAACCCGCCAAATGCGGGTGGATTTCAGCAGTGGTGGGTAACAGTCACTCCCACTAGCCACTCTGGCGGGTTGAATTTTATATACAGTAACAGTAACTAATCTGATTAAAACATCTAATAGCACCGAAATCTCGGCGAGAATGGTTCTGATTTTATTACATTCGGTGTAAACAGCGATTGATAATGGATAATCAGTAACAACAAGGTCGCGCCAGTTGAGGCCAGAGATGGGCACTCGAGTTAGTGACTCGGACTCGAGTCACACTCGAGTCACATTTTTATAGACTTCAGATTTGACTTCAGACTCGACCTGAAATGACTCCAGATTTGACTCGAGGAAAAGGAAAAGGACTCGTGAATATTTTAAAAGTAACTCGAGTCTTTTATCCTTAAATAGTTATATAATTGATTAGGGCTGTCACGATATTAGATTTTTCATATCACGGTTATTGTGGCCAAAAGAACTCACGATATCGATATATCGCGATATCTATAGAAACCTTGGGGGGAAAAAAGATATCAAATTATTTTTTACTTTATTTGTTTCTTTTTCACCTAACAAACATAAAGATACTGATAAACACAGAGCACAAGACTCTGGCTTTCTCTGTCTTCTTTGGAGCTCCTATGAAATAACGAGAGAAAATAAATATTAATGGTAACACTTTACAATAAGTTGTAATTTGTTAACATTAGTTAATGTATTACCTAACATGAACAAACAATGAACGATACATTTATTGCACAGTTTATTAATCTTTGTTAATGTTAGTTAATAAAAATACAGTCGTTCATTGTTCATGTTAGTTCACAGTGCATTAATGTTTACAAACACAACTTGTGATTTTAATAATGCATTAGTAAATGCTGAAATTAACATGAACTAAGATTAATAAATGCTGTAGAAGTATTGCTTAGTTCACGTTAACTAATGTAATGGAGGCAGTCATGGCCTAATGGATAGAGAGTTGGACTTGTAACCCGAAGGTCGTGGGTTCAAGTCGCAGGTACGGCAGGTCAATACCACGACTGAGGTGAGCAAGGCACCAAACCCCCAACTGCTCCCCGGGCGCCGCAGCATTGGCTGCCCACTGCTCCAGGTGTATGTTCACTACTGTGTGTGTGCACTTGGATGGGTTAAATGCAGAGCACAAATTCCAAGTATGGGTCACCGTACTTGGCCACACATCACTTCCCTTTCCCTAGTTAACTAATGAACCTTATTGTAAAATGTTGCCATATTAACATCTAAACTAATCCTTTAACTTGTGTACCCGTGTTTTAAGTTCTTTAACCTATAGTTGCACCGGCGCCACTGAAGTCATGCAGTAAGAGCGCTGCTAATTTAGTTTTAATGTGCGCAGATGAGGCATTAAGTGCATGGCACTACGACCAACTTAACATTTTACAGAGTTTAATGTAGCAATGTGGTCGCTCAGTTTTTCTAGATCAGTTTTAATCGTTTAACTGTTAATAGATTTGAACAAAGAAATAAAGTGCTTCTACGCACAGGCCGTATTGATTGCAAATACAAAAATAAGATGCGTAAAGAAAACGCGGTACTTATTATACTAATCACCCTTTACTTAAATATATGAACACAGAAAACCTCTGTTAACAGGTTAATGTAAGATTTCCCATTCTATGACTAATAAAATAATCGCAACTTACTCCGTATAACTGAATATGGCTCTTCTCGGAGTAGCTGCGAGGTCTGCGTCTTCTTGTTTGACAGGTGTCAGTGTTAAGGCGCAATACTGCCACCTGGAGGTCAACCAGGTACTGGCGCTGGAGTATTTACATGTTGTGTTATCATAAGAGTCCTGTTCATTTTAAATATTGCGGTTATCGCCAATACCGATATATCGTCACACACTAAATTAACACGATATCGATAATCGATGCTTTGAATATCACGGTTATCATCAATACCGGTATATCGCGACACCCCTATAACTGATATTCAAAAGGTGGACCGCATCTGCACCCCGGCATCCATCCAGACCGCGAGCCGTAACAGCAGCACTATTTTAAATGAGCAGCGCGTCAAAACAGCGGAGCGGATCACATAACAAGCGCTCAGGGTCGTTTATGGCAAATGTCTTTCAGCGCTATATCCTCTAGTATTTTTTATCTAAAGCCAAACACGCTTTATTCAAGCTCCGTGCGCGCACTCTCTCTCTCTCTTTCTCCGTACGCGCGCCCGCGCCAAGTTTAAGAGCTGCGATGACACGGTTATTTTAACAACAGAAACACGGTGCGCAGCAAAATTATAGATTACTTTCACTAAAACACAGCAGAAAAAAAAACAATGCTGCAAATATAGTTATTTTTCTTACTATCTATTTATCTATCTATAACCTATGACTCTGATTGTTCAAACCAGATGTGACAAGACGTTTCTGATCTACATTTAGCATTATTAATCTGTAGGCTAAGAACATTTCAAAAGAATCATGTAATTATAATTGGGAAAATTGTTGTTAGATGGCTAGCATAGAACTTAAACTTTGAAACTGCTAGTTATTTTTCTTTTCTGGTCAAGATGAGAATGTTTTGATTATTGTAGCTACATTGTTTTTAGTAGATAATGCTTTTAAGTAAAATATTAAAATAGTATAGATTTCAGGAGGAAAACCCTGAACAGAAACAGTATGTTTTCTTTCACATGGCCTCACATGTATCTAAATGTATAAATACAATACATGTAAAAAGGTTTTTGTTTTCTTTTTGTTTTTTTTTTGTCCGGACCTCTGCTTGGAAGAAAATATAGAGGCCGTGCCTCTTGGAACTTTAATTGAATACCCCTGACTTATATCATAAAGAAATACTTAATTTGTATGGTTTTGTAATATCTGTGTCACATAGGCTATTTCCTTATGTGTCATGGTAGATCAGACACTTTAATATACATCCAGTAACACTGGATGTATATTAACCTTACATCTTAACACCTCTTTTTTTTTTTTTTTTTTTTTTTTTACAAAGCAGATCATAGATGATATATTTTGTCTATAGCCTATAAAACAGCTTCGTAAATAGGAAGATTTCAATACATGAGGATTCTGAATGGGATTTTTTTAGCGAGCCATTAAATGACTTGGGACTCGACTCTGACTCGTGACCAAAGACTCAAGACTTGACTCAGACTCCAGCGATAAAGACTTCAGACTTGACTCAGACTCCAGGTTAAAGACTTGTGAACATATCTGGTTGAGGCTCACGCAGCCTGTCTATGTGAGAGAATCTCGTGGAGAAATCAAAACAAATGAACGCAACTGCACACAGAAGAAACATAAAAATGTAACTTAGTTTTTATATTTATAACATACAGCCTAGTTAAGCAACATGCTACGACCAAGAGAGGGAAGTTCCCTGAAAACCACGACGAGTAGTTAATATACATTTTAGTTCAATATTTGTATTTATTGAAAGGATATATTGCCAACGTTGACTGTTTTGCTCCATTTGGTTAATGAAAATAGTTCCAAACAAAGATCACAGCAGAACAGTCATGCATGTCGAGGAGCACACAGCACACAGTTTTAATGAATGATTCGTGTTTTTTAATTTTGAATCATTTGAGTCAATGATTCAGAGGTCAATTTATAAGGACAGGCACTTGCTTCATTCTTGAATGAATCAGCTGTCTGAACGAATCGTTTGAAGGCATGCTTCAATGACTTTTTAATTAAGATTGTCACTTGCTGCCACCTACTGGCGGTTTACTTTCATAGTAGCCTATCTTTGCATTTTTTCCAACATTTCATATTTGTATATTAAAAAATATATATATTTTAAAACACCAAGCTCACAACATTATTTATGCTGTTATAATTTTGCATGCAGTGTAAATGCATTTGTGATATATTTCCGCTACATTGAACTGTCTGTGTAAATGCATCTGAATGCCGCTCCAGTCACTTCTGTTTCATCTGGGGTGGAAAGATCAATTTTGTAGATACTGATTTCATATGATTGGTAACAGCCCTATATTATCTTATTATATTAAGTGAAATTATTAATACAATGTAATAATTTGATATGAAAGATTATGCATGCATTTAATACGGTTAGGGAAAAATGCCCTTAAAATAGGTCAAAAATGACCTGGAAATCAATTTAAATACATATAAAACTTATAAAACTTATAAAAATATAAGACTTATATACATATAAGTCATATAAAACGTAATTTCCCAACAACAAAATTGTGGCCAGTGAAAATGCTGAGTGGCTAGTAAATTTGGAAAGCCACCAGCCACAGTGGCCAGTGAGCAAAAAAGCTAATGTCAAGCCCTGGCTTTCAGTATCTGGTGTGACCCCCTTTTGCTGCAGTAACTGAAGGTAAAGTTTCTTGTAAATGCTGATCAGTTCTGCACAATAACATGTAGGAGTTTTAGCCCATTTAGTGCAGAACCACTTAAACTCTGTGATGTTGGTGGGTTTCCTCCTATGAACTGCTTGCTTAGGTCCTTCCATAACATTTTAATTGGATTAAGGTCTGGACTTTGACTCAGCCATTCCAAAACATTAACTTTGTTCTTCTTTAACCATTCTTTGGTAGAATGACTTGTGTGCTTGGGGTTGTTGTCTTGCTGCATGACCCACGTTCTCCTGAGACACTGTTCTTAAACAGATGTCCTGCTGTTTTCCTTTAGAATTTGCTGGTTTAATTCAGAATTCATTGTTCCATCAGTGATGGCAGGCTGTCCTGGCCAAGATGCATCAAGACAGGCCCAAGCCATGATACCACCACCACCATGTTTCACAGATGGGATGAGATTCTTAAGCTGGAATGAAGTGTGTTCTTTTCTCCACATGATCTTTAGCAAGCAATTTTCTTTTTGGAGAACAGTGGCTTTATTCTTGCAGCTCTGCCATGCACACCATGGTTGCTCAGTGTTCTCCTGATGGTGGGCTCATGAACATTAACATTAGCCAATGTGAGAAAGGCCTTTAGTTTCTTAGAAGTTACCCTGGGAACTTTTGCAGCCTCGCAAACTATTACACGTTCTGCTTTGGAGTGATCTTTGTTGGTCGACCACTTCTCAGGAAGGTAACAGTGGTCTTGAATTTCCTCCATTTGTACACAATCTGTCTGACTGTGGATTTGTGGATTTCTTTAGAGAGAGTTTTGTAACCTTTTCTAGCCTGATGAGCAACATCAACTCTTTTTCCGAGGTCCTCAGTGATCTCCTTTGTTCGTGACATGATTCACTTCCACAACCATAATCAGACTTTGATAGATCCCTGTTCTATGAATAAAATAGGTCACGTACTGACATTTGATAGTCATTGCACTGACTAAAAACACCTCTGCACAGATGGACTCTAATTTCACCTTTAAATTAACTGCTAATCCAAGAGATTCACATACTTTTTTGCAACGCTGGATCATTTTTCTCAATAAATAAATGACAAAGAAAATAGTTTGATTCGGTTCTCTTTGTCTACTTTCAGGACTTATATGAAAATCTGATGATGTTTTGGGTCATATTTATGCAGAAATATAGAAAATTGTATAGGGTTCACAAACTTTCAAGTAGCACTGTGTGTGTGTGTATATATGTGTGTGTATATATGTGTGTGTATATATATATATATATATATATATATATATATATATATATATATATATATATATATATATATTAACATTAAATTAAATTCAAAATAAATTGAAAATAAAAATATTTAATCAAATTTACAAAATATATTAGGCCTACATTTAAAAAATAAATTAATTTTTTTTTTAAATATAATTTATTTTATTTTATTTATTTTATTTTTATTTTATATTTTTATTTTATTTTTTTATCATAATATTGAGATTTTTGTCATTTTATCCAACAATAGTATCATCTTTTTTTTCTGTCAAGCATGAATGAAGTTGAATGTCCAAGCTGCTCTTTTCCATACAACAAAAGTAAATCAAGATATATTCTGCCAAATAAATAAATGAAAACAATCCAATAAACATTCTGCCTAAGATGTCTTTTATGTTTCACAGAAGAAATGTAAATTAAATTTTACACAACATGATGGTTTGAAACATGATGGTGTGTAAAAAATAACATTTTGGGGGCTGAAACTATTTCATTCACACGCTTCTATTCCATTGGCGGCTCGTAGGTTTTAAAATAGAGGAGGCACACTAATTGTATTGGTCTGGGGATCCCTGTCGATTATTATTATCAATATTATTATTATTATTATTATTATTATTATTATTTGCTTAACCACATTAAAATGGCTTTTTGGTTGCTTTTCGTCAGAAAACGTAAAGAAAACGACACATACAGCAAGATAATATAATTTCACTGACCTTGCCTATCAATTGAAGCAAACATCCATCCCTTCTTAAAAGTCTGTGTTAAAAGAGAGCTGCAGCCTATATCCATCTTAGGCATGTTCTCCCTTTATTTTTAATTTGTATGACAGCTTGGTAAATCTGTTGGCGATCAAATATTCAATAACGCTACACATCATAAGAACTTGGTACATTATCAATGCAGCGGGAGACGTTCAAACTAATATCACGTAATTTACGTCTCTATGATGATTAGTTGATATACCAAAAGGGAGGCTAGGCTCCCCTGCAAGGTTTTTTTTTCTCAACACTCCTTAGCGCTGAAAGTGAACACTCGATGCTGATTGGCTAATTTTTTTTTACCAACGGAGGCATGAGAGCTCAGCTCTCCCCCAGCCTCCCCTTCTCTAACACTTAGCGGTTGTAATTGCATCAGCAGATTCGGCACATTCACAATAGAAAAGCGGCGATTTCCAACTTCAGTAACATGTTATGGTACTACAGCTGTGAAATTACAAACAAAAAATACACATTCTGAGACATGAACTGAAATGAATTGTGAATTTTATTAAAATTATATCGTCCTCCTCCCATTTTCACCTCAAAATTTTGGGGAAGCTGTGCCTCCCCCGACGAGCTGCCACTGTTCTATTCTTAACTTACCTTAAATTATGCTCCTTAAATTCGACTTTAATTATTACTCCAATCTGTCCAATCTTAGCTTTAAACATTTTTTTTTTCTGAGATCCCACAATAACCCGGCAATTACAAAATTCAGTCTCTGTCTTTGTTACTAATTGTTACTATTGTGTAACCATGACCTTTAACTCCATTATAAGCAAGCGTGCCAACATTTCAGTCTGAAGTGTATTGATAGCATCACAGAAGACTAAATTAGTGTCCTTGGTCTTCAAATAGAAGGACTGGCTGAATACAGTGCGAGAGGATGAAGGAATGTCTCTAGGGTATCAAAGAAAACAAAATGAAAGCCATAATGGCATTAAACACGGCTGAGAGCCGCTGGCACTGTGGGATGTAGAGCAGCAGGCTCATTTTTGTCACCCACTAGACGTCTACAGATGTGATTGCGCTAAGAGCTTGAATAAGAAGCCCTGACGGAGCCAAACGAATTATGTTCACTTAATGCAAAGTGTGAAAGTGTGCGATTGAAGATGGTTTTACATCCAGGTAAAATGTGCTCAGGGCGAAATTGGTTTGACAACGGCGTCCTCTAAGGCCAGATTAAGCGTTGAGAGTTAAAATAAAGTGCCTCTGAATGAAGTGAATGTCAGCCACTTACACACGTACATTTACAAAGCACACACACACACACATATGAATCGCACTGACTTAATAGTAGGTGTCTGCCAAAGAAATCCAGGCACAAATCCAACATTCACAAGTCTGAGCGCAGGATGGAGCAGACGAGAGGATAGGTGTTACAGTAAAACCAGAAAAACAACAGAAAAGGTGAAAATCAAGCAAAATGCTGTGAAACGAGGCGAAACTTTGAAAATTATTTTGATGTAGCTACATTAAAGTGCAAGTTAAAAAAGGAACTGATGTATAATGGGGTTGCAAGCAGTTTTTATTTTTCAATAAAAAGTGATTAAATAAAAGAAAAAAAACAGTAATAAAAAAATAACGTTTTAGATGTGGGTCAGTAACACAAAATATATAACCTAAGTGATAACGACAAAAAAAATTAATCTTGTTTAAAACAAGTTCTTGGCAATGTAATATTTGTATTCACATTAGTCTCATATGGTATTAAAAATATTTTTTTAAAATGTAATAAATTAAATTTAAAGACTAAATAATTAAATGTCATGTGGTGTAACCATGTTATAACATATTTTCCTCATCGTAAATCCATGCGAGTGTGCACATATTCATCATTATTTTCAAAAAGTGTTATTTTAATAATTCTAAAATATCATTACATATTTGGGTAGTTGCACCATATGACATTTTACAAGAAAATTATCAAATTATTATTATTATTATTATTATTAATCATATTATTGAATGAGACATTTAATAATATTTAGTTAGGGTCTGCTGTTTTGTATTGTTTTTCCTGCATGTTGGTTGCACCATATAACTTGGGCAAATGTTTCTGAAATATTAATAAGCAGCAAAGGAGTATTTTTAAATATTTTCTCCCAAGTAATAATACTAAAAGAATATGCCAAACTACTCAATTTGATTTTCTACTCAAGAATTTCACTCTTTTAAAGAAAATAAATAATTTTCTTCATTATAATATTAACAGATGTACCACACTAAAACTGAGGTAATGCCCTCCAAAATGAACTAAATGTCTTTTAATTTAGAAATTAAAAACATGCTCATCATAGAATAGGTGTATTCAAGTAATTGCATGGATAAATCATTTTTAAACGTAGTTCTAAATAAATGAATAGGGGCCTAGATCTGCCCAAAAAAAATGAACATCACATCATAGACTAAACTACCAGTAAAGACTGTGAGAATATTGTATCATATGTTAGTGTTTCCTTCTTTCATAAGAGGTGTATGACCACCTCAACTGAGCTGCAGGAATATAAACCTAAACTTGTTGAACCAGTATTTCATTGTGTGAGCTGAAAACCTTATTTGCCAGTGACAGCAACAAAAGCACAGAGAATCAGTCTCAGTATGTGTCTGTGAGGAGGAGGAGAAAGGTAATAAAAGACCAATAAAAGACACCAGGAAGTGTCCAATGAAACAAACAAAGCAAGTGCACTTCATGATCCACTTCAAAGGCGACATCTGGCTAAAGAGGCCAATGTGGGACTAGACAAATGAAAGTGACAGCATTTGAGCAACTGGAGGTGGCAAAATGCACAAAATCAGATAAATATTTCAAGAGATAAATAATTTTTATGGTAGCACACAACATACAACACATCCTGTCTCTACAGCTTAACTTATTAAATGTCAAACAGGTGTTTGCATGAACAAATTTTGGTCAATCTAAATTAATTCAATTCTTTTTGTATGAACAATACAAACAATACATTTTAGAAAATATTTAGCAAATATTCAGTCTCCTCCACTGATCAGGAAGACGCAAGACAGAAATAAAAAGACGTAAATCTACACTGCACATACACAGAAGGTAATTTTGAATCTGAATGACTGAAAACAGTAGTGTTTACATGATTATTTTTTTCTGTTGATTGTAATTTTTTTCAGGCCTACACACTTTCCAATGCAATCAAAACTGCATTCAGATCAAGCTCAATCACTTGAGGTGTTTGCATGCATGAATGCTTTTCAAACCCTCTTTTGGAGTTAAAAGATTACTTTCAGGATTTACTAAAGATGCAGTGACAAATTAGCAATGGAAAGGTGTGAACTGTTACTTCTGCAGCTGACATTATTGCATATGGATTTGTAGGAGTTTCCCTTTCAGATGCTAAATTTATGGAAGAAGAATTTTTAAATAAATCATGCAAAGTGATTTACAGGTATCTGTGCCATTATTTCACACCCAAAAAACCATTAACACATTTTGTGCTTGACATGACTGTGACTGTTGCTAATTTGCGCTGCTCTTGGTAGATTGTGTTGATCATTATGGAAATGCACTGGATAAATCTGTTCTTTAAACTGCACAATGTCAGTAGATCATCACCTGCAAATTTTCACACTCAATCAGTGCTTTTATGGGATTTGCTCTCACGTAAATTTGCTCTGTTCAGTAAATCTAGTCTTAAGTTTAATATAATTTGTTGAAATGCTTTGTATAGCCAATCTGGTTACACTTAAAAAAAAAAAAAAAAAAAAAACTAAAAAAAAACTTGAATCAACTGAATTAAGCCCCATTCACACCAAGAACGATAAGATAATGATATTAGCGTCCATACCAGTGGACGATATTGTCTGTTTATTCTAAGCGCACGCGCGTCTGCCGCTTTAAATTCTCGACAGCAGGATGGATTCTGATTGGCTGTCAATGTTTGTAATGTTTATCAGCTGGAAAAAAATTGTTCTGAAAGTGATTCCAACGATAACGTTTCTCTGAGCCTTTATCGTTTTAGTTGTGGTGTAGACTAGAGGTCTGCAAGCCCATCGGGTCCATTCGGGCCGGGCTCGGGCCATTTTTTTTTTTTACAGATCGAGCTCGGGTCGGACTCGGGCTCATTTAGCGTATCTCCTTTTATTGTGCCCACATACGCGCAGAGCACACATGGCTACTGTACGAAAAATAATGATTATATTATTAATAAATATTGCTAAATATTTAAATACTGAATTTAGCATACTATTAGCAATACTATTGCTAAATATAATAAATACTGATAAATATTGCACATTGCCTACGCAATACGCAACGCATATTCGCACGCATTAGCATACAGGTGACAGTTGACCATGCAGAGCATCAGGGAGAAGTTGGAGCGTGGGGAGTTACTAAAAGTTCCCAATGCTTCAGGAAAAGCTGCATTTTGGATCATCCATGCATTTGATGATGATCCTGACTCGCCGTCTCCTATTTGGATGCGCCTTTAGAGAGAAATGCATCTTTAGGGATTTTATAATGAAAGAGTTTTTGTTTTCATTTCAAATTATTTCGTTAATTCAAAGCTTTCTATAGATACTATATTTATCAAGTCAGTGAGGCAAGTATTCGCTGTGTTCCGGTTTTTCAGAAGCGCTCCTGCTCAAAACCGAAACTGCTTTTTTTTCTTTATTTATAAAAGCACGTTTTGTTGATATTTTGAGTGCACACAAATAAAAGTAGACCCTTTACAGTTCTGAACAATGTAGCTTATTACTCTTACCTTTATGAGCAAAAATGACACGTATTTTGAAATGTTTCCAATGCAAGTGATCGCTCTGGCGCATCCTGTAAAGCGCGCTTCAGCTTCCACTCTCCACACAAACGACTGGGTATGCGTCAGTGCACATTTATCTAGGTTAAGCGTTAAACTAACATTGTGGAGCTGTTTTATAACTATAGATTTTATTTTAGACAAGTCGTGATGATTTGAGAAGGCTAAATTGATCAAACATTGGCTATGATCAACTCTGTCTGCCGCTGCCGCTTGGTCGTTACTTTAAAAAACAAAAACTTACATTTAACGAATAAAAAAACGCTCTAAATGTTTTTTTTTAAATTAACCTCAATAATATATATATATATATATATATATATATATATATATATATATATATATATATATATATTATTAAGTTAATTTTAAGTTAATAAACTGTGTGTGTATGTGTTACGATGTAACGAGGTCATATTCAGAAACCGAAACTAAATCGCGTTGAAGCAGGAAGTGAAGTAAACAGAAGAGAATGACAAAATAACGGTCCACATAACAAAACATAAACCTGACAATAAGATCGTTAGTCTATTGTTAGCCTATATACAATATATTGCCAAAAGTATTGGGTCACCCCCTTCTAATGAACAGGTTTGACTACTTTGGTAATTTCCATGAGTACAAAACTTAATGTTTAAGCATATAATGATATTCTAGGGAATTGTGCTTCTAATTTTAAAGCAACAGTTTGGACAGGACCCTTTTCTATTCTAACATGACAATGCCTTTGTGTATAAGGCAAGGTTAAAAAAGAAATGATTGATTTAGTCAGTGTGGAAGAACTTGACTGGTCTGCAGAAAGCCAAGTCCTAATCCAAGCTGAAAACCTCTGGTGTGACTTTAAATGCAGATCTTGAGCCAAAAACTCATCACCAAACACCAATGACTTGTTCATATGGGTACAGTCATTTTAGACACTTCCAAAACTGTTGCAACAGAAATACGATTTTTAAATACATGAATTATGTTTCCATCTTTGTTGCCACAGTTTTGGAAGTGCCTTTGTAACCCCCCCGGGTCTGCACCACCACACCTCGTTTCGAGTGGGTCTCGAACCCGGGTTGTCGGCATGGGAGGCGGGCACTCTAACAAGGAGGCTAAAGGCCACGGCCTCTAGTGTCAGTCGCTAGAGCGCCTCGTTTTTTTTGAGATCAGGGGAGTGAGGTTTACCTGTACAGCACTTACCCGCTGGCCTCCGTTACACCTTTTTTCTGTTCTAAAGAAGGGGGTGTCTCAATACTTTTGTCCATATAGTGTATTTGTGTTTTACCAACGTAGTAGTCATTGGTGTTTGGTAAAGAGTTTTTGGATTAAGGTCTGCATTTACAGTTAGTGCTGATCCTCGAATCTGACTGGACAAGAGACTTTTCTGTTGATATTTCACCTGCGTGTTCTAGACAGGCTGTCAGTCAGTGCAGTTTCATTATTGCGCCACAAGGTGGCGGCAAGAGACTGTCTTTGAGTGAGTCTTTAAACCGTTCATTCAACTACACGTTCAAAAGTGCTGATTCATTCAAAGAGAGATGTAATGAAACACGCTGTTGAAATCATTTTAACTTTGAGCGCCACTTTTAAAGGCTCAGCTGACCAGCAATGCGTCGATGCTAAGACAGATTTGGCTTTCCTTGGACATGACAACCTGTTTCCACAAATTTACAAGACTCAGCCTGAAGGACAGACGCAGGTAATTCCACGCGCTCAGTCGATCTCTTTCTCATTCGCTGCCTGTTTAGGCTTTTTAAGTGCAAATTTACTGAGCCTCTGTACAAATCAGCATGGTACACATTGATTTCATTACTAATATTCAGTACACATGCACGAAGTGTAAGACGAGAAGGGCGTAACCTTACGAAAAAGAAAACACGCAAATATCGCGGTTGCTGCGGTTGTTGCATTCCTCTGCGGTTATGCTCGTCAATAGCACGGTATTGCGATATTGCGGTTATCGCAACATCCCTAAGCTAGGGCCTATAGTTTAGGCCCGTGCAGGGCTCTAGTGTAGACTCTGCTATTCTTTAATATTGATAACGATTTTTAGAACTATATCTTTATCGTTATCTTTATGGTTATCGAGCCTGGTGTGAATGGGCCTTTAAAGCTGAAGTACTGTAGGTGGAAATTTAACAAATGAACTGGGTGCATATAAAAGTAGCTATTGTTAAATGTCAATGTCGTTTACATTTTTTTTTTTTTAAAGGGAAACTTTTTATGGCCGTTCATTTACATGGCAATGGCTTTTTAGGGGCCTGAAAATGCAAACCTTTGAAAACAGGTTTCAAAGTGCAAGTTCTTGAAAACCACACAGTTGTCATCTCAATGTAAACTTCAAAAATGTGAATTTGTGAAACAGTGACGTCATGCACATGCATGTTATAAGTTCAATGTATAGGCATGTAAAAAACAAAAGTAGTATGCAAAAAAAACAAAAAACTCTACGTGCCAGCACACATCGCCAACTACTGGCCTGGCATGCATAATACAGTGTTTTTAGTCACTTTTGCAGATTCGTATGAACGGGGATCAGTTTGACAATGTTGTCGTCTGTACTCAAAACCTACGTTTCCCTCTGACTTAGTCACACACTACATGCCACATAACGTTAGCAAGAACTCCAGACGCCCTTGAGCTCTGACTGGCACATGTTCACAGACCGCCATCAGATTTTACCTGTCAGATCTACCGTCTGTCTATCTCCATAAAAGACACGACTGAAATGCTGCCATCCGGAACCAAACTCACTGACCCTTATCCTGACATATTTATGAGCTAATATCTCTTGACAGGTCAGCATTCATCCAGAATTTCCTGGACGCAGGAGTGGAGCCTCAACTATCTGACAGATCAATTCCCATGAAACTTGCAACAGAAGTTCTCTGCCGTTTCTGAAGATCATACCAGTATTTTGGACACGGATCCTGCCATAAATGAAGTTTCAGATGCTCTAGATTAGACAAGCCTGAACGGATATTTGGAAGCGTCTTATTTACCTGTCAGACAGCCAAAATGCATTTTAACAACATGACTACGCAAGATTATGAACACAACAGTCTATTAAGACAACTGTTGATTGACATCATACAGAATGAATGTGTAAAGTTTGGCATTGAGCAGAACTGAGATACTGTACACATATTACATATACATTTTATGGCCAAAATTTGGATATTCTGGGATAACTGTGCCAAATAACAGAAGCTCTTATAAAAAATGTAAAAAAAAAAAATAATAATAAAATAAAATAAAATAAAATAAAATTTTATATATATATGTTTTATTTTAATATAATTTTTAATAGTTTTTTTATTTTTAAGTAGATGTTTTATATTTATTTTTGTATTGAAGCCTAACAAAACAAAAGTAAGATTTTGTTGTTTTGACATTTTTATGTCATATTAATTTTATTAACTATATACATTATATGTTTATAATTTTTATAAACACAGAAAAAAAAATGGTTGTAGAAACCTTTTATACTCAGAAACTGCTAGTTTCACAATTAAATTCACAATTAAATTACAAAGAAACTGCAACCGCCATTTAAACACAACATTTTGAAGTAGGAAGATCAAATGGGATCTCGCTTAGAGAGACCAGTCCACTTCGAGTGTAAACTAACCGTGCGTTCCAAACGGGATATATCGCCCTCCGAAGGGCACTTCGGAGTGAAAACAATCATGGCCGCCATATTGAAGGGTCATTCCAAACCGAAGTGCTCAAAACTAGCCACTTCAAAGGGCCCTTCGGAATGAAGGATTTCGAAGGGTACAACTGATGGACACTTCGGGCTCCCATGATCCTTTGCACAGATTCTTTGCATGATGACTGCGCTTCCGTATGATGACGCAGAAGGGCACTTCAAGAAACAGTTGTTTGGTCCCCTACACCCTTCAACCCTTCGAAGCTCTCACTCTGGAGGGTAAACCCCTTTGAAGAGATTAGGGCATAGGGATGAGCACTTCCGAATGGAACGCAGGGTAAATGAGCCAATGCACACTGGCATGCGATGATTGCATCCAGCTGCCACTGATGACAGGGCGAGCATAAATAGGCAGCAGGTGCAACGCATACCAGGTTCTCGCTGAAGAGCCGGTAACCCGTCCGCTCAGCGGTGGTACAGCAGCCATGGCGACGGGACGTGACGTCTCCGTTCTATCCTTCAGGGAACGAGGGTTAAATACATAACCGAGACGTTCCCTTTCAGTAGGTCACTGCGAGTCACGTCGGTGACTGACAAATGGGATCCCTACCGAAGCGCCATGGATGCTGCCACTTCCAGTGTCCTGTGCGAGCCACCTGCGCCCCTTTTGATGTAGGCCGGGCTCGCAACAAGAAGGCCAGTCACTGCTGTTGTAGCACTACCCACTCAGTGAGATTGGATAACATTGGGGAAACGTACCCGTTTCACCTGGAACAGGAATGTTGTGGAAGCCCCATCCTTCCCGAAGGAGGTTTCAGAAGCACTTACACATATCGATCCGTTAAGGTGCATATGGAAGAATTAGAGGTGATTACAACCTTCTTGAAAAATGGCAGAGAGATCTGCTGGGGAAACACGGGCTCTAAGGCTATATCATGGACTTTACACATATGGGATCCACTCAGGTCTCTACATATGGAACCCAGCCCTCTACCGGTTCTCACGGATTCATCGAGTGAGGACCTGGCTCCGGACGCTCCGCCACGTCTGGCTGCCGAGGGGACGGAGGAGCTCGACAGGGTCTACAGTACGGATACTCTGGAGCAGTCTTAGCAGTTTTAGCAAGCCGACACTACACCGGGGCCTCTCAGTGCCTCTACCCGTTTGAGGTGAGAACACAGGAGGATACCGGCTCAACACGAAGACTATAGAATCTAGCGAAAGTGTTGGGGGTCGCCCAGCCCACAGCTCTACAGTTATCTGTCAACGAGGTGCCACGAGCCAGCGCCCAGGAGGATGCAACACTCCTAGTAGAGTGGGCATGCAACCTGAGCAGGCAGGGCTCACCTTGTGCCTGATAAGCCAGGGTGATGGCATCCACTATCCAGTGGGCCATCCTCTGCTTGAAGACGGCCTTCCCCTTCTGCCGGCCTCCATAACAGACAAAGAGGGTAGTAGGAACCTTGGGCACATAGCCGGGCCGGGTCCTCATGATTGCCTGGGCCGGCCCCAACTCTAGGCACGATTCGTCGACCGAAAATGCGTGCAGATACCCTACCCTCTTAATGGAGGCCAGTGCAAGTAGGAGCAGAGTTTTCAATGAAAGAAACTTTAGTTTGACTGACTGCAAAGGCTCAAATGGGCCCTGCTGTAGTGCTCTAAGCACTAGAGTCAGGTCCCAAGAGGGTATAGAGGGGGGCCGGGGAGGATTCAACCTTCTCGCCCCCCTAAGGAACCTGATGACCAGGTCATGCTTCCCTACCGACTTACCTTCCACGGGGTCGTGGTTAGCAGCAATCGCAGCGATACAGGCCTTCATGGTGGAGGGAGACAGCCTTCGTTCCAACCCTTGCTGCAAAAAGGAAAGCACAACTCTGATAAGGCATCTCCGGGGGTCCTCTCGGCGAGAAGAACACCACTCGACAAACAGGTTCCACTTCAAGGCGTAAGCGTGTCTCGTAGATGGTGCTCGCGCCGAAGTGATGGTGTCAACTACCTCTCAGGGTAGGTCACCTAGAACCTCCGCAGACATGAAGTTTCCAGAGGTCTGGACGCGGGTGCCACAGGGTGCTCCGTCTCTGAGTCAGTAGATCCTTCCTCAGAGCAATCTACCAAGGAGGGGCTGTCGCTAGGAGCATCAGTGCTGGGAACCAGGTCCGGTTGGGCCTATAGGGCGCAAAAAGCAGGACCTGCTCCTCGTCTTTCCTAACTTTGCACAGTGTCTGTGCGAGAAGGCTCACTGGGGGAAAAGCATATTTGCGCAGGCCCCGCGGCCAGCTGTGTGCCAGTGCTTCCGTGCCGAGTGTTCCCTTGGTCAGCGAGAAAAACAACTGGCAGTAAGAGGTTTCTGGAGAGGCAAACAGGTCTACCTGAGCGGCTCCGAAATGACTCCAAATCAGCTGTACCGTCTGGGGATGGAGTCTCCATTCTCCTGGGAGTGCAGCTCGTGACAGCTCGTCGGCCACACGGTTGAGCAGACCCGGAACGTAAATGCCTCGAAGGAACCTCAGAACCTTCGGACTCCAAAGGAGGAGGTGGCGGCAAGTTGCGACATGCAACGGGAGCGCAGACCACCTTATCGGTTGATGTACACAACGGTCGCAGTGTTGTCCGTCCGGACCAGCACGTGCTTGCCTCGTATGCGTCCCTTGAGACGGTTCAGGACAAGGTGCACTGCTAAGAACTCTAGGCAGTTGATGTGCCAGTGCAGTTGGGGGCCCGTCCACACCCTCGATACTGCATGCCCGTTGTACGTGGCCCCCTAGCCGGTGGTAGAGGCATCCGTGTAAACCACAGCATGCCTGGAGACCTGCTCTAGGGGCACTCCCGCCTGGAGAAACGCAAGGTCTGACCACGTGGGTGACGGTTTGGCGGCAGGCCAGTGTAACTTAGACCCGGTGAGTGCCGCATTGCCACGCCCACCTCGGGACTCGGCTATGAAGCCAGAGCTGAAGCGGTCTCATATGAAACAGCCCGAGCGGTGTGACTGCCGCCGCAGCTGCCCTATGCCCCAGGAGCCTCTGAAATTGTTTCAGTGGGACCGCAGTCCTGCCCTTGAATGAATTCAAGCAGTTCAGCATTGACTGAGCACGTTCCTCTGTGAGGCGTGCTGTCTGTACGACCGAATCCAACTCCATACCGAGAAAAGCGATCCTCTGCGTCGGGGAGAGTTTGCTCTTTTCCCAGTTGACCCGAAGACCCAACTGGCTGAGGTGCCGGAGCACCAGGTCCCTGTGTTCGCACAACAGATCCCGAGACTGTGCTAGTATAAGCCAATCGTCGAGATAGTTGAGGATGCGAACCCGTTGCTCTCTGAGGGGAACAAGAGCCCCCTCCACAACCTTTGTGAAGACACAGGGGGACAGGGACAGCCCGAAGGGTAGGACCTTGTACTGATATGCACGTCCTTTGAACGCAAACCTCAGAAATGGTCTGTGGCACGGAAGGATCGACACATGACAGTACGCGTCCTTCAGGTCGATCGCTGCAAACCAATCTCGGGGACGGATGCACCCGAAGGTGCGTTTCTGCGTCAGCATTTTGAACAGTAACC
The DNA here is from genome assembly GCA_039654775.1 of Spinibarbus caldwelli. Taxonomy (NCBI): domain Eukaryota; kingdom Metazoa; phylum Chordata; class Actinopteri; order Cypriniformes; family Cyprinidae; genus Spinibarbus; species Spinibarbus caldwelli. Next base: position 25,763,262 of record CM077262.1, on the reverse strand, counting down.
GATGAAGGGCCCGGTTCAAGACACGCAGATCCAAGATCGGTCGTAACCCATCGCTTTTCTTGGGTACAATGAAGTAGGGGCTGTAAAACTCTGCCTTCATATCGGCTGGAGAGACCGGCTCTATCGCGTCCTTTGCCAGCAGGACTGCAATTTCCACACACAAGACAGGAGCGCCGGCCGCCTTCACCACCGTGAAGTGGACGCCACTGAACTTGGGGGGACGCCGGGTGAACTGAATCGCATAGCCGAGGCTGATGATCCGCAGAAGCCAGCGAGACAGGCTGGGTAGCGCTAGCCAGGCACCCAGTGGAACCACCACCATACCTGCAGTGGGGCAGCAAGGTGGAATGCAGGGACCCGGCTCAGGCGGCTCGTGGGCGGACCGAAGAGGGGTCTGAGTGTGCGGTGCATCGTTTACCTGGTTCCACAGTTGGGCAGAGGGTGCGTGAGTAGGGCCTCTGATGACACTCTCGAACCACCCGCTGTTGCCTATTGGCGACTGAGGTGGATGAGTGCGGCCCTCTTGGAACCCAGAGATAGAGGAAGTGCTCTTTTGTTGAGAATTTGGGTACCGCCGGCCATAGGGCTGACGGCGGAACAAAACGAAACAAAAGATTCTCCAACCGGCCCTCCTCCGGGGGAGGGAGTGGTGCGTTCACCATCTCCCGAAGAGCAACTTCCTCCATCTCTGGGTCGCCCGTCTCAGGACCGCTTGCTCTTACACTTACCGGCATATTTGACGGGGGCCTGGATGGGCGGGGTGGCCTGTCTACGCCCGTCTCCACGGCGCTACTTGGGTGGAGGCTTCTGCGCGGGAGCGGGAGCAGGAGCGGATGTAGAGGGCCGCCCTCAGCGACGAGCAGACTGGGGCGCTGCGGCCGGCGGGTGGGTGGAGGCAGCAGCTGCCCGCCGGGGCAGGATGTGACGAATCGCCTCAGTCTGCCTCTGTGCGGCCTAGAACTGCTGGGCAAAGCTCTCGACCGCGTTGCCGAAGAGGCCGGTCTGGGACATGGGGGCATTAAGGAACCAAACTTTATTGGCGTCCCTCATGTCGGCCAGACACAGCCAGAGATGGCACTCCTGGACCACAAGTGTGGACATCGCATGACCCAGAGAACTCGCAGTGACGTTCGTCACTCGGTGTGTGAAGTCAATTGCGGTTCGGAGCTCTTTCAGAACCTCCGGACCGTGACCACCCTCGTGCAGGTCCTTCAGTGCCTTGGTCTGATGAACCTGCAGTAACGCCATGGCATGTAAAGCAGAGGCAGCTTCTCCACAGGCCGCATAAGCGCTGCCAGTCAGGGCCGACGAATGCCTAAAGGCCCGGGAGGGGAGCGACGGTTTGCCCCGCCAGGTGACAGCGGTATTCGGACACAATTGCATCGCAACCAACCGCTCCACCGGAGGGACTTCTGTATACCCCCGCACTGACCCACCATCGAAGGTGGTGAGGGAGGATGAGCCACCAGGGTGGTTTCTGGCAGTGAAAGGTGCCATCCACGACCTGGTAAGCTCGTCATGCACCTCCAGGAAGAAAGGCACCTCGAGGGCTAGGGATGCGGTGGAGGTTTCCACTCGAGCCCTACCCTCTCGGCGGCCCGGGAATGCATAGCCGCCATTTCCGGATCAGATTCAGGCATTGACACTGTCCCAGAGGGCGGCAGCGCAGCCGAATCCTCCTCTCCAGAAAGCTCCCCCTCCGATGTAGGTATCGACATCCGGTCGTAGGGAGGAGCACCGAAGGATACCACTGGTGCACTCTTTAAAGAGGGCCCAGCGCGTTCCTTCGGCAGCTCGACTGGCTGCGGAGGGCAAGAGGAGCAATGGTCCCCTGAGGGTTGGTTCCCTGGAGGGTTTGCCACCACTGTAACCCTCAGACTGCCCGTGCTACTGCCTGAAGTAGTCCTCGCCTGGCTGTCGCCAGGATGAACACTAGATCGTGGCAGAGGCAACGGAGCTCTGCCCCTCTCAAGGTAACGGAGCCTGGCCCAGCGCGTTCCTTCGGCATCTCGACTGCTGCGGAGGGCAAGAGGAGCGATGGTCCCCTGAGGGTTGGTTGCCTGGAGGGTTTGCCACCACTGTAACCCTCAAACTGCCCGTGCTACTGCCTGAAGTAGTCCACGCCTGGCTGTCGCCAGGACGAACACTAGATCGCGGCAGAGGCAACGGAGCTCTGCCCCTCTCAAGGTAACGGAGCCTGGTCCGCAGCTCCGAGATGGTCATCTTCCTGCAATGAGAACATGACTAATCCACGAACACCGCCTCAGTGTGTTTTATGCCCAGACACGTGAGGCAGAGATCGTGACCATCACCCGGCGCCAGGTAACGACCGCATCCAGAAACGCACGGGTGAAACGGCATCTTTAAAAAGACGATCCATCGTCTTTACAAAGACGCACCTGTGTATGCTCTTTTAGAGAAATTGCTCTTTCAGGGAAATGCTCTTTTAGTCCTGAGACGCAAAGGGTAGATGGCCGCTTGCAACACATCAGGGGGTAGTGCAGCCTGAAGTGCGCAACCCACTCGACATGGAACAACCACCGCTGAAGCGCCATCTGCCAACACAAAAGCTCCCTTAGAGCGCGCTGAACTCGTCGTCACTCGAACAGATTTAGTAGGAGGAGAGCGATATTACCGCTCGGCTCTGAAGCGAAAAGCTGGTATGCGTTGCAACTGCTGCCTATTTATGCTCGCACTGTCACCAGCAGCAGCTGGATGCAATCATCGCATGCCAATGTGCATTGGCTCATTTAGTTTACACTCGAAGTGGATTGGTCTTTCTAAGCGAGATCCCATTTGTCGGTCACCAACATGACTCGCAGTGACCGACTGAAAGGGAATGAAATATTTTCTTATATATCAGCATCAGTTTTGGTTTAAAAACTGATATGCTGTATGTCAACCACTAATTACATGTATATAACACCATGATATTTACATGATACCCAAAGAATACCTTGGAATGACAGATTATGTTGTGACTGGCAGCATGAAGACATCAGCTGATATCAATCATAATCAACATCAGAGTTGTGTGACAGTGTGTGATTACAGAGCTCATGAACTGTGTGCTTGACCTTACGATGAAAGCAAACACTCTCAAACGTCTCACGCTCATCTGTAATTACACACTTTCGGCTAATCTCACACTTTCAAACACACCCTTAAGGGACGCTCACACTACACTTTTTATTCTATTGGCTTCCATTCATAGGCATGCAAATGAGAGAGACAGGAAACGCAAGCTTTTCCTTGCGAATTTCTTATGCAGAATTGTGTTTTTTAAAAAGATGCTGGAGAGCGTGATGTTATATTACAACCGCTACAGTGTGCATAGAAATTTTGCATGCTCAAAGTAATGTGATCGATTGTGGCTTTACAAATTTCCTAGACCATGATGCACCAACCAACAAACACACACAAATTCAACTTTTATACAATACATGGTCTTCCTAAAATACACTCATGTACACTATGGTAGGTTCTGGACTAATTTCCAAGTAACAGTCAGCTCTGAATTATCTCATTACTAATGCAAAAAAAACCAAAAAAAAGCAATGTCATTTCTTTCAGAGAAAGAGAAACCAACAGAACTGCAGAAACAATCATACAGCTGCTGAGACGTACTGAAATTTAATGATTCAGCTCAACAAATTCTATGCATTTAAACAAATGTAATGTACAAAAATGTCTAATATTTCATCGCATTTATATGGTTTATACATTTATAGTGAAATTTATATTCACATTTTATAAACCAATCAATACCAGACAAAATCAATTCTTAAGTTACATTTTCTCAAAAAAACAGGTTGTGAATGTGATTTTATTTTGACATTAATGCTGCTCCAAGCCTGTAAATTTGAAATAGATCTAAATAAGACTGTTTTATCACAAACATTGATAATAATCAGAAATGTTTCTTGAGCAGCAAATCAGCATATTAGAATGATTTCTGAAGGATCATGTGACACTGAAGACTAGAGTAATGATGCTGAAAATTCAGCTTTGATCAGAAATAAATTACATTTTACAATGTATTGACATAAAATATGCATATTTTAAATGGTAATAATATTTCATAATATTACTATTTTTACTGTATTTTTTATCAAATACATGGTGAGCATAAAGACTCTTAAAAATATTTTTTTTGAATGGTAGCACATATTTAAAAACTCAAATGCTATCCTCCTTATTCCATATATAAGATTTGATCTGCTAACAAAAGGGTACCATAGTATACTGGCAGTGTTTGACTTTCAGAGATGTTTTAATAGCATAGTAAGATTTATAAGTTCTGTTTATATACACAGATTCAAACTGTCCATTTCAAAGAGCGTATTCCAAGCACTAATTTAAAAATATGATACAGTGCCTTGCGAAAGTATTCATACCCCTTCATTTTTTTCACATTTTGTTATGTTGCTGCCTTATGTTAAACTGCTTTTAAATTACTATTTTTCCACATCAATCTATACTCTATACACCATAATGGTAAAGCAAAAAACAGGTTTTTAACATCTTATTATTAAAAATAAAAAACTTAAATGATTCCATTGCGTAAGTATTCATACCCTTATCTGGGACAGTTGGAATTTAGCTCAGGAGCATTCATATTGCTAGTAGATGTTACTACACTTTGAGTGGAGTTAACCTGTGGCAAATTTAATTGAATGGGCATGATTTGGAAAGGCACACGTCTTAATAAAAGGTCTAACAGCTGATAATGCATATCAGAGCAAAAACCAAGCCCTGAGGTCCAAAGAACTGCCTGTAGAGCTCAGAAACAGGGTTGTGTCAAGCCACACATCTGGGGAAGAGTTGAGAAAAAAAATTCTGCTTCACTGAAGGTTCACAGAAGCATGTAGTCTCTGTTACCCTTAATGGAAGAAGTTTGAAACAACCAGAACTCTGCCTAGTGCTGGCCTCCTGGCCAAACTGACCAATTGATAGAGAAGGGCTTTGGTTGGCGTGGTGACCAAGAACCTGATGGTCACTCTAGTTGAGCTCCATGATCATATGTGGAGACAGGAGAAACCTACAGAAGGACAAACATCACTGCAACACTCCACCGAACTTTATGGCGGTGTGGCAAGACTCAATACTCTCTTCAGTGTAGACACATGAAAACACACTTAGAATTTGCAAAAAAAGCACCTAAAGGACCCTCAGACTGTGAGAAACAAGATTCTCTGGTTTGATGAACCTCAATTCTAAGCATCATGTTTGAAGCAAACCAGGCACTGCTCATCACCTGCAGAGTACCATCCCAAAAGTAAAGTGTGCTGGCAGCAGCCTCATGCTGTGGGGCTGTTTTTCAGTGGCAGGGAATGAGAGACTTGTCAGAGTAGAAGAAAAGCTCAATGCACCAAAATACTGAGATAGCCTTAAGGTCGCGATATACTTCAAACGAAGTTCGTTTTTGTTCTTCGTTTGGGGGCAAAAAGAAGTTCGAAAAGACTGAGCAACGGTATACTGTTTTCGAACATTCCAACACCCCCGCGCTGCTGGAGGCGGGATGTAGATTAATGTAAACGTGTCGCGACACTCGCGCGTCTGCCCTAAACACAACAACGATGCAATGATGGTGTATCCAGGTCCTTTATTAAACTGGATAAATTACACGTTTTTATATTTTATGTGGTGTCACGATTTGATTAAAAACAAAGGTTTATTATTGTATGTTCTTTTGGCATTTCATTTATTGTTTACCTTTTAAATTCGCTTATTGAAAGAACAACAACAGCAGCAGTAGCAGTATGGTGTAACATGTATTTGAAACACATGTATTTGGTACTTGCTACCTTATATCTTTACTCTTTCCTTTCATTCTTTTCATGGCTTTGGAAAACTTGCATCTGATGTTTCTCTACGTCACTTTTTGCACTCCGTGTCATCAACACCAAGCTTCGTTGCATTTTCTTTCTAGGAATTAAATGCTTTCTCAGAATCTTTAAAGTCTCCCCGCGAGTGATTGTACAGGTGCTGATATATTTGTGGCAGTTGTCATTCGACACAGTGTATTTATGTTGCTAGTGACTTGGAGATGTTGTTCTCCTGCCTGACCTTTGCTGAATGAGAAACTAACCGGGGAAAAAAAAAAATCGCGCGTCAAAGAAGGTGGAGCTCCAGAACACACCCACCGATTACGTAATCGCCACGGACCAATGGTAGCTCAAAGGTGTTTAGGAGCCAAAACAAACTCCCCCAGACAGTTCGCTTTGGTGAGCTGTATCGAACTGCCGAAACAACCTCAAAGCGAACTTCGTTTCGGCCTGATTTTGTTCGAAATGACATCATATCCGTTCATTCTTCAATTTCGTTTGAAGTATATCGGGGCCTTTAATGAAAACCCAGTCCAGAGCATTCAGAACCTCAGACTGGACAGAAGGTTCACCTTCCAACAGGACAATGGACCTAAACGCACAGCAAGAGTGGTATATAGACAACTCTGTGAATGTCCTTGAGTGGCCCAGCCACAGCCTGAGCTTGAACGCAATCAAATATTTCTGGACAAACCTGAAAATGTGCGTCTGCCCCCGTCCAACCTGACAGAGCTTGAGATGTGAAGAGGTGAGGAGAAAAATAGCAGATAATTGCCAAATGCTGATGAGCAAAGCTTGTCGCATCAAACAAAAAAGTCTTGAGGCTGTAAAGGTGCTTCAGCTATATATTTAGTTAAGGGTATGGATACTTATGCAATGTACTTATTTCAGTTTTTTATTTTTTAATAAATTTCCGAAGTTGTGACAATTCTGTTTTTGTTTTGTCAATATGGTGTACGGAGTGTAGATTGATGTGGAGGAAAAAAAAGTAATTTAAAGAGTTTAACATAAGGTAGCAACATAAAAAAAAAAAAAACATGGAAAAAATGAAGGGTATGAATACTTTTGCAAGGCACTGTATATAGTCCTACTTGAAATGAGTATTCAGTGTATCGACCCAACCCGATTTATTTGCCAGAATCACCAAAAAGCTTTTCAAATACCAAGGAAATCACATCTTGACAGCCATTTCCATTCAGCCTCAAATATAAACAGCTTTACCAACAAAAGCTTAAAAAAAGCAAAGGTTTTTTGCGGTATTCTGGCACAGATCTGGCATTTCTTTGACTGTGGCCATTAGTGTCAGCGGTGTGACAGATGAGTAACCCAATCCAACACAGTCCAGGACCACCGGCGAATGACAGGAGCGACGCTGAATGTGTGTGAGGAAGAGAGAGGTCAGTGATGGTCATTGGCAGCGCTGCAGGCTGTGACTAAGAGGATGGTACAGCCGTGCCAGGCTGTCAGAGCAGACAGAACCGCTCGTCTCAAGTACAAAAAGCACTGTGTCTGGGGCTCCAGACCTCCCTACAGCGGCTGGCAGAGCATGAGGGACACACACCCTCTCACTGATGCAGGCTGGCACAGTGTGTGTGTGTGTGTGTGTGTGTGTGTGTGTGTGTGTGTCGAGGCGGGTGTATTGAACAGTACAAGATCAGGCAAAAAGTTCTAGAAGCAGTCTAACTGGTGAGGTGAAAATTGTTTTGCAGTCTGTAAATTTGTCATTTTTAATTTTAAAGCATCAGCTTCATTAATTTGTTATACATTAAGAAAACACACACTCACACACACACACACACACACACACATACATACATATATATATATATATATATATATATATATATATATATATATATATATATATATATATATGTATGTATGCATGTACGTATATGTAAAATGTATAAAAATTTCAATAAAAATATAACAGCACAACTGTTTTCAACATTGATAATAATCAGAAATGGTGATTTTGATCACAGCAATACATTATATTTTACTGTATATTCACATATAAAACAGTTATTTTAAACTGTAATAATATTTCACAATATTTCAGATTTTACTGTATTTTTGGCCAAATAAATGCAAGTGCATATAGGCATAAATAAATAAATACATACATACATACTAGTATGATTTATTGTATGTTATATAAACACAAAACAATAATAATAATAATAAATATTATTATTATTATTATTAAATATATTAATATTTCATTTAAAATGCTAATATTAAAAAAAATAATTCAAATTTAACGCATATCAAGGGACATTTAAACAAACTGAATCAGACACCATGACGTCTGAAAGGTCTGTAATGCTTGACAGTGTCAGCCGTGTGTTAGTTCAGGTGTCATGTTAAAAACCTTCACAATGTAAAGTTTGGGTCAGTGTGTCAAACAAACAGGTATTTCACCATAATAAAGATGACAGGATATCCAATACTCATGTGTAACTGAAGAATTCCAGCAGAGAAAACAACTCACTTACACCTGCCAGTAGTGTTGTAGTCAAGACCACCTAATCCGAGACCAAGTCGAGACCAAGACAATTGTGTATTGAGACCAAGACAAGACCAAGACCAAGGCAGGTCGAGACCGATTCTAGACCAAGACCAGACCAGCACTGCTCAAATTCATCTAAAGGCTTCACATTTACTGCCTGAGAAATGCCTTATTTTTAATCATTAAATACAATAATAAGACTTACAGAGCTGTTACCAATCAAATGAAATCTCTAACAACAAAATTCATATTTGCACTGCAGTGGTGCACTGCACAGAAGCTGCATCTGAATTGGTATAATTACAAATGCATAAATAATATTGAGAATAATGTTAAAAATTGTTTACTGAATGTCATGCGGACTTTTTTTTTCCAAAACAGTTCTCTTGCTCTTGTGATATTGCTTAATCATATCATATTATAATATAAAAATCCACATCTCATACACTCAAGCACTTATACTCTCAAGCACTTTTTTTGCAACAATATCTTGAATTTTGTGGGTGTATGTATTAATTTTGGTGACATTTTTGACACAGTCCCTCAAGAATTTATGACCCGGCATAGCAGTATATCCCACTATGGGGCCTCAACAAACTTCCAAGGGGGCCTCAAGATGACTTAAAATTGTTTCAAATAAAACAAAACAAGCATTAAAATGAACTAAAACAGGTCAAAATCAAAGATATTTCTTATTATTTGTTTATTTTTATAATGAATATACATCTTTCTAGTCATGCTAAGCTCTAAAATATTTTGGGTGAGTGGAGGTGGGCCTTCAAATAATGTTGTGGACAATATCACAATATCAAAAAAAAAAAAAAAAAACCTTTTGAGATCTACTGGTATAAATCAAATTATTTATTTTTGTTATTTAGTTATTTAATTAGTTTATTGATTGCATTTGAAGCAGGAAGTTTTACATCCAATCACATTAATGATGGTTGTAAATAAATCAGACAATTCAGTGATATCCCCGCAGTTGTGGTCTTGACCGGTCTTGAACCAAAATCCCGAGTCCTCTTAGTCTGAGACCAAGACAAGACCGAGACAAGACCAAGACCATCAAAAAATGGTCTCAAGACCGGTCTCAAGACCTAGACCGGTCTCGAGTACTACAACACTACCTGCCAGTCAACTCATTTCTCTTCAAGCTCTTTTACACACACACACACACACACACACACACACACACACACAGTCTGGTCAGCTATCCTTGTAGGGACTCTCCTTAGGCATAATCGTTTTAATACTGTACAAACCGTATTTTCTGTCGCCTTATACACCTAAATCTACTCCTTACAGGAAACTTTGTGCATTTTTTACTTTTTCAAAAAAAACCTCATTCTGTATGATTTATAAACTTTTGTACCCATGGGGACCTCAAGTTAGGTCCCCACCGTGACACGAGTCCCAATGAGTCTGTGTATTCATTTTTAAGTCCCCACCAGGATATATAAACCTGTACACACACACACACACACACACACACACACACACACACACACACACACACTCAAACATACCTAGATAATAAAATCTGTAAAATGGCATAAATGCACCATTTTAATTTTGTAGTTCCTTTAAGCAAATACTAAAGCTATAGATCTGAATCTGGATGAACATAAGAAATAAAAATATAAAAGTATCTGCTTTTGTTCTTGAGTTTTCAGGCTGTGTGTGATGTAGCCGCAGCCTGGCGTGCGATACATGTTCCTCAATGGTTTGGAGTGATTACCGCACGTATGGCTTTCTCATCATATCGTGACTTATATGACAGCTCGATTAATACGATTTTGGTGGAAATCCAGTAACCCAATCTTCATGCCATGCATTTTGCGTGTAAACTGAGGACAGAAGAGGGAGGAAACCGGTTCCTGCTTCACAGATGACTGGCAGAAAAACGTGTGTGTTGACGGAGAGAGAGGATATATGTCATTCTGTGAGAGTGTAAAGACAGAAGCAGCAGGTCTGGACTGGTGCACAAACTCACTGGTGCTCTGACACGAAATATAAGATGTGCTTAGGGCTGCAGAACTAATTACTGAGATTATAATCAGCTGATGTGATTGTGATTAAAGTTTAATGTTTTTTAAAGCATTGCATTTAAATCTGCTCATGATGCATTAAAACAGTCTATTTAAGTGTTGTTTTGCAGAAGTTGAGCACTGAAACCAATCACAGAAACGTCTCCTGAGATCAATGGCAATTTAGAGGTGTTTAAATCAGTCTATGAGCATGTCAATAATGATAATCAGTCCTAATGAGCAAGAAGTCTGAGACAAAGATGCTTGTTTTATGTTTCAAAGCTGTTCCTGGTGACACTAAAAGCTCCATGGGGATTTTTTTTTATTTTATTTTTATATATTCTGCCTTTCAAAACCTTTTGAAATAAATGAATGCTTCTATCCAAGGATGCATCAACTTGATCATACATTTATAATGTTACAAAATATTATTGTTTTTAACTTTCTATTCATTAAATAATACTGAAAAAAAATGTATCACAGTTTCCACAAAAATATGATGCGGTCATCATCGATAACAATCAGAAATGTTTCTTGAGCAGCAAATCAGCATATTAGAATGATTTCTGTAGGATCATGTGACACTGAAGACTGGAGTAATGATGCTGAAAATTCAGCTTTGATCACAGAAATTAATTACTGTTTAACAGATAGTCACATAGAAAACAGTTATTTTAAATTGGGATGATATTTCACAATATTACTGTTTTTACTGTATTTTTATCAAATAAATGAAGCCTAGGTGAGCAGAAGAGACTTCTTTCAAAAACATTTAAAAACTGTTTTTAAATAGTTTAAGAACACATTTCTCATTTACAATTAAGAATATGATATACAGTTAGATTGCACAAAATAAGCATTTTAAATTCAAATATTGTTAATCAAAAAAATTGTGATAACAACATCACATGTTTGAAGTCTATCTGGACCTAATCATAGGAAATTATGACTCGTCCTTCAATGCAGCGTTCCTTCAGGCCTTATGACACAGGGAGGGAACGGCAATCACTTCTGCATGACACATTCATACTATCAGACGCCAGCGAAAGAGAAATAAAAAACCCGTTTTGTCGAAGCAATAACTCTTTCTTTAGCACTAAAAAGGGAGCACAACAAAAGGAAGGATTTTTGTTTCTCTCTAACAAAAGAAAAGGAAGGATATCTTAGAAAGCGATTCATTACGAAATGTTGTTACGGTGTTGTTCGGTAAATCCATCAGCTACTGTGTCAGGACAGTGAATGGACGCTTTACTCACCGCAGCAGGAAATAAAAAATAATAATCACACTAGTGTAATCATTACATTATTGTTTTATTAGCACATCATCTTTGTAGTGCACATAACACAGTGATTCACTGAGTTGGTTCACTGCTGTGAATGTGGGTTAGAGATGTGCAGAGGTTTGCAAACGCCTCCCTGATGCTGAATCTACACCACCGCTGGTCAATCTTCAGCGCCACAGCAAAAGAAATCATACTGTACCTGAGTTTACCTTCCGTTTTGAATGTAAAGCAATAAAAAGACTGTATACAGAGTCTGAGAGTGCAGCCTGATTCTGAAGCAAATGATTCTTATGAACGGTTCTTTTTAGTGAATCAAAAAAATATAGCTCAACCAGTTTTTCCTGATTCACATGTTTGACTCTTATAAATGGTTCTTTTTAGTGAATCAAAAACATACAGCGTAACCAGTGTAGTCTAGTTCATAAAATGTATGACACTTACGAGTAATTCTTTTTAAACAATAAAAAAAACAAAGTGCAACTAGTCTTACCCAATTCACACAAGCTTGACTCTTATGAATAGTTCAAACCATTTATTTTAGCTACATTTAAATAAAAAAAAATGTTGAAAGTTAGTCAACTAAATTTGTTTATTTAAATGTAGCTAAAATAAACTGATTGTAACCACTTACCTTAAAAAATTTAGTAAATTCAATGAATATTTTTTTTTTTCAGTGCAGATGAATCCGAATCAAATCGAACTGAAATGGAATCGAATCAAGAGGTTGTAAATCAGAAAATCTGAAAGATGTTAAAGGTTCTTCGTGGATCCATGGATGCTGATAAAGAACTTTTAGGTTCACCGCAAAAGATAGGACGAAACACTGACAGATGAACTCGCTCTTTCGCTCTCATCATCATCATCATCATCATCATCACAGGTAAGCTTAAGGAGCTCAGTCATATTTATTGTACACAGGCCGATGCGTCCAGTCTAGCCAGTGAGAGTCTGTTATCAGGGAGGTCTGTGTTATTCTTAATAACATTCACAATCCTCCTCGTCTTCTTTCATCTGCTATCAGTGCCGAGATGTTCTCAGAGCTCTCACAGCAGAGCAGACATCAGTTACGCTTTCCACGGCCGTCCCGCTCCGTCCCGCAAACACATAATCAGATTCTCACTTCAGAGAATACAACCTGGAGAAACAGCAGAACCGCTTCAGAAGCATCAGCATGCTGGGATTTTGCTCTTTAAACATTTCTCACTTTAAAAAGCATGCTGGAATGAAAAAAAGCTCGTTGTTTTGTTGTTGGTTTTGGCCCTATTTTTATTTGTTCCATTCATAAGTACACCAAGTTCATTTATTTTCCATTCATAACAGTACAACCAGTTATCTGAATGTAATGTGTAGTCATAACATGACAAGAGCTGGGATCTGGCATGCAGAGATGTTTTCAGGTCAGGTTCTGGTCAGTGCAATGCAAACAAACACATGTACACAGTGATAAAGCATTCACCTTCAGACTCGCGAGGGACACGGCCGTCTCTGCACATTACTGAATGTCTGAACATGTTACTAGCAAATTGCATCCATATATTTGTTTTCAAATTAAAGGCATAACTGGGTGTTCCTTCAACTACAGGCATTTTATGGCCCAAGGGAATTTTTTTGTTGTTGTTTTTTTTCCATAACAGATTGCAATAAAACTGTCTTGTTCCAATCTGTTATGGTTTATTTTTTATTACTTTCAGTATTAGTATTTTTACTACAGTATTAGTAAAGTACAGTACAGTAAGTTGTCTAGTCTAAACATAAAATGAAATAAACAATTTTTTTTTCCCTAACTAACGATTAAGTTTGCAAAAGTTAAAAAAAAAAAAAAAAAACTACACATTATTTGTATGAATAATGTAAAAAATATGTGTAAAAACAAAAAATGTGAAAATATTTCATTTTGTGTTAAGGATGCATAAAATGCTAGCTATACAAAAAATAAATACCTGAATAAATGAATAAATCTGATTTTGTATTTCAGATACATAACATGCAAGTTATAAAAAAGATGTGTGCACAATATATTTTTATTGTGTCATTTCCATTCAAAAAAACGCTGTAGTTAATGCAAATCATGCAAAAGGTATGTAAATATGTAAGTTTGTGTTTTGAATACATGAAATGCTAGCTATTAAATGAATAAATAAATTTATATATTTATTTATTTATTTTTCATTTAGAATACATAACATGCAAGCTACATATAAAAAACTGTGCATAATATATTTTTATTGGTTGTCATTTCCAAACAAGCTGTAATTAATGCAAATTATGCAAAAGATTTAGAATACATGCAATGCTTATTTAGGGGTGTCCCTGACTAAGGATTTTCATAGTCGAATCGGAATTTTCGAATCTTGCCGATAGTCGACTGATAGTCGAATCATATATGTTTAGGGGGCAGGGGGCAAAATACATTACCAAGAGTCAAGTCAGACATTCGACAGTCATAATTATTTACGTTAACACACAGGGAAAATGTGTAACAGACGCGTCGCCGATAGCCTACAAAAATGTTTTGTTTTGATTAAAAGATAGTTAACATTACACGTCAACAAAACCCTAAGAATTCACAACATTTATTTACAACAGTGACAGTAGTTATTAATGTTCTGCATTTCTGTTTTGAGCTGTGCACGCTGAAGATGACCAGTAGAATGAAGCATTTGATAGCAGGTTTTTAATCAATGGAATTTAACTCATCATTTATCTCATATAGAATACGCTTCGTTATTTATATAACATAACGTTAATATTATGACTTATAGGCTATCTGCACAAATTGCCATGAATGCACCGAATGTGTCTGCGCGGCTCTGAATGAACTCTTTTTGTGGACGTGTTCTTCACGTAACAATGTGCAGAAACACGGCAACTAAACTCAAAAATTCACAGCGTTTCATTATAATAGTGTTCTCATTATAATGTTATGTATATGACAGTCCCAGTCATAGTTATTAATATTCTGCATTGTTGCTTGTGCTCCTCGCTCTGCGCGCTGAAGAGATAATCACCGTCTACAAGCGCTTTACTGCAGCATAACTAAATGCATCTTATATGAGATAAATAATATATACAGGTGCATCTCAATGAATTAGAATGTTGTGGAAAAGTTCATTTATTTCACTAACTCAACTCAAATTGTGAAACTTGTGTATTAAATAAATTCAATGCACACAGACTGAAGTAGTTAAAGTCTTTGGTTCTTTTAATTGTGATGATTTTGGCTCACATTTAACAAAACCCACCAATTCACTATCTCAACAAATTAGAATATGGTGACATGCCAATCAGCTAATCAACTCAAAACACCTGCAAAGGTTTCCTAAACCTTCAAAATGGTTACACAATAGCCTATACAATCATGGGGAAGACTGCTGATCTGACAGTTGTCCAGAAGACAATCATTGACACCCTCCACAAAGAGGGTAAGTCGCAGAAGGTCATTAATGAATGGTTGGCTGTTCACAGAGTGCTGTATCAAAGCATATTAAGTGAAAAGTTGACTGGAAGGAAGAAATGGGGTAGGAAAAGGTGCACGAGCAACAGGGATGACCACAAGCTTGAGAATACTGTCAAACAAAGCTGATTCAAACACTTGGGAGAGCTTCACAAGGAGTGGACTGAAGCTGGAGTCAGTGATCAAGAGTCACCACGCTCAGACGTCTTCAGGAAAAGGGCTACCAAGCCACTTCTGAAACAGAAACAATGTCAGAAGCATCTTACCTGGGCTAAGGAGAAAAAAAAACTGGACTGTTGCTCAGTGGTCCAAAGTCCTCTTTTCAGATAAAAGTAAATTTTGCATTTCATTTGGAAATCAAGGTCCCAGGGTCTGGAGGAAGACTGGAGAGGCACAGAATCCAAGCTGCTTGAAGCCCAGTGTGAAATTTCCACAGTCAGTGATGAATTGGGCTGCCATTTCATCTGCTGGTGTTGGTCCATTGTGTTTTCTGAAGTCCACAGTCAACGCAGCCATCTACCAGGACATTTTAGAGCACTTCATGCTTCCTTCTGCTGACAAGCTTTATGGAGATGCTGATTTCATTTTCCAGCAGGACTTGGCACCTGCCCACACTGCCAAAACCACCAAAAGTTGGTTAAATGACCATGGTGTTGGTGTGCTTGACTGGCCAGCAAACTCACCAGACCTGAACCCCATAGAGAATCTATGGGCTATTGTCAAGAGGAAGATGAGAGACACCAGACCCAACAATGCAGATGAGCTGAAGGCCACTGTCAAAGAAACCTGAGCTTCCATACCACCTCAGCAGTGCCACAAACTGATCACCTCCATGCCACGCCAAATTGAGGCAGTAATTAAAGCAAAAGGAGCCCCTATCAAGTATTGAGTACATATGCAGTAAATGAACATACTTTCCAGAAGGCCAACAATTCACTAAAAATGTTTTTTTTATTGGTCTTATGAAGTATTCTAATTTGTTGAGATAGTGAATTGGTGGGTTTTTGTTAGATGTGAGCCAAAATCATCACAATTAAAATAACCAAAGACTTAAACTACTTCAGTCTGTGTGCATTGAATTTATTTAATACACGAGTTTCACAATTTGAGTTGAATTACTGAAATAAATTAACTTTTCCACGACATTCTAATTCATTGAGATGCACCTGTACACGATATATATAAACCTGCTGAAATGTTTTGAAATCACTTGGACCCTACCTGATCGAAAAAATCCAGTCTGTCAGTTTGAGTCCTGTTAAAGATTAAATCCCTGCCGCCAAGATGCTGCTCTGTCGGTCATGGATTATGGAAAGTGAAACTTGAATCTATAGGGGTGGTTGGATTTATTCACGCATGTTAAAATATTTATTTAAAGCTTCTTTCTTTTCAGATTCTTATTTACAGCATTATCTTAATATGCTGTATATTAACTTATTGGGAGAAAACCAGTAGTTCTATGTGAAATCAGACATTTGAGCACCCCCATATAGCCAAAATGGCATGATCATAACACCCCGCGAATATTCGACTGTGAGATTATTAGTCGAATCAGGCTCCTCCTATTGAAGCATCAAATCTTCGACTATTCAGGGTCACCCTTGGCTTTATTTATTTATTTATTTCCATTACTGCAGAACTTTTCTAATGGACACATTACATAAACTTTTGAGTTAAAGTGTGTTTCTAAATGCAAACAGAGTTACAAGTGTCAATATTTAAAGAAACAGGTTGCTGAAACCTGCTCTGAATGTAAAGCTGTTTAGATCCTCCAGAATCCGAAACATCTCTCAGAGCCGGTAGAAAACTTGACCATCATTAGCACACATGTGAAAACAGGACAGCCGTCCATGGAAAAGCCTTCATTTGACCTCATTTATTAACAGGTGTGCAAACAAAGTGTCTAATAGAAACACAGCATGATGCTGACTATTCTCTCCATGTTTCTGTTGAATCAGTTCATTACAACAACAACAACAACAACTATCAGCCAGGAAGAAAAACTAGCTATAAAGTAAAAACGAGGTAAAGTCGTACCTGTGTGCACATAAACCAAAGAAATGATCAGAATTTGGGAGAATAACAACCAGACTTTGGCCAACAGCTACACAGTCCTTAACTTGACACAATAACAATGATTTCATTTGCTGAGCGAATAGAATCCAGATCAGTGGAAAACTATCAGTGTGTAAGGAGAGAAAGAGCGAACAATGACACTGATGAGAAACCAATATGAGCCGGCTGGAGATGATTTTCAGCGGACTGTAAACAGTATTAATCTGTTTCAGTACTCCAGGGATCCGTCAGCTACGCATGAAAACGGAGCCTACAGAAACAATACACACTCGTCCCAAACCACCATCCAGCCAAGCGTGGCTAATTAGTCGTTTACACCAGCTACTGTCGCTCATGGATGGATGGATCAGTGTTGTTGCTGGTAACTAAATCTACAACTATTAAAAATGCTTTTCAGTAAGTGAAATAAAAATTTCATGAAAAATAAAATGTACATATAATTGAAATAAGCTAACTGAAATAAGTTGAGGTAGATGTACTAAAATTATTAACTGCCAAAAGAACAACAGAAAATAAAAGTAAAAAAAAATAGTAATAAATAAATAATAGTATATAAATTGCAGTAAAAACACTGAGATAGATGTATGTATGCATGCAAAGAAATTCTAAATAATTGCAAAAAATATGTGCTGTTAATTTTGTCACTTTGTAAATTGTCACATTTCATTCCAGTTTCATTTTTAATGTACTCATATTTGTGATTTAATATAATATTATAATTGATATAAGATTAAAATCAACTACTTTATTTTATTTAATAAATGTGTATTTAGTACCTGATTCGGGTACATGAAGTACCTGTTTGTTTGTGTTTTATATATAAAATAATTATAATTATTAAATTACTGATTATCATTAGTAAATTAATTAAATTTAATTTAAACACGGTACTCTACTATAAGTAATAATACATTTTTAAACTAAATGAAATATAATAATTAGCATTATAAAATTAATTTAATAATGACAAGTGAAGAGGAATTCTGGGATACTGACTACTAAGAGTTGTGTCCTTGAGCTCATTCTTGAAACAGCATCATAGCTGAGAGTGAATGAGCGGTAAATTCTCTGAACTCTTCAGATGCACAGGAGCCCCAAATCATCAATAATGTCAAACTCTAGCCCAGGTGTGTTCACGTCTGCAGCTCAGCGTAAACTCAAGAACGTCCCCAGCTGAAAACTGCTTCAACTTACTTTAATAACACAAGCATAACTATGATGTAAGACTTTCCTGGAAGCGAGATGGTAATCAGGGAAACCTCCAGCGACATTTGTATGCCGAATAAACAGACAAAAGTGCTGCCATAACTCACACTGTCATCATAATAAATACCACACACACATATACACACACACTCATCAGTTCATGATTAA
The DNA here is from genome assembly GCA_039654775.1 of Spinibarbus caldwelli. NCBI lineage: Eukaryota > Metazoa > Chordata > Actinopteri > Cypriniformes > Cyprinidae > Spinibarbus > Spinibarbus caldwelli. The sequence continues at coordinate 25,744,708 of CM077262.1, read as the reverse complement.
CAGAGGTGTTACGTCGCTTATTTACATTTCCCACAATCCATTAGCAGCTTGCCTCTGTAGGACTCAATATATGCAAATGAGAGCAGATGAAATCTTAAAGGGACAGTTCACGCACAAATCTAAATCCTGTCATTAAATACTCAACCTCACATCGTTCCAAAGTCATAAGACTTTTGTTCAAACTCAAACCCCTGAGGTTTCCACTGACCATATTTGATGTGCTGCAAGGTTTATATATGAATAAAACCTAAATCAAATCTGTTCATCATATAAAGCGGTCTTGGATTAAACCGCTTGATTCAAATGGATTGCTTTTATGATGTCTTTATGAACTTTTTGAAGCATCAAAGTTTTGGTGGAGTCGACTTGCAGTGGAGGAACAGAATCTCTCAGGTTTCATTAAAAATATGAATAATGAGGGTCAGTAAATGACAGAATTTTAATTTTTACGCAAACTAACCATGTAATAAATGTCATCATCAAAGCATGAATACCTGGGACAAAGAAAACTAAAATTTAGAACTATTAAGTCAACGTCAACATATTTCAACGTCATTTGCAACATATTTTACTTCATCGGATGGTGGGATGGTTGGTTGGATGGTGAAAACTGTCTGTTTCATACCACAATGAAGCCAGACTGAATGGAATTTGTGCATTATCTAATAGTTTGTGCAGCCTAATTGGTGTACATTTAAAAGGAAATATATTACATATGAATTAAAGATCACAAACACTTTTTTGTGCTTTGGAATAAGAAGGAAATATATTTTGGAAGAAGAATTTAGAAGAAAACCAAGACAGTCAAAAAAATGACATTTTAAAATACATTCAAGCAAAGAAAGAAAGAAAAGAGAATTATTTTTAGTAATATTTTATTTATTTACTTTTTTCAGATTGTAATTGTAATAATACAAGTAGGCCTAATTGGATTTATCTTTAAATTAAATTAAATTAAATTAAATTAAATTAAATAATTTAATTTAATTTAATTTAATTTAATTTAATTTAATTTAATTTAATTTAATTTAATTTAATTTAAAATTAAATTAAATTAAATTAGTCTGAGACTAAATAGTGGTTTAGTTAGTAATACATTTTTAGCTCAATTTTAATATTTATATTCATATTAGTATTTGTTTCAGTACCTTTGGTAACAAGGTTGAATGTGCAAGTCAATTCTGATTTATGATTTACTTTATTACTCATTTGTTTCATGCATGTACACGTATAATATCTGTTAGAGTCAGACTTTAGGATTTTAGACTTTAGAGTCAGACAAAGCCACGGTAACTATGATCTGCAAGCTCATCTCATTTCTTGTCGTCTTTTTTTATTCAAATGTTAATCAAATCAGCTACTTTACTCAGCAATCAGTCAAGCTCTAATTGCATGAAGGTAGAATCTACAGAAGTGACTACATAGTTCATTTAAAGTAATTGCATCATTACTGCATGGCTATGAAAACAGTATGAAGTACAACAAAGGGAAGCTGATTTGACTCAAAAGAGCAATGAGCAAGCAATGACTTCACATGCACCTTTATAACTGTTACTGACCACATGAACACACAAACTTACCGCTGCAAATACAGCTTTCAGTTTTCAAATACCAAAGCTGTTACATTCTTATATCTTAATACAAAAGAAACTCTGCCAGACCACTAAAGCACACAATGACATGAAGAACAGACTAAAAAAGAAAGAAAGAACATAACAGTGAAACTACAACAAACTTCCAGTGAACATCAAAATGGGGGAAAAAAATAAAACTAAAAAAATAATTAATTAAATAAATAAAAAAATACACATTCACTTTTACATACCAAATAGTCAAACAAAAATAAGAGTAAAAACTAAAAGAAAAAAAGTATACTCAACATACAAAGAAAATAAATAGTAAATAAATAAATATTATAAACTGTAATAATATTTTTACAGTATTACTGTTTTTGATCCAATAAACACAGTCTTGGTGAACAGAAGAGACTTAAAAAAAAGTTTTAAAAGTCTAATTCAGGCTTCCTCAAATCTTACCAATCCACTCCAGAGTTTAGCTCCAACCCTGATCAAACTCACCAGTCTGTGATTTTCTAATGATCCCGAAGACATTGATTAGCATGTTCAGGTTTGTTTGATTAGGGTTACAGCTAAACTCTGCAGGAAAGTGGATCTCAAGGTCCAGATTTGAGGAGCCCTCGTCTAACTGAACCCAAACTTTTGAATAGTAGCGAATAGTATATATATGAGATGTATCTTATGAATAAATAGATAAATAAATAAATAAATAAATAAATAAAACCTTTTAATAAGTACAAGTAAGAGTTATCCTAAAAATAACATTAAATATTAACTAAATTAAATTAAATTAAATTGGAAATCAGATTTTTTTTAATAGAAGAACATAAAACAGTGATTCATTTGTGGTACAAAGATAAATATCCTTCTTGACAAAGGTTATTGATCTCAGAAATGTCAACAGTGGTTAATAACCTCTAATCCTCCACGGGTGTGTTGCCCTTTCAATCAACCGACCTTTCACCGGAGGAAGCAGTTATTCAAGAAAGCTGGAAGACGGAGGTGAGCAGTTAAACAGGGTTTCCTAAAGGAAAAACAGAGAAAAACAGCTCCGAACTGCACCTCTGAGCGCAGATTAAGCTGTTGACAATATGAAGTGAAATCACACCCACAAGGGCTCGTCCGACAAGCTGGAACAGAACTGGTGAAATATTTCAATTCTGCTGCGACACGTTCACATCGTCCCTGCTGCAGGCGCAGAGCTGTCATTTCAACACACTTCATGTTGCAACTCCTCAAAAACATAGCAACTGCGTGTTTGGAGGCCCAAAACGGCAAAGAAAAAACACATTTCCATATATCAGTTCCAGGATTCTGACTGTTTAGCAAACAAAGTAGCAATAGTTTTCTTGTTACCGGCGAGATTTGGGTGAAAATACCTGGATTTGCTCAGACGGCTCCTGAAACATTATTTACAATAGTGCAGCTGTTGTTTAAAACGTAACATTGTGATTACTTTCTTGAGACCGCACAGATGTGTTTACAAGTGTGTGAGTCTGTAACCTCCTGAACACAATCAAATTATGTCAAATATAGCTGAAATGTTCAAGCGATGGATCCTGCGATAAGTCCATCTCTTATATTGTCTCATGCAGTTTGTTGATGAGAGGTCTGCTGTTACAGATTGAGCTTATGTTGTTTGTTTGTTTGTTTTGTTTTGTTTTGATTGTCATAAAACAAGCAAAAATATCCTATAGACTTTCATTGAAGACTTCAAGACTTGATAGGCTGGTAAGCAAACATCCCAGAATACCCTAGCAACCATCCACAGCAACACTAGACTAGCAACATGAAGGCACTTTTACAGTTTGCACCACTGACATTTTCTTCAGATTTAGTAAATAATGAATTTAATGTACTTTATTTAATGTATACATTTTTAAAAACTTCTATTATTAAATACATTTTTTAAATGTCAGAAAGAGTAATAAGGACAAGTAACAGGTTATCCTAAAAAATAATTTAATTCTAAAATAAAATAAAAAATACTACTTTGGGACCAAACTAAGGTTTGTAGCTACTGATGAACTTCAGATCATTATTAATATTTTTTAACATTAGTATTTGTTGGATTACATTGGTTTGGTAAGAATAGGGTATAGAATAGTTAAATTTAATACATTCACATACAACCACAGCCCACAGGTTGCACCACTGACATTTTCTGTAGATTTAACAGATGTTTTAATTCAAAAGCATAAAAATAACTTACATTTTAACATGCATTCAAATAGAAGTTAATCTCTAATATGTTTCACAATATTAATTTTACTGTATTTTGATCAAATAAATGCAGCCTTGATGAGCGGAAGAGACATTTTTAAAACATTTTAAAAATCTGACAGAATCCAAACTTGTGAATGGAAGTGTATATAAGATATAGTATACAGTATATAGTACATTATGTCTAGATATAGTATATAGTGTAGTATTGTCATGGGTGTGTCAGGCAGGGAAACGCTGGAGACTCAGGAGGCTTCATAATAAGTAACATTTAATAGCAAAACTCAGGATCGTGGAGAATACACACACATAAACATAACTAATATCGGACAAAGACTGAGGGAGAACTAATAACAAGACTAAATACACACAGCTTGAGACAGATCAACATGATAAGGACAGAAACAGGAAAACGACCAAATAAGGAAAACCAGGAAACTAGACAGGAACATATATGTGACAAGTATATGTAGATGTTATATATGTTATATGTATAGTATATATAAAATATATGTGTTTAATGTGTAAATTTTTTATAAATTAAAAGAATAAGAATAATAATAATAATAATAATAATAATAATAATAATAATAACACCTTTTTAAAATTTTAAAATGTCAGAAAATGTATCATAAAAAATTATTACTTAATTAAATAATTAATTAAATTAAATAACTACTAGCTAGTTTGGGACAAAATTGTGTTTGTAGTGACTTCTTGGTCATTACTAATATTCATATTAATAAAAGTATTTGTTTGATTAAGTACCTTTGGAAACAGCTTTCCAAAGCCGATTATTACAATATTTAATTAAATTTAAAATATTAACAACCAACCATTCAACACACTAGCATCATGAAGGCTACTTTTACAGGTTGCACCTGACATTTTTGTCATATTTAACAGACATTTTTATACTAAAGCTTCTAACACTGTATTAAAGGTAAAAATCGTTTAGAACCGAACCCATTATCAGAAATCCAGTAAATGTGTAAATCTAGCTGATATCTGGTCTCTCAGTGCTGGAAATCCACCACTTTCCTGCTCCATCACTATTAGTCGACAGCAAAGGAATGTGTACATCTAAGGAGTGGAAAAGCAGATTTCTGTGATAAGATCTATGTGGAAAGAACAAACCGTAATAAAAGTCATCAAATTTGGGCCTCCACAGTGCAGTCTATAGCAAACGCCTTACTGATGACACTTGACAAGCATATGTCTTTTTCTACTAGACTAAAGGACAGAGGGAGGTTTTATAGGAGTCTTCACTCTGTCTGGTGGTTTCTGAACCGTCCACATCCTCATGAATCACAACTTCTTGTTTATGAAGCCAAGTATTACTGGCACTTTCCATAAGTAGGGTATAACTTCCTTCAACATCGTGTCAGTGAAAGGTGGTGATTAACTTTCAGAAAAGGCTACTTGTTCATCTTGGGAAGGAACTAAATATTACTGTATAGGAGTCTTCTTTAGGGCTTTTTTTAAAGAATTTAACACTTTTATTCAGAAAATATGACCAAAAGTGACAATAAATACATTTATAATGTTATAAAAAATTTCCATTTCAAATAAATGCTGTTCTTTTGAACTTTTCATCAAAGAATCCTGAAAAATACAATGTAGGCCATCACAGTTTCCACAAAAATATTATGCAGCACAACTGTTTTCAACATTGATAATCAGAAATGTTTCTTGAGCAGCAAATCAGCATATTAGAATGATCTCTGAAGGATCACGTGACACTGAAGACTGGAGTAATGATACTGAAAATTTAGCTTTAATCACAGAAATCAATTACAGTTTAACAGATATTCACATAGAATGTTTTACAATTTTACTGTTGTTACTGTATTTTTATCAAATAAAAGCAGCCTTGGTGAGCATAAGAGACTTTCAATAACATTTTCAAAAATTTGACAGAACACAAACTACTGAACAGTAGTGTACAGTATAAAAAATATTTTTCTATAAAAATATATAAAACTTTTTTAAACATTAAAAAGAGTAATACATACAAGAATTTTTTATTTAATTTATTTTAATTTAACTAAATTACTAGCGTACATAAAAATAACAAAAAAACTTTATATGAAAATACACAACTTTTTTTAAATGTTAGAGTAATAAGTACAAGAAACTATATTTAATTTCATTAAAATTAAATTAAATTACTACTTTATATAAAATACATAAAACTTTTTTAAAAAAATATTAGAAAGAGTAATAAGTAACAATTTTTAAATTAAATTTTAAATTAAAAAATTAAATTAAATTAAATTAAATTAAATTAAATTAAATTAAATTAAATTAAATATATTGTATTGTATTGTATTGTATTGTAGCTGGGACCAGTAGCTTGTAATTACCAATGAACTTCTAGCTCACTATTAATATTTATATTAATATTACTATTTGTTTTATGATGTTGCATTTGGTAACAGGGTTCAATAGTAGTGGCTGACCAATATATCGCCAAGGCCAATACTCTCTGTATATGTATATATGTGTATATGTATATATATATATGTATATATGTGTATGTGTATATATATATATATATATATATATATATATATATATATATATTTTTTTTTTTTTTTTTTTTTTTTTTTTTTTTTTTTTTTTTTTTTTCCTTTTTCTGTCTGGCCAATATATCTCTTCATGCAAATCTTTTATTTTGACAACTCTACTTTATTTTACAGATTTATTTTTTATCACTTTTTTTCACATTATATATAATTTATATAATCGTTCAATTAGAGAGTGTATCGGCCATTGGCCACCCTGCTCTCTAAGATATCGGCTATCAAAAAAATCGGTCAACTACTACTGAAGAGTTAATTCAGTAATTTGTAAATATTTATTCAACAGTAAAATGAAGAAAAAGGATAAGTGATTAAAGGACTGTTTTTTTTTTTTTGAAAAGGAATGGGACGCCAATTTGTACCCTGTTAATGAAAAGTGCTGGTTTGTATGACAGCGACTATTTCTTAGCAGTGACCCCGTCCCTCACACGAGAGTATAACGAGAAGAGGAAACAATGAATCAAAATCAAACACTACTGCGAGGTCGAGAGGAGAGTGAGGTCTTACTCATGTACACAGAAAACTGTACGGATTGGGAAAAAAGAATCAGTCTTTATGATGAATAGTACAGGGATTGTTGGGATTACAACTCAAATGGTGCGGAGGCCTTGGAAAGGCAGCCAGAGGGACGAGCACTGCATTGTGGGATCTGCTGAAGCCTTTGCTATGCTAAACCCCCCCCGAGAGTTTCTCAGTTACTCAGTATGTCATGTATTTACATTCCACAGGATAACAGTGGAAAAGGCGAATGCTGTCAAACAAACACGTGAATGGCATCTGTTGATGAGTCACCAGGTTTACCGCAGTCAGCAGGAGTGGGCGGGGCCACAGTGAGCAGGGGGCGGGGCACAGAGGAGACCTCAGACAGGCCATGCTCCTGTGAAAGTTATTTGAACAACTAAAATAAGCTCCTGACCATTTCAAATCCATTATTTACATCTCTACACTTCCTCTGTTTATGGAGCCCATGCCGAAGAAACAGAGAAAAAGAAAGAGTAAAGCACATGGGAAAGAGATGGGCAGTTTCATCAACTACAGTAACCTTAAATTCCCAAACAAATTACTTTTATGAACAGATTCTTTTTAGTGAATCAAAAAAATACTATGTCCGATTTCACAGTTAAAGGAATAGTTCACCCAAAACTGAAAATTTGCTCAAAATGTATTCACCCTGGGGCCATCTGAGATGTAGATGTATTTGTTTCTTTATCAGATTTGGAGAAATGTAGCATTCCATCACTTGCTCAGCAACGGATCCTCTGCAGTGAATGGGTGCCGTCAGAATAAGAGTCCAAACAGCTGATAAAAACATCACAAGAATCCACAAGTAATCCACACGACTCAATATACGAGTAAAATATGAGTCCATAATCCATAATAACACTTCCTCCAGTAAAAAAGTCATCTGGTCTGAATCAGGAGAGAAATCTGCACAGATCAAGCACCGTTTACAAGCCAAAACAGCTCTAAACAAATATGTGGCTGGATTTTGATGTGAGAGACAACAGGAGATGGACTTTATTTTGGATTATGGACTGTTATGATCGAAAGCAACAGTTTTTAGTTAAACCACCTTGATGGATTTGTTTCTTACAAACACGCAGCTTTTGGCTTCACAAGACATTAACTGATGGACTGGAGTGGTGTGGATTACTTGTGGATTATTGTGATGTTTTTATCAGCTGTTTGGACTCTCATTCTGACGGCACCCATTCACTGCAGAACATCCATTGCTGAGACACTGATGCAGTGACACATTTCTCCAAATCTGATGAAGAAACAAACTCATCTACATCTTGTATGACCTGAGCGTGAGCACATTTTCAGCAGCTTTTCATTTTTGGGTGGACTATTCCTTTAATGACTTTGATTAATCGATTCTTTTTAGTGAATCATATGTGGTTCAAATAATGGCATATAGTGATAATATTAAAAGAAAAACAAACATTTTTAGTGTTTTATTTAATATATAGTATCACATTAATGCCATCTCTGTGCTGCATGAAGAAGTCACTTTTTTCAAAAATTAAATGAAATGTATTTGAATGTTATATTAAAAACAATAGTTACTTTTACAAATATTCCTTCCTCAAAAGTATAAGAATCAATAATGGAACTAATCTTATTACATTCTATAAGATTCTCATCCTTCGTACAAGAATCGCTAATGAACAAAAATCATCACCAATCCAAATCATTCTAATCCAGTATAACAGTTCAGAATAAAGACCAGTTCTTCATGTTTTCTGACAACTTTGTAATTGAAACCGCAACGCTATGTGCATCTGAAGAGAATCATTAACCTACCAAAGCTTATCTATGCCAACAAAGCAATCGAAATGCCTTCAGGAGACCAGCAGCTGTCTGCTGATTGGCTCATGTTCCCGCCAAATTATGCTGCGGCTCCAGTTTGACAGACTTTGCTTAAACTACTTCAGAGTGACGCCCATTGATCGCCTGTCACTGAACCAAGGCCACTTTGGCTTTTCAGTGCTACTCATTAAAGCGAGTTGTGTTTGTCGTGGAGCTCTAACAATGGCACGCTCAGTAAAACACACACACACAAACACTCAGAGAATCAATACCAGCCAGCTCGCATCAAAGCACAGAGTTTCTGTGTGATAAATGAGTCACAAAAGAACCTGTGACTCAAGGTTACTTCTGATATCCTAAAGGAAACTGCTGCTGTTTTTCTTTCATTCAAATACCCTTTTATAAAGTGGAACAAACACAGCTGAAATGCTGTCATAACTGTGGGAGGCAGGATTATGTCTATCTGTTGGATCTATTGTTAAACGTGTCTCCAATTTGTATTATAAATGATATCAAATATAAAGAGATTATTTAGGAGGAGGATTATACGGCTGAATAAAACACATTGGCTAAAACTGTAATCTCTATAAACAAATCCTGAAATAATCCAACCAGCTGTGCCACAGCATGCTAAATCCTTTATCTCTGCTCATGTGCTGTCCCCATATGCAGCGTCTAACATCGAGAGGCTAATCGGTTGAGTTGATCATCTGGTTATTAAGATCTTCAAGCAGTGCTTGGCACCAGTACACTAATCTACTGGGATTAGTTGATGCTTTGTTACTTTGACAAAAGACAGGGCACAGGTAAGAGATGTAAAATATTTGCACTGCAAATTAGAATCATGGAAGCATTGCGCAAAACAAAACAAAACAAAAATAAACAATTAAACTGAACAAATAACAAACAAAACAAAATGATAAAAACAAAACAAATGAAAGAAAACATAACAAATACAAAACCACAACACAAAACAAACATAAAAATGAAACAAATAACAAACAAAACAAAGATAATAAAACAAAAGCAAACAAAAGAAAACAAAACACAGAACAAAAATAAATAAATAAAACAGCACAACGCAAAAAATGGCAAACAAAAACAAACAAAAGAAAACAACAAAATAAAAAATAAACAAACTAAAGTAAAACGAAACAAAAATAAAGAAACAAAACAAAACACAAATGAAACACCACAAAACAAAAAATAACAAAAAACGTACAAAAGAAAAAAATAAAAACAAAAAAGAAAAAAAAAGAAAATAACAAATAACACAAAAACAGGTTACCTTGTATAGGCCTACTGTCTTTTAATTAATTCAAGTAATTTTGCAAAAAATATTATGCCCATTATCGCAATTAATGTCATCCTCATATATCCTTGTATATGGTAAATGTATATTGTGCTCACAGTATGCATTCAAAACTGCATAAATATTTTGGGTATGGTAGCAAATTGAACTCCTATTTCTCTGGCGTAAACAGTTAGAGGTGAATTGGGTTGTTTATGGTATGAAGGTCATTCATAAAATCTGCACATTTTTGCATGACTAAATCTGACAGCTGAGAAAGCCCTAGAATTTTCATAATAGCGTTTAACAAACACTTAACATGACCAAGTGTGCAGAACTGCTGCAGATGTGTGCTGTTTTGGTGTTCGGCATGAAGAAAAACAACACAAACTCATCAAAGTTTCAGGCACGTTCCTCTATTCTCCAGGAAGAGTTTTGGCACAAAAACACATCAGACAGATCTGAACTCATTCAAGTGAAAAAGACTTGATTCAACAGATTCGCATGTTTAGGGCAACAGAACCATAATGGCATTTCTTGGTGTCGACAGGAATATGTGCACTACTACATTTATCATGTCAATAATGTCTCTGTAGTGAAATGATCACATAGCCATTTGAAATGCCTTTCGGTTATGTAATTACTCTGAGTAGTTTCGGAGGCACGTACACTGTGGTCTCATATACTGTCTGTACTTGCGGCTTCTCAGTAAGTTCCCCTGAGGATATCGAGAGATTGCCTGATAAACAGTATAGTTCTGGTCATATTTACCCCAGAAAATCATCATTTTACACTGAGCTCTAGTTATGGCTTATGCTAGTATTTAATTATGATTTTATGATTCTCTGGTATACGTGCTCAGTTCACACCCACTGTACCTTTCACATTAGAGCCACACAATATAGCTAAAAATATAAAATAATCATTATATTTTTTAGGCTTTTTAAACTATCTACATTTACACAACCATTTAGCAGACACTTCTAATAAAACAATTAAACCAACAAAAGGGTAACAATATGTAAGTGCTGTTACATGTAATGGTGCATGTAGCAAGTGTTCTAGTATTGCAAGTGTTGCATAATGTTGTAACATTTAATACATAAGAGATATTTTTATACACATAACATATTTGATTTTTTTTATTTTATTTATTTTTATTTTTTTGTTTACTGGCAATTTATTATGTGTAAAAACATAATTTATGCATTTAATATTACAATATCATGCATTTATTTTTATATATTGTTACCAGAAGATTTCATGAAAAAAAGTAATATTAATAATTTAAAAAATAATAATAATAATTAGCCATGTTTTCCACAACATTTTTCATGAAATAAACGAAGAATGGCATTTAATAACTTTCAATTATATGGACAATTTAACAAAATAATAAAACAGCAATATTAAAGTTATTTCTAAAATATTTTTGTTTGTTTGTTTGTTTTTTGCAAAAAAACAAAAAAAAAAAACACTTTAACATGAAAAACATCATGCAGAGAGCTCCATTAACATTTTTGAGTAATGATGCCAAATTTATTATGTATAAAGATTTATTTTATGCCATGTTTTCCACAACATTTTTCATTAAATTAAAAGAAAGCAGAATGGTATTTAATAAATTTCAATTATATGGGCATTGCAACTAAATAATAAAAAAGCAATATTTTTTTTTTCAAGTGTTATTATTACTTATTGTTTTTCTTTTACAAAAACATTTTAACATGAAAAACATCACGCAGAGAGTTCCATTAACATTTTTGTGTAATGATGCCAATAGTTGTTGAATTAGAGCTTTGAAATAATTAGCTGAAACAGACACCAGATTCACAGAAACTAATGCTATTCTTCCAAATGACATTTATATTTACATATTTGCCAGACAAAACTAGTATTTTTTCCTAGTATTTGCAAGTTGAAACAACCTTTTGAATTTTATTTTTATTTATTTATTGTTTTTTTGTTTTGGCAACAGTGTTGCTTAACTGTATGCAGCCAACAGAAACAATATATTGTGCAAATTCACTACACCACCCAGCCCTCCATCAAAAACTCTGCCCATCCCATCCTACCTTTATCTCTTTATCCTCTCTAAACCCACATCCTTCTGTTACGTCCACCTACTCTTCCCCCTTATTTTCTTTTGTTTGCTGAAGGTCAAAGGTCAAAGGTCACTGCAAAAAGTGATACTGAAGGTGATAATTGGTCGCCAGGGAAACTCTGTCAAAAGAAGCTGGGATGAGTGATGTGGGTTTTCTTCTGAACAAATGGAGCACTATGAGGCCCTCCGCTGACAGAGAATACAGATGAGAGCAGCAGGGGGTCCGTCACGCCTGTCCAGTGCAACACATCCACAGACCCCACACAGAGACCATGAGCCTTTGACATTCATTATGAATGCATTTACACTAGTGCTGCACGATTAATCAAAATTAAATCGCAATCGCGATTAGGCAAAAGCTGAGACTGAAATCCCTACAGCAGTAGATTTAACTGCTTTCATTGATTCAACATGACAAATAAACACACGACTGCGACAATATGTGGTTTATCTGAGTTTGTCTTATTATAATCTTTATTATAATAAAGTATATTAATAATGCAATGCTAACTGACATAGACTTTATCACTGCTTAGAATACTACGAAATATATTGCATGCTTTATTCTGTGTAAAAGAAGACACATCATCCCACAGAAGGATTTATTTCAAACACTTGACTGATGTTATGAAGTGAGTTTGAAGTAAAAACATGTTATTTGGGGCAAGATTTACTAAACAGGGCAAATTAGCGTTAGAGCGCAATTCCAGAAAAGTGCCAATGGGAGAGGAAAATTCTGCGTGTGATTTACTGACAATGCGCACATTAAAAAACACAAACAAATTACCACCTGCTTTAAGACATGCTTTTTTTGGCCGTTAAATAATGGCGCAAATACCAGTAATTTGACTAGCGCAAACGTTAGTAAATTGCGTTTCATTTTAAAGGGGTCATATGATGCTATTTTAAAGATCATTATTTTGTGTATTTGGTGTAACAGAATATGTTGACATGCTTTAATGTTCAAAAAACACATTATTTTTCAAATACTGTACATTATTGTAGGTCCTCTATGCCCCGCCTCACTCAAACGCGTCGTTTTCTACAAAGCCCCTCCTTCTGACAAGAGCAGTCTGCTCTGATTGGCCAGCTTACCCAGTGCATTGTGATTGGCCGAACACCACAAGCGTGCGGAAATGTAACGCCCCTTACCATAATCGCGAGCTTCAGCTTTCAAAGTAAATATCAAGACAGTTAATAATGTCCTTAGTTTTACCATCAGTTCAAGCCCGAGAGGGGAACAGAGTCACGTGACAGACACAGTGATGATGCTCTTATGTATTTGCAGTACACAAGCCTCGGTTAAGACAGCTGATGTGCTATGATTTCTGACAGGCTGTTCACTCTGCTGTGATGTGACCCTGTTCCCCTCACACACACACACACGACACGTTATTCTACGCTGCACAAAACTTTGCATTTGAACAGTCAATAGCAAATACTTCAACTAATAACAAAACATACTTACAGTCGCTGATTCAGAAGCGCCAGATTGTCATAGCAAAGTCGGAATTGACCCATTTTTTTTTAGAAATAGCCTTTGTGCACAGCCAGCCTTGTACTCTCCTAGGTTCACAAAACTGTCGTCCATAAAATGCGTTGCACAGATTCGAACATTTGGGTTATGCTGTTCTGTTGTAAACAAATCTTAACCAATGATTCCTAATTGCATCTACTTTCGGAAGGCCAAATAAAGTGCTTCTGCTTTCGCATAGAAACACACAGCGTCTCCCTGACATGGCTACATCAACACTACTGCGGTTACTGAAACCATGCCTTCTTTCTTTGCGTGAACATTTGGGCGGCATTACACAAATATTTCCACATCGTGACGTAGACATGCGGGGGCGTTTTAATGAAGCATTTTAGCCCGGTCTGGATTAGCCTTCTCTTTTAGATAGAATAAATCCTTTTGTGGGAGACTTTGAGCTTTTGTAACTCTTTAGATCTTATACATGCACAAACAGCTACATAACACACTATAGAAAAGGAAAACAAGAAACTGCATCATATGACCCCTTTAATTCTCTCCTCCCATAAATTTTGCGTCTGAAAGGGAAACTCCTACAAATGCATATTCAATAAGGTCAGGCGCAAAAAATAACTGTCCATGCCTTTTCAGCATTATTTCTTCACTGCGCGTCTTTAGTAAATCCTGACAGTATTTTAACATCAAAAGACGGTTTGCACTGGCGCAAGCTGTTAGTAAATCTGGCCCTAAATGTGGTATTTTCATGTGATTTCAGATGGAGCAGCATTTACTACACAGAGCTGTAGTTCACTGAGAAGCTACGCAAACAGCTTTCATAATCGCAGAACGATTTCTTTGATTTTATAATTGCGAGATCAAATTGTTCTGTGATTATGAATGTGGTTTTGCGTAGCTTGTCAGTGAACTACGGCTCTGTGTAGTAAATGCTGCTCCATCTGAAAGCACGTGATGGAGATTTACTACTGATCACAGAACCGGCTTTACTGACCAGATGCACATGACAATCGCATTCAATTAATCATGCAGCCCTAATTTCACAGACGCTTACATATAAATATGGATCATATCAATGATATTTAAAGGGATAGTTTACTCAAAAATATTTTGTTACCATTTACTCATCCTCACTTTGTTCTAAACCCATAAGCTGTTGTTTTTTTTAGTAGAAAACAAAAGTTGACAGTCGCTGTACAGTTATGAATGACCTGTCTGAATGACGTCATCTGAAAGAAGTCTATAATCTGGTGCAAAAAGGGAGTAAATCTCTCTTTGAATGTCTTGAGAGTTAAGGCTTTATAAAGACCTAAACTCCCTTCGTCTCGTTTGCTTGTATCGACAAATGACCTAACAATACTCACTGCGCCAATACCCAGACATCACACCCATCGTCGCCGCTGAAAGACTGGGATTGACACAAATCTGCACACTTACAGATGGATATGAGGGTAATTCTCAGGAAAGCAATCAAGAAATATTTCAGACACCTAAACCATAAGATATGAAAAAATGTTCTTTGTAAGAATGAAACTGCAATAGCGAAAGATATTTTCTTCAGTATTGTGGTGTACATCTGAGAGAAATGACAGAATGTAGTGCAGGACGTTGTTCTCTCCATCGGTTGTTGATTGAATGGAGGCGGATCTGAATGCGAGCTTACAGTCAATTGTAAGAAAGGGTTTAAGCAGACAAAATGATTGAAGAAGTCTGGTATACGTCACCACATAGAAATCTGTCTTTTCACGAGTTATGACATTTAAAAATTAATGACAATAAATGCATAAATCATTCACAACAAGTCAAATGACATGCATTTGGAAACTAGACTAATAGATTAATCCATTTCATGACAACTTTTAAATATTTCTTTTTTTTCTTTGTGATTTTAGTGGTGATTGATTGATTGATTGATTAGAAAACCTTTTTAAAAAGTTGCCTAGTAGCATTTAACGCTGTACATTCCAACAAAATATGCTGTATAGACAGAAGGGTCTGACCAAAAAAAAGATTAATAAATTAAAGAGTTTTTCATTAAACGATGCATAAAATTTGTACTTACTTTCATCATTTTTTTGGAAACATCATCGCAGAAACCTCATCATTATAAACTCGCACAATATATCTCACAATTCTGAAAAAAAGATGTCAGATATAAACTTGCAATTGTGATTAAAAAAAAAGTCAGAAATGCAAGAAAAAAGTCAGAATTGCAGGTTTATATCTTGTAATTCTGACTTTATTTCTCAGAAATGTTTAAATCTTAGAATTCTGACTTTATAACTCACAATTAGATAATTCTGAGAAAAAGTCAGAACTGTGATTTTATAACATGCAGTTCTGAGAAAAAAAATAATAATTGCGAGATATAAACTCACAAACCCAAGAAAAAAAGTCAGAATTGTGAGATAAATAATAAAAAGTCAGTTCTAGAGGACTAAGCATCAAGACTTCTGTCATTCCAGTCCATCTTAAAACAGAAAAGTCCACTTTCATGTGACTTTTAGTCTCAACATGTTTGGTTTTACTTGCGTAACAATACACACAAATAAAACTTCTTCGACGACGTGATCTCGCAGACTGATCTGTCTTGGCTTTATGTAAGAGCATCTGTAATGTGCTCCTTGAAAACAGATGAAAGGTTTTAGTCCATTTATTAGTCATTCAACATAATAAACGCCTCCTCTTATAGACATACTGTACCTCCTTCATACAAGTTCCTACAAGCAAAATGAGCTCCCGTTATTTTCAGATGGTTTAATTCTACAGAATGTCAGAAAAAGGACAAATAAATTGCCCGTAAAAAGCATTTGGACACTTAAGTCCTTAAAAATGCCATTGCATTTGAAAACAAAATATGAGAGTGTCATCTGAGAACTACCTTTACTTTTCTGAGCCATTCCTGCAGTGACTTTTAAGGCACAGGTTATTTCAGAAATGAAGGTCCCACTACAAAGAAGCCTCTAAACTAAGGAAGGATTTCCGATCTGAAGGTCAAAGTTCGTCTGCAATTATTGCATTTCCCTCTCTGTAATAGACATCCAGATGCCTGCGGGTCTTATAAACACAATGTATGGTTTTGTGTGGACCTGTGCTTAATTACAGCCGTATGACTCTGCAGGATGAAGCAGCAGGGCTGATGTCTGACCCGTCACGTGTGCTGCTGTTATATGAGAGCAACTGGGGCTCGCGAAGTTCAAAGCAATGCAAATTATTTAACCTTGAGCAGTCAAGTCACATCAAGTCACAATTAGCAGCTATTTTCAATTAGTGTTTTGGCACCTCTGCTTTACAGGCAACATGTCAGTTTCAAGAATGTTCTAGAAATTTCAGAGATGTTTATTCATCTCAGCCTTTTTTATAGAGCTTTTCAGGCAGTTACAACAGCACTGCATAATAAGTGAATCTCAGAAAAACCGAGAACGTGCCGGATCAGACTTCAGCCCCAAATGACAGGGGTTATTCACCTCTGCCCAGATGGGGTTCTAATAAAATTGCCTATGCAGTAAAAACGCAATTTTTATTTACATATGTGCTACATGACTATAGAAAACCAACAAAAAGGGCTGTGGTGAACTAGATGTAGAAAAACTGCAAAACCTATAATGTACTGGGCTCAGTCAGACTAATGCAAAAAATGCATTAGTATGATCTGTAGTTTTCACATAAGCCCTGGAGCCAAAAAAATCTGACTTTTGCTGAATAAATAGGAATATCTTGCAGGCAACATGACAAAAAAATACACATTGTTTATTCACTTGTACTTCTAACACTGTAACAATACAAAGCTGGTTGAAAACTGGTGAACTTGCCCTTTAAAAGAAAGCTAAATAAATATATGAGTTTCTAAAGAAAGGCTGTTTTTTGTACATTTTTTTACTTTTTTTTTTTGTTTCATTATTGTTCTTTTTTTATCTCCATGTTGCAAATATTACCATATTGCAACAAAAATTCTAATTTTCATTATTATATGTAAAATATATATATAATTTTTATAACCATAATCAAAACAAATTATCATTCTAATTACTTTAATGCAAAAAAAAAATACTACAGTCAAAATTAATATGTTAATAGATGCAATTAATTATGTACATTTACATTTAGCAAATGCTTTTATCCAAAGAAGAAACTGACTCACAAATCAGTAACATCAGAAATGTGTCTTAAAATATGTAACCTAATGTGTAATATAATGTAATTTTTTTATAATTACACAAAAGCCTATTATAGGCAATTAAACGTTTTAATCAATTGATAGTCGTAATTTACATAATTTGTTGTGTATCTGTTGTACTGTCTACAATTTATGCTAATTTTAACAAAACAAAAAATGTCCCTCATTCTTGACAGGCTCTTGAGATTCACCTAAATCATTATTCCTCACCTCACTGATGGAATATTAACATTTTCTAATTAACAAGGTTGAAATACATTAAAAACAACATCATTGTTCCATAACAGCAAAAGAGAGACAAAACTCAACAATCAAACACATAAATAGGCTCATCTACAAGCATCTTTCATCTTCCATCTCAAGACTCCTATCTGCAGCCACTTCCTGCAAACTGGATTGATATCGACTCAAGGGAAAGTCAATGGAAAGGCTGCAGACAGCAGTCTTACAGCAGAGGAGGAAAAGTTTGAGCGTCTCGAAGAAAGAAGCCTATTTATTAGGGTTATTGATGAAGAGCTTGAGTTCTCTCTGCAGAGTCACATCTCCCTATAGATCACATGCTAATTCAGCCTTCTCACACTCCCGCTTACGCGGCAGATCGCTGAGCCGTCCTCAGAATGAAGTGTGCTCTGGAGTAAGCATGCAGCACTCCGCTGGGAAAACCTACTCGCGTTTGGATCAATAGGCCGCCGCCGTCATTCTGCTGAGGCAGAGGTACAGGGTGTGCCTGCTAAGCCATGCAAGCATGGGTGTGTGCCATGTATGTTGAATCCAAGTCTTTGCTGTCTGCAAGGACAGCCTGTTTATGAAAAGAATGAAAATGCAAAGGGAACGACTCAGGACGCACATTCTTCTTTGAGTGTTGAGTTGCAACGTGAGGGCTCTTCAAGGTGATGCAGCTAAAGTTTCATACTCTGCTGTAAGAGTGACTGACCTTCATGCACTGATGAGGTTTCTCTAGATTTACCTGCCTGCAAAATACAGTCTTCATTCAGTCTTAAGTTTTATCGCATGGATTTGTGGAGTTGAAAGTGCACATTTTTGCATTGTTAGCATCACTGAACTGTATAGGGCACAAAGCATAACCAACTAATTCTGTGAACTGAATGAATTATGAGACAAAACACAGTATTTCATGATAAAATGCAATAAGACAGTAGCACAGTCACATGTTGTAAAGAAAAGCACTTGATCTGCAAATTCCAAACATAAAACTGATTTTGCATAAAATGTCCTTCCATTTTGTTAATGGTGGTGAATATATCTTTTATTTCATGCACAACAGAAAACTAATTTATGAACAAAATGCACCCAGCATGTCACATTTTCTCAAAAAATCGACTGTTAATTTCACAGTTAAAACCATAATATTAATTTCGTAAACAATGGAAAACAAATTTGATAACAAAATGCGTATGTCCACAAAATGTTCACTTTGCATAAAAAGGAATGTATGTTTTATGAAAAATTTAAAATTAATTTCGCAAAAACCGTAAATTTAATTTCGTAAACTATATAATGTCCATTTCGTAAACAAAAGAAAACTAATTTGTTAAGAAAATACTCTCAGCATGTAACAAAATGCATTTGTCTACAAAATGTTTATTTGTTAAAAAAAAACCGAATGTTCATTTCGTAAACAACGGAAAAGTATTTTAAGAACAAAATGCACCCAGCATGGCACAAAATGCTTTTCGTTCACAAAATGGACAAAAATGTTCATAAAAGGGGTTGTCTATATCACAAATCACATTTAATCCAAATTATTTCATGATTCGGCATGTCATTAATGCATTTCATTCACAAAATGCACATTCTGTGAAGAACATAAGCATGTAATTTACTGCATTTTTGTCATTAAATAGGCCTACTGCATTTCATATCATGTATTTCATTCAGTCCACAGATTGGATACACCTGATACCCCATAAAACAGAGCTTCAAAAAAAGTGATTGTTTTTAAACAGGTTTCCCCAAACACTAAGCTTATCTGCAATTGGTCAGCCAAACATTCAGCCCCGCCTCCAACTCTGACCATTGGTTGAGCCATCGCTATATCAGACAGGTGGGTATGTTTAAACAAACAGAAAATCAGCCTATGAATGAATGATTTTTAATTATCTCTAAGTTGAGATAGAAAAAGTATTTTAACATTGGAAAAAAATGCACAAATGTGTGGAAGAGTTCTTGCAAAAAGCAAAACGCTTTTGTCATGTAAAAAAACAGTCTAGCCAATCCATTCACAAGAATGCAAGGAGCCAACTCAATTTTCCATACTCAAGAAACACTCTGTAAAAGAGAAATCCTGGCAATATCAGTGTTGGTTCACCAAACTAATTATACGTGATGCCAATATTAACAGCAGATTGTTGAGATCTGGGCAGGAATAATAGCACTGATGCCAACTCAAGACACCCAGGAACCTAATACCCCTTTACAACAACAATAAACCCTGTAGCTATGCAGCATCTACACGTCTACTGACAAAAATCAACATATTAATAATTAAACAGCTAGACCTCACTGAGCTGGAATGCATACAAGTTCCTTAACAGCACTCAAATTTTCCTTTATTTCCACGTTAAGTGGTAAAATTTTCTCAAAGCTTCTCAATAACTACACAATGAGGATAAATTGTTTTACTCACAAGCATGCACATGAACCTTGAGCCAAAGTCAACAATGTAGTTAAGTTCTTACTCCAAATCCTGAATCAAGTGGTGTACAGAAAGCAGATCTGGAAGTTAATTTGTCCAGTTTAGAAATTCAAAATAAACATGTGACTATACATTCATACTAAAACCAGTGCACAGTTGCCAACTCTCTTAGTGGCAAAGAGTTTACCCTCAGTTTTATGACCACCATTGAGAAAACATTTGGTAAATGTTCAAGTTTTTTGTCTGAATGTCCAATGGCATTCTGACCAAATTTGTTGGGTCTGACCAATGAATTTCCATTACCTTCCGCTTATAAGATAAGGACTGAAATTAATCACCAAAAAAAACAATGTGTTCATAAACTGAACATCACCATGGCTTGCAAACAAGTTTTACTCTACACAAACTCTCAAGTTTAAGTCTGATATCTGTGTTTTGGGATATAGTAGATGGTGTGCACTATCTTGGACCTCCATCAAACCAGGTAACAGCTGTTATTACCAGTTTAGCAGAGTCAGGTTGGTTTTTTGAACATAGTAACCGGTCGACCAGCTACACCGTTGGATTTTCCAACTTGGAACTAGATTATCAATATAGAAATGTTATGACTTTTCCAGACTTCCAGGTCTTCCAGGTTTTTCATGACCATCGAATCCCTGTCAATCAACACTTTGAAGGCTTGAACCTGCAATCCATTAACCACTGAGCCACACAACCCATTATAATAACATATAAAGGTACAGAAAGCAGCATTCATTATGAATGTTTAAGAGTAAACAGTCAAATAATGAGTGAGTATCACTGAGTAGGTTGCATGTGTGGATCCAGGCTTCAGCTTGTGCTGATTTCCAAGGAAGTTTCCAGTCCTCGCCCTCCAGCCGTGCCTCTGAAGTTCTTCCTACGCTCCCTGTTTACTTGTAATGCATTTTACTGTAACATACGAGCGTTATAACAGCCGACATGTCTGTCCTCTTGGAAGGAGTTTCGAAGCCGAACGCACAAGCGCGCGCAGAAGTTGCAACAATTTAACAAACAACCCTTTGTGACGTAACAAACACAAACGCCAAATCTACAAACTAACATCTCAGTCGGTCCTTTCACCGACGGTCTCTTCCCTCTTCTTTCCTATCTTTCCTATCATTCTTTCTCCAGAAAAAGCGCCATGTTGAGAGCAGCAGTGGAGTTGACACGCTGTTTTTCCTCAAAAAAACAAAAAACACTCGACTTACCTTGGCTATGGCTTTTTTATATCTCATTGTCGCTTGCT
The DNA here is from genome assembly GCA_039654775.1 of Spinibarbus caldwelli. NCBI lineage: Eukaryota > Metazoa > Chordata > Actinopteri > Cypriniformes > Cyprinidae > Spinibarbus > Spinibarbus caldwelli. Next base: position 25,723,029 of record CM077262.1, on the reverse strand, counting down.
GAATAAGACTGTGTATTTTGATATTCCCATCCCCACAGGGAACGACCACCCTGGTCCTTCCAAAACACACTGTCACTTTCATATTCGCCCGATATTCCCAGAGACTCCACAGGGAAGCGCTTGAAGTGTTGAACTCTTCAGGAAAAATCAGTAAGCCGCGGCAGCATTGTATCCGTTCAGGTAAAAGCGGGATAAATCCTCATGCTGTGCTCCTCAGGTGGGACTGGACCACCTGTTCGGTGTGTGTTATCGCGGTGAAGTGACCGTGGGCTGGGCTTCCCACACACTCTCTGTGACACTCACACTGACTCACTGCTGCTTCTGAGTGTGCTCCTCCGTCAGGGACGACTTCTGTTTCAGGTTATAGACTCGTTAAGTGCTGCTAGTAGCTACTCTATTCTAGTAGTTACTAACATTTATTACATACTAGTCCCAGCCTCAATTCTAACATATTCAAGATGCATATTTTACCAGAAAACTCTTAAAAAATAAAAGTTCTTTGTTGCTATTGAAGATTCCATGATGAACCTTTAAAATCTGTGGCAACTTTCCATTACACAAAAGATTCTTTAGAGTAGAAAAAGAAAAAACTAAGAAAAAATGGGTTTTTTTTTAGAAAGGTTCTTAAGGGAACCAAAAATGGTTCTTCTATGGCATCACATTTTTAAGAGTGTATGTGCTTTTGTGAGTGGGCAAAAGTGGGTCATCGGGTTATAGACTTGTTAAGTGTTGCTAGTATTCTTCAGTTGCTATTCTAGTAGTTACTAGCATTCATTACCTACTAGTCCCAGCTTCAGTTATACACCACTATATTCAAGATGTAGGCTAATACATATTTTGAGCGGCAGAAAACTCTTAAAAATAAAGGTTCCTTATTGCTACTGAAGGGTCCATGATGAACCTTGAACATCTATAGAAACTTTCCATTACACAAAAAGTTCTTTAGAGTAGAAAGATCGCTTCAGATTTTTAAATTATCTTAAAACCATAAAAATGGTTCTTTAAGAACTGCTTTCTGAAAGGTTCTTTAGAGAACCAAAAATGGTTCTTCTATGAGATCACTGCGAAAGCACCTTTTTGGAATCTTGTTTTTAAAAGTGTATGTGCTTTACTCCTGTGGTGGGCAAAAATGGGACATCAGGTAAAATAAAAAAATAAAAAACTTTCATCGTTTTGCCTGACTTCATCAGTGGATAATGCTTCAACACCTAGAACATACTGTAGATCCAGGAGTAAATTAGATTTATCTCATTAATAAATCTCTGTAAAGAATACATATCGGCTGCAAAACTTTAACTGTGGTTTTAATGATGATTGTATGGTCAATTAATAATTTAATAACTATTTAATTATTTATGAAGCTTATGGACATTTGCTGTCTGATTGTAGATGAGATTATGTGTGGCAGTTACCGGTCTGATAACGCTGGTTTTATGTGGTTTCTAGTCTGGCCATGCCAGTCATTTAAGAACATTAGCTAGCCTGGATGATGGATATGAATCATATGATGGACTTCCAGCTCTTGGTAGATCTTGATCATTCTGGTTTAGAGCTAAACCACCTTGAGTCAATAATAAACCATCTGTCATGTTCCATAAAACAGCTTAAGTTTGTAAGACATTGTTTTTGTTTTTTGTTTTCAAAAGAGACAAAATAACTTTCTAACTTTTGCCACTTTTCAGAAGCAGAAATTTGCTATAACCATAGTAGGCATGAATCTTAAAACGTACAGTAATATTTCAGCAAAGACACTGGACAGAGATGCAGCACTTGTTTATAAGTTTATAAGTAATACTAGCTCAAACGTTCTCTTGAGAAAAAATGTTTTCACCGCTGTCAAAACAAGACAAAAGGAGAAATTCTGAGAGAAGGTGCATTAGGTCAAATTGTTATTTGTTTGCAGCCTCAATTTAAGTAGAAGGACAGCAAATGACATAAAACAAATGTGGTAGTTGTTTCCATGGAGACAAACATCTGGACTGATGGATTTCTGCTGGATTGGGTCTGTCAAGCCACATAACGAAGCATCAAAACCAGGTTTCTAGATATATGTTCAATGTTCAGACATTGTGCGCCACTGAGATTTTCTGTTAGACAGAGATTTTACTTTACATTTGAACAGAGTATTTTTTTTAAACTCCTTTATCATTTCAGATTTGTATAATGCATAACGCCCCCTTGTGGTAGAAAAAAGATGCTTTATCTTAAAGTATCTGCTCTTCACTTGTAATGAAGATGTATTACTTTCTGTAGCAGCCAGTGACTCGACATCTGTGAATCTGCTAAATGTCAGGCTTACGTAAGATGATGTATATTATACAGAAATGTTTTGCTGATGACACACACATACTGTAGACATGTTGATTTGGTCAGGAACCTCCACATGGGTCTCATTAGAAGCGAATCCTCAGTTAGGAGGAGCTGAGAGTGAACAGACTGCTGCTGACTGAGATTTGCTTACAAAGAATCCCAAAATAAGATAACCCACAGACGTCCTGCAGTCCTTGGTGCACCAGATTACATCTAAACTGGTTTACATAACTTACAAAAATGGGTAACACTTTTTTTTAAGGTGTCCTTGTTATGCATGTTACCTAACTCTAACACAAACCCTAATCCTAACCTAACCACATATTAAGTAAATGTAGTTAATATTACTTAGTCAGTACTTAAATGTATAATTACACTGTAATAAGGACACCTTAAATGAAAGTGCAACCCAAAAATGTAGTACTTGTAATTAGATTCTATTATGTTTTAAAATGTTCATAATCAGATTACAGTTAATTTTTTTTTTATAGATTACATGATTACAAATTATTCACAGAAAGGCAGTAAATTATAATTTATGAATTCTTTTTTCTCTTTTAAATTTTCCTTTCTAAAAATTCTACTGTGTCATATTGTTTAGCTTTCAATATTTACAATATGTGAATATTCAATATGTAATGTGCATTCATTTGCGATCCATGCTTCTGAATTTGGGGACAAAAGCACCTCTCAGGCAGCTACAGTATACTATGTATGAGACAATAAAGTTATTAAACACTGCTGATGTATAACTGACAAAAATATTTAAAACTGGAAGACTTGTCTTTGCTGTTTTCATATTTATTAATATTTCATGTGATGCAGAGATTCACAAATTTGTCAGCCCAATCCCTTTGACCTAAAATATTTACTTGAAGCCCCCCTGAGATTTAATAAAGTTAATATTTAAATAATTTAATAACACTCTGATGTTGCTGAGTGGTGACATTGCCATGCAGGTAAACAAATTAAATATTTCAAAAGTAAAAATGATATATTTTTTTTTTACCCCTGCAGTTCTTTCATTTACTCCAGTTTGGGAAGCCCTGGACTAAAGTAATGTTTAATGCATTTCATGATGTTAATGAGAAAGAATTCAATATTTTTTTCCTCTTTTTTTGTATACTTATAATCCCATTTAAATACATAAATCAAAAGTAATCTAAAAAAAAAAAGAAAAGTAGACTGAATGCATTGCCTAAAATTAGTAATCTACAGTAGATTAAATTACTGACTAAAATTAATTGCATCATGTAATTAGTAATCAGTAACTGACTACAATTTGTAAGTAATCTACCCTGCACTGCTCATAAATATGATCTTTCTGACATGACTTCAATGCACCATTAGAAAAATGCTTTGGTTCACCTTTAATATTGTCTGATGAAGTCATTCTTAAAACATTTACGAAAAAGTGTGTTTTTTCATTTGTTTATTTGACAAGCAGCAGAATCATGTTTGTCACCTCATATTTGTTTTTTATATCTTGAAAGTAAATGCAATTATCATTATACCGTTTTATTACAATAGTTCTTTGACTTTGATACATTAAAAAAGAATACACACAACAACTGCAAAGTGAGAAAAGAAAGCGTGGTTGTTTTTCGGCCGTTTCACCTGTTTTGCTCTATGTGATGCATTTCATTCTCTCGCTTTCTCTTGTACGATTACGTTTAAAAATGTATTATCCTTTTACGCTCGAGTAGCTATAGGCATTTTCTTTTTCCATAGACGCACTGGGCGTGGCACTGGTGATGTAAACAGCATAAAATCAGAATGGGGAGGGATGGGGGTGCTTTTGATGACTGTCCAGCTACTCGGAGGCCCTTTTTAACAAAGATGGAGGCACAGAGTCCCGATTCAATCCGATGGTTGAGTGCCGGAGCCAGCCAGAGCCGAAAATAAAAGACATGTTTACCGTTCACGCTTGACGGCATTTTCTTGTTTATTTTCTTTCATTAAATTAATATGTTTTTATGCGACATAGCTGTATTCATCCGCAGAGCTCTGACTTCGCTCGATGTACTGCTTGTCGATAAGAACCTCAATGCACTTCTTGATCATGCTGATACTCGGGTTGAATCTCGCTTTGGATTGGTTGATTACCTGCAAGAATAAGCACACACAAACAAAATTAGGCTGCTTATATTCGGGATAGCACACACTCATATTGCTGTTATCTTTTCTGCAGTATATAGGACGTGAGAAGACACGAGTAATAATGCTAAAAATTCAACTTTGCATCACAGGAATAAATGACATTTTACCATATATTCAAATAGAAAATAGTTATTTCAAATTGTATTATTATTTCACAATATCACTGTTTTTATTGTATTTCTGTTTGTATATTAAATAAATCCAGTCTTGGAGAGCAGAAAATACTTCATTAAAAACATATTTTATAATGTTTCATCATAACGTTTCATAATGTTTCCATGACAATTTCTATACAGGATGATAATTTCTATATTACTACATTTACTTAAATGAACATTTCCAGTGCTGGATGCTGATTGAGCAAAATATATATTTTATATTATATGTATATATATATATATATATATATATATATATATATATATATATGTGTGTGTGTGTGTGTGTGTGTGTGTGTATATATATATATATATATATATATATATATATATATATATGTATGTGTGTGTGTGTGTGTGTGTGTGTGTGTGTGTGTGTGTGTGTGTATATATATATATACACACACATATATACACACATATACACACACACACATACACAGTCATGGCCAAAAATATCAGCACCCTTGGTAAATATGATCAAAGAAGGCTGTGAAAATTATTCTGCATTGTTAATCCTTTTGATCTTTTATTTAAAAAAAATTCACAAAAATCTAACCTTTCATTGGATAATAAGAATTTAAAATGGGGGAAATATCATTATGAAATAAATGTTTTTCTCAAATACACATTGGACACAATTATTGGTACCCCTAGAAATTCGTATGAGTAAAATATCTCTGAAGTATATTCCCATTCATATTCACAATTTTGAGCACTCCAGGGTGATTATGAACATGAAATTATCCAGCCATGGCTTCCTGTTTCACAGAAATATAAATAGGAGGGAAAACAAAGCCCAAATTCCCTTAATCATCCATCACAATGAGAAAAACAAAATAATATATTTCTGATGTGCAGCAAAAGATAATTGAGCTTCACAAATTAGTGAAGTGGCTTTAAGAAAAGAGCTAGAGCAGTGAAAATTCCCATTTCCACCATCAGGGCAATAATTAAGAATTTCCAATCAACATAAAATGTTATGAAACTGCCTGGAAGAGGACGTGTGTCTATATTGTCCTAATGCACGGTGAGGAGGAGAGTTTGAGTGGCTAAAGACTCTCCAAGGACCACAGCTGGAGAATTGCAGGAAATAGTTGTGTCTCGGGGTCAGAAAACCTTAAAAAAATGTCAAACAGCACCTACATCAGCACATGTTGTTTGAGAGGGTTTCAAGAAAAATTCTCCTCGCTCATCCAAAAACAAACTCCAGCATATTCATTTATCAGACACGACTGGAACTTCAAATGGGACTGGCTTCTATGGTCAGATGAAACTAAAAAATGAGCTTTTTAGCAGCAAACACTCAAGATGGGTTTGGTGAACACAGGGATAAAAAGTACCCCATGTGCACAATGAAATATACTGCTGTATTTTTGATGTTGTGGGCCTATATTTCTGCTGGAGGTCCTGGACATCTTGTTTAGACACATGGCATCATGGATTCTATCAAATACCAACAGATAAAAAAATCAATAAGTGACTGACTCTGTTAGAAATCTTATAATGTGCCGTGTTTTGATCTTCCAACCGTACAATAATCCAAACACAAACCTCAAAATCAACACAAAAATGGGTCACTGAGCACAAAAGCAAGCTTCTGCTATGGCCATTCCAGTCCTCTGACCTGAACCCTATAGAAAATGAGTGGAGTGAACTGAAGAGAAGAAGCACCAACATGGAGCTGTGAATCTAAAGGGTCTGGAGTGATTCTGGATGAAGGAATGGTCTCTGATCTCTTGTCAGGTGTTCTCGAACCTCATCAGGCATTATAGGAGAACATTTAGAGCTGTTAAACTGGCAAATGGAGGTTTCAAAAAGTATTGAATAAAAGGGTGCCGTTAATTGTGGCCAATGTGTATTAGAGAAAAACATTTATTTCATAATGATATTTCCCCCCATTTTAAATCCTTATTATCCAATGAAAGGTTAGATTTTTATGAATTTTTTTTAAATAAAGGATCAAAAGTATTAACAATACAGATTAATTTTCACAGCCTTCTTTGATCTTATTTACCAAGGGTGCCAATAATTCTGATCACTACTGTGTGTGTGTGTGTATATATATATATATATATATATATATATATATATATATATATATATATATATATATATAGTAAAAATAAATAAATAAATGTGATTAATTGTATAATTAAAAAGAAACATAAATAATGTCACATTCTGTAAATATTACCTTATTTTTCAATGATTTAAAATGTATAATTGTATATATATATATATATATATATATATATATATATATATATATATATATATATATATATGTGTGTGTGTGTGTGTGTGTGTGTGTGTGTGTGTGTGTGTGTGTAATTTTTTTTTTCTCTGGACTTTTTCACAGATCCCCAGAACCCATCTTGGGACTCCACTTTTGTTTTATTTATTTATTTTTTAAATAAGTAGCATAAGTTAAATGTATACAGTTTGAAGTAGGTTGATGCTCTGATCATAACCTTACATTCAGATATATGTTCTATGCTTTCAGTCTCTGATTATAACCTTGATAATAATCTCTGGTTACAAGGACGTTCTTGAGAATTGATAAGAACTGTCTTGTCACGACTGACCCAGAAACTAAGGATTTTACTTTTTCAGCAAAGCTTGTGAACAGATTAAAGTTGCAGACTCTGTAATCCATATTTCCGCAGTAAGATCAGCCTTCCTGCACCACTGTGTTCTTGATTTACTGTATATATTACAATGAATAAATAAATGCTGGACAGGATAAATTGTTTAATAAACCAAAAAATTGAAAGGTTGAGCGCTGCCATTGTTATGAGCTGTTTTCTGGCTGAAGATGTGTTTGATGCTGTTTGTTCCAAAGCAATGAGAAGCACATGGACTGACAGAGAAATCCACACACAGTCACACAAACACTGGACAGCTGCAGGAAGAGCTGGAGCGCCAGCAGAAACTCACAGCTCATAATCAAATCTATTTCATAATTCACACCTGCGTTTGTCCTTCCATTTACGGTAAACAGCTGAATAAATGAATAAATGTTTTATGTCATTACCGCAGCTTTGACTAATCTGATCAATTTATTTTGATTAAATTACTTGTGGGTTTGCATGGAGTAATACTTCAGTTATGAAAGCCTGTTTAAGCCACAGCATAGAAAAAGGCAATTGTGACTTTTTATCTCACAATTCATACTTAAAAAAAAAAGTCTTGAGTTTATATCTCGCAATTCTGACTATTTTATTTTATTTTTTTGTGAAAACAAGTTTCCATATTTAGTTGAGCACCTGGAGAACACTTGTGGAATATCAGACTGGAAATGGTATTATGCAATTATTTCAAACTCATGTTTCTGATTTCCCTATATAGTTAAAAAACGTCATTGGTGCAATGTGTCAATGCGCAATGATAATACTGAACAGGATGAAACAGCAGAAGAACAAAATCTGCATGTAAAATTTGTAATTATAATGAAAAATTCAAATCAACTTTGAACAACGTTGAAATAGATCCCAAGAAAAAGTTGTCTATTTTAGGGTGATTATTTATCAAAAATATATATTTTTTAACATTATTTTTTGTTTGAATTGTGACTTTATTTTAAGAAAATAACTATTTTTATCACAAATTATCATTATTTTAATATAATAAATATTTTATTAATAATAATAATAATAATAATAATAATACATAAATCATTAAATTTGCAAGTAAACATCATTGTCGTATTTGCTGAGCTCAATTTAATTTCCAATATGCGGATTTTAATCAAATCTGGCCGGAAACAATGACTTTTGGTACTGTTACCACTGTATTGAGATTTTTTTTTTTTTTTTTCACATTTTTCCTCTCATATACTGCAAAGATCTTTAATGATCCCAAAACAGGCTTTTTTTTTTCTTTATGAAAAATCAATGAAAAATATATTTTTTCTTTTAATTTTGGGGTAAAATATGACTCAGATCACCCATGTGCACCATTCCCTCTTCATTCACTGTTCAGAAGAGACAAACAGTGTTCAGCTTGTCTGTGACTAGGGGAAAACAGTGTGAGTTCAGTGCCAAATGTGTGAGTGAGCAGTAAAAACAGTATCCATCACAGTTTTCTTGTGTAACAGGCCGTGTTGGCGGGCCGTCTGGTCCTCAGATGTGTTCTGACAGCAGTCTCTGTCAAAGTCTCTCATTCCTGACATTTCAGTTTCAGCTCTTATCTGCACGGGCTGGAATTTGCTTCCTGGTGTTCTCCACATCTGACTACTTGTGCACAGAGTCTGATCTCTGCATCAGGTACCACACACACACACACTCTCCTGTACACCTTACACACATGCTTTAGCGTCTTAAGCCACAAATTAAGCTTTGAAACTGAAAGGTTGCAGCATTAGCAGACGAGAACCTATCATCTCACCTCCTGTATGAGGGCGTTGTGTCTCAAGACTTTCCTGGCTTTCATAATCCTCACTATAGCAGCCTGTAAATACATTTTCCTGTCTTCATCCACGGCACTCCTCGTCTGTTCCAGCTCCTGACGCACACAAATAACATCACAGCGTTTATACGACTAGATATATAACGGGATCGACCCCTGACATCTGCTCAACATGGGCTGGGGGATTTGTCGGATTTTATAGATTAATTTGAATGTAACGTTTTGCCACAATTAATATGTTTTAAATCAAAGAATCACAGTCCTGAATAAAACCCTAAAATTAGACAAAATTAGTCAAATGCATTGTCCTAAGAAATATTTAGCATTTTTATTATTTTTAGTGCTGTCTAATGATTAATTGTGATTAATCACATCCAAAATAACAGTTTTTTGTTTACATAATATTTGTGTGTGTGTGTACTGTGTATATTTATTATGCATATATAAATACATACACATACAGTATATATTTTGAAAATATTTACATGTATATATTTATATTCATATAATTTATATATAAATATAAATATATTTAATATACAAACATAACATTTTTCTGAAATATATACATGCATGTGTGTGTATTTATACTTACATAATAAATATACACAGTACACACAGATATATTATGTAAACAAAAACTTATTTTGGAAGCAATTAATCACGATTAATCGCTTGACAACACTACTTATTTAATATTACTTCTATACATATAGGATATTTTCAAGACAAGTTTGTACAATATTTGTCTTCATATTTCAGGCATCTTTTCTGCAAAGATATTTTGAACTTATTTTTCATGCGTGCTGCACTCAGAATAGATCTTTAACCAGATTTTGCATGTTTTGAATGAAGAGAATGTTACTTGAATCATGATATAGTTATGTAAAGTTAACTAGTTAAACGTTAAAAAATATTGAAATGGTTTTCTTGAATTGGTCCAACAAAATGAGACTCCGTACCTGTGGCGTGTCCTTCTGCATCGATGTTGTGATCTTGAACTTTGTTCTTTTACTGGTGAAACTCATAATTAGGGAAAACGTGGATTCGGCTTCGATCTCCTCCTGGAGGAAAGGAGAAAGTGGGAGTCTAGTTATGATAAATCAATTAACAGTTTTATTAAAAGTCAAGCCACAGATGAAGCTGATTTACAAACACCTGTGGCCGCACTGATCTCAGACTTACTTTCTGCGAGTCGTGGCTGATCATCTTGACGTCCAGCAGGGATTTAATGGTCTTCTGGAGCTCCTTCTCGTTCATCTGCGTGCTGTCCTGCAGCTCTTTGTAGCTCACGGTCTCGCTGTTGTTGAACGCCAGCAGAACGGCCATCTGATAGGTGGTCACCACCGCCACGTAGGGCTTGGGCAGATAATTCATCTTTACCTCGCCTGACAGGAACAAGAAGCAGCGTAGTTAAAATATAACTTTTTGTAAACTTAAATACAAATAAAATGTTTGATTAAAAAAACTTGAATGAAAATTAGATGTTGCTTCCACCCTTTCTCTGGCCATTAGAATTAAATAGGCTGTTTTCGCAACTGCCCCTTTAGGACTTTAATATGTAAACAACCTCTGTTATTATTGGCTTATCATTTTGCATGTAAAATGAGCAGCAAAATCCTTTTATATAAATGTGGGCAGTCTTATGTTAATGTTTTTTCCAAATGGTTGTGATGTCAAAATAGTGGTGATTTCTAAATGTATTTAATAATTACTTATTACTTAATTATTTGGGGGGCTTTTCTCAGTTAATACTGATATATGCAATTAAATACAATTACTTATTTTTTTTTAGTCAGCATATCATGTAAAAAATAAATTTACTCCACTAACAGCCCTAATATTATATTTTTACAACTAAACCTAAACTAAATATCTAAACAGAATATTTTAAAAAATAATAGAAATGACAACTTAAACTAATATTAAAACTGAAACTATAAAAATAATATAAAAATAAAAAGGTAACACTTTACAAAAAGGTTTCATGTTTATCAAATACTATATTAGTTTATACACTAGAGAGAGTTTGCAGAGCTTTAAAGATGCTTAAATATAAGATTAAATTCTAATTTAACTGCTTTGGTCACCACATATAGATATTTCATATTTCAATTAGTTATTTCATAAACTTCACGACTTTACTATTAATCTAAAATGTGGACAGCTGTAATAATAAAGAACAAGTAGGTATGTTCAAACTGTTGGAATGTGAGGGTTCACACTGAACTCTGCTCACTGTAAGTGTGACTGTGTTCTGCTTGTCCTGCTGTGTTAACGGATTACTCAGGATATTTTGTCTCGGCTCAGTGTGATAATCTGACTCTTGCTGCTGAACCGTGCCATGGATTTGCTGCGGTTTTGTAGAAATACTAGATGCCGCTAATCAGACTTCCACAGCAGCAGCCAACAAACTTTATCACACGCATATCAGATTTATTTCTACTCCATCAACCTCTGCACCAAAATCAGCAATACAGATGGTGTAGGTGTAGTAAACAGAAATCAAATTAAGTGTAATATGCAAGTTCAATATACTAGATGTGTCAATTCAAAATTTATTCAGTATAAATAAAAAAAAAATACATAAATTACATTAAAAAAGCATTTAAATATTATAATATAATTAGTTAACTAATCAGGAGGCTTTCTCGTCTAATACTGATATATGTGATTAATTACAATTAATTAGATCAGCATATCCTGCAATTACTTTGGTTAAAATAAATAAAAATATATATATTAACATCCCTAATATTTACATATATCAGTTTGCCAGCATTGTAGGAAACTGTGCATCAAATAATACAATATTGGTGTTTTTAATCAATGCAGATTAATTCGAATAGGCAGTCTGAGAATCAGAAAAGGTGGTGATCAGAAGTTATTAAAAAAAGATTTTATTGACCTTAATCTTCCAAATGTACACTATCGTTCAAAAGTTTGGGGTCAGTAATATTATTTTTTATAAGTTAATACTTTCATTGAGCTTTGCCATCACATGAATAAATTTTAAAATACATTAAAATATAAAACAGTTATTTTAAATTGTTATAATTTTTAAATACTAATATGTCCAAATAAATGCAGAAAAAAATGCAAAAACAAAAAGCTGCAAAAATGTAAAATAAAAAAATAAAATAAAATAAAATAAAAATCTTTCCGACATCAAACTTTCGAAGTGTAGTGTATGTCTCTGTACTACCAACTTTACCTGTGCAGAGATAATGTAGCCAGGTCAACTTCCTTCCGCTGAAGTGCTGGTTATAAAACAATTCAAACTGCAGAAAGAAGACATCAGTTAAATCAGCATCATCTACATTCATAATAAAATGAAAGAGGATTTTACATGTTCAGCTCTCAGTACATGAAGAAAGCTTTGCTCTTGCCCCTAATCATGACAGATCGTGTTTTGGACAGAGCTTGTTGACAGGGCAGCTTACCATTTGTACACTTTTCTCCAGCTCCTGCGGGATGGCAAACGTGGAAGAGGGAACATGTGTGAGGGGCCACGCGCCTGCCTGAAACACATACGAGCACATGTCAACTTCCACAGTATTGTAGCTTTCCACTTATGACCATTTTTCACCCTTACGTTGACCCTTTTATATGTCAATGACCTCTGTTATTCTTGGATTACAATTTTGCATCAAAATGAGTTGCAAAATCCCTTGATATGTATAAATGTGGACAGTCGTATTTATTTAATTAGTTTTACAATTTAATAAATGACTTGATTATTGAAATAATTACTATACTATTGATATTGTTGTAATTATTTGCAGATGTGTGTGTGTGTGTGTGTGTACATTTACATTTAATAATTGTAATAATATAATAATAACCCTAACCCTAAATATATAATTGTTTAATTATGTATATAATTATTATTATATAATTACGACATAATTGATATTAAACTTCTGAATGTTTAAACTATGTATTCATTTAAAATTTATTATTAGAATTATAATTTTATTTTTTTAAATCAACATACAATGTAATTTATTTGACTATATGATTTGATTAAATAAAAATCCATTAACAGCCCTAATATTATAGACAAACTTACATGTTTCTGCAACTTTGTTTCAGTAAATTTGGTTTGGATTCTTTTCCTGTTTAAACTGCAAATCTGACCACTTACAAAAATAACACCACACACTTCTCAATATAGCATTCATATCCATAGCACAAATGTCTGAGACCCTATGTGGTAAAATAATTATCAATTATTGAAATAATATTTAAAAATGTTATTATATTTAAAAACAATATTTAATAAAACGCACACACACACACAAAAATACATATATACATACATACATACACACATACATATACATGTATACACATATATACACACATACAGTACTGTGCAAAAGTCTTAGGCCACTAGTATTTTCACCAACAAAAAAATGGTTTTAAATCGGTTATTTCTATCTTTTGCTGTAGCATGTCAGTTGGAAATATCAGTTTACAGTTTCCAAAAATTATTTTTGCCATTAATTGTAATAATGCAGTGATATTTTTGTATGCACAAGGAGTCTGACAACAGCCAGTGCTCCACACAGAGATCTGATCTGATCATCATCAGTCTGTCTGGAATGACATGAAAAAACAGAACAAACTGAGACAGACTAAATCTAGAAGAACTGTGGCAACGTCTCCAAGATGCTTCAAGAAACCTACCTGCAAAGCTACAGTACTGTTAAAAGTTTTAGGCAATTGTGTAAAAATGCTGTAAAATGAGGATGCTTTCAGAAATAATGGCATAAATAGATTATATTTATCAATTAACTTCTATTAATTAAATCAAATCAACATTTGGTATGACCACACTTTGAGTTCAAAACAGCTTTTGTCTGAGGTACACTTGCACATAGTTTTTCAGGGCGCTTTGCAGGTAGGTTTCTTGAAGCATCTTGGAGACGTTGCCACAGTTCTTCTAGATTTAGTTTGTCTCAGTTTGTTCTGTTTCTTCATGTCATTCCAGACAGACTGATGATGATCAGATCAGATCTCTGTGTGCAGCACTGGCTGTTGTCAGACTCCTTGTGCATACAAAAATCTCACTGCATTATTACAATTAATGGCAAAAATAATGTGTGGAAATGTAAACTGATATTTCCTACTGACACACTACAGGAAAAGATAGAAATAACTATAATTATATATATATATAATTAATAAAATAATTCCTTCTCTCTTACCTGTAATACATAAATCTGGAAGCTGATGCCCAGGTCCACAACAGTCTCCTGGGTTTTGATAAAGTTGTTGAATTTGTTGTTGAGGTCGGTGCTGACGCTCATATCAGTATACATTCTGTGCAGTTTGCTTGTGAATTCATAGCCACACGCTTGCTGCAAGGCAAAGGGCAGGGGAGGGAACCGAGAGCGAGAAAAACAATGAAAGGTCTGCTAGCTTTAATCACACGAAACCCTTCATCAGTCCCATCCGTGGTTTTACATAATGACAAAGCTGCGGCGCCCACAGCGAGCGAACACTTGATTATGGAGGATGAGTCACATCTGTGAACATTTTTACACACTTTTCAAGAAAGACGACTGTGTGAGAGACTTGCTGTACCTTCAGTTTGTTGATCATGGCTTCCTCTGAGTCCATTGATAATGAAAGTCCATGTATTAACCTCTTTGCAAGCATTCTGGCGTAAAACTAAGAATAAACAACAATTAGAGAAAAAAACAAGAAATTAGAAAGTACTGCCCACAAAATACTGAAAACACCACCCATACCAGACATGTAAATGTAAAAATGAGGTCAGATTCTGGTTTATGAGGTCAGACCCCATCTGACCTCATAAACCAGTTCAGTCACCAATAAACCTTTACATGATTTCCTTTTTAGCATGTTCAGAATTTGTTGTTTTAACATGTTAACATGCTGCTATAATTTAGCACATTGCACACAATGTTATCATGTTTTAGCAGTGTTATGTTTTAACATGTTATTAGAATGTTTCAATCATGTTTTAACATTTTCATAATGTGCTAACATGTTTTTCTACATGTTTCTAAGATGTTTTCTAACATTTTTATTTTAAAACATGCTGCTAACATGTTTTAGCACTGCTAAAATATTTTATCACATTGCTAGCATAATTCTAACATGTTAACACATCGTTACAATGTTTTACCATGTTTTTAGCATGTTTCTACCATGTTTTAGCATTTTCTTAATCTGTTAATGTTTTACATGTTAATAATATGTTGCTCACGTTTTAACACACTGCTAACATATTTCGGCATTTTGCTAACGTTTTAACATGTTATCATTCTGCTAGAATGTTTTAGCACACTGATAGCACAAGAATGCTAACATGTTTTAACATATTGTCACAATGTTTTACCATGTTACTAGGATGTTTCTAGCTAGCATGGTTCAACATGTTGTTAGCATATCACTTGTAAGTTTTAAAACATTTCTACTAAAACAATGCTTACGTTTTAACATATTGTTAACATGTTTTAGTATGTTACTAGCATGTTATAACATATGCTAACATTTTAACACTTTTGCTAATGTTTTAACATGTTGTTAACATATTATAGCCTACACATTATTATACTGTTCTATTATATACAAATATTTACTGCTAACATGTTTTAATACATTGCTAGCATTCTGTTAACATGTTTTAACAAGTTCCTAACTTGTTTCAGCATGTTGCTAGCATGTGTTTTAAGACGTTTAAAAGTTTTAAACACATATTGTTAAAACATGCTATAATGGGATGGGACATATGAAAATGTTTGGCCAATAGCTTTTAGCTTCCATCCCAAAACCAAACTTCTAGAGAAGCTGAAGCTAAAGCTAAAGATGTGGTCACAACCCCACTAAAGTCAGCCTGCAAACCAGCTACGACCAGCTAAAACCAGCCAACCAGTTTAGACTGGTTTCAGCTGTTTTGGCTTTTTTTTTTTTCTTCAGCAGGGTGGTTACCTGTTCTCCTTCTACCATACCTGTAGATAAATCAAGTCATGGCCTCACCTTCTGAAACACATCTTTGTCATCAATGTATTTGAAGACTGTGATGAAGCTGGTCAGTTTGTCCTCAACTTCATTCTCTGTCATTCCTTTCGCAGATTTCTTCAACAGATTGTCACAGTACTTAGCCAGCTGTGCCACAGCACGAGAAACACCGGGAAAGAGGAAAAGGAGTGTTAATGTTCTGACTGTGTGTGTTCATTAGGTTCATTCAGAGTTTATTCAGTCATCCTGATCTAATGTTGACAGTAGCTGTGGATAAATAGTGACTACACACCAGCTCAGGTGCTTTGCAGATGGATTTGGGCTCTCTGTAGTTCACTACTGAAGTCAAGGCCTGGAAGGGAAAGGAGCAATAAAATCACAAACCACAAACTCAAGTGTTTCTACAGCATTCTGATCCCAGATACCCCCTACTGGAGTAAAGGGAGAAGGGTGAAGTTGGTAAGGTGGGGATATGCGGGTGCTTAGTATATAATAATGTAACATAACATAACATAACATAACATAACATAACATAACATAACATAACATTATAGTTGTATTATATTACATATTAAAAATGTCCATAATTACATTAGTATTGTTTTGAAGTATTGATGTTTTACTATCATTATGCTATTTAATCTATTATAAAATATTACATATATTTATATATTATATATTATTCCCACAACTGCATTTGTATTGTTTCAAAGTATTGATGTTTTTACAATCATTATGTTACTTATATTACATTACATTATACTATATATAATTGCATTTGTGTTATTTTAAAAGTATTTAAGTTTTTACTATCATTATATATTATATTATATATTAAAAATTCATAATTGCACTTATATAATTTCAAAATACTGATGTTTTTACTACCATTCTGAAATATGGAAAAGAGTAATACACAGCTCAAAAAATTAAAGGAACACTTTGGGATATTGTTGACTGGGATATTGATCTGGTCAGTTAAGTAGCAGAGGGAGTTGTTAATCAGTTTCAGCTGCTTTGGTTTTAATGAAATTAACAACAGGTGCACTAGATGGGCAACGAGACGACCCCCAAAACAGGAATGGTTTTACAGGTGGAGGCCACTGACATTTTTTTCCCTACTCATCTTTTCTGACTGTTTTTCACTAGTTTTGCATTTGGCTAGGGTCAGTGTCACTACTGGTAGCATGAGGCGATACCTGGACCCTACAGAGATCCAACTCCTCCAGGATGGCATATCAATACGTGCCATAGCCAGAAGGTTTGCTGTGTCTCCCAGCACAGTCTCAAGGGCATAGAGGAGATTCCAGGAGACAAGCCGTTACTCAAGGAGAGATGGACAGGGCCTTAACCCATCAGCAGGACCGGTATCTGCTCCTTTGTGCAAGGAGGAACAGGATGAGCACTGCCAGAGCCATACAAAATGACCTCTAGCAGGCCACTGTTGTGAATGTCTCTGACCAAACAATCAGAAACACACTTCATGGGGTGGCCGGAGGGCCCGACTCTAGTCCTCTAGCGGGCCCTGTGCTCACTGTCCGGCACCGTGGAGCTCGATTGGCATTTGCCACCAGGTCTGCCACTGGTGCCCTGTGCTTTTCACTGATGAGAGCAGGTTCACCCTGAGCACAGGTGACAGATGTGAAAGGGTCTGGAGAAGCCGTGGATAACGTTATGCTGCCTATAACATCGTTCAGCATGACCGGTTTGGTGGTGGGTCAGTGATGGTCTGGGGAGGCATATCCATGGAGGGATGCACAGACCTCTACAGGCTAGACAATGGCACCCTGACTGCCATTAGGTATAGGGATGAAATAATTGGACCCATTGTCAGACCCTATGCTGGTGCAGTGGGTCCTGGGTTCCTGGTGCACGAAAATGCCGGAGAGTATGCAGGCAGTTCCTGGAGAATGAAGGAATTGATACCACTGAACGGGTTCACGCTCACCTGACCTAAATCCAATAGAACACCTCTGGGACATTATGTTTCAGTCCATTCGACGCCGCCAGGTTGCACCTCAGACTGTCCAGGATGCCCTGGAAATACCCCAGGACACCATCCGTCGTCTCATTAGGAGCATGCCTCAACCTTATCAGGCATGCATACAAGCACGTGGGGGCCATACAAACTACTGAATACCATTTTGAGTTGCTGCAATGAAATTTCAGCAAAATGGACTATCCTGCTGCATCATTTTCAGGGTGTCTTTTAATTCAGCCCTCTGTAGGTTGATAATATTCATTTCCATCAAACGATGTGGCATCCTTTCGTTCCTAACACATTACCCAGTCCATATCAGTATAGATATCTAGCATGATATTTTTCCCCATTGAGATCTGATGTGTTTAAAGTGTTCATTTAATGTTTTTGAGGGTATAATGAGTAAGTGCGTCTAAATGTTTGCTTGGTGCTGTATATACACTTATAAATCCTTTATAGACTGCGTTGAAATGAAAGTGTACCTTATCAAGCGCACTCATGAAGTGTTGGTCCCCATTCAACACTGTGTTAATCAACTGGACAAATTTACTATGAACCTCCAACACCGACTCCACAAACTGGGTTGGCATCTGCAGGACAAAGATCAGAGAAAAACATCTGAGTGCACTGCAATTAATGCTATATACAAATAACTCTGTACATAAAGCTGTTTATTTAGCTGTACATCATTTTTAGACACTTACGTTTTCCTGAGAGAGGTTACTGGTGGCTCTGAGACCCTCATCATGTATGTGGACCTGGAGCTCTTGGATCATGTGAGGTAAGCCGCTGGACACGGCCCGCAGTAGCGTGTACATATTCGCCATATCTAAAACCAAACAAACCATCAGGACGTCCTACAGTTATAACATGCCAACTGAGAGACATACGTACAAACATAAATCCAAAAGCCGAAAGTAAAGGTTATAAGTGTAACTAAAGTGCTGACCGTCTCTCTTTTCCTGTCTGATGATATTTTGACACTCTCCGTGCAGGAACTGCAGGTGATCGGCCACCATCCTCTGCTGACATTCATGGATGACTTTGGCGTAAGAGCTGGGGTGCAGATACTTCCGACATCTCACCTCCTCGTCTTTCAACCGGCCTAAAACCTGCAGAATCAGAGAACATCAGCCACTTGCCAGCAGAGTAAATTAGGCTTCCTTTATATCACACGATATCAAATGCGAAATAGACTGAATGATCAAATAAAGTCAGAAACATGTTTACGTAATCATTCAAAATGCAAAAGATGGTGATGGACAGGTTATGCAGCTAAACGGTTACAGCATCTCACCTTCTCCATATACTGGGAGCAGTTGGACTCCTGCAGTAGATTGGAGGCTTCCTGTTTGTAATACTCTCCGGTTTTTGTCAGGAACGGCCCCTCAAAGATTTCCTGATAAAACTGGGTAAAGGGAAAAAGAGGGTGTGGCCTTCAAATGAGATGCATGACTGCTGATACACAAACTCTAAGCATGTAAATATGTACACAAATGTTTGCGGTCTGTAAGATGCTTTTGAAAAAGTCTCTAATGCTCACCAAGGCTGCATTTATGTGATCAAAAATACAGTAAAAACAGTAATATTGTGAAATATGATTACCATTTCAAATAGCTGTTTTCTATGTGAATATCTGTTAAAATGTAATTTATTTCTGTGATCAAAGCTGAATTTTCAGCATCATTACTTCAGTCTTCAATGTCACATGATGCTTCAGAAATCATTCTGTTATGCTGATTTGCTGCTCAAGAAACATCTCTGATTATTATAAATGTTGAAAACGGTTGCACTGCTTTATATTTTTGTGGAAACTGAGATGCAATCTTTACTGTCACTTTTGATCATGATGCATGCTTGCTGAATTAAAAAAATTACTTTTTCTTTCAAAAAAAAAAAAAATCTGACGCAAACTATTGAACAGTAGTGTGCTAGAAGTGTTTCATGAAGAAGTTTCATGATTGCACAAACTAACAAAAAACAAAATTGATCAATTACACATTAAAAAGTACCTAAACAGAGACACTCACCTTTAGAGGGAACTTTTTCTTGTACTGTTCAACATGAACAAAGGAGTTGATAACCCCATGGATTACTTTCTGATTTGGGTCCTCCCCACATCGGTCGCTATGGAAACAACATTGAAAATGAATAAATCTGCAAATGTATCCTCAAACATTGTACACTGGAATATAATCAATAAAACTGAGCTTGGGTGGCCAGGCAACCATCTTGTGCCAGAGATAATCAATTATTTTGTTTTAGTTTGTAAAACCAAACCATAAATGCTTTTTCAGTAATACAAAACAGAAATAACAAGCAAATGGACAGGATGGTTTAAAAGCATAAACGTGAAGCTTGTATTTTTCTAAAGCACTTGTTTGAGCTACAGTACAAATTAAATATTTTCCATAATTCATTACTATCCCTTTAAGCCAGTGTTAGATGATTATCTAAACTCTTAAATTAGATTTAAACAATTTAAATATCCAATATTGTTTGAAAAGAAAAGATTTTTATCTTTAATTTTTGTTTATTTGTTATTGAAATTTTATCTTTTTAATTTCATTTAATTAAATTTTTATTATCAATTTTACTGAAATTAATAAAAATGTTCTGGATTAAAGTATCTAACCTGAAAACACTCCTTTTGTTTTAAAGTTTAACTTACTTCTTGATCTCTTTCAGAAGCATCCCGATCAGCATCGGCTGAAGGGGCTCAATCATTAACTTCCGCCACATGTCAAGTGCAAGCTAAAAACAACAACAAAAATACTTACAAACCATTATACTGTTTATGAAAGAATAAACATAATATCCATTAATATCCAATCTGTTTACATCCAAAAAAAAAGTTCATATGCCAACAGCTTGTGTCATAAGATACTGGTTATAAAACCATGCATACCTCTCCGATCTCCATTAAGGGCTCATTCATATCCACTCCTCCATATCCATACTGCAGGTCTGCTTCGGTCAGCTTGTTCTTCTTAATAAACTGTGTGTTAAGGTACCTGAGGGATATTCATGAAAACACTCATTAAAAAAAATCAGTTGCTATTATCTTAGATGAATAAGTGTGTGTGTTGATGCACAATAAAGCCACAGCTGACGTCAGTTCAATAGCTGCTTGTTTTCTCAGCTGACCAAGAGCAGCGGGACAGTGATGGGGTTCAGTCCAGCATAGTGAAATCAAGCAGAAACTGACCAAAGCCCTAGGCGAGGCCGAGGTCTGCGTGCCAGAGAAACAATACCTTGTGCACTCAAAGTAGTGCATGAGAGTGAACCGTCAGAACCAGTAATAATGAAATGTATGATTTCAAGTAAAATATAAAAGCAAACAAAAAAAGTATTATTGTGAAATATCCCTCAATCAACAGTATTAAAGTCTAGTAAGTGTATGTTCACAATGGCATTCTAATGCACTCTTACCAAGAATGTATTATGTATACTGTGCACTGCATGTACAGAATAACCGGATTACCTCCTATTACATTTGCCAAAATGTGCAGAATACAACAGGCACACTTCAGGGAATACTGTATCCCACAGTGCAATGCTTCACTTGCCATTTCAAAGGTTCCTAATGAACCAAAAGCAACATCAACTGTAATTTTAATTTCTCTTTAGTGGCATATTTGTTTGTTCAATCAAAAGTTCACACAATTTTACACAAAACTAGATTAAGGACTGAAAAACTACTCTATTACTATAAGTATTTATCTCTGATATGACAACTAGATTGAACTACCACTCAAATGTTTGGGATCAGTAAGACTTTTTTTTAAAGAAATTAATACTTTTATTCAGCAAGGAAGCATTAAATTGAAAAAACAAAACAAAAACATTTATCATGTTTCAAAAGCAAATCAGCATATTAGAATGATTTCTGAAGGATCATATGACACTGAAGACTGGAGTAATGATGCTGAAAATTCAGCTTTACATCACAGGAATATATTACTTTTTACAATATATTAAACTAGAAAAGTGATATTTTAAATTGCAATAATATTTCACAATATTATTGTTTTACTGTTTTTTCTTCTTCATCAAATAAATGCAGGCTTGGTGAGCGGAATAGACTTCTTTCAAAAATATTAAAAATTTTACAGACCCCAAACTTCTGCATGGTAGTGTGTACTAAATACTAATATACTATAGGTGTTATGTTACTAGTTAACTGACTTTCTTAAACTAAGGTTAAACATAAAATATCAATCATCTAATTCTTTGACATCCACTCAATCAAGATAGAAACACTTTTAGGCCATTCTTAAATAAGCATTAACCATTCAAGTACCACACCAGCATTAACACAAACACCATTTACCAACCAAAAAACTCTAAAGTCAGTGCAATTTTGCAAGCAAAATTAAAAGTGAACTAGCCGTACCAAACAGAATTGCAAAAATGCAAGTTTTCCAAACACTCCTCATGAACTGCTTATGTGTAGTTGTCTCTGCAAATTAAAGGGACAGTTCACCCAAAAATGACCGCTCTGTCATCATTTACTCATCAAGCTGTTGAGTTTCTTTCTTCTGTTGAACACAAAAGAAGATATTTTGAAGAATGCTGGTAACCAAACTGTTTCAGTTACCATTGACTTCCATAGTATTTTTTCCAAACTGCTCGGCTAACAACATTCTTCAAAATATCTTTTGTGTCCAACAGAAGAAACTCAAACAGGTTCGGAACAACTTGAAGGTAAGTAAATGATGACAGAACTTTAATTTTTGGATGAACTCCCCACTTTAAACTTGGCAAGGAGAATTGTAACACTGAAAAATATTGCACACATCATCTTTAATTTCCACAAGAGTTCCCTCTGCTACAGTAGCTAAACTTACCTGTATAAGCAATCCATGTACTCAGCACCTTTGCTGTATTCCTCCCAGTATCTGTGATACATCACCAAAACCTTCTCCTCAGACTCCAGGACTCTCTGTAAGACACACACTGCAATGACGCAACATATCCACAGTTAAACCATGACGACACTGACCTGAGCCACGAGCATTGCCTCTTCTTACCTTGAACAACTGACGCACGTGATTTTCCAGAAACACCTTTGTCTCAGTATACAGTTTTTCCCCTAAAGGCTCTGGATACGCAACACACAGCGCATAAATGTCACTAAAACTCACGTTAAGGAGATTTTAATGAAGGATACATGAAGTTACACTACTGTTCAAAAGTTTGAGGTCAAGAAGATTCCATAAAAACTTACAATTTAAAAGAACTCTTTTCTTATTTATTCCTGTGACGCAGCGTTGAATTTTCAGTCTCATTACTTCAGTCTTCAGTGTCACATGATCCTTCAGAAATCATTCTAATATACTGATTTGCTGCTCAAGGAACATTTCTGATTATTATCTTTACTATAATGATTCTTTGATGAATAGAAAGTTCAAAGAACAGAATTTATTTGAAAAAGAACCTTCTGTAATATTTTAAATGTCTTTACTGTCACTTTTGATTACTTTAATGCATCCTTGCTGAGTATTAATTTCTTTTAAAATCTTACTGACCCCAAATTTCTGAGTGGTGATGTACATATAAAGTAGAAAGAAACAAAAACAAAACAAATATGCCTTTGCTCACTCATAAAAAGTTTTTTTTAAACAATCTGATTACAAGAAACAGGAAAAAGAAAAGGGGAAAAAAAAGAGGAAGCAACAGTGTCATTGCACATCTTCTAAATCAGGACAGATGTGTCTCTATTAGAGCTGGATTCATCTCAGCGCAGGATACGAGAAGCGGTCGTTCCATGTTGCTCTCTCCACGTAATCAAGCATCACCACCGCTCTGATTGTCGTCAGGAGCTTGTTCCACGTCTCATCGAAATCCACCACCCGCGGTTTTAAGGACATGGTGCGTGGCTTCGGCTTTAACTGTCGGAAGAAGACATGAAAACACGGGTGACAATCAATTCAGTACAGCATTAGTGTTCTTATTGTTAACTTAAACTATTAACAATAAAAAACTGAAACAACCCCAAAATAAACTGTAATAAGTTAACGTTGAAGTACTAAATGTACTAAAAGTAAAATCAATTGAAAGCTAAGCTAATGAGAAAAGCACATAACAAAAGAAATTACCAAAACTTAAAATGAAAACTAAAAAATATATATAAAAATACAAGCTAATTAAAAAATATAGGGGTCAAAGATGAAAAGGGGTTTTTAAGCATCAAAACAAACTAAAATTTAATACAGCTTTAAATTTTGTTTTTCTCTCCATACATTAGAATGGGTTTAATTGTATTTTTTTCTAAGCAAAAAATAATGACTATCATATACCAAAAAAAAAAAAAAAACACACCAAAATATCTTATCAGGCATATTTAGATCAAGAAGCATTAGATGACATTAAAAGGCTTCATTTAAGGATCACAGTGCAGCCCCTAAAACACTTTAGTTTTACCCATCTGTCAGCAAGACATTTTCAATCATTTAAAATAGAATAAAATTTAGTATGATCATTTTTTCTTTTCTTTTATACTTTTTTCTTTTATATTAAGTATTTTGTTTCATTTTTACATAAATATATCTGTAACTCTGAAGGATGTTTGAACATTATTTCACCCATATTTTGACATTTTATTTTAGCAAACACAAATGCATATAAATTCACTTTTGTAAATTTTATTTGATGCAGACACCAAAATGGGATGCCTCACCTTTGACCCATAAACAAATACATTAATAGTATATAAATAACACAGAATCCATGTATTTCCATGACTTCTGTGAGTTGAACTGCATGGATAATTAAAAGCATTTTATAGAGATTGCTCATAGAAATAGACTGTGTGAAGTTCAAGTAAACAATGAGTGCAAATTTTTGATTTCTGCAATCTCGTCTTATTTTTTTTATGCATGGTATAACTGTATTTTATATAAACCTCCCCGTTCTCAATATTTCAGCACTGGTATCTCCCAATACTTGTGTATATGGTGTGTGTGATTTCATTTGACAGCTCTGTCTGGAAGAGTTAGAAACCACCACAAACCCAGCACCAAACCTCACTAACAACAACACCTTCAATGAGAAACTAACTATTAGAGTAACTGATGCCTTAGTAAAGACAGATCAGCAAAGATCAGCTTACTTCAGAGGTTCATAACCTCAGTGTCAACATCCAATACAGCTGTCAAACCACATCCAAGTATAAATATCACCTGATTTACACAGAAATGTCTCCGTAATCAGTCAAAGCAAGTGAGTTTAGATCTCCAACAAACCCACATCACAAATACTTGATCTAAAAGAGAGTCACCCCCAAACTGCAGAGGCCTAGTTACACATATCCATGACATAACTACATGAAAACAGAGGCTGCTGGGTACTTATAAGCACACGTGATTGAATAACAGCCGTGTATTGTGGTAAACAAACACACACACGCGCATGTTTACAAGAGATCGGTGTGTGTTTGTGACAGAAACACAGAAACCAGAAGCTAGCGTCTGTGCTAGCAGGAGCGCTGCTCATTCACACACACACCTGAGATTGAGAAAGCCCTGCTGAGCTGCGAGTCTCTGGCGGTCAGGAGGCTCGGGTGTGCCGGCTCTGGGTGTGCTGTCCGCGGGTCAGTGTGTCACAGCTGCGGGTCTGAAGAGAAGCTGTCAGAACGCTGGAGTCCTCTCTCTCTCCTTCTACACCTCTGCCATTGCCTCTCGCGGACTGCACCACTGCGTCAGCTGGAGGGGTGGACCAGGGCGGTTAAGGATGGAGATAGTTATTAGAGCCTTTAATCTATGTGAGACGCTTAATATAGGTTAATGTAAGACTTTATATAGATGTTATGTATGAATGGGGTATGTTGTGCATAAAACGAATGATAATAATGTATGGAAGCTTTTACCGGACTCCCCTTTTTATTGGTGGTATGACCGAGAAGTACGGCAGCTGTTGGCGGACATTAGTCGTGACAGAAGAGGTGTGAGATGAGATGGCATCATGGACTCGATTTTAGAGAAGAAATTTAGTAATTCTGATTCCTCCTAATGATCCCAGGTCCTTAACAGTTGCATTAACGATCACTTTTTCAGAAAGAAAAATGTTCGAAAAATACTTGCTTTTTGCATTTACTCTACTCATCAAGTCTGTTGCCAAATGACAACTAAACAAATAGCCTATAACTAACCAGAAATAGATTTAATTCCGTCAAAAGGTCTTTATAATGGCTTTTCACATGAATTCATATTCCTTTAATAGGCCTATGTGTGGCCTTCTAACCTTAAAAACTGAACTGTTGTTTAAACTCAATTGTGCAATGTTTTGTAGAACACAAAGATACAACACAATAATAATTTTATCAGCCAAGGTTACACTGCTTTTGTGATAAGATGAGAATAAAAATAATAATAAGATGAGAATAAAAATACACACATATATAAATATAAATAGACAAAAATAGAAAAAATAAATTTTATGTACAGATGTGCTATAGATGATAGAATAGGAATAGAACAGAGTGAGATGCGGGGATGTACTAGGATGTAGGTGGTAACAAATAAATATAAGGTTATTGCACATATCTTTATTGCACAATGTGGGGAACATTTAACTGTTCATAAGGTGGAATGCCTGGGGGAAGAAACTGTTCTTGTGCCTGGCTGTCCTGGTATTTGGGGCTCTGTAGCGCCGGCCAGATGGCAAAAGTTCAAAAAGGGGATGGCTTGGATGTGAGGGATCCAGAGTGATTTTCTGAGCCCTTTTCCTCACTCTGGAAGAGTACAGTTCTTGAAGGGTGGGCAGGGGAGCACCAATAATCCTTTCAGCAGACCGAACCATTCTCTGTAGTCTTCTGATGTCTGATTTTGTAGCTAAGCCAAACCAGACAGTTACTGATGTGCACAGAACAGACTCAATGACGGCTCAGTAGAACTGTTTCAGCAGCTCCTGTGGCAGGTTGAACTTCCTCAGCTGGCGAAGCAAGTACAGCCTTTGTTGGGCCTTTTTTACAATGGAGTCGATGTGAGTGTCCCACTTCAGGTCCTGAGAGATGGTGGTTCCCAGTGTTGTGTGGGAATATACAAATGTTCTCTTATGAATATGTTTTATTATTTTTTCATATATGTATTTGGCTATGATTTACAATTTCTGAATATTATATTACATTTTTATAGGAGTATTCAGTTATACTCATTTATATCTTCTAGAATACTCCTTGAAGTTTAATTTAGGTCATCCAGTACCTGGTGCATTTTGTTTTCCTTCATTTGACAAAACAACGGTCTACGTAATATATATTTTTCCTTCGTTTAACATATAAAAGGTACATCTTGTTATGTTAATGATGTCTGAACCGAATGATGGAAACTTTGCAAGGTATTTTTATATATGCACGGATGTTGCTCGGTTTGTCTTTAATTTTCTTGGTATTAAGCACTCCCTTCCAAGTTGAAATGATATTTAGCCTAGTGATATTTGAAGATTTGCAGAGCTTGCTGTTTCTGCTCAAAGAGTGTAAAAACCACAACAACCTCCTTTAACATGTCAAGTTGACCTCGCTTTGACATTATCTAGATGGGGAGGGGGAAATATTAAGTAGACGTAATGGATTAAATCGTTTGATATTTATCGATCAGACGAGAACATTGTCGATCAGACGAGAACATTCCATGACCTATGACGTTGTAAGAAGATGTACAGTGGGTACGGAAAGTATTCAGACCCCCTTAAATTTTTCACTCTTTGTTATATTGCAGCCATTTGCTAAAATCATTTAAGTTATTTTTTTTTTCCTCATTAATGTACACACAGCACCCCATATTGACAGAAAAACACAGAATTGTTGACATTTTTGCAGATTTATTAAAAAAGAAAAACTGAAATATCACATGGTCCTAAGTATTCAGACCCTTTGCTGTGACACTCATATATTTAACTCAGGTGCTGTCCATTTCTTCTGATCATCCTTGAGATGGTTCTACACCTTCATTTGAGTCCAGCTGTGTTTGATTATACTGATTGGACTTGATTAGGAAAGCCACACACCTGTCTATATAAGACCTTACAGCTCACAGTGCATGTCAGAGCAAATGAGAATCATGAGGTCAAAGGAACTGCCTGAAGAGCTCAGAGACAGAATTGTGGCAAGGCACAGATCTGGCCAAGGCTACAAAAAAATTTCTGCTGCACTTAAGGTTCCTAAGAGCACAGTGGCCTCCATAATCCTTAAATGGAAGACGTTTGGGACGACCAGAACCCTTCCTAGAGCTGGCCGTCCGGCCAAACTGAGCTATCGGGGGAGAAGAGCCTTGGTGAGAGAGGTAAAGAAGAACCCAAAGATCACTGTGGCTGAGCTCCAGAGATGCAGTCAGGAGATGGGAGAAAGTTGTAGAACGTCAACCATCACTGCAGCCCTCCACCAGTCGGGGCTTTATGGCAGAGTGGCCCGACGGAAGCCTCTCCTCAGTGCAAGACACATGAAAGCCCCCATGAAGGACTCCAAGATGGTGAAATAAGATTCTCTGGTCTGATGAGACCAAGATAGAACTTTTTGGCCTTAATTCTAAGCGGTATGTGTGGAGAAAACCAGGCACTGCTCATCACCTGTCCAATACAGTCCCAACAGTGAAGCATGGTGGTGGCAGCATCATGCTGTGGGGGTGTTTTTCAGCTGCAGGGACAGGACGACTGGTTGCAATCGAGGGAAAGATGAATGCGGCCAAGTACAGGGATATCCTGGACGAAAACCTTCTCCAGAGTGCTCAGGACCTCAGACTGGGCTGAAGGTTTACCTTCCAACAAGACAATGACCCTAAGCACACAGCTTAAATAACGAAGGAGTGGTTTCACAACAACTCCGTGACTGTTCTTGAATGGCCCAGCCAGAGCCCTGACTTAAACCCAATTGAGCATCTCTGGAGAGACCTAAAAATGGCTTTCCACCAACGTTTACCATCCAACCTGACAGAACTGGAGAGGATCTGCAAGGAGGAATGGCAGACGATCCCCAAATCCAGGTGTGAAAAACTTGTTGCATCTTTCCCAAAAAGACTCATGGCTGTATTAGATCAAAAGGGTGCTTCTACTAAATACTGAGCAAAGGGTCTGAATACTTAGGACCATGTAATATTTCAGTTTTTCTTTTTTAATAAATCTGCAAAAATGTCAACAATTCTGTGTTTTTCTGTCAATATGGGGTGCTGTGTGTACATTAATGAGGAAAAAAATGAACTTAAATGATTTTAGCAAATGCCTGTAATATAACAAAGAGTGAAAAATTTAAGGGGGTCTGATTACTTTCCGTACCCACTGTAAGTCTCTAGCCTATTTAATATCCCTCCAATTGGCATCTTTAATCTTTTCCTTCTGTTTGCATGCATCTCTCGGCTCTTGAATATTACTATACTCAGATCAGATTACTCAGACTTTTATCTTAGTTTTAGCAGAATATGTTCAGTTTGAATATTGTATCTATTTTTAATCTTTTCCTTTCATTTCCATATTTTATATTTAATCATTTGTAATCTTTATCACTTATACTTATGATAATTTATTTTTAATAAACTACACTTTTACGTAAAGACTTTGTCTGCCTGGATCTCTTCTCAGTGCATCACCAGGAATCTGAATGTCTCCACTGCAGCCACAGTGCTGTTCATGATGGTGAGTGTGGGGAGTGCCGGGAGGTTTCTCCTTAAGTCTATGATCATCTCCACTGTTTTGAGCGTGTTGAGCTGCAGGTTAAGACTGCACCAGACAGCCAACTTCTCAACCTCTTGTCTGTAAGCAGAGTCATCACCGTCCTGAATGAGGCCGATAAGTGTGGTGTCATCTGCAAACTTCAGGAGCTTGACAGAGGGGTCTTTAGAGGTGCAATCGTTGGTGTACAGAGAGAAGAGCAGTGGGGAGAGGACGCAACCCTGAGGTGCACCAGTGTTGGTGGAGCGGCTGTTTGACATGAATTTCCCCAGTCTTTCTAGCTGCTGCCTGTCTGTCAGAAAGCTGGTGATCCACTGACAGATAGAGCTAGGGACAGAGAGCTGGGTTAGTTTGGTCTGGAGGAGTGTTGGGATGATGGTGTTGAAGGCCGAACTGAAGTCCACAAACAGGATCCTCACATAAGTCCCTGATTTATCCAGATGCTGCAGGATGAAGTGCAGTCCCATGTTGACTGCATCATCCACAGACCTGTTTGCTCGGTAAGCAAACTGCAGGGGGTCCAGTAAGGGTCCAGTGATGTCCTTCAGATAAGCCAGAACCAATTTTTCAAATGACTTCATGAGGACAGACGTTAGAGCCACAGGTCTGTAGTCGTTAAGTCCTGTTATCCTGTTATCTATAACTCCATCAAAAACAGCCAGAAACCTTGGAGTTGCAATTGATGATCAGCTGACTTTCTCAGACCGTGTTAGAACTGCCCAGATCTGCAGATTTGCTTTATACAACATCGGGAAGATCAGGCCCTTTCTTTCTGAACATGCTTCACAACTCCTTGTTCAAGCTCTTGTTCTGTCCAAGCTGGACTATGGCAGTGCTTTCTTGGCAGGTCTTCCAGCCAGTTCTATCAAGCCTCTGCAATTAATCCAGAACGTGGCAGCAAGATTAGTCTTTAACGAGCTCAAAAGAACACGTCACACCTCTGTTTATCAGTTTGCACTGGCTACCAATAGCTGCTCGCATAAAATTCAAGGCATTAATGTTTGCCTACAAAACCACCACTGGCTCTGCACCCTTTACCTAAACTCATTACTTCAGACTTATGTGCTCTCTAGATGTTTGCGTTCTGCAAGTAAATGGTGCATTATTTTGCCATCCACAAAACCACAAAATCACTTACACAGACTTTTACATTAAATTTTCCCTCCTGGTGGAATGACCTGCCCAATCCAGCTCAACTCAATCCAGCAGCTGAGTCCTATCTTTAAGAATCAGCTAAAAACACATCTCTTCCATCTATTCTTGACCCTCTAAATCTAGCACTCTCTATTTCTATTATATCTAACTGTTTTCTTTTTATTAAAAAAACAACCCTCTAACATTAGCATTCTCTATTTTTATTTTCTATATCTACTTGTTTTATTTTTAATTATTATGAAAAAATAATAATAACTTGACCCTCTATAGCTCTATTTCTTTTCTATCTACTTTTTATTCTTTTTATTTATTATAATAATAAAAAAAAAAACTTGCAAACCGGGACTTGACACGGCCGTAACATATTATTGCTCTTTTGTTGGTTGTGATTGCCTCTATTGTCCTCATCTGCATGTTGCTTTGGATAAAAGTGTCTGCTAAATGCATATGATTTGTGCACTATACTCATATGTCATTTTAGCCATTTTTTTTAAAGATATATATATATATTTTTTTTTTTTTGGCATTTATTGCCTTTTATTAGGACAGGACACTAATTTAGACAGGAAGTGAAGTGGGAGAGAGAGGGGACGGGATTCAAACTCGGGATGCCTGAAGCACAACGGTGCTGTACGTTGGCGGCCCACTGCCCACGAGGCTATTTGCACCGAGAGCCTGATGTTTATTTAATCATCTAATTTCTTTTTAATTGTACAAATTTTAATAAGATGTATATTAATAACTGTAGCCAGCAGCTATCACTCTGCAGCTCTCGCCTAGTTGCCCACTGAAGCTAAGTAGGGTTGAGCCTGGTCAGTACCTGGATGGGAGACCTCCTGGGAAAACTAAGTTGCTGCTGAAAGCAAGTACACTCTTAAAAATAAAGGTGCTTCACGATGTCATAGAAGAACCTTTTTTGTCTAAATGGTTCCACAAAGAACCTTTAACATCCGAAGAAACTTTCTGTTTCACAAAAGGTTATTTTTGGCGAAAGAAGGTTCTTCAGATTATAAAAAGGTAAGAAAGAGATGGTTCTTTGTGGAACCAAAAATGCTTCTTCTATGGTATCGCTGTGAAGAACCTTTTAATCACCTTTATTTTTAAGAGTGCCTGCAGGAAAGTAATGGGAGTTACCAGATTGGGGCGTTTTTAGGCCATGTTACCTGATTGGCTGACTTCATAGTGACGGTAGGTTTAGGGGTGGGGTCGGGTATAGGGGGATCATTTTCTTTGCATGATTTAGAAACACCCAGCAGTTTGAAAACACCCACAAAGCCAGAAACGCCCATTTTTGCTCTGCAGAGACCTCAATCTCGCTGGAAGAGGTGTTGACGGGGACACTATACTGTCATTAAGCACCGTCCTTTGGATGAGACATTAAACTGAGGTCCTGACTCTCTGTGGTCGTTAAAAATCCCAGGATGTCTTTCAAAAAGAGTAGAGGTGTGACCTCGGCATCCTGGCCAAACCATCCCCATATCTGCTGACTGGCTTCATCACTCTGTCTCCTCTCCACCAGTAAGCTGGTGTGTAGTGGGCTTTCTTGTCCCTGTGGATGCTGCACACTGGTGGTGGACGAGGAGATCCCCCTCACAATGTAAAGCGCTTTGAGTGCTTAGAAATGCGCTATATAAATGTAATGAATTGTTCCCTTAATATGGCCATTTGCAATGCACAAATGCTACACAGAACAAATTGTCATATTACTGAAGACAACATGTTAGAAAAAGTAAAGAAATCAAATAATGTTTGGTCTGCAGGTGCTGGCTGGTGTCAGGTTATATGAAAATATGCTGTCTGTATGATTACTTATGCTTAGAGTTTTGTTTTATTATTCATACCACGGCACTAACAAAGTGTGTCCTTATAGAAATATTAAACCATATATATATATATATATATATATATATATATATATATATATATATATATATACATATATATATATATATATATATATATGTGTGTGTGTGTGTGTGTGTGTATGTGTGTGTGTGTGTACGCATATATATATATATACCATTCTGCTCTCTAGTCTATTGTTTTTGCTCTCAGGTCTCTGTTGGATGGAGGAGGCGGCTGTCCATCATCATTAAGGGCGTCGTTTCTGCAGCCAATCCGGTGCTGCCCTGCTGATTAAAGGTCTCTCGGCGTGCCGCGTTGAGAGAGGGGGGAGCTCAGTGTGTGTGTTCAGATATTTGAGTTACCCGTGTTAGTGTTGTAGTTATGCATTGTATATAGCTCACACCCTGATTAGTGGCTTCGGCTTGAGGAAATTAAAACATTCAGTACAATCTCCACCATCACAGCAATATTAATAACTAAATGTTACACTCTAAAAAATGCTGGGTTGTTTTAACCCAATTTTGGGTCAAATATGGACTAACCCAACTTTTGAGTTAAAAATTTAATGTAAAAATTTAACCCAACAGCTGGGTTAGTCCATATTTAACCCAAAGGTGGGTTGAAACAACCCAGCATTTTTTAGAGTGTACGTTCCAACCCCTGGGACTTTAAAGTTCATAACATTTAATGGGGGCTCGTCCGGGATCATAATAATCATATTTCCCGTGATATTAGATAATGCTGGAGTGGAGAGTAGAATGACCTTGAGGCGTGACTGGTTGACCGGGTGAATGTTTTGGCGTAATTATGGCTGATTTTGATTTGGAGACTTTCGTTAATGCGCCGTCTATTGAGCAGCTTGATAAATGTCGAAAAAGCGATTTGATAAATATTGCGGCCCATTATCAAATTGCGGTCACGACGCAGCAGCTTAAAAGAGAGATAAAGAGTGCTGTCATTCAAAGTTTGGTGGAGTCAGGCGTTCTAGTGTTGCCTGCAAGAGTCGATTCTCTTGGTGCCGGTGTTCAGGTGTCGTTGGCAGGTGAGGAGGAGCAGAGTGGGGTTGCTGTGGTAGAGGGTTCCGAAGCCAAAGCTTCCCTGCCGCCCTTTGAACCTTTTTCTCTGGCCTCTATGGGGTCTGGAGGTGATGCACGGCTTAAAGTCCATTTGGTGCGTTTCCAAATGGAAGCGCATGCAAAGGCAGAAGAACGCCGGGCTGAGATGAAGTTACGACTCGAAGTTTGCAGGTTGGAAATAGTGGATAAGCAGCTTAAGCTGCGTGAGCTTGAACTGAATGCCGCCAAGAATGCACCTGTTCCAGCAGTGTTATCTGTACAGACCGCTGATGTTTCGGTGGGGGCTGAATCTCCGGGAACCACCTTTGATGTGAGTAAACATATCTCTCTTGTGCCGCAGTTTCGAGAGGCCGAAGTTGATTCATATTTTAGTGTGTTTGAAAGTATTGAATCCGCACTAATTTGGTCTAGGGAAGTGTGGCCTCTGTTGCTGCAGTGCAGATTGACGGGCAAGGCTCAAGATGTTTGCGCTAGTTTATCTTTGGAAGACAGCCTAAATTATGATATGGTGAAAACTGCAGTTTTGCGTGCTTACAAATTTGTGCCAGAAGCCTATGGGCAGCAGTTTAGGAATCATAAAAAAACTTCTAGTAAGACGTTCATTGAATTTGCTAGAGAGAAAGGGGTCTTGTTTGACAAATGGTGCATATCAAGTAAGGTTACAGATTTTAAAACGCTGCGAGAGCTTATTCTTCTAGAAGAATTCAATAACTTTGTACCCGAACGTGTCGTTGTCTATTTAAACGAACAAAAGGTGTCCTCTTTATCTCATGCTTCTGTTTTTGCGGACGAATTTGCACTGACACAAAAACGTATTTTCCACTGTCCGTTCTGATAAAACCACGTCCGTTCCACTGATTAACCAGTCACGACCGAAATCAGTTACTCTGAAGTCAAAAGAAGACCGAGAATGTTTTTATTGCCATAAGTCTGGACATTTAATTGCTGACTGTTCCATGTTGAAACGGAAGCTGCAAGGTTCGGTAACTAAGAGCGTTGGTTTTGTGAAGGCTGTTGATGTTGACAGTGCTGAGAGTGACGGTAGGCTAGATTCTAACTATGAACCATTTCGGATGGAAGGGTTAATTTCCTTTACGGCCAAGTCTACAGACCAGGTGAAGGTTAAAATGCTCCGTGACACAGGAACTACTCAATCGTATGTGGTTGCAGGTGTACTGCCGTTTTCTGGACAGACTTCTTGTGGTAGTAATGTGTTGGTACAAGGTATAGAGATGGGACTCGTTAAAGTTCTGTTACATCAGGTGCATTTGTAGTCGAAGCATTGTACAGGGTTTGTGAGAGTAGGTGTTCGTGAATGTTTGCCTGTGAAAGGGGTAGAATTTATTCTTGGCAATGATCTGGCTGGTGGAAAGGTTTTTCCTGTATTGGAGGTGTCTGATAATCCTGTGTTAGGTCAGCCCGATGATTTGTCCAAGAAATACCCTGAAATTTTTCCTGCTTGCGCTGTTATGCGAGCTCAAGCTCGTAAGAAAGATGACTTTGATTTATCCTCCTCTTTTATTGCACCCATCTTTGCCAATGATGTACTACAGGTTGAAGGTAAGGCTGTTGAAAAGTCTGAACTGTTTGAAGTTACCTGTGATGCGTGAGAAAATTGTTTCTGCACAAATGGCAGATTTAACTTTGCGGAAGTGTTTCTCTGCTGTTGTTTCCTTGGAGGAAGCACAAAAGAGAAAATCTATTTTATTGAAAATGGCTTGTTGATGCATAAGTGGTGCCCTGATGTCAAGGATGATTTTGAATGAGATGTGGTGTATCAAGTTGCTATTCCTTCGTGTTACCGTCAGCAAGTTTTGTCTTTAGCTCATGATAATGATTTATCAGGACATTTGGGAATTAAGAAAACCTATAATCGGATTCTGAGGCATTTCTTTTGGCCTCGTTTAAAAATTAACGTTGCTTATTTTTGTCGCACCTGTTGCACTTGTCAGATCACTGGTAAACCGAACCAGGCAATTCCTCCGGCGCCGCTCGTTCCTATTCCAGTTGTAGGGGAACCGTTTGAACACGTTATCATTGATTGTGTGGGACCCCTACCTAAAACTAAAACTGGTAACCAATTTCTTTTGATGGTCATGTGTAGTGCTACGTGTTTTCCTGAGGCAATTCTGTTGAGAAAAATAACAGCATCTGTTGTCATTAAAGCACTTGTGAAAATTTTTCTATGTTTGGCTTGCCAAAAATTGTGCAAACCGATCAAGGCACTAATTTCCTTTCTAAGCTCTTTTCACAAGTTTTGACTACTTTAAAAATTTCTCACAGAGTTGCGAGTGCTTACCATCCAGAGAGCCAAGGTGCGCTCGAACGTTTTCACCAAACGTTGAAAGCAATGCTCAGGAAATACTGCAGAGATACGGGTAAGGATTGAGACGAGGGAGTACCACTGGTTTTGTTTGTGGTTAGAGAGGCTGTGCAGGAAAGTCTTGGATTTAGCCCCGCCGAGCTCGTGTTTGGACATACTGTCCGAGGTCCTTTGAAAATGCTCAAAGAAAACATCTTGTCTTCTATTTCCAGCCCTGATTCCTCTTTCTTTCTTTCCCCTCCTTAGTTAATGTATTCTTTTTACTTTTGTTTTCTAAATTATGCATTGTATATAGCTCACACACTGATTAGTGGCTTCGGCTTGAGGAAATTAGAACATTCAATTGGGTTAAACGTTCTTTGTGCCTGGTTCTTTCTACAATCTCCACCATCACAGCAATATTAATAACTAAGTGTTACGTTCCAACCCCTGGAACTTTAAAGTTCGTAACATATATATATATATATATACCGCAAATAGCATTGTTTACATAAGCACGTGAGCTATATAAGTATAATATCATTAGTAGTTAATCATAATGGGCCACATCCCAAAATATATCAGCCTAGTAAACAATAGTAAATAATATAATGCATCTAAATTCTTTTTTTTTTTTTTTTTTTTTACCTTTCTGTCAAAAGTGTATAAAGATAGTGTTTGCCTAATTTTGTGTGAATCATACAGACTGTCTCGGAAGACTTTGAAAAGTACTTTTTGTCAAAAAACTCAAAGTTGCAGCAGGATGCACTATGGGATGCACTATGGGAAGAAGCAGGATGGTGGAGACAGTGTTCTGTTCTGCTGGGAAACCTTGAATCCTGGTATTCATGTGGATGTTACCGCACTTGAAACACACCATCTAAAGAAAGTTGCAGACCACATACACCCCTTCATGGCAGTGGTGTTCCCTGATTGCAGTGGTCTCTTTCAGCGGTATAATTCACCCTGACACACTGTAGAAATTGTTCAGGAATGGTTTGAAGAACACACTGTCAGAAAAATGTGCAAAATTGCACTTTTAGGAGTACAAGTACAACAGCTTGCCACTGGGGCAGTACCCTCAAAGGGACACCTTTTACCTTCTTAACCCTTAAAGGGTGCATATCACATTTACATTTACATTTAGCAGATACTTTTATCCAAAGCGACTTACAAATGAGGACAATAGAACAATCAAAACCAACAAAAGATCAATAATATGTAAGTGCTGTGATAAGTTAGCCTAATGCAGTATGCAAGGTTTTTTTTTTTTTTTTAAAAAAAAGAAAAGCTGCTTGGATTGAGTTGGGCAGGTCATTCCACCAGGAGGGAACATTTAATGTAAAAGTCTGTGAAAGTGATTTTGTGCCTCTTTGGGATGCACAATAATGCGCTGTTCACTTGCAGAACACAAGCTTCTAGAGGCACATAAGTCTGAAGTAATGAGTTTAGGTAAAGGGGTGCAGAGCCAGTGGTGGTTTTATAGGCAAACATTAATGCCTTGGATTTTATGCAGCTATTGGTAGCCATGCGTTCTTTTCGGCTTGTTAAAGACTAATCTTGCAGCCGTATATATATTATGTTCCCTTAAGTAGTAGGCTAATACTCTTATGATACTATTATGAGCCCTTTAGGAGTAAAGAAGGTACAAAGTTGTCTCTTTGAGGGTACAAAAATTTGTAGTGGTAATTTTCTGCCAGGACATTAATTTTACTGACTACTATACAATGAAGTGCAAAATTCAAAATACAGGTAAAACACAAATTCCTTCATTAAAACGGTACACTGCAAGACTTAAAGGGTTAGGTCAAATATCACTTGACTTACTGATATTTGTTTATATCAAGGTCTGAAGAACACCAGCACACCAAAACACAGTCATGTCTCATAATAAATTCTTTTAGTAATAGCCTTTAATTTTCTCAGAGTGTTGCACCCTCAAAACATATTTGGGCACATACACAAAAAACAAATAATTCTAGACATTTTTTTTTTTTTAACAATAATAACAAATAAATAACTTAATCTTTCTGAGGCAACTTTTAAAAATGACTTTTTAGATTATAGTGTAACCACAGTTGTGGCCCATCACATAAACAATACTTTATCATCATTTCAAACGTATAACTATTATAGTTTTATGATCGAAACCCTTTGAAAATATTTGAAAAATGGTTGTATTATCGTCATTTCAAATTAATGCTTCTTGTTGATTTATTTGGTATAATATGGCATTTAGGTCTAAACTGTACTTTTGTAAGACCTGTGGTATGTTTGTGGCAAGATTAAAATGAAGGTTGCATACAAAAGCGTATTATAAAAATATTTGCATGGTCTAACCGGTTTTTTTTTTTTTTTTTTATTCCGCGGTTGACTTTTATTTTGAAAAGTCAATAACACCTCCAGTCATTTCCGGGTTGTCCAGTTCGTGTGGACGTGCATGAGATACAGGAAAGGTGAGGTTTCTTCTGCATGAACTGTACAGCTGTGTCTCAGTGTTGTGGCGCTAATAATGTTTATTTTTCTCTTTCATCTGCATGAGTAACAGCTAATGCATCTTTTAATGCACTACATCGAAATACATCTAAAGGAGGTGTGTTCAGCCTCCAGCTTTGATTTTGTTATCATATAGACATGAAGACATTACATACATAATATAATAAAGTGAAATATAATAATTGCAAATAGATATAGATTGTTTAGTGTATTGCCATCTCTTTGAACATGTACCATGGTAATGCCATGGTTTTGTTTTAAGTATTTTCCAGTTCCATGCAAATACCACATAATAATGATAGTTATTTAATGTCATAGTGTTTTACATTTTATACCATCACTGTACCAGAGTACAAACCTAGTACTTATTATAAAAATACAAAAATGAATTTTTTCTCTCGATTTTCAGTAAGGCATGGATCTGAGCATGAAGTCATACAGTGATCTGAAGGAAGTGGGTGTGTTTCCATCAGCTGCCCATAGCACTGAAGCACAGGAGTCCTTTGAGCTGGGTGAGAATGCAGGAGTTTACATTATACATTATGCAAATTGCATTCATGCATTGCAATATGATAACCTGTACATTTAGATACTGTACCACCTAGTTGTGAAAAGTCCAAACTGACCTTGACTTTGACTTCAATTACTGGATTTCTTTTTTATTTACGTTACTACACTGCAACTTCACAGCTACAACATGTGACCCTGGACCACAAAACCAGTCATAAGTGTCAATTTTTCGAAATGGAGATTTATACATCATCTGAAAGCTGAATAAATAAGCTTTCCATTGATGTATGGTTTGTTAGGATAGGACAATACTTGGCTGAGATACGACTATATGGAATCTGAGAGTGCAAAAAAAAAAAAAAAAATCAAAATACTGAGAAAATAGCCTTTAAAGTTGTCCAAATGAAGTTCTTAGCAATGCATATTACTAATCAAAAATTAAGTTTTGATATATTTACAGTAGGAAACTTATAAAATATTATCATGGAACATGATCTTTACTTAATATCCTAATGATTTTTGGCATAAAAGAAAAATCGATAATTTTGACACATACAATGTATTTTTGGCTATTGCTACAAATATACTTGTGCTACTTAAGACACATATGTCATCAGGAACTTATTGTTTAGCTGCCAAATATACTAAACACATGTACTGTATATATTTGTTGAGAGAGACAACTAAACATTGTCATTTTTTTTTTTAAACATCACCACAGAAGACCACGCAAAGAGTCTTTCTGCCAGAGCGAAGCCTTTTCAGTGCTCTCAGTGTGGGAAGGGTTTTTCCCGTATACAGCATCTGTCTGAACACGTCCGGATTCACACAGGAGAGAGGCCTTTTGAGTGCGTGGTGTGTGGAAAGACTTTCACCCGGGAGAGAGACCTCAAGACCCATCAGATCGTCCATACGGATGCGAAAGCCTTTCACTGCACCATCTGTGTTAAAAACTTCGCCCTGTTATCCTCCTTGAGAAGACATCTGCGTGCATTTCATCAAGGTACAGTATGTTGCTATGCAGTGAATAGGACTAAAGACAATAAGACATTATAGTGGGTTTACAACAGTCATGGAGTATTTTTAGTCCCAAAATGAAGTGGACTGCTCTTTACTGTGGTATATTTAACTCTGTAAAACCTAATTAAGGTTATACTGTACTGAAGGAGTGTCCTAGCAGTTTATTTTCTCATCCAATCAAATTTTAGAGTCAAAATGGACTGTTTTATAAAGATTTATTACAATTTATATCCAGTTACATTACAATTACATAATCCAAACATAAACACAGAAATCAGTGCTCAAAGAAGAGTTCACATAAAAATGAAAATTTGCAAAAAATATATTTAGATGAGTTTGATTCTTTATTGGAATAGATTTGTTGAGAGAGAAATGTAGTATTGCATCACTTGCTCAGCAATGGATCCTCTACAGTGAATGGGTGCCGTCAGAATGTGAGTTCAAACAGCTGATAAAAACATCAGAATAATCTGTATAATAAGTTAATAATACATAAAACAAGTCCATCAATTAACGTATTGTGAAGCGAAAAGCATGTTTGTAATAAATCCATCAAGACATTTTTAACTTCAAATTTGCTTCTGACTAAAATATGAGTCCATAATATTGCTTTTTCCAGTGAAATTTCATCTGGTCTGAATCAGGAGAGAAATATGAACTGATCAAGCACCGTTTACAAGCCAAAACAGCTCTAAATAAATATGTGGGTGAATTCTAAAGTGACAGACAACAGAGGATGGACTTTTTCACTGGTGGAAGCAATATTATAGATTATGGACTTGTATTTTGGGATGGTTTAAAGTTAAAAACATCTTGATGGATTTGTTTCTTACAAACATGCAGCTTTTCGCTAAACGACATTAATTGGTGGATTGGAGTGGTGTGGTGATTACTTATGTTTTTATTAGCTGTTTGGACTCTTATTCTGACGGCACCCATTCACTGCAGAGGATCCACCGGTGAGCAAGTGATGGACTGCTATATTTCTCCAAATCTGATCTAATGAAGACAAACTGAAAAACTGAAACTAAGTATTCTCTCTGTTTGCAGGTCAAGATGTCAGTACGGAGGGTAAGTGCTTAATTTGTGTCGAATGTGGGAAAAATTTTGCGTGTCAGCTGGAGGAACACGAGCTAACACACACAGGAGAGATTTCCCACCGCTGCCCCGACTGTGTCAACAGTGTCACACGTCTATCTAGTCTCACATCTCCCGAACAGACCTTCTCTGAATCTGAGGACATGAACCATTTGGACGCTCATGACAGTGAGAGGCCTTGCAGTTCTGTGGCCTCTGAAGATCTGCACAAGCACTTACAAACCGACGCACTTAAGGACATTAGTGAATCTCACTCTCTGGAACTTATAGATAATATTGAGAGCGATGCACCTAATGAAAACATTCCCCAAAGTCAAGAGGAGGAGGCTGAGAGAGCTCCATCTCCTTCATCTGAGCTCTCTCACGACTCTGCACATTCTGCTGAAAAGGGTGAGTCTAATAATTACTAAAACCTTACCATTGCACTCATAGTTTCTACCAGAATACCATATCCCAGAAATCTCAAAAAAGCTACGAAATCACACTTTACATACCACATTGTGTAATTTTCTCTTCCCAGGCATTGAAACACTGAATCCTCTTCAAGAGGAGGAGTTTGCAGCACACCTGCAAGCGTGTGATGAAAACAAACCACATCAGTGCAATCACTGTGGAAAGAGATTTCATAAGCAAGCAAAGCTTCGGATCCATCTGCGCGTTCACACCGGAGAGAAGCCGTACCAGTGCTCCCAGTGCGGGAAATACTTCAGCCAAGCAGTAAACCTCAGAAAACACCACCGTACTCATCATACAGAGGAGAGACCATACCACTGCACACTCTGCGACCGGAGGTTTTCTCTCTCTTTCTCCCTGATAAAACATCAACGTGTCGCTCATCCAGGTGAGATCAGCAAATTTAAGTTTTTAAATAAAGCTGAGGAGAAATTGCAGAGTCCCCAAAATATGGATGTTCACTAAATTTGACCCCTTTGAGGTTATTTTGTTGCGCAATCTACTATTCAGAAGTTACCAAAATCAAGGTTTTTCAAACCTTTTGATGCCTCGGGCCCCCAAAAATGATGGGAACCCCTTCCTGGAATGTAAAGGCATTAATTCTGTAAAAAAAATCTATAAAATACTTTCTAGTGTTTCTTTTTGTTGCTTTTTATTTGTTAGTAGAATAAAATTAATTTATGATTTAAATTATTATTAGCGTTAGTCATATTTTCAGTAGTTTTAAATTGTTTTTCACTCAATATTTTTCTTTTAACAAATTTTTAAGGACCTCACAGTGTTTCACAAACTTTTTGACTCCAAGGCACAACAATATTCAAAGACCCCTTGACTTTTCCAGTCGTCTGTGATAAGGATTACGGATAAGGATTTTATAAATATTTATATATATATATATATATATATATATATATATATATATATATATATATATATATATATATATATAAATATGTAAGTTTAAAATATTTACATTCAGTTGTCATATATAAAACAAAAAATATTTTAGAGCGTAACTAGAAAACTGTATGTTTATTATAAAAATGCCTATGGCATTCAAATTTTTTATTAATTTACTTTTCAAGGTCAAAAAAGCATGCTTTTAAAATTAGGCTACCTCATATATTTAGGTTTTCTAAGACTGTGAATCCTGGTTCTTTAAAGAAAAACAACCGTTCACTCAAAATAACAAATATCTTAATTTTTAAGTTGTTTTAACTTAATGCTTATTTAGTCATATTTAAAATCATTTAAAGTCTTTTTGAGGCCCCTTCAAGCTTGCTGAGAACCTGCTGCCCAGTTTGCAAACCATTTTGTTTAAATCACCAACAGCATTGCTAAAAATAGTTTGGTTTGATGTTATCAATTTCATATATCATTGAAAATTCTGTTGATTAATTTCTTTTAACAGAACATTTGAGTGTTGCTGAAAGAAATCGCTTTACCTGTCCATACTGTGGAAAAATATTTGGACGACATCAAGATATGGAGCAACATAAACGCATTCACACTGGAGAGAGACCATTCCGCTGCACCGTGTGCAACAAAAGCTTCAGGCAGCGTTCGGTGTTGATCGTGCATCGGAAAATTCACACTGGAGAAAAGCCTTTCGAATGTTTCATATGTTTCAGACGGTTTTATGGTTCAGGAGATCTGAAGACACACATGGGAACTCATACCGGCGTGAGACCTCACAGTTGTCCTTTGTGCTCCAAAAGCTTCCCTCGGCCCAGCAGCCTGCAAGCACACATGCTATCCCATCTGAACAAGCTGCAGGAAGGAGATGCTGTGACTGCTGGAGCTGATATGGAGTTTATTCCTGAAGAGGAGGACCAGGGTGAACTAGATGACATGGAAGGAATCTGTGGTGTTTCTGCTTCATCACAGCTATCACCAGTGCTTTCTGGAAACCTTGGAGATTCTGAAGACAGTATGATCTTTAGTTGTTTATTTAGGGTTTGGTTATTTATGTTTATAATAAGCATATGTGTAATAAAACAATATGTAATATTGTTTAATATGTTTTCAGAAATGACCACAGGGGAGCGTCTACCAGAGACTGAGAAGAGATTCAGTCCATCAGTGAATCAAGACCTTGATGCTGATCAGAGTTCCAGCTCAGAGCTGACAGATCATCAGAAGCCATATCATTGTGCCATATGCAACAAAACCTTCTCTCTCGCAATCTCCCTGAAAAGACATCAACTCATATTTCATCCAGGTAGGATAGAACTGCATGCATTAATTGCAATATTGGCATTTATTTTCTTAAATGAAGATATACAATTGCATTGTTCCACCTTAAAGAGTTCATCCTCACCTTTATTCCAAACCTGTACAAATTCCATTCATCTGCTGAATACAAACAAAGAAGAATGTGGGTAACCAAACAATTGCTGGCTCCCACTAGTCTCGCGTAGCCAGACCTTCAGACTAACGGCTGAAGGTCTGGAATCTATGGTAGCTTTCATTAGCCAAGGCCCGCCCATGAGGCCGTTTGACCGACATGTCAAACAACCAATCACAGTTCGTTTCGTTCAGCATCAAGTTTCGGGGGCGTGAAAATGTTGGCACAATAACAGACCGGTGTGTAAAACTCTCGGACGTATTTGAAAGATTCTATGCCGCAAACTTTAAATATTTCACATACTTTTGAAAATCCAGCGTTTATTTGATCCTGATAAGCGTTTGTCGTCACAGTTGTAAACACGACGGCTTTCTTCTTTCGTGAGGGGGTTTGGCGTCATGGCATCTTTGTTTCCAGGCAGAACGTTA
The DNA here is from genome assembly GCA_039654775.1 of Spinibarbus caldwelli. NCBI lineage: Eukaryota > Metazoa > Chordata > Actinopteri > Cypriniformes > Cyprinidae > Spinibarbus > Spinibarbus caldwelli. The sequence goes on along the minus strand of CM077262.1, from coordinate 25,678,623 downwards.
AAGAACTCGACACACACGTCTCCTGGAAACCCTGTATAATTCAACCAATCCGACGACGACTTCGAAACTCCTGAAGTGTTTCCACTTTTGTGTGCCATATGCCAACAGTTCGTGGGCGTGACGTCTGAGGCTGAGACTATAGGTCCCAATATTTATAGGACTTCAATATTTTTTCCCCCATACTATGGAAGTCAATGGAGACCAGCAACTGTTTACTTACCAACATTTTATGTTGGGATGGTAACAAGTTATATTGATATTTCTACAAATATAGAGTCATAGCCATTTGATTACTAGAATAACTAGTAACAAGGTTGACATTTTAATTATTTGATGATAAATAGGCAAACAAACTTGTCCTTAAAACTAAAAGTGTTTATTAGAAACAAAATTTAATGTTGATAACATTGCATTGATAACATTTTTAATGAAATAACATTTCAATAATCATTTGTTTACTATACAAAATCCTGGTAACAGGGTTGACTTTTTAAATAATTGATGAATAATAATCAAAGATACTTGTCTTTGGAGAGTTCATTTCCTGAAAAGATTAGGTATTTTTACAGGTTTTTTGTTGTGTAAACTACAGCATGGTAACAGGGGTGAGGTGCTGATGGTAATAGGACTGACATCAATTTCTTAATCTTGACGCTACAAATGTTTATTAGAAAGATAATTAAATGCTGATATTTCTACAAATATCCACTTTATTGAAAATAATTTGTTTACTATACAAAATCCTCCTAACAGGGTTGGCTTTTTAATAATTGATGAAGAATGTTTGTCTTTGGAGAATACACATTCTAAAAGGATAATTTTACAGTACTGTAATACTATAGTATGGTAACAGGGGTGAGTGATGATGGTGATAGGATTCACAGCCATTTCTTTGTCTTGACACTAAAAGTGTTTATTAGTGTCTTAGAGTTATTATAATCCTTGTAACAGGGTTGACTTTTAATTAATTAAAGAATATTTGTCTTTAGAGAATTCACTTCCTGAAAGTATAAAGTAGTTTTATAGAATTTTTTCAATGCTACAGTATTGTAACAGGGGTGAGTGTTGATAGTGATAGGATTGATAGCCATTTCTTAGTCTAGGCAGTTGGCACTAAAATGGTTTAATAGAAAGAGCATTTAATGTGATATTTCTACAAATATCCACTTTTTTGTTTACTATACAAAATTCTCGTAACAGGGTTGGCTTTTTAATAATTGATGAAGAATATGTCATTTTTTTATTTGGAGAATACTCATTCTAATAGGATAGTTTTACAAAACTATACAAAATTATTGAAGAAAATCAGTGAAGAAAATTCTTTCTTTGTAGAGTTCACTTCCTGAAAGGGTTAAGAATTGTTTTCTGTAATACTACAGTAGTGTAACAGGAGTGAGTGATGATAGTGATAGGATTGATAGCCATTTCTTAGTCTTGACACTAAAAAGGTTTAATAGAAAGAGCATTTAATGCCGATATTTCTAGAAATATCCACTTTTCAATAATGTATTTACTATACAAAATTATTGAAGAAAATCATTGAAGAAAATTTGTCTTTGTAGAGTTCACTTCCTGAAAGGATTAAGAATTGTTTTCTGTAATACTACAGTATTGTAACAGGGGTGCATGATGATGGTAACAGGGTTGATGCATAACCTGGTGTTTCAATTATGTTCTCAATTTAAAATGGTTTTGTTAATATGGATTCTTCTTTGTAATTTTAACAGATCAGCATGTTGACAAAGAGGGGAAGTGCTTCCCCTGCTCTTATTGCGGGAGGAAGTTTGGTCGACGCCAAGGCTTGTTACAGCATGAGCGAATTCACACAGGTGAAAGGCCCTTCAACTGTCCCACCTGTAACAAAAGCTTTCGTCAGAGATCAGCTCTGGTTGTGCATATTAAAACACACACAGGAGAGAGGTCTTTCCTGTGCTTTGTGTGCAATAAGAGCTTTTATACCCCAGGAGACTTGAAGAAACATCTGGAAATTCACACAGGAGTGAGGCCACACAACTGCCCTGTATGCTTCAAGGGGTTTGGGCGTCCCAGTTTCCTCCGAGCTCACATGCGAATTCATGAAAGTAAGTTTGAAATGGCAGTCCTGAAAAATTGACCATCCAAACTTTCTTTCTTTGTATATTTCTCATGTTTTTAATGATTAACAATTTAATTTTACAGATTTTTTTTTTCTCTTTGATTTCCAGAAGCTTCAACAAAGAAGCAAAGTGGAATGGAGAAACCAACAGGTGCTCCAAAAGTAGATGTGCAGGAAAAGCCATTTGAATGCACTCATTGTGGGAAGAGATTCAGTCAGCATTGTATGTTAAAAATTCACCAGCGGATTCACACAGGAGAGAGACCTTACAAGTGCTCTCAGTGTGGCCTGAGTTTTCGCTGGAGGAGAAACCTGGTTGCCCACCAGAGCAGCCACCCGGGCGAAAACCCTCTCCAGTGTTCAATGTGTGATGAAACATTCGTCTCTGAAGCAGGTCTGAAAAAACATCAAGATGCGTTTCATTCAGGTAAGAAATTATGAGATGGCTAGGTATATGAAGCATGCCTGCCATGAAAAAGCATTGTTTATACATTTTACCTTTGAAATAAAGCATAAATTCTATAAATATTTCTTACTTACCAATAAATGTATGTATTCTATATTATGTTGTAAATAAATATATAACTGTTTATTTATTATATTTTCTTTCTGTCAAGTTAAGGCCACAAAAAAATAGAATGAATGCCTGACAGTAAATTTTGGATTGAAGTAACCATTTTCTTTAGTAAACAATTGGTTTCTTCTTGATTTAATTAACATAAAAAATAAAATAAATTGCAGATTATACTGTAATTCATGTATTTCCATTTAGATATTCCTTAATGTATTGTGTTCCAACTATCCAGATTTCCTGTTTGTCAAAATCAATATTTTTCAGATTTGGGGCTTTGCAAGTGTTAATTTTGGACCCTTGGCAAACGATTAAATAAACTGTAATCGCAATCAAAGGACAGAATGCATCACATGCTCAATTTTTTGACAAAATGTGTTATCAGTGGTCGTATTTATTTAATTTAAAAAATATAAATAATTTTATATTAAATATATAATTTTTTATATTTGATTTAATCATTAAATTAATCATTTATATTTAATTTATTTTTAATATTTTATAATATATTTATGCATTTCAGGGGTCTCTCATACATGCAGTTTGTGTTTGAAGACATTTACTCAAGCAGCTGGCCTCAGAAAACATGTTCGGTACGTTCACGAAGGCGAGCGACCACACAAATGCTCTGAGTGCGGGAGAGGATTCGTCAAACTTTCCGATCTCGCGCGTCACCAGCGCCGCCATCATTACGACCGGGGCGACGAACTCTTTCAGTGCTCGCAGTGTGAGCGAAGCTTCAGTCATCCCAGCAGTCTGGTTCTGCACCGACGGACACACACCGAAGAAAAGCACGAGTGCCCTCAGTGCGATAAGATTTTCAGTCAGGCGGGACACCTGAAGGTCCACATGCGCACTCACACCAAAGAGAATAAACCGAAATTTGAGTGTCCTGAATGTGGGAAGAGTTTTGGCCAAGCTAAAGATTTGGTGGTTCATCAGAGGGTTCACACTGGAGAAAAGCCGTACCAGTGCCCACAGTGCAAGAAGAGCTATCGACAGTTTGCGCATTTGTCCGTACATTTGCGAAGTCACACGGGGGAGAAGCCTTACCAGTGCCCCATATGTCTCAAATTCTTCGCTCATTCATCGTCCATGAAAAAACACCTGCGTGTAATGCATGCAGGTACCGTATGGGATAGTTCATTCAGAAATTAAAATTCTGTCTGTACGACTTTCTGTTTTCCGTCTAATATAAAATGAATGTTTTACAGAGGGGAAAGATTTACCCGTACCAAAGGAAGTTGTGAAGGTCACTGTTGGCGTCGGCCCATCTAACACAACTGTAGAAGTTAAGCAAGAACCAGAGTCTGGTGATGAATATGGTAAGTATGACTGATGTTATTTTAAACAGCAAATCTTCAAAAAGATATGTGTATTTTGATAACTTTTCTCACATCTTGAATAGGTGAGGGAGAATGTAGCTTCCAGCTTCTCCTTCAAAACCAAAGAAATATGTCATCGTAAAGATGGCACAAACTTATGTGTATTGCAAGGAACGCCAGCCTTTTCAGCATTGATGTTTTCATATAAACATCTTATTGTTATATTTGTTGGGTACAAGAATAGTCCTCTTTTCTTGATGTCTATAAACAGGACTGATGCTACTCTGCATGATCAAACATTTAATTTCAATAAAGTTTTTCTTTGTGCTTTGGAACTAAATGCTACATCATGCACTCACGAATATCCACTTTTCAAAAATCATTTGTGTACATTACAAAATCCTAGTAACAGGGTTGACTTTTTTTAAATGATGAAGAATATTTGTCTTTGGAGAGTTCACTTCCTGAAAGGATGAAGTATGGTGTGGTAACAGGGTTGAAGCATAACCAATTTCAGTGACTTTTTTTGTATTCAACTTGTATGTTACAATTTGCACTCATATTCACAATATGAAAAATAAATAAATAAATTGCATGTGGAAATCTGCCTTCACAGACAATAACACACACAGAACATGTCTAATTATTGCTTCTTGCAATATAACTACACTGGTATGTTTTTGCAGAATGTCAAGTGAAATCTGAAGAAAAATGCTTTGCTATAATGGATGATGTGAAGGCTGTTACAGTCTCTTCAGCTCCTTCCAGTCCATTATCATCTGTGACTTTTAAAGATGAAAAATGAATGTAGATGGAAACTAGGGTTTCTCACCAACAATCTGCCAAACTTCAGAGCGCATAGAAGAACCTGCAGCATCAACTAGATTACTGATGACAAAAACATTTTTAAGAAGTAGAATTGCATTCTACACTTACTCCAGAAGCTGGTCTCCATCCATGAAGACTCCAGCCTCCCTAATTGGAAAGGTGGTATTGAGACAAAGAATTGAGATCAACAAGAATCCACACCACAGCATGGACTGTGGGGTTTAGTTGAGCAGGGAACCACATAACATCTTCCTTTTTAAGGAAAACAATCGCTATTAGTGCTCCTGATCAGAACTATCCAATCTGAAGAACTTTCTGGAGGCCTCAAACATGACCTACATATTTTTAGACTTTGTTGTGATATACACAAACTTTTGCCAGATAGAAGATCTTAAACAAATTCATACTGGAGAGAAGCGTTGATATTTGGCACCTACCTTTAGCAAACTTCATTAGAGAAACTTCCATCCCTCAGACTGGCTAAATCTTGCGGAATGAACATGCAAATAGGACACTGATATACTAGAGGATCCTTTGATTCTGCTCCTGGAGGTCCATTGTCTTGCAGACTTCAGTTCCAAACCTGATCAAACTCACCTGCCTGTAATTTTCAAGTAATCTTGAAGACCTTGAGTGGCCTTGAGAGTATTTGCATTGGAACTAAACCCTCTAGGAGGAGAATTGAAAAACCCAGATATGTTCCTGTATAATTGTTACAAACAGGCCCACATTCAAACTGTGTGCTTGTCGTCCTACACATTACCTGCCCTTTACATTTTCATCAGTTAAATACTTAAACTCAAAGCTGCATTTAATACACTTTATGGTTTTGAATCCATTCCACAGATTTTTCCCCTAAAGTCAGTGTTGAAAAAGTAGTCTGCAGATTCTGGATCTGCTTAGAAGCCATGCAAATACACGTCCACCAACTCATTTCACTAATATTATGTTGTGTTACTGCAACCACCAAAGTTTTTGTAATCATTTATTTCTTGTATACATGACATCTCATAATAGATGTAAATTAAATTACTTAAATGTTTAGTCTTAAAAAGCTAACATTTTCCATATTTTGTCTGCCTGCTTTTATGTCAAAGTCTGGTTATTTACATAATGGTGTAGTTACAGCATCTTCCAGCAGGGGCTAAACAATGAAACCAACCAGCCAATCCTTAACCCTTGCTGACACCTGTTGGTGTGGATTCATCATCACAGAAAAATTCTGGGAACAGTCCCAATACAAAAAAACAAAAAACAAACAAACAAAAAAAGGCATACTGGCATACTACTCAAACCATTTCCGCCATAGAAAGATACGGTTAAAATGTATAGTATGCAGTTCCGAAATCAGCACCTGTGTCCGAATATGCCTACCCCTCTACAATACAGTACGTGAAAATGGCCGAATTCACAGTATTCATAAAAAACCCAAATGACTTTTGCAGGGATTCTGAAGTGTGTATTCAATGGAAGTTCATTCCTCATTAAATATAGTACCTACACAGACAGTGTGACTTTGGACACACCTAGTGTCAACAGCGGTTGATAAAACTTTGTAGACCTTCATTGCTTGGCAAAAACATTACCAAGCCCATTATAATTGCAGACTGCAGAACACAAACGTATGCATTAAAGTGGCAGATTGGCTTTGGGAGAAAAGAAGAAGAAAAAAAAATAATCCTGCCACACCTTTCCTTTAATATATCTTTATTGCTTGAATAGTTTTGATACAGAACAGCTTACATTTCTGATTCTGAAGCACTCATTCGAAGAACAAGAGTAGTGTACCAAAAATGTTCTGGTGATTCTGGTTCCATTCAAGTCCAGTAGAATTATTTTTGGGGATGTAGCAGCGACACAAAGCTCCCTTTTACATCAGTCAGCATGTCAAACAGTGACAGGTCTCCATTCCTCTGCATTTTTCCAAAGAGACAGGGAGAATTAAAAAAAAAAAAAAAAAAAAAAACAACAACAAAAAAACAAACAAACAGGGAAAAAGGAGAACATATCTTGTAGAAAACCCATGAGTGGAATGTGGATTTGATAACTCCACCCTGTTCATTTGAATTCACAGTCAAGTGCTAAAAAAGTAGTGATTGACGATTCAACATATTCAGAAATCATAGGTGAAGAGAATTTTTTGTTGCAAGAAAAGTGACGATTTGAGAAAGCCTTTTGTATGAACCCTGAGAGTGAGACAGAGCGGGGCGGCAGGTGGGGCAAAACAGGAAAAAAAAAAAAAAAATTATAACTGCACAACATAAAAGGTTATCATGCAAAACTACCCTACAGATTCACCCATAACAGAATAACAGTAAATTTCACAGTTTTATACACAAAAGAATATATCAATGAAAACAACTTGTATCTCTCTGACAAACTGAAATAATCATCATCATAATATAATAAAGATAACAGAAACAGACCACACATTCTAAAAAAAAAAAAAAAAAAAAAAAATGCATACAAAGATCTACATAAAGCTTTCAGATCAAAAGTGATTATTATCATCATCACCAAGGACCCAGATCAAAGCTGGGATGCTAAGTATTGAATTTGAATCATTTTTATGCAGCATAATTGTGTTAATACATGGCTTCTCCACATTTACTTCTTCACCCACACTGGGTCATAATAAATACATTAAAAACAGTCTGTGAGCATTCTTCCCAGGAAACCAATCACTTCTGCACACAACCAACACAAAACACACTCACATGAACCCAGGAAAAGGCATCGGGAGAAGCAGAAGTCCCGGAATACACAGATAGAGAAAGCGATTGCAATTGCATTCAAGTTCATCCAATACTACAAGTCTCGTGCCTGAGCAGAGATGTTAGATCTTCACCACTAGGGGGCGCACACAACCCAACATCCAATCAGGGGCAAACTCTCTCCCAATCCCCACTATTGGTTCAATATTCCTTTTCCTCGTTTGCTTTCTTTTTGCATCCTGTCATTGCACTTCGGCGCGTGTTGATCGACAGGCATCCATTTGGGTAAACGCTGCTCCAGGAAATCAGGAGACCTATAGTCGAAGATGCTTACCAGTCCACACAATTTCATACAGTCTCCATGCCCTTTGAGGTTTGCTTTGTTTGTGTCTGAGGTTTCTTTACAACACGAGTTCATAAAACTGAGAGGTCAAAGAGATCCAACACTACAAAAGAACGTGTGATTGACATGGGGTCCTCCTAGTTGAGGAGCGCTGCAGGACAACATCCTGACAGGAGGCAGCAGGGCGACAGGGTTCAAGTACACCATGAATTCTAGTTCGTGAGCCCGGCAGAAAGTGAGACACCTGCCTACATGCTCACACGAAAGAGTAAGGCTTAAAAAGTGATGCTTTTGGAAGATGGTAACCCTGGACACAGGTACACATTTCACTGTATTTTTGTCAAGTACATCAGATTCATAACTCATGGGCTTCCTGTAATTCCTCATTGTGTTTGCTTTTTTATTTTTGTATTCTTAAGTAGCCGAGACAGGGCTTGAGGGACATAATTCAAGAGTCCTTAAATCTAAAAACATTGCCTTCCCTCATTAAAAACCATCCTTTTGTGTCAAAAAAATGGAACACTAATGCTAAGGACATTGACACAATCAGCACAGCTGGACATTCATCACCTGTTTTGGGCAAACATTGCCCATATACTTTACGCGACAGCTGCTGAACATCTTTCCAAGGATGACCCTCGGATGTTTTGCTTGGCTGTTTCCCCAAAACATCTTAACACGACGCAGCACCCAGAATAACAGAGCTCTGTTATAAAACAATTATACCGAAAGCCTCTGTCATTAAAGGAATTACACAAAATGGGAAACTGGTAAATTAAAGAGGACAAACAGCAACGAAGAAGCCCTATGGTGAACAAGTCAATTTCCATATTCCAGTTATGCACTTGGATGCAAGCCTCTCAGTAGAAACGTCCTCTTGTTAATCTCAGCCATCGCTGGATAAGGGTATAAACTTGCTTTTCAAAAGACGGATTTCGCAGTCTCTGAACTGTACAATACGATATGCAAATTTGTTCATATATTGCTTAAAGTAGTTCTCTCAGGATTACACACAAAAAAGATCTTTGTAAAATACTATAAAAATCAACTTTCGATCATGATAAATGCTGATAAAGATATAGCAAAAAAGTAGAAAGGCACTTGGAAAGAGTCATTGCTTATTTTTTCTCATTGCAATGTACTTTTGTTATATGGCACTGCTTTTTGTTGCAGCACATTTCACCACAAGATAAGATAAACTAGGAAAGAGTCGTTCTTCACTCCACGCCAAGCAGTGGCGGCTCAGGGGTGGGCAAAATTTGCTCAGTAGTGGGGTTGGTGTGGATCTCCAGTAAGCCTTGGATGAATCCCTCCGACGGCTCAAGGTCAGATGCGGTGGGTGAATCCGATACTTGTTTCTCAGCTGGAGGTTCTTTGGGTGTCTCTGTTGCTGATGCAGGTCCTTTCTTGGAGGTTAGTTTAAACTCCTCAGTTTCCACAGAGGGTACACAATCCTCCTCTTTCTCCTGTGAGGTTGGTTCCCCCTTCACAGTGTCTGTTAATTCACTTTCGTTCTCAGAGGATGGATTGGTGCTGGTGGGTGTGCACTCGCCTTCGCTAGCCGAACGCCCACTGAAGCCGTCCTCGTCTGGTCCACCTGTGACCCCACAAGTCGAACCATCACTATCCGCTCCACGGAGTTTCTGGTGGATTCGCTGATGTCGGACCAAACTGTGCTTGAGTGTGAAAGTGCGCTCACATGTCTGGCACTTGTAAGGCCTCTCACCTAGTAGAAACAAGTCATTAAAAACATTCAGCTTTTAATACGAAACAAGAGCTCTATGTTTTGATGATTAATTTACCAATCTATGCCAATCAAGTATGTTTTTAGTAGGGCTGCCCCTTAATAGTCGACTAATCGTTAGTCGACCAGAAGAGGCTTGATCGACCAAAACTGTATTAGTCACAGAAAAAAAAACAAAAAACATTTCTTTTAAAAATCCACAGGCGAAGTCACGCAGTTGGTGACGGACAGATATCATTCATTGACCTCAAATATGGGTTATCATTTGAAATATGTAAGTATTAGCAACTTTACATGGCTGCTCAATCTAATGTTAATCTAGAAAAATGTGTGCTATTGAAGTGTCTGTGTGGAGTGTGAAAGCTGAACAGTAGCACTCACTGCAGGACAGATGGAGGCGCAAATCTGTAAAGACTCCACGTTTGTTCGTGTGCACTCAAAATAAAACGAGCTTTTGTAAAATAATGAAAGCAAACAGGATGCACTTTCTGCCGTCTCAGTCTGTGAACTTGAGCGTGAAACTCTGTGTATATCTTTGCCTTACAGACATTAAAAATAAAATATATCTATAGAGAGTGAAATATCTACTTTCAAATGAACCAATTTAAATAGAAAACAAATATTCTCAGATAATGTAATCCATATGAAACATGCATACAGGCGCGTCCACTAGCCTACTGCGGAGATGACGAGTCAGTGTCGGCGACTTCATCTCTTAAGCCAAAAACAAAGAAAGCACTAGTTTATCAGTTTATTAAAATGTTAATGCAGATTCCTTACTGTTTTTCCCTGACACATTCATAATCATTGCTTCTGCCGATGCACTGTGGCAAGCTTTATGCATGTGCTTGAGCGCTTTTTAGGCTATGTAGGCAATTAAAGGCTCATTATAATGATTTAAATGCTTTATTAATAAACGTGCGATTAGTTGATTAATGCTTAAAATGAACGACTACTAGAGCCCTAGTTTTTAGCATTGTCATTACCTGTGTGAGAGCGCATGTGTCTGGTGAGGTCCTGAAGGCTCCAGAAACGTTTATTGCATATACTGCACACCTTTTTCCTCTTGTCCGGCTTGCTGCCAGGTTCTTCAGTCTCTCCCTCAGCACTCTTTGGTTCAGTTGGAGCTCCCTCTTCATCACTCCTGTCCTCTTTATCCTCCTCAGATCCACTCTCCACCACACTGCCCATTCCCTCATTCTCTGCTGTGCCCTTCCTTACACTCTCCACCTCATCCTCTGTTACCTCTTTCTTATTTTCACAAGGCACAATTGGATCATCTGATTTCGTGAGGCTTTGTTCAGGTCCATTAGTGGAGTCTGATGCTACATCCAGCTGGTGAACTTTCTCATGTCTGGTCAAGGTGGCAGCATAGCGGAAGCTCTTCTTGCAACTCTTGCAGGTGAATTTGGACTCCTCCTGAGGTGTTGCTTTGTCAGACATGTCGCTATCTGCTGCAGGGGAGGACTGCGGCTGGTCTTTCTCAGTGATCTTGAAATCCTTTAGCTTGGAAACAAAGGTCAAGTCAAGGGTCTTATTGCTATGGGAATCGCCATCCTCTTTTTCTGGGTCATTGTGCTTCAAAGACTCGAGGGCTGTTGGGTCCTCCTCTTCTTTGTGAGGAAGAGGCTCTACCACAGCTGCCTCTGTCGGCTTAGCTGGTGAAGGTTTCTCAGCATCAGATGCTACAGGCTTCTCGGGGTCTGATCTTGTGAGATCCATTGCCTCACTCACAAGAAGCTCAGTCTCAGATGTGCTCTCTGAAATATACATTGACCCATTACACTTTAGGTAATTAAGTGCAGTTTTAACCTCTATCAACAGATAAAGAAATACTTAGTCTAAAGTACATAAGCAATTCAAAGTTTCTATTATACATTATTTTTGATACCTGCACTCTCTGGTGAGCCTTCCTCTGTTTCCTTAGTCTTGGGTATTGCACCATTGCGTCTAAGCACTCTGTTGGAAACACCATGTTTGCGTAAAAGATGGCGCTCACAGTTGGACTTGGTCGAGAAGAAGGCATCACACTGGGGACAAGGATATGGCTTCTGACCTTTTAACGGAATGCAAAATAAAATCAGGAAAATAAATTGTGCATACTATGAGGGGTACAACAAAAGGTGTACATCAACACTGTAAACCCTGTAAAACTTTACATACAACACTCACCTGTGTGTGTTAACATGTGGCGCTGAAGCGAGCTGGCCCAAGGGAAAACTCTGGGACAAAAGGGGCAAGTCATCTTTTGCACAGAATTTGAGTATGCATTCTTCTTTCCTTTGGACTGTTGGGATTGAACACTCTGCTGGGCTGGCAAGTGTTTCTCATCTTTCATCTCTTTCTCGTCACTAGCACCTGGCTGCTGCCCGCCTTTCCTTGCCAGCTCAATTGTGTTGGTCTGAAGATAGGCGCTGAACTTGTTGGCATCAGTGGTTGCCAACATCCTCTCAACACTAGCGAACTCCCCACTAGACTCCAAATCAATACTTGGGTCTGTGGCATTCATCACAGGTTTCTCTTTCGCTGTGCTGTTGGAAGGCCTTTTCCTGTACCTCTTCTTGGAGCTCTCTAGTGAGAGCTCTTCTGTCAAAATATCTGGTGATTCTTGCTTGCCATGTGTGTCAGAATCAGCCTGAAGACTATTAGTGTTGTCCCGTTTAAGAAGCTCAGGGGCACTAGAAACTGAGGAAATTATCTGAGCAATAGATGCTAGTGGTGGAAGCTCCTTCACAGCAGCAGAGGAAGGTTTAGGAAGCAGGGGCTTTAAACGCAAGAGTCTTCCTGCAGCATTAGTGGTACCAGTAAGGGAGGACAAAGCAACAGGGACCTGGTAGCATCCAAGAGGTTGAGACTTCTCATCAATGGACTTCTCGGCCTGAAGAGCTTGTGCAAGTATGCTAATGGATGACTGTTCTTTCTTAACCTCTCTTGGCAATGTGGCCTCAATTTCTTGTTTAAGCTTCTTCACAGGATTCTTAGGAATAGAGAGGTCAATTGGTTCCATGCTAGAGTCATAAGAGACAGGTTCAGTTTTGATCCCAGGAGATCCACTCACACTTCCAGCACTGCTGCCCCCACGGCTTTTGTTAGAGAAGTCCAGGGGTTGATCCATATCTACACTGTAAAAGCTAAGGTCCTCAACTTTGATAGGCTGCACTACAGTGCTAGGAGGAACCCCACTGAGAGGAGACGGATTTGGGCTATTTTGGGTTGATGCAGCTAGAAGAGTGATTATGTGCTCTTCAATATCCTGCTCTTGGACCTCTGGATGTTGTTTCAGAAGGTGATGGATACAGTTACGCTTAGCAAGGAAAGCTGCTCCACAACGCTTGCACTCAAATGGCTTTCGCTGGCAGCCATTGTGTGTGCGCAAGTGAATCTGCAGGGCTCGGAAGGTCTTTAAGTCCTCCCCGCAGAAGCGGCAGGTAGTTTCACTAGTTTCAGCCTGCTCCAATACGTCTGCTGTGGACGTGGACGAGGTAACATACTTAATGTTTTTCTCAATCTCCTTGCGACTGCTTTTCATGTGCTTTTTGCGAAGGTGTCGCTCACAGTTAGCCTTGACAGTAAATGGATAATGACAGAGCCGGCAGACATAGGGACGCTCACCACTGTGCGTTCTCAAATGACGGATCAGCGTTGCCTTGTCTGGAGCAACATAGTCACAGATATTGCATTGGTGGGGTAGGATGCCCAAATGATATCGCATATGTGCCTGCAGTACACCAGAAAAGGCAAAGACCTGGTCACAAAATCGGCAGGGGTACGAGCCCTTTTGAGATGTTCCCTTCTTTCCAGTGGTCTCTTCTAACTTGCCGTTCTCCTGTTTGATATGTCTTTCATCCATGTCCATTGGGGTATGGGCATCTCCCATGCAGTCGGCCTCCATTTGTATCCTCTCTGCCGAAGCGTGGTTGTTGGTAGAAGAGGATGAGGAAGATGGGGAGAGGTCCCGACCGGTCTTGAGAGGATGGCTGGCAGGGGGTGGGAGACTAGGGCTGATACAGCCCAGGGAAGCTTGCTGGGTGTTCAATAGGGGTGGTGGAGTTGAAGCTACCATACTGGTTCTGGGAGCCACCAAGGGCTTTGGCTTGAGTGGAGGCATCTGCTTGTAGCCCGACTGCACGGCACTACAAGGTGCCTTGGATAAGGGTGGGAGAGTGATCTGGTTAGGAGCAGCGGTAGCTACTTTGATTATTTGCTGTATATCAGCGAGTTCCATGTTGGATTCACCACAAACTGGCTTCACTACCATACCACCATCTGGTTGCACCAGAAAACCAGTCTGGAAGGGCTGAAGGGACAGCAGTTTGAGAGCCTCTTGATGGGACAAACCATGAAGACTCGTTGGGTCTACAAGAGACAGGTTAACCCCTCCAACAAGGCCAGCCTCCTGAGGTACAGAGGACTGATTCTGCTCCACGTGGATAACCCGAATGCTGTCTAGCCTGGCCTGCTGGACATCCTCTTCTGAAGGGGCAGGCTTAACCTGAGAGATGTGCTGCAAGCCCAGGGAGTCCATGAAGCTATTTTTCTCAGGAGTGGGAGGCTCATCTTTCATAATTAAGGGTGAAGTTGTCTCTTGGGTACCACTGGAAGTCTCATGCGAGGCTTTGTGCAAGTCCAGAGCCGAGCTGAGAGGGAATGCCTTATCGCATGTGTCACATACAAAGCGATGGAATTTGCCAGTACATCGTCGAAGGTTGGTTTCACACCAAATCTGTGGGTTAAAATAAAATTGAAACTTAACGAAACTCTCAGTTATTACAGACAAGATAAAGAGCTTTTACATATTGTACAGATCAAGCAAAGAAAATTTGACCATAGCTGTTACCTGGGCAATTTGTGGGAATTTCTGGCATGAAAAGTCAATGAAAGCCAGATCATTAAAGCCAAGAGGGATGGATGGGTTGTTCTGAATAAAGGGTTGTCCGTTGGGGTCTGTGGGTAGCTGCTTATGGGTAGCTGCATTGTGGCGGAGCAAACTTCGGTGTGTCCGGAACGAGATGCAGCATAAATCACATCTAGGAATAAAAATACTAATGTGAGGTGTTGATTTCAAGATCACACACACGTTATGAAACAATCAATCCGCATGTTATATATGCAAATATGAGACTCGCTGCTCAAAAATAAATACAAGCATCCAATCTACAGTGTGCTGTGGAGACATCCGCATAGGGAAAACAGAGCTGGGATTTCCTAAGTGAATTAACTAAGAGCTGGGAAGTCGATGATAACCACACCCTTGCCTACAATGGCACTCTTTCTGTGTTTGTAGGGTGCTGCATAAGACAGCTGGCTAATATCTGTGACGCTGTGCACTGGTCTTGTCACATGCCCTGCCCCTGATCATGGTGACGACGTGTCCATAGGGACTGTAAGCTGCTTTTATCTCAGTAGACAAAGACAATGCAATGTAAAGCAGAGCATAGCAGCACATCCACCTGAGAAGCATAATGCCTTGAAGTGATAATAGATTTAGGACCAATGCTTGAGAATGGTTTAAAAATGTGTAAGTTTTGCATGAGAAAGCCATGAGAAGCAAAATTTAGCTTGCCTGTTACAAAGAGTTAAAGCACTGTTACCTATAATTACACTAAGCACTAACCATTCCCTGTCCAGGATGCTTTTGTTTCTATTGGCTATTCTGCAGTGGCTTCAAACGTGGTTCATCCAATCAGATTTCAGAGTCGGAACTGTTCATTTTATTATAGCATGTATGTATGGGAGTGTCCGTCTTACTTGGAAGGGCTGTTTGGTTAAGACAGATAACATGTCTGTATCTTGAAAAGAATTCTTGGGGTTTTTTTTGTATGTGTGTAGTTGTTTTGTTGCTTTTAGAACTCTTCAGAGTGGAACCCAATTCACAGCAGTCTAGATCCTCTTAACTAGCACTCTTAGCTCTTGTGATTACACAGGATTAGTGCTAAATTTGCAGTACTTCCATACAACAATAACGCTGCTCTGAAACATAATCAGACAGGCCCTGCCAACTTCCTTCTCCCAGAGCCATGCCGTACAGCTATCCATTAACTAGAGGAGGTACCCATCGGTTGGGTGACTTTGGAGGAATATTCTGCAGTCTGACGTCTCCAGGGATACAGCTACAACCTTACACACATGCATGCATGCACACACTTCTACAGAGATGTCCTGCAGAATGCATCTTCCTGAAGTCTCCTCCTGTGTCTCATTAAATCCCCCCCAGCCACATAACCTCTGTGGTCCCTCCCCCCTCCATTTTCCCCCTCTTTCCTCTTCGTGCCACTCCCTTGCAGTAAGCCTGGGGGCCACATGCGGGGGGGAAGGGAAGAACCTCTTAGGCCTCTCAGGAGTGGGAGGGGGACACATCGACAGGATTACAGTCATGTAGGTATGATCATTCTCAGCCAATAACGTTTCAGCAAAACAAACATAGTTCCAAACCCTCAAGGTCGATAAGATAAAAGATTTCTATCTGAACCAACCAAATGTGTTGTTAACATGCACCACAATATAAAAGGCAAATCCCACTGAAACAAAATCCTTTTGCATAGTTTGTATGCAAGAGGAGTTGCCCCGTCTGTATTCGGATGTGTTAAATTATGAGTGTTCCAGCACAAAGCATGCCACTATATCTCCCGGCAACTGCAGGGATCCAGCCTAAAGCCCCAGCTACTGGCGTCCCACTGCAATACAACTCGCACCTCGAACAAAGGGACAACATTCCTGTCTGAGCTTAATGGACAGCTATAATATACTGAACTACTGAGTGTAGGAAGGCCCAGAACTGTTCCATTATCAAACCCTAAACTTTGTTACTAAGCCTGTCAGTTCGGAATTAACCTCATGCGTCTCTTGTTTTTGTTACATAATCACATTGTTTTGGAAGCAATTTTCAATTAATTTAATCTACTGATGTATGGGTTTGTACCTCAGTGTAGTGTCAGGATGGGTCTCCATGTGGGCATCGAATTCGTTTCTGCAGGTGAGGGTCTTGAAGCAGACAGGACAGGTCAAGACTTCTTCCTGTCCTTTGTTCAAACTCTGCTCATCTACAATGCTATCCTCTTTGACCTGCAGCACACAGGTCACTGTCAGCTATTTGTAGCCCAATTTTGGGAGCACCTCTTGGGGCACTGGGTAAGATAGTGGAACTACACTTACCTTTTTGCTGGTTGTCTCCACTGTCTTCTCAATGTCTTCATCGTGGCTTAGTTTGCGTTTGGCTGTAGAGGTACGTCGTCGCTTAGGTGGAGACAGAGTCGGACTGTTGGGGATGGAGCTGGCAGAGTCCTTCTCATGGATCTTCATGTGTCTGAAAACAGAAAATAGAGTGTGCTTTAAAACTGCATTTTGTGCATTTACAAATAAGCGAGCATCACAAATGATTCTGTTCTTTGCAAAACGCCTGGGTACTACAGGGTTAATGGTTATGGAAGGAAGGAGATTCTTGGGAAGGAGTTGCATCTTGAGGACATTTACAGATGCCTCCCACTTGTTTGATGGATGAGCAGCTCATGAATAATATTCTAGAAATTAGGGTAAAGGAACCCCTGTTCATCCCATTGGGAGCCAACAGAAAAGGACTGTAATGGGAAGATACTAATGGTCTGGAAACTCATGCAATTATCCCACAGCCTCTATATGTGCATATGTGAGTCCAAGATGGCGGGTAGAGATCAACAGAAAAGAGAGTGGTAATGCTGCATGGAGAGGGCCAGAAGTTGATCCTCTGTTATTCAGAGAGATCTTGAGGAAACCAGTCAAGACAAGTAGGAATTGGAGGCCTAATAAAGATGAATGTTAGACTCAAGTAAGTTTCAAGGCCACTGTTCCCCAAAATATCATTCACACTATACCAATATGACAAAAAGATTTATATTTATTGTAAAATCAAAGTTTACATTTCAAATGGAACAAGTCTGCTGGATGAATCCAGGAAGGGCTCTAACCGAGGTTTATATCTGTGGACCTATAAAAGTTTATCTCATAAAAGTACTTTGGAAGTGTACATGCATGTGCAAGTGTAAAAAAGGTCAGACATCCCATGGTCTTGCAGGTCTCAGTTTTCACTCTGCTGTCAGTGGTTTATTAATAGCAGACAGTATGTTGGACACTCGTGTGAGGACCTGACAGGCTGTTATATCTCTCTGCTCTGGACTCTGACCTTGACTCTGACCAATCACAGAAAACCAGCACTGCCAAGTCAGCAAACACTGATTGGATGGAAATCATCACCATAGTACCTCATATAGGATGATAGCTTATCCTCTGAAAAATACTAATTAGTTGATTATTGCTAGTACTTAGTAATGGTATGACTGAATCTGAATCATGCAGATGCGTTTCAATTAATTTAAAATGTAATGTGGGGCAGTAATGTTTTTTCTAACTGGACTAGACTGAAGTTTCCTGTCCTTGAATGAAGGATGTCAGTATGGACATTTCACGAGCAGCCTGGCTAATCTGTAAAGGATCATAAAACTTCTTGATGCATAAAGAGGTTCATTCCATCCAATCCAAGCATTCCATCGTGCTCCCTCAGAGCACAGACAGAGGGCACTGTGGTGTCAGAAAGTTTCCTCTCTTCCAAGCAATGTCAAAGCAAGGGCACCCCCTGCAAACCTGTGGCTGTCCAGTGGTGTAACTAAGACCTAAAGAGTTAAAGCAAATAAAAGCAGCCAATCAGAATGCACACTAACTTTCCTCTGTGAAGTTGTGATCTTTCTCAATGGCAGCAGTGACTCCCTCCTCCTCACAGCCCCTATCTAACCATGTGATGCTTTGGCACAAGATGGCTGACTCTTTGTCAACTACATGAACAGTTTCCTTGGACATGCACGAGGCTTCAAAACTATCAGTCAGCTTTTTTCAGAACTGAAACACTGCTCAAATATTTCTATCAGGTATAATATATACAAATATACATTGTACATCGGTACATCGTCCTGCACTGTTCATGCAAATTACCTAAAGACATCAGATGACAAAACTGGTTGAAAAAAAAATAAAAAAAAATAATAAAAAATCCCATAAACCTGAAAAAAAGGAGTCAAGCCATATCTAGAGACCAGAATATAGAAACTGAGCTCAACTTGGTCCAACACACTTTAGTAGGGCCAATAGTTAGTCATTTTTGACAGGAATGAAAACAAGACTTGTATTGTTGTTTAAAAACATAGATTATTCAGCGAACAAAACATCTTTCCAGAATGCCATAAAACAGTTTTGACTGTTGAGAGTTACAAATGATTCAAGAACACCTAGGACCCTATTAATTCCGCGATGTGGAAAATGTGGACAGAATCACAAACATCAAAAAAAAAAAAAATTAATAATAATAATAATAAAAAAAATAAAAAATAATTGCCAGAATTTATTTAGCAGAAAAATGTAAATACACAGGACAGTATTTCTGAAAGAAAAAAAAATATATATTTTTTTTAAATATAAAATCAATTCATTAGAGATGCTTTTGATTATTACAATTTAATGAATCAAAATTAAAAATGGAATCCAGAAAAATTATGGAAAACACAGTATTTGGTAAAAAATAATTAAATAAATAAATAAATAAAACTGAATTTGGGAAAAAAGTAAAACATTTCATAGGGCCTTAAAAATATAACTTTTGTTAAACTTATAAATTGCTGTTAAATTGTGTAAATTTCATGATTTCAATTAATTAGACATGCTTTTTGATTAATAAAAATGTCATTTAATCATTAAAACAGAGAAAAAATAAAATGGACAAAAAAAAACTGAATTTGAAAAAAAAAAAAAAAAAAAAAACTGAATTTGAGAAAAAATAAAACCGATTTCATAGGACCCTAAAGAACACCCTAGTAACCATTATTAGTAAAACTATACTCATACAAAAACTTTGGAAAAGATGAGATGCTATCAGGACAGTAACAGCTGATGTAGTAAAACCAGACTCCCTTCACATCCGTTACAGCCGCACATTCCATGCAAATCAAACTTAGTGTAGTATTTCCAATTCCACCCTAATTCCACTTTACTTCTGCTTGCTACCAGATAACTGCAATTTACATAGCGCTTATGCAAGGGGCCCTTAAGAGCCGTCCACACACACTGATCCCCCATATGCACTTCACCATCAACCTTTACAACCTTGGGAGGAAGTTCATGTTTACCCCTTCCATCAGCAAGGCCTGCTGGGAGAAGATACCATGACCAAAATGGGGGAGGTGCTTTAAAGTCACTCTTCGCTTCCTGCAAAGCTCTCTCTCCTTAAACAAAAGCAAAGGCTACAGAGCTGATGAACCCCAGCAGTAGCACACGTATGAACACCAACATACACAAACAAACCAACGCCTTTTCATTTATCTTTGTGGTGCACTCATCCTCTGGGCAACTCTTCAGCGCAGGCGAAGGCAGGGTGAGGCCTGAGGGATGTAATCAACCAACAAGCTTTCACTTCTCTAAAAAGCCCAACACACATCTCTGAACAGTTCAACTTCTCAAATGATGCTTTTACAAACGGATGTGGACATGAGATGTAATGGAACATATTCTGCACTGTCTGTGCTACAGATATAAAAGAAACCTCTAATCTACACTCTGGGGGTGAACGTTTTTTGACAACCATCCAAAGCACCCTATCAAGCTGTATAGCAATGCGCTAACAACCATTTAAAACAACTTAGCTGCAACACAGCAACCACTTAAAAGACCTTAGCAACTGTAAAATACCATAAAAACCACTTAAATCACCTTAGCAACTCTAGAACACCATAGCAACCACTTAGATCCCCTTAGCAACTCCAGAACACCATTGCAACCACTTAGATCCCCTTAGCAACTCCAGAACACCATTGCAACCACTTAGACTCTTAGACCAAGACTCTTGCACCTGCATAGCAACACACTAGCAACCACATAAAACACCTTAGCAACCCTAGAATGCCATAGCAACCACCCAAAACACCTTAGCAACCCTAGAATACCATAGCAACCACCCAAAACACCTTAGCAACCACTTAAAACACCTTAGCAACCCTAGAATACCATAGCAACCACTCAAAACACCTTAGCAAACCTAGAATACCATAGAAACCACCCAAAACACCATAGCAACCTTAGAACACCATAGCAACCTCTTTAATTACCTTAACAATTCTGGAAAACCATTGCAACCACTTAGAAGACTCTTGCACCTGCTTAGCAATGCACTAGCAACTAGAGCCCGACCGATATATCTTTTTGCTGATTTTATCGGCCGATATGAGCCTGTTGCAGATATATTGGTATCGGCGAATATGCCGCCGATATGAACATATTTTTTTACAGAACATAAAACGCAGATAAAATGCTTATATATGGTGTAATTACATTGTTTGTCATCCAGCAGAGCGCGCTCAATTGTTTGCTACTGGCGACCTGGATGAAACGCTTTAAAGCTTAAGTGTATGGAATACCATTGAAACTTTGAACGGCCATATCTCTGTAACAGCGCGGCGGATTCGCATCAAATTCGGGGGATCCCTTCAGCTCGAGGAACCCTCTCGAACGCCGAATCGAGTGTACGTCTCGAGGCCCCCTTTCGAATGAGACCACCCCCGCGTCGATAGCCCCCGGGTCCGGGAGTTACGGGCATTTAAATTCGCGGTCGGGCGCCGACCGATCTGGCAATCCCGGGGGGCTACCGAGGCGTGGAGGGTGGCGTTCGAGAGGGCTCCTCGAGCTGAAGGGATCCCCCGAATTTGCTGGAGATCCGCCGCCGCGTTCACGAGATAATGACATCAGCCAACACTTTAAATTAAGTAAAGAGGTCTCTTGTTCAGGCTGCAGCATTCAAGCGTTGTCTTATTCGACCGTAAGTGCCCTGCGAGGTGGACTTCACATGATATTCCGCCATGATTCCAGTTCCAAGGGAACGTACACGTTACATTCAAAGGGCATTAAAGTGCGCGAGATATGAATTTAAATTGTATTTATTTACAGTGGTATATTATGTCACACTTCTCTAGTAAGTTTCGTCTGTGTGAAGACAGTAGCGCAAATCCGTGAATGAATCTTCTGAAGTGAAATAAACTTCAACGGAATAAAGTTGAATGGAATTGAATTGAAATAAAGTTAAATAAACTTCACCTCTACTGTTCAGTGCACTGATGTCAGACTCATTTTGGATAATAAAGTTTATTGTTAAATTGTTAAATGCCCTGCCTCCATTACATATCTTTGTCACGTCATTATAAGTGTTTGATCACCACATTTGAGTGATCATTGCAATAAATGTGTTTATGTATATATATTCTGTTTATGTATATACTATATTATTCTATATATAGTACCAGTCAAAAGTTTGGACACAGGAATGGGAAAGTGTCCAAACTTTTGACTGGTACTGTCCTATAATATACACAAAGAATATCAGCCGATATATCGATATCGACCTTTTTTAAGCCCTAATATCGGTATCGGCCCCCAAAAAAAACCATATCGGTCAGGCTCTACTAGCAACCACTCAAAACACCTTAGCAACCACATAAAACACCTTAGCAACCCTAGAATACCATAGCAACCACCCAAAACACCTTAGCAACCACATAAAATACCTTAGCAACCCTAGAATGCCATAGCAACCCTAGAATACCATAGCAACCTCTTTAATTCTAGAAAACCATTGCAACCACTTAGAAGACTCTTGCACCTGCATAGCAATGCACTAGCAACCACTCAAAACACTTTAGCAACCCTAGAACACCATAGCAACCACTTAAAACACCATAGCAACCCTAGAACACCACAGCAACCATTTTAAACACCTTAGCAACCTTTGAACACCCCATCAATCTCTAAGAACACCCTTGCAACTGCACAGAAATGGACTAGAAACCATGTAAACACTGTAGCAACTCCACAGAAACATCCTGGCAACTACCCACCTACGGTGGCACCACTCACATTTCTTAATGATATTAATATCTAGTGACCACTTGGATCTGCTTAAATTTTGATCAGCATGAAAGCCACTATGAAATGACTGCATATGACTCATTTTGCTTGCTCACAAACAAACATTTATTAAATCCACCAAGATACAAAGTCAGCGCTAAGCTTAGGATTACAGCTCATTCAGTAGTTAAACAGAAGTTATGACGACACATCAGAGCGGATGGTCGTGCTGCTCCTGCACATCTCCCTTCCCTTAAATCACACACACGTACAGTTACTCACTGCTGTTTATCACAGCATTTCAGACAAGTTTAGTTTGAATACTCAACGGTTCACAAAGGTGTGCATGTAAGAAATCATACACTCAATCCTTGGTCAAAATAATAATTTGATAATTACACTTTATAAGCTGAAAGAGAGCATTAAATCAGAAAGCAATGCACAATTCATAAACATGGATTAAATTAAAAAAAGCTTTAAAAATGTTATTTAAAAAAAAAAGTTATAACCTTTAATCAAAATGTAATAACTTTCTGCACCTCTGAAAAGAATTGTGCAACATAACCAAGGCCTCGTGGGTGTAAATAAAGTCTCTGCCAAAAACGTTCATACTCTCAAAATCTAATTATATCCCAATGTATAAAGTCCCACTGAATCGTCCATTTTCCTTAATAATTCATCACATTATGGAAGTTAAATGTTTGCATGCTGTCTTGAGAATTAATTCTGTTGTGCAAATCAAAATCTTCAATCTAAGTGACACATTTTTGCCCCAGATTGCAAATCATTTTGTTTGAAAACCCCGACTGACCTGTGCATGTTGCCATTGGTGGTGAAAGTCTGATGGCACACAGAGCATTTGTAGGGTCTCTCTCCGCTGTGCACTAGCATGTGACGATCCAGAGAGCTAGCCGAGCTCAGAGACTTCCCGCAGATACTGCAAGAGTGGTCCGAAGTCCCGCTATCACTGTTGTGCTGGAGAGAAGACATTTGGGTCGGCCCATTAAGTTCATTAACATTACAGGCCAAGCTCTGAAATATATTGTCTCATCTAAGTGGCTTCTGACAATGCTTGGACAGATGGTACTTGACTTTCCATCATCTTTGCTAACTTGTACACAGACTTTAAGAAATCAACAGTTATGGAGTGTAGGTTACCTGGCGGATGTGCATGGTGAGCTGGTGTTGGGTCTGAAATCTCTTATCACACAGTGGACAGATGATACACCCGCTGTCATCTTTGGCTTCCTGAAACAAATATGAGATGAAATGTATGTAGTTATAAATTTCTACAGCATACACGGAGCACTATATTATACTATGTGGCAAAAGCTTGTGTTTTAAAGATTTGGCGAGGATAAAACTTTGACATCTTGTTGGCACAAAAGCTGTTTTTGCACACCAGAGTGCACTTAAAAACTAATATTTTTAAAGTGTATATGTGATTTTGTTTTGTCAACTTATTTACTTCATTTTATTTTATTCAACTTTATTTATTTTGTCAACTACCATTCAGAATTTTGGGGATATTTAATGTTTTAAAAAGTCTCTTCTGCTCACCAAGGCTGCATTTATTTGATCAAAAATTCAATAAAAAAAAAAACAGTAATATTGTGAAATATTACTACAATTTAAAATAGCTGTTTTCTATTGTAATATATTTTAAAATGTATTTTATTGCTGTGATCAAAGCTGAATTTTCAGCATCATTACTCCAGTCTTCAGTGTCACATGATCCTTCAGAAATCATTCTAACATGCTGACTTGCTGCTCAATAAACATTTCTGATTATTATCAATGTTGAAAACAGTTCCGCAGCTTCATATTTTTGTGGAAACAGTGATATTTTTTTCAGGATTCTTTGATGAATAGTTCAAATGAAGTTCAAAAGAACAGAATTTATTTAAAATAGAACTCCTTTGTAACATTATAAAATGTCTTTACTGTCACTTTTGATGAATTTAATGATTCCTTGCTGAATAAAAGTATAAAAAAAACTCATACTGACCCCAAACTTTTGAACAGTAGTGTAGATAAGCCTCAAAGCGCATGAAATAAAAGCCACAAAACATCAAATATTACATTCAAGAATAAACAAAAGTTAGACTTTTTGTATAAATTCTTATGGTCATCACTCTGAGTCACACTTTCAAGGAGCGTGGGTAAAAACCCATATGCAGGAGGCAGGGAATGAGGCCTTGTCTTCCGACCTTGAATGTCTTGTCAGAACATGTTGTATGTGTGAGATACTGAGCTAAATTCACTCTGTTAAATAAACACTTGCTCAACCCCAGGAACTACATCAGTCACTGCTGCACGACCACAGAGCACAAACACTCTACTGTTACACATATACCACAGCAATACAGTTAACTTTTTCTGCATGAATGCAGGTTTTTTTTTTTTAATACAGGCCACAATCGTGAATCTGAAGATCTTCTGTTTAGTAACACTGAATGTTTTTAAATCAATGAAATTTTCTCCTCCTGCAGTTATGTTTTGTTTTGAAGTTTGTGTATTTCAAGAAGAGCATCTTAACGGAGCGAGAACTGTTTCCTCTTTCTCCCTGAGTGGAAATCTGTGTAAACCGACACCACACACACACTGCCTTCCTCTCGCTGCAGTCGACAGTACGTCAGATCATTAAAGGGATAGTTCACCCAAAAATGTAAATTCTGTCATCATTTACTCACTCTCAAGTTGTTCCAAACCTTTATGAGTTTCTTTCTTCAGTTTCTGGTCCCCATTGGGGACAAACATCTGTTAGGTTACCCACAATCCTCAAAATACCTTTTTTACGTTCAACATAAGAAATAGAGTCATAAGTTTGGAACAACTTGAATGATGACCGAACTTTCATTTTTGTGCAAACTGTCTCTTTAACTGCAAACATAGCAGCACTGTTCAGTGAGACCAGTTCCTGTTGTAACAGATCTGATGCCATCACATGACAGAATGCCTTGTATGCTTACTCATAAAATAAATACGTAGCAATCTCATAATATATATATAAAGAAAAAAAGAGAAGGCACACGAGTCATCACAAATCCAGCCCTAAATAGACGCCCATGTGATCTACAAACACACAAGCGGTTAAACTAGACTGGAGTCTTCAAAAACTTCTCTAGGAAGAGAAGAGCACTTCCTTTTCCTCCGGTGGCACGCTGGCGTAGGGCTTGTTTTCCTTCTGTGACTCTCTTGGCTTCAGATCAGGACCAGCGAGCGCCAACTGCTCAAGCTGACCGTATTTACCAATCTGCATGTTATGAGGGGAAGTGTCATTCACAGACAACATTTGCTTTTTGACCTTAATTGGCAGTGATAGTTACGTCATATAAGGAAGTCCCATTCATTTCATCGCCACAATTCACTGAGTCATACTGACCTGCTTAAAAAAAAAAAAAAAAAGAAAAAAAAAAAAGTCTATAGGTCATAAATTGGTTTAATACACTCACTACACCCTACCATTCAAAAGTTTGGGAACTTTAAAAATTGTTTTAAAGAAAATAATACTTTTATTTATTGAGAATATATTAAATTGGTCAAAAATGGTGGTAAAGATTTCTATTTCAAATAAGTACTGTTCATTGCTGTTCTTCCTAAAATCACAAAATGTGAAGCAGCACAACTGTTTTCAACATTGATAATAATCATAAATGTTTAAGCATCCAATCAGCATATTAGAACACTGACACTGAAGACTGGAGTAATGATGATGCTGAAAATTTAGCTTTGCATCACAGTAATAAATTACATTTTAAAATATATTATGAAAGAAAAGTGTTATTTAAAATATTTCACAATATTATTGTTTTTATTGTATATATTTCATCAAACAAATGCAGCCTTGAAGAACACAAGAGACATCTTTCAAAAAGCATAAAAAAAAAAAAAAAAAACCTTTGTACTTTTGAAAAGTCAGTTTCCTTGGATGATTCAAAAAGTGGATGTAAATGCTGTAAGGCATTTTTCTCTTTTTTTTCACCGTTACAATTCATGGTGCACCTGAGCAAACACCTGTTAGCAATTTTTACGGTTTTGTCTGAACCTGTTTGTGTTCAGCAGTACCTGTCTGCAGTGTTCTGTACTTTGGCGCGTCTCTTTATTCTCAGTTAATCCAGTAAATTACACAACGCACTGTAAGCTTCTTTACTTTTCCTCAAAAGGAGCGAAAGAGGCCTGAGAACTAGACTACAGCCTCTCCAGGTGAAACACTGCCTACTGGCTAAAACATCCCACACTCAAACTTCTATTCTGCTCTCTAGATATAACTCATGTCCTTCAATGTAAGTCTATGAGATTTTATACCTAATATCCTACAGGCAAAATAATAATTGTTTTTTTTTTTTTAAGTGGAAGGAACATGTTTAAGGGGGTGGATGGTTTGGATCCAAAACTTCAGAGAATAAATGTCCCCCCAGAGTTCCACAGGAGTGTTAAGGGGTTAAAAGTGACACCTGTTGCCCCACACCGTAGTGTTAAGGGATGAATTGCATGCTCTAATGGGAGCCATGTGATGCAGCCGGGTGAACAAAAGGTGGATTGAGATGCCAGAAGACCATTTGTCACTTTCCGTTTTAAAAGCAGGATGCTGCATCCATAAAGTCCTTCCCACCTGTACTACTTTCTAACCACAACAACACATATATAAGCAGCAGCTATTCATTATTAAGAGCTGCATCCCAGTTAACTTTAATCTTAAATCTCTAGTGTTCAAGATTAGAATTAGTGTTACGCCATTATAGTTAATTAAAAACAGTATGCAAAATAGATGACAGTTTTTAAATGCATTAAACAAATTAAAAATAAATTTTAAAGGTCATTAATATAGCTAGATGTTACACAACTTGATTGTGTGCAATGCAATTTTATGAAGTGGTAACAAGCCACAATGTTGGACTGTCTGGTTACGTGCTTAAAAATATCAACTTTCTCATTAACAGCAAAATACAAACTTTTGTATAATAAAAGTATGTGAATTGGAATGCATCCAAGGACATTGCCATGGCTCGTCTGAATGGTTTATTTGTGGACTGAGTCAGTATGAGTTTGTTCTGAGATTATGAATCAGTGTGAGCCATTTCAATGTTGAGTTTGGATCAAAAATATATTTTGTGTTTTATAACCACAAATAGTTCTTGTTTCCTGACTGCAAAAATACATCAACACTGTCTCTGCTGCACAAAATACCAGGAAACATCTTCTGTGTTTTCCTTTTACTTTACTGTTATTACATATATAAATTTTAATAGTAGGTTTATGCCATACCTGTCAACGTTTGGGTACCAAAATAAGGGAGACCGGGAGTGGGAAGGGGGCCGGGTCTTTTTGCCAGGAATATAGCCATTTCCCTGGTAACCACAGTAAACAAAACTGCGCAGCACCTGACTTTGAAACTTATTACTGATTAACTCATATTTAATCAGTTAAACCATAGCCTTTTGAAGTGTAAGCTATATCTCAAGTTATGTATAGTTCTTTTTTTTTTCTTTTTTTTTTATACCGAAGCACCACCTAAATCTCCTCCTCCCATTTCTACCAGTGAACCATTTCTGTCACTGCAACTTCCCAAACAGGCGAACACACACACACACACACACACACAAACGAAATCGTATGCCTGGTGAAAAAATATATTTAAAACATGTTCATAATTTAGAAAATGTAGTTAATATTTGCATTAATTATTTATCTTATCCGCCCACGACCCACCCGCAAATAATCAGATTGCAATTTTTTTTATTACCTGAACCGCGGATTATCCACAGCGCCCGCACCGCCATCCGCGCATCACTACTGCGCAGATATCAACAGAATCACTGGGTTGTAAAGTTGCCAAATTGAGGAGGGACAAATGGGTTGAAATTTGTATGTGTCGATTGTGTGAGAAAGATGCGTTTCATACAAGATCTGGCAACTGGACAACCTTGGAATATATTGACGTGATTATTCATATAATGAGGTTTGGGCCATACATATTACGGGAGTTTTACCAAAGGCGAATGTAGCAAACATAAAATTCGCCCAGTGGATTTTTTTATAGCAAGATTAAAAATATGGGAGAAATACGGGAAAATATTTAAACGGGATGATAGCGGGATAGAATGGTAAAATACGGGAGAATCCCGGGAAAAACGGGAGGGTTGACAGGTATGGTTTATGCATGTAAATCCATGTACATTTGCTAATATCACATTCATCAAGTATGCATGTGATTTTCACTCTTATTCTTCATAACCTCTTACCTGGTTCTTTCTTCCACTGCGGTTGGTGCTGGAGCTTTTGACGGACACCTTACTGGGCGTGGTGTGGGCGGAGTCTACGCTGCCGTTAAGCTGAGCTGCTTTCATCACAGTGCTCATCATGGAGTTAATGGAAGACAGGTCCACCCCATCGGCTACCTCCATCTCTCCGTCTAATCTATTCTGTCCGTTCTCCCATTCATTTGCTTCCTCCTCTACACTGGTAGAACTCTCTGTGGATGTTTTCATTTCTTTGTATTATTTTAATGAATGATAGAATGATAGGTAGAAAGATTGATGGATAGAACGATAGATGGGTAGAAAGACCTATATCTATAGATCAATAGATAGAATGATAGACACAACAAATGATAAATAGATGGATAGAGCAAAAGATAGAAGTAACAATGGACAGAAAGATTGATAGTGACAGAACGAACAATGGATGGATGGATGGATGGATGGATGGACAGATGGATGGATGGAAAAACTGACGGATGGATGGATAGAATGAACAATGGACTGACAGACAAAGATAGATGGATAGAGTAAAAAGAGTGATAGAATGAATGACAGATGAATAGAAAGAACGATGGATCGATAGATCGGTAGATAGAACAATAAACAAAACACTGATGGATAGAACGATGAATGGAAAGACAGATGACAGAGCGATAAATAGAAGGAATGATGGATAGAACAATAGATGATAGAAAGATAGATAGATAGAATGATCAATAGATAGAACTATCGATAGGATGATAGATGGATAGAAGAAACGATAGATATAAAGATAGAGTAATGGAACAAACAATGGATGGATGGAAAGATAGATGGATAGAGTGAAAGAAAGAGCGACAGACTAAGTCATCTATAAAATGACCTATGGATGGAGCTATAGATGGATAGAACTAACAATGGATCAATAGATAGACAGACAGACAGATTTCTACCTGTGTGTGTTGTTTGTGTCCCTGTGGGGGCGGGGCTCTGGCGCTCATCGCTTTGCTCCACCTCCTCCCTAGTTAGGGTGCACTTTGCAAATTCTGTTCTTGTCTCCTCTGTTGAATTTTCCATAACTATGGAGAAAAAAAAGAAAAAAGGTTAGCAAATAGACCAAGGATGCTTTGAGTGCACTGGAAGAACAGCTTGTATCTTATGGTCACTTGAAATTCAGAAAACAGCTAGTAAGAGAACAGCTTCCTTTCCTTCTAAAGCATCTGGGGGCTAAAACGATTGGAAGAATGGAAAATTGCCCAGCAAGTACACTACACAGAGTACTTGGTACAGTCAGTGGAACATAATGCATGTTCTCCAGATGATGCACAGTACACACATTCTCTTTGTGCTTTATGGCTCCAGCACCTGTCTGGAGAGCACAAGTGAAGGAGCGTGTCTCATGACCACAAGCGTATGCCTAACGCAAGTGTGTAAGAGTCATCATTAAACAAAGTGTGACGCCATAGCCAACTATGAAGTTTCATTCTGTATTCTCTTTTTAGCAAAGGCTAAGAAAAAAACTGAGTTCTGATTGGCTGAAACAATTGGCAACATCATAGGCGTGGCCTATGAAGCCATGATTGGTTTCATCCAATTTTTGGACAACTACAGACGACCACACAGGAAAATCTCTGCTTTGGTGGGCGCCGGCATGGCAGATGGCTGTAGATGCTAATCTGGATGAGCAGGGGGTTCTAAGCACTACATTTAAGAGGGGAAGGTCATAAGGGGTTCATTCCTGAGGGGATGATGGGAGATGCTCAAGGTACAAGCAGCACTCTAAGTGTTGGTTATGATTTAATAAGTGTGGTAATGACTAAAAGAAATTGATAATGTGTTAAAACAAGGGAGGGAGAGTTGGAACAGTTGTTAAGAGGAAGGACGGGAGAGATTTGGGAGGGGAAAAAGATGGAGAAAAGAACGAGATTCTCTCTTTGCTAATTGCCACTTCCTATCCGCAGCCACACAGGAAGCTCCTCTGCGGTCTGGGCCGCTTCCTCTTTTGGAGAGAGGATAAGGGAATGTGTGTCTGGGTGTGTGACGAGGCTGTTGGACAACAGGATCTGCTGCTGGCTGGACCATAACAACATGGTAGATATGATCAGGGGGGCCAACGAGAGACACTTCACATACGCCTTGTACCCAAATGGAGGTAAACCAAATTCTCCAGAAACAGACAGCTAGCCAAGTACTGAATGCACTCGATTGGACATGTACAACTGCAGCTGAATGTGGATAGCCCTTACTCCTCAAAATAACTAAAGAGGGGGTTGACAATAGGGGTGCGCCGATCCGATATTCAGTATCGGTATCGGCTCCGATATTGGCATTTTCTGCTGGATCGGGGTATTGGTCAGACGAGACTGATCCAAATCCGATATTCTGTGTAAATTGTGTTATTGTTAAGCCCCACAAAACCACAAACACATTATAAAACAACAAAGTTTTTGTGCACTATATTTCAAGTGTTCTGAAGCTGTTACACAGTTTAATGTGAGGTACAGATGAATATTTAAGTTAAGTTCATGTAAATTCTTCTCTCCGCTGCGGCTGTTTATCATCCTCCATTCAGCTTCAAACTGCGTGTCGCGTACGGTTACTAGAGTCCAGACGATGAAACTCTCTGCAAGATTATTAAATGTTCATAATATTATACTTGATCTGTAAATAAAGATAAATGGTTTTGCATAAAAGGACTTTATCTCGCAGGACTTTATCTTTGTGCTGTTTTCAAAATCGTGTTGGTGTCTGTTAGATCACAACACTGAACTAGAGAGCACTATGTTCTTAACAAGCACAATAACTGAAATTTAAAAGTATTAAAAAGAAAAGGCTCAAACTATCGCACAGATTTAACACACTACGCATTAATATCTCTTCATTTTGTGCTTTGAACCTTTCTATGCGGAGCGCTGTGACTCCGTGTTGCTTCAAGCGCATCATTCTGCACACAGAGCGCTTTGTGCCGCTCTGTATTTGAAGCCTTTCGTAAGAAATTATATCAACTGCCCAGGTATCGGATCGATATCAGAAGATACTCAGAATTTTTGGTATCGGATCAGGATCGGTTCTGAAAAAGTGGTATCGAGCCACCCCTAGTTGACAAGCACATTCAATTCACTTTAGTAATCACTAATCTAAAGTGGAACTACTGCAAGTATACTTCAGATGCACTTGAATTATATTGCATTTAAAGAGTGATAATATACAATCCTTATTAGGGTAGTTGACAAATAAAAATTGGACTGTGTCCTATGGTGTGACATAGCAAAAACGAAGAAAAAAAAATAATAACGAGAAAAATGTATCTTCATACTTAGAGTTACAAACAGCATGAGAGAGGGTTATCTTCAATGTTAGAGGGTATATATATATATATATATATATATATATATATATATATATATATATATATATTAGGGGTGTCAACGTTAACGCGTTAACGCATGCGATTAATCTAAAATTTTTAACTCATTATTTTTTTAACACAGATTAATCATGTGATAATGCTTGACCCCAACTTCTTGCCGTCATCGCAGCGCGGAAGGTTATCTATCATTGTGTGATGAGGGTACAGTGAACCAGTGTTTCCAGGGCAGTGGCACAAGTGGGCTATTTTGAAAATACAGTCGCGGGAAAAATTACAGAGCCGCGGGTTGCGTTTTTTGGGCTATTTTTATAATGTACCGCGGCCGTCCAAAGTGTATATAGACAAGTAAATATTAAAATAGATCCTTTTACTAATGTGTATTATAGTTGGAATGTATCCCTGGCAACTTAAGAACGGAGAGGCGGCTGTAAACATCACAAACAACGTGAGTTTCAGCCAGAGCACGTTAAGGCTTTTACACAGCAGAAATAAACATGACAACAGCCACTATAGATTATACAAGATAATAAACACACGATTACGATAGGATATGGTTTGTATGTGATTTTCATGAGATGAATGTGTACATCTGAAATGCTAATTTGTGCAGCGATATAAAAGGCTATAAAGAGCATATTTTAACAATAGTAAACGACCAAATTCCACATGTGATCCTAAAAGGAAGTTCTTACAAATACTCGATGGTGGTTTAAAGTGAGTTCTGAGCAAAAGTGTACTATTAATCTCATAAATTGTCTTATGTAGCATGATGCTAATGTTAGCTCTAATGCACCTGCAGAACAGGTCCAATTCTTCTTCTTAATGCATTTTGTCATAATACTTCATGTAAGGTCGCAAGAAAATGTTTTGTTGTATTTATTTAGAAATACTTTTGATAATAGTTGGGTAAATGTAAACTGGGATTGAAGCGATGTGGCTTGGTAAACGTTTTATTGCCAGTATAAAGACTGATAATGGTTGAATAAAAATAAAAGAATAATGATAAAAGAATAATAAGGATTATGTCTCATACCTGGCGGAGATGTGAAAGGTTCTGTTTCCTTAAACTAGTTTGTCATGCATTTCATTTCAACACATTTACAGGTAAATCCTAGTATTTTAAATGTGCGATTAATCATGATTAATCACAGTCCATGACTGTGATTAACGCGATTAAATTTTTTAATCGATTGACAGCACTAATATATATTATATATATATATATATATATATATATTATTTATTTTTTTTTTTTTACATTTTTACATCACACCATAGGACACATTGATATATCAACTATTATTAGTTATATTAATTAATAGTTATATTAAAACACATTTTAGGTATAATATTAAGAAATTTGCATTGTGTAATAAAAAAATATTTCAAATAAAGTTTAACTGTAATTTCATATCAGTAAGTCTTAAGTTACATGTCAATAAATATGTTACTGGATTTGAAGTATACTTGGTATTTTAAATAAATTGAGGCATAGGGATTTTTTTTTTTACTAGGGTTGGATGGCCAACTGCTTCTGAAATGCGCATCTGATGGACACTTTACAATTCCATGAGGCCACAGGAGAGGATTTATGAATGGCAGTGAAGTGACACCTAATGCTGGTAGGTCACATGACAATAGGCCTATTTACACTTGGCCACTTCAAGCATTTTCTGTGAAAAGACCAGGTTTAAATGTGTAAAAAGCGTCAAATAGGCCCAATGACAACATGGCAGATGAAGTATGTCCAGATGACATTCATAGTACACACATTCATACTATACAGAACAAACATTTTCACAAGTTTGTTCCAATGTAATACCTACTCATTCCAGACAAACCATGTGTCAATGTCATTAGGTCTCTTAATTAAATATCAGCTAATTTAGCTTTTTTGACAAAGCAATTGAGTTCAGGTTGTAAAATATCAAATGGTCCCTAAAAACAACACACACACACACACACACACACACACGTTTGTTTCTGTGAATTGTGAGGACTTTCTCTAGACTTCTATTACTTTTATACTGAACAAACTTTATCCCCTAACCCAACCCTAACCCTAAACCTACCCCTTACAGAAAACCTGTTTGCATTGTTACACTTTCAGATAAACATCATTTACCGCAGGCCGGTCCCCACAATGTCAAAAATTTCAGGTTTTACTATCCTTGGGGGGGACATTTGGTCACCATAATGTAGCATAAACAAGCACACACACACTTAAACATTTTTTGAAGATTGTGATATGTAAAAAAAAAAAAAAAAAAAAATGCTTACTATCTTTTTTCTTTCTGAATTACTTTCTACTCAATAGCTACACCACATGAGTTTTAAAAGTAGAATTTCATCAGTTTTCCCATGTTTTTTGCTAGTTTAAACGCAAGGATCAGTAAAACTTTTTTACAAAGATAAAAGGCTTCGTCTTATGGAAGCCATAAACTAGCATCTCATCAAAGCTCTCATTAATCAAGATAAGGCCGCTCCTCTGATAGGATGTTTGCATGATGGGCAGGGCATTTTTGCAGGAAAATGAACAGTTGACAAATGTGGTGGGAGACAAACTAGTACTATGAATCAAAGAGAAAACCAGAAAGATGCTGAAAATAAGAAATGAACGTTGAGAAAAGGGAGAGGAGGGAAAACCTGTATTCGGGTGTGGAAAGTCGAGTAAGAGACTGTTGGGTTCTGTTGATGATTAGAGGTAGAAAGACAAGGGATTACACAACAGCAGGGCAGGTTTCGAGTTGTGCAAGGATTTGGGGTGGGGGTTTGGGGCGAGAGTGAGCGAGAGAGAGCTGTACTTGTCATAAGATTCTCGCTCTCTTGCTGGGAGACATAGTGGGGGTGGAGGGAGTTGGGGGGCTGCTGTTACTACATCTGTTCCCACCCATCACTCTCACTTTCCTGCACACACACACACAAGACAGAAAGAGCTTCTTGCACATCCTTGTTAAAACAAGTCAAAAGACAAACGGTGGGAAAGCAGAGGTGATTTTGAGAGACTATGAAGAGAGAATATGTTATGGTCGTGCTGGCGTGTGCGTTCGTGTATGACTGTATGCAAGCTTTTTGAGCGTTTGTGTGTCAGTCAGAAGCACACAAGAGTGGAAAAGTCCTCACACGGTGCCAAACCGAGCAAGCAGGAATGCCTCTGCTGCTCCCTCTCTCTGTGTCTCTCCATCTTGTTTTGTCTTCCATCTGTCCCTCACTGCTTTATCCTACATAAACGTCTGCAAATATCCTCTAAAATAATCGAAAATGTGAATGCGTACCTTTGAAAAGTTACAGAAAACAAACAAAACTACTTTAAAATGGTAGAAAATATTTTTAAATGCTAATCAAAATTAGTAATATGGTAACACTTTATTCTAGGGTCTCTTAACTAGTTGCTTATTAGCGTGCATATTACTAGAATATTAGCCATTTATTAGTAGTAATTAAGCACATTACTGCCTTATTCTATTTGACCTTATTCTACATCCCTAATCCTACCCAATACCTAAACTTAACAACTACCTTACTAACTAATAATAAGCAGCAAATTAGGAATTTATTGAGGGAAAAGTTGTAGTTAATAGTGAATAAGTGTTCCCTATTCTAAAGTGTTACCAGTAATATTAACACTAAACTAACTGTATTTCTTTGCAACCAAAAAATGTTTCACAACAGGGTGTCAGTTGGAAAAAGCCACTAGCTTTAACCACTGGAAAATCTTAAATGAGGCATTACAAAATTAGATGAAATATGGTCACACTTTATTCTCACTATTAACAAACCATTAACTAAGCCTTTTGCCTCAATAAACTCCTAATTTGCTGATTATTAATAGTTAGTAAGGTAGCTGTTAAGTTTAGGTATTGGGTAGGATTAGGGATGTAGAATATGGTCATGCAGAATATGTTCTTTATTAGTAATAATAAACAGCCAATATGTTAATAATAGGCATGCTAATAAGCATCTAGTTAATAGTGAAAATTGGTTCTTCTTATAATAAAGTGTTACCTAAAGTATTTACTAAACTAATACACTAGGCATTCAAATGATTATAGCTGATATAGCATTCAAATGATTATGTGCATTTATGCAGGCCTTGCATTGATGCTAGCTAATATATGCATTTTTGACACTATTAAATTCAAATCAAATCAGTCTAAAGCAGACTTTTTAAACGAAAGCTGTAAATTAAGCTAAAAAAAAAAAAAAAAAAAAAAAAAAAAAAAAATCAAGGTATCTCTTATTTTGATTCACCCCAAACATCTGTAATTTTCCTATTTAATTATTTCAATATTACTTATAATTAATTTAGTTGTTTATTTTAATCTATGAACACTACTAAATTCTATAAATAAATAAATAAAGAGCAGAGAGCCACTGGTTTAACATTTAAGGCCAACACATTCGTGATGCTACACAAATGACCAATCAGTGCAACAAAAAGTTGGTTTCAGCTCGACATTTTTAATTATCAACGGCTTGTTCTTCCTTCTACTTTACCACGAGACACAAATATGATGCTGCCAAGTCCAAATAACACCTGACTATTTATTAGAGAAGCATTCCTAATCTAAATTTAACTTAAAACTTGGGCCTGAAGCCAAAGCATCCACTATAGCCACAAAGCTGCCAACGTACAATTTAGTCAAAAACCTTGGCAACCTTGTAAGATACAGACAGTTCTAGCTTATGTTCGGTAGGAGCTCTTATAAAGTAATTGGCCTGGCTTCTGGGATGCAAATGACAGAGTCGGGCGGGTTGGGCCTGCGAGGATGGCTGTCAGACAATAGCTCCGAGCCAAACTGCCAAAAGTGACACGTGCAATTCAAAAGCAAACAGATACAGAGCGACCGTAGTGCCGAATCTCAGTCACGTGATGGGAAGAGGTCTTGAATGGCTTTTATAAAGGAAAAGGAGAGGATAAAAATATACATGTTCTTCCTGAGTGGGAGATGGTTTGAAAAAGGGACTAGTTTACTTTGTGGTTAAACTGAGAATAGGTCTGCAACGAGGCGAGGGGGTTGTGACAGCAGTAAATCCAGTGGCCATATGTTGGCTGTTTATTACAGCCTCCAGTGTCTTCCTTGACATCACAGTGCTCAAAAGGAAACAGGAGAAATCCAGAGTCTCATGTGTGAAATAAGTATTAGCTAACACATATAAATGAGGCGGTAGAGGAAGCTACAACTCCTGTACGCTTACTGCCCAAAGCTCTTGGTGTAAAATAAGAGTTTCATAGTAGCCATTCTCATCTCTTCTCCCTACCAATCATATGTTTGAGTGACTCTGAGCGACTGGGGCCTTTCCTCCACCCTTCCACGTCCTGACTTGCCAGACTGAGCTACACAAAACCTCACACTCTACTGGCAAAGTCGGTGCATTCAGTCATCAATTTATGGACTCGTGTGCAGAACTTTTCACGTTCGGTCTCTCTAATTCTCTGAGGGCAAAGATCAGGGTATCAGCAGAGCACCGTGTTTACAAAGACCAAGAGAAAGGGGGTTGGTCTGGGGCCAAACTAGGACAGAGTGGAAGGAATATTACTAGTACTCCCTCTCTTACTCGCGTAAATCACACATTCGAAAGTCATTCGCCTTGGAGTTGCCTGTTGGGTATTACACAAGCGATGGCTCAGAGGGGAATAAGCCTCTGAACTTTACGTAATGGCCTACTGAACCTGCATTGTGCTTGAGGCAAAACACAACGGGACGTTATAAACCCCATTTAAAGTCAAAAGAAATGTCCTGAGGCACAACATTCTCCTCGGTAGCATGTATCGGTGTGGCCATCACCTATGCAAATCCTATAACCTGATCCACAAGAACGGTGAGTTTCCAAGACAATTAAAAGCACAAATTAAGCGACAAAATGTGAGATGTGTCCCGTTAAAGTTGGTATCAATGGACCTTGCGATTGGATTGTAGACAGTGTTGTTTGGTAACTGCTGTTTGTAGGGCTGAAATATTGATCCAACACTGCAAGTCAAACAAGTTTATAACAGATGCACTTTTAGGCAAATTAATAAACAGATGGAGAGCAGCGAAATGCAACAATGTAGAATGAAGAGGTCTCTAGACTTGTTTTAAGCCGCGGTCACACTAGACTTTAAACATGCAAAATTTTCTCGGATGCTGCAACAGTCGTCATGGTCTGCAGCGACTTTTCAAAAACTTAAATTCAACGCATAACAAATAAGCATACATCTAAAATGTAAAAACAATCTACTCCACTTTCCTGCAGTGCTGCAGTTTTAAATTTATGTTCTTTTAATTCAGTTACGAGGTCATGCTGTGACATATCAATCTGCTGTTGGTCACACGGTATCACGTGATGTGAATTCGCAGGTCAGAGTTCACCAAGTTTGAACTTTGCCACACAGTAAAATGCGAAACTTTTCACACGGCCTTGCGTTTCCGGTCTGAAGCATTCGCATGCGTATTATTTGGAAGTCACTGGAACGAAAAGTGCACAGTGACCGCCCCTTTAGTACCCATGTTTGTCACCAGGTTTCCTATTGAGATCAATAAGACTTTATATTTTCTTCCCTTTTGGTTCAATATGAATCCCTATTAGAATATTTTAGTGTTGTTTTGTTTTTAAAGTAGCAGAAAAATGGGTTTTGCAAAGCCCATAATTTACTGATAAAAGTCAATAAATGAAAGAAAATACACAATTAATGAGACCTCTGGTCTTGTGTGCTTCATTGCAGTATGTTGTGACAAGCCTCCATCTGTTTGGAGGACATGTTCTGGTTTAGAGAGGATGGGTTTCTGGCATTTTTCAGACATGTGAAGGTGTTACAGAGAGTAAACTGAACTGGACTGACCAAAGAACTACCTTACGACATATTTAAACCATTATGATTCTGCAATTAGTTCCATGTGACCTAACAGCCTAATCTAGTAGTGTGAGAAAAACAGACCTCTTATTAAATACTTCCTCTATAAAATCAGTTCAATGCACCAAGAGCAGAACAGAAACAGATATGCTAAGCAAAAAATATAAAAACGGGTGGCTGAGCACTAACACATGCATCAGAAGCGTCTATGCATTCATTGGACATTTTTCAAACTAAAACAAACTCTTTATTGTCTTACTAAGAATAATTCTCCAACATTGTAAATCTCAGTTGTTTAATGCAATGTTTACCACAATCTGAAGTCTTTTTGTGCAGCTGTTGTTTATGGTGAAATACCAGTATCTCCTTCATCTGTGCAGCACCTCAAACAGGTTTTCGTTGGATGACAGACTGCCTCACCTCACAAAGAGGCCTCAGGCCCACACAACCATGCGTCATCACCACCAGCTCAACATCCTATCAAACACCCGAGTAAAACAATGTATTGTACCATGATGGAAAAGTCTCACAGAGCAGAAAAGGCGACATCTTTCGGTTGATTTGAGTGCGTTACTGACATTATCTTGGCGACATCTAATGCATTTTGTTATCATTGTTACATGCCCTGCCGGTGTGTGATAAATGGTTGGGTCCTGTTCCGTGACTTTCAACAGATGCGCCACAAGTCTGAGCATGGGAGACTGCAGGCGCTCGAAAGAGCGGCTTGAGCAACAGGCCATGACTCACAGGAGCGCTCGGAGTCAGTTATCTGAAAACTAAACGTGCTCCTATGAACAGACGTCAGTTTGAGCACATCCAAAGTAACAATCTAACAGCCCTAAGAATTTCATTCCATATTGGCGCAACAAAGAGAATAATAAAATTGTGGGAGCAGATGAATGGCAGTCAAAGGCTGCTTAATTCTGTAATTCTGCTGTATTTTGTGTAAAAGAAAGTCTGTCTTTTAGGAGCATCATCCTTTCACCTAGATAACACAGCTGTTTTACAGAAGAGAATGTTGACCTTTGACCCTGCTACCTGAGAACACTTCAGAACGAGAAATGGAAAAATAGCTAACTCTCATTTAGACTCAACAAACTGTTCAATGAACCACTGACATGAATGACAAATACACCGAACAGAACATTAGTTAATGCAGTAGTTAAAGTGAAATAACAATTAACAATATTTTTACAGAATGTATCAATCTTGGTTAAGATTGTGAACTTCTAACTTAAGTTAATATAAGCTTCACATTTTTAAAATTATACGTGGTATAATATAAACATTATTATAATTTACAACTGTATATAATAAATTATCATTAACCTACATTAATAAATGCTATAAAAGTAGTACCTTATGCATTAACTAATGTTTTCAAATTTTAAGTTCATTTTGTTGATGCTTTACAATAAGGGATCTTTTGTTAACTTTAGTTAAATGTATTAACATGAGCAATATATTTTGTACAAATGATAGTACAAAATGATCAGTTAATAGTTAATAAAAATAAAATAGTTTATTGTTTGCTCATGTTAGCTTACAGTGCATTAATTAACATGAATACAACTTTTTTTTAAAAATTAGTAAAAGTACATTGAAATGAAAATTAAGATGAATAAATTATGTAGAAATGTTGTTCATTGGTAGTTAATGTTAACAAACTAAACTAACCTTGTGTGTCACCACAATGGTAATTTCTATCTTTATCTTTGATGTTTTTT
Organism: Spinibarbus caldwelli; assembly: GCA_039654775.1. Lineage (NCBI taxonomy): Eukaryota > Metazoa > Chordata > Actinopteri > Cypriniformes > Cyprinidae > Spinibarbus > Spinibarbus caldwelli. The sequence goes on along the minus strand of CM077262.1, from coordinate 25,637,920 downwards.
TCATTATCAACGCCTGTACTGATGACACAATTTAAGTCAACTTCCATTTAGTTTTAAGTCTGGCCTTTGTCTGGTATTTTGTCTTTACATCAATTCGCATTCTTTTTCTTCAAAGCAACAAACACAAATACATTTTTCAGATTCCTTCCTGCATCTTGATGCAAAGTCATAACTGCCCTAACTGAACCGAAAACGTCTCGTGTTTTCCGCACAAGAGTCTTAAAACAAGACAACGCAACACTGACAGATCCCAGCTTCATGCAGCGGACGTTAGCATGTATGTGAAGTGCATGTGACGTCTGAAGAGCTGAAAGCAGATTAAAAGTTCAAGCTTAAAGGTTCCTGTGCAAAATAATAAACTGTGACTTGACAAATAGTAGATTAGCACATCTGTTTTGTTTACCTAACTCGTTATCAAAAAGATCCAAAGCACATTAATCTGCATACATGGCTAGCTTCACTGTTTTTCCAGTAATAGGCCGCATGCACACTGCAAAGGAGTGGAAGAGCTGAATTTGATGAATGACAGAGCAGAGGAATGCGAGCCAAGGATGTGTGGCATACTATGAAGTATGAGTTTGGCTGTGACTGTAAAACGGCGAAGATGAACAGACATGTGGATGAAAAGATGAAATAAAGAAGGAGAGATAAAACTCAAAGTTTCAGGTGAAACTTGTGGGCGGGACTTGATAAGCAGGCCAGTCATCCATGCTGCATGTGCAAACAGTGAGGATGCTCACGCGGTCAGGCAGCCTCGGCTCAGCTCGGACCGGACGGTGAGGTATATTTACCCGTCCTCAGACGAGGTTGTGTTATTCTGCTGCCGTTCGGAGGTTGAAGAGGGACCGCAGTGCACCTCGTGTGTCAGCAACCACTGCTCACACTGCAGGGAGACCACAAACAGGGAGTTTAATATGCATGCCTTGGAACACACACACACACACACACACTTTCTTTCAGGATGAGACTTTTGACCTTGAAATCTGTTATAAAGTAATAAAAGCATTGCAAAACCTGCTGTGTTGAATCATAGCCCCATGAAACGAGCCGTTGTTACAGACAATCTCGATCTCAGTGGGTGGAGTTTGACCTGCAGTCATGGTACAATTTAACTCGCATCAAAAAGGCTGCTTTGAATCAAGACACTTTAGTAATCAAGACATTTTAGTAGTTCAAGTTCTAGAAATCGCCCTTGATATGTTTGTTTAGAAAATACTTCAACCCGGTTAAAACAATATACAGCAGAAATTTGTCAGTTGCTGTAAATGTTTGAGTTTTACTTCTATTTGGTTATATACGATATTTTTGGTTAGGTATGATCATTCTTACAATGATTCAATCATATAAGACTCACAAACTCTGAACCTACCGGTCTGAATTATTCTGACAAATCAAGCAGTTACTGAATCAACATCTGACTCACTTATTGACTAACTTTCAGTGACACATTTTATATATTTTTTACATATTTTCACATTTTCAAAATCATTTTTTTCCATAAAAATGTATATATAGTGATATTACACTACCATTTGAAGGATTGGGGTTCAATTTTTAAAAGACATTAATACTTTTATTCAGCATGGATTCATTAAATTGACTAAAAGAGGCAGTCAAGACATTTATGTTACAAAAGAATTATATTTCAAATAAATACTTCTATTTCTAATGTTCTACCCACCAAGGAATTCTGACATAGACAGACAGACAGACAGATAGATAGATAGATAGATAGATAGATAGATAGATAGATAGATAGATAGATATGCAGCAGCACAATCATTTTCAAAATCTATAATAAATGCTTCTTGCCCAGCAAATCATACATACATTTTTTTAGTTATTTTAAATTGTAATATTTCACAACATATTATTAAGTAGTGCTGTCAAACGATTAATCGCGACTAATCACATCCAGAATAAAAGCTTTTGTTTACATAATGTGTGTGTGTGTACTGTGTTTCTTTTTTATCTATTTATAAATACACACAAATGCATGTATATATTTAAGAAAAATATGTTACGTTTATAAATTTAATATATTTATACATGATATAATTTATATGAATATAAATATACATGTAAATATTTTCAAAATATATGCTGTATGTGTGCGTTTTTATATATACATAATAAATATACACAGTACACACACATATATTATGTAAACAAAAACGTTTATTTTGGATGCGGTTAATCACGATTAATCATTTGACAGCACTATTAAGACATTATTAATAACTATTAAAATATTCAAAACAATAAAAAAACGTTTGACCCCCAGCTTTTGAATGATAGTATATCTAGAATTCTTAAGAATATTGCAAAAATACATTTTTGCTTATACAGCCCACTTCTATTTACTTTTACGTGATAATACTGTCAGCTATTATTAAGAGTAGACCACAGTAGACTTTTTTTTTAACTTGCAGCTGCTAAAAATATAAATAGAAAACTTGCTAAATTACTTGCTTGTTAGAAGACTAGTATTTTATTACTTATATTTTATAATAGTGTAGTTATAATATTTCTGACATTACCTAATGTTTAAACAAATTCTGCTGATTTTCGCCTAAAACCAGTACAGGAAAACTTTGCATGTTCTGTCTAGGCCTGCTCCTAATAAACACAATAAGGAGTTGTTTAGCATCATTTGTTGCATCACTAATCAGTGATTGGCTCGTTTAACGTCTGTTAGCCGTCCGCAGACAGGATGGAGGGATACAGAGATGCACAGACGAAGAGGAGGAGAGACTTACGTAGCTTTATCCTCTTTGTGCAGGAGCTTTTCAAAAGAGAGGAGACGTGCAGAGGATGGAGCGTGAGTCTTTAAATTAGAGAGAGGGAGAGGGAGACGTAACTGATGGAGAGACAAGCGAAGGAGTCGTCAGAGGAGAGATGTGAGAGAGATGGAGGATGGGATGAGAGAGACAGGACAGAGATTATCAGATTAGTGGCTGGTAAGACTGCCTAATTGAGAGGCAAAGAGGCAGGTATAATGGCCTGGGTGGAGGAGACATTTTAGGTTGCTGTGGTCTTTAGCCACGCCAGAGTGTGTGTGTGTGTGTGTGTGGATGGATTTTAAGCTCTGCCCCCGTCAAACACACCCAGCTTGCGTGTCTTCTCCCACGTTACACTGCTCTGATGATGATGACAGGATACTGACTGTATTCAGTGACTGTTATTGGCTTTGGTGTGAATAGCACAGTAGTCAGAGAAAAGGAGGAAACAAAAGGAGCGACAAAGTGAGGAATACATCAGCAACGAGCACGCCAGACTGGTTTTACACAGCCAGCATCCCTGATGCATTACCAGTGTGATTTAACAAATGAATTTTTAAGTAAGTAAGTAAGTAAGTAAGTAAGTAAGTAAGTAAGTAAGTAAATAAATAAATAAATAAATAAATAAATAAATAATAAAATAATAATAATAATAATAAATATATATATATATATATATATATATATATATATATATATATATATATATATATATATATGTGTGTGTGTGTGTGTGTGTGTGTGTGTGTGTGTGTGTATAAAATACATTTGTAGCAAGTAGCTTCCATATTGCACCCAAGTCTCTGTAATAGAGATTCCATTCACATCTTTTAATGCACATTTTAGCATAAAATTGCAAATTTGCATATACTAAGTTTATGGTAAGACATTTACCAAATACACTACTGTTGAAAAGTTTAGGGTTAGTATGATTTAAAAAAGAAACAAAAAAACAAAAAAAAAAAAACAAAAACAAAGAAAACGCGCGCACGCATGCACACACACACACACACACACATTACTACTTTGATCAGTTTTATGCAAGGATGCATAAAACTGATCAAAAGTGACAGTAAATAATTTTATAAGTTTACAAAATTTTCTATTTTAAAGAAATGCTCATCTTTTGGACTTTATATTCAAAGATCCCTGCAAAACTGTATGACAAAAATATGAAGCAGCACAAACTGTTTTCAATATCAATAATAATAATAATAAATGTTTCTTGAGCAATAAATAAGCATATTAGAATGATTTCTGTAAAAAAAATAAAATAAAAAAAACCTTTGAAAATTCACATTTTTCATCATAAGAATGTTTGCTGTATTTTTGACTAAATGAATGCAACCTTGGTGATGAAAAGAGACTTCTTTTAAAAACATGAAAAAAAAAAAAAAAAAAACTCACCCAACGGTAGTGTAGATTAATATATACACATCAAAATAGTCATGTGATTTTGTCTATGTCTTGTGACTTAATTTGCCGTCACTCCCATTCATCACTGAAGTGCAAAAGTTATGCCACTAAGTTTAATGCTGTGGTTATAGAGTTTGTTCAAATCTATAACCTTAAGTATGCACACCAATAATAGTGAGACTTTCTTTCCAAACATGACTAATTAGATAAGTCGCTAGATTCAAACTTCAACAAATAGTTAGTTGAAAAAAAAAAAAGTTAAAGCAGTCACAAAAAAAATAGAGAGATGCCCTGCAATGAACCACAATTGACTGCTGCGAGTTACATTTAAATATTTCGTGCCAGGAAACAGTTTAATTTAGGCTAAATTTATGTTTAATGAGTGCAGGTTGGCTACATCCATTTTTGGGTTAAACCTGTTTGTGCACACACACTATGTGATTACCTCCACCTCCATGTGTGAGTATGAGCACTGTGTGTGTGTGTGTGTGTGTGTGTGTGAAAGAATGCTACTGCTCTGTTTCAGGGCTGGATGACAGGCATGGACAAGTGCAGGAACCGACGTGTTTGAGAGCAGTTGGCGCGCTGAGATAGCGCTGCTTTCTGCCTAGCACATCACCCCTCAATATCAGTTTCAATAGCGAGAGGCCAAGATAAAAACCTGTGAAAGACAGACAGGAGATGGGACCTGATGCAAAGAGAGGAAGGTATAGAGTTTAAAAGAAAGGGATGAAAAAAAAAAACTGATGAATGAGAGGAGCATGCTAGGTGGCGCAGATAAAGAGAGAGGTGAGAATCTGGACAAACGGGACAGGCCAGTTTGCTTGTTTGCTGCTTGAAAGAACGCACTGAGTTAACTGCTCACTCCCTGGCTTGTTTGCTTTGTTTCTACTAAACACCAGAGACACTGAGGGGGAGAAAGGGGGCGGAGGACGGGAGTTACCAGAACCTGCACCACCCTGAGGTCTCATATCCTTATCAATGCAAACCGTACACTCTACAAGACATAAACACACAGCAGGGCTGATACTAATTACTGCAGTTAGACTATGCCACAAAAGACAATCATTTGACACCAAGTCCTACTTGAACAAAACCTACATTCTACAGAATTTTTTTTCCCATCAGAAGCAGAACTTAGGCCAAAACAGTCACATGGAGATGTAAATGCATAGCCAACACAATGCAACAATGCCATCCCATTATATACTTAAAATGCATTCTTACTCTAATGAGGCGTAATTGACCTCCAGTCCTCAAGTGGGCGATCTATGCCATTAAACTGACTGTGTCGGCTACAGTAGGTCTGCACAATATATTGCATGCGATTGTCATGTGCATCTCGTCAGTAAAGCTGGTTCTGTGATTAGTAATAAACCTCCATCACGTGCTTTAAGATGGAGCTGCATTAATACACAGAGCCGTAGTTCACTGACAAGCTACGCAATTCGCGCTCATAATCGCAGATGAATCGCCTGCGATAATGAATGTGATATTGCGTCACTTGTCAGTGAACTACAGCTCAGTGTAGTAAATGCCGCTCCATCTGAAAGCACGTGATGGAGATTTATTACTAATCACAGAACCGGCTTTACTGCCGAGATGCGCATGACAAATCGCATGCAATATATCGTGCAGCCCTAGACAACAGTAGATTTTTTTTTGGTGGTGTTTGCAAGCATTCCCATCAGAAGCGGGCCTTAGGCCAGAACACAGTCACGTGGAGATGTAAATGCATAGCCAGCACAATGCAACAATGCAGTTTCCCATTATATACTTAACATACATTCTTCTTCATTCTTACTCTACTGCAGCATAATTGACCTCCAGTACTCAAGGGGGCAGTCTGTGCCATTAAACTGACTGTGTTTATAGTAAGATTCCTAAATAATAACAGTTTAACTATGTTCAAACAATTGTCTTCAAATGGTTGTTAAGCCATGACTCAAAAAGCATGACCATAGAAGAAGACAGTTTGTACTAATGTTTGTTACAGCGCCCCTCGTCACAACATTGACAATGCAACACATACTTGCTTCAAAGAATGCAAAGGCACTACCATCATAATAAAGTCTGAAAAACACAATGGTATTATCATGCTTCCATGTCCAAAGAAACATGGTAAAACCAAAAATATGGTACATTTCTAGTACAAGTGAGGGGTGAAAGCACCCCTCAGGATGTTTCTCAATCATTCAGCAGAAGTGCCGGCAATGCAATCAAAAGGAAAGACATAGCGAATTGAAATCATCTGACCAGCCATTGTGTGGCAACATGTGGAAACTCCAGCGAGGTTTGAGTTCCTTTTACAGATGATGGTTTATATTAGAGCAGAACAGAGAATAGCATTTGCCCATCAAACCAAAGAAGGCAAAAGCAGGCACGTCATCAGCTCCAGTTATTTTCTCAGTAGCAAAATTCCTTATTCATGATTTTCTGCTGTGCAGAGATGTTGACCTCAACCACGGAGAAGACAGCACATCCAGTTTTGTCTGCTGACTGATTTTTCATGGTAACATGACTAATAATAAGAAAGAAGAAACTATGAATGCAAAATGTGACGTATCAAAGGAGCAACTTTTGCTTCAGCTTTGAATGAAATGAGGGGTTCTGCAATGAAGTTGTGGCATCGGCCTGTGTGATCGACTGTTTTACTCTTAAACATCATTCAACACCTGAGTCAAGCATACATCATGACAGGCAACATGCTAAACCGTGCTGTGCAGGAAGTGGCTTTCATTTCCAAATCAACCCTGGCTGCTTTGCCTTGGGGCGAGCTTGCTTCATGCAAACAAGCTCTGTATCTGTGCGAGCATCTCAGATGCACTAAAAATGTTTCAAAGCCTCCAAATCATGAAACACATTGCCTTTTCTTGCTCAATGGCTTTAAGACGGATCCTTGAAGGGTTGCAAGGATGCACTGGAAGATTTGGTGCACGTGTTCTTTGGATGTTTTAAGGGGGTTGGGGGACCTCTAGTCCCAGCTGTGGTGCAGGCTCAGTAGTTCCTGGCTCTTCAGAGGCTAAGAGATGATGTAAACAAGCATGCAAATTGAGGGGTCCTTGGCAACGGACGACTCAGCTGTCAAGCCTCACAGGTGCCTGCGACAGGGACAAGTCTTAGACCCTTCGTTCTTGCACACGGCAGGCTTTTATTTGGGTCTAAAGGACACATATGGTGCCTCGGATGGGCCAGACTTCACAGTGGGGTACTGCGAGCGCAGTCGACTGCTCACATGAGCGAGGTCTGAGGACAGGACTGCCTCGCATTCAGGCTCATCTCCATATCCATGCAAATATGCATGGGAGGAAAGAGAAAGAACTGCATTCTCTCACAAAAGAGAGGCTGGGTTTGCTAAGATAGAGTTCTTGTAAGCGAAGACAGACGCTGGCTCATGCCCCGTTTCTGTGGAGAGCCGTGGTGTGAGTTACAGAGGAGTGCAGATGCAGGGTCCATGCTGACAGATCAGTGTGCCATTGACAGCTGCCTGGAAAAAGCATACACTGTCCACCCTCATTACAGATGGTGTGTGTGTGAACAACCACTCTCAAAGAATATTGCTGTCCCCACCAATCCGTCCAAGACAGGGAAGCCATTTTAGAACGCTTCCTTGAGGGAGAAACAAGAGCCATGAATGAAAAGAATCACAATGATGCAAGACTACATGGGGACGTTCATCCCAGGCTTACTCTGGTTAAACAGTGCGTGAGGTGTAGAGGAATGGGTGAAAGGAGGATCTGCGCATCTAATCTCCTTCCCTCCTGTTGTTCTTCTTGTTGTGATCACTCCTTTATTTAGCAGACATGTTCCTGCAGGAAGACCAAGAGATCTTTCCCTTGTCCAACTTGCTAAGATGCCATTCTCTTTGACTGGCTTTGACTGCGATCCGTGGATATGAAGATATCTGCTTTGTGCAACTGCAACATTTTCTTTTTAATTTGAGTGATTAAAAGTCTGATTTTGTACTCAACAGTACAAGTTTTTCCTTCTTCAATTTTGTTTCATATGTGCAATTAATTTGATCAATCTGAATTAATTGAACTCAAAGTCAGCTTTAGGCATGCTTTAGGCAAAGTCAGCTTTAGGCATGCTTTGAACATTCTTTTTTTTGCCTCCAGTTGTTGATGCATCCTTTATTATCACCAGTGATGTTCAAAGAAAAGTTGAACAATGGTAGATGTGAGTTGTAGATGTGATTCATCCGTGGAAAAAGAATCCTCTTGGGAAGCAGTCACATGGGAATTCCTCCTATCTCCCACCCATTACACCCCCCCCCCATTCCCCCTCTCTAGGCAGAGCTGGTCGGGGTGGCAGCTTTTATGGCAGAAAGGACGCAGTGGGCCCATGCCGTTCTCCTTTGACAGTTGTCTATCTGTGCAACAAATGGAACATTCATCGAGGGGCAGCAGTGACAGCTCGGCTCCATAAATCCAGAGGCACACAGAGGGTTTTCCAAACCTCACTGTGTACATGGCTCACATCAGTGACTAGAACAACTAAATTAGGTTTGGGTCCTGTAGATGTACAACTCACATTTACCATTGTTCAACTTTTCTTTGAACATCACTGGTGATAATAAAGGATGCATCAACAACTGGAGGCAAAAAAAGAATGTTCAAAGCATGCCTAAAGCTGACTTTGAGTTCAATTAATTCAGAATTCAGTGTCCCAGATAAAGAGGCAGGAACATCCAATTTGAAACACATCCAAGTCCTTAAAAATCTACTTTCAGAAAGTTTCAAAAAACATTTATACTATTGTCAACAAATGTATTTATTTAAAATCACGTGGTGTAACCAAGTAAAAGTTAAAAAGTAAAAATCTTTTTTGGGGTATTGTGCACTTAAGTCAGCATGAATACAAGCATTTTTTTTTTTTTTTTAATGAATCTAAAAAGCTGCAGAATGACTGAAGGTTTGGCTTATAAAGTGGTGGTAGCTAAACTGTGCTTTGCAATAAAAGTATAGAGATGCTTCCGATAACCATCTCTCTTTTATGCACCGTTGAGGTATAGGTGTGGCTGCCGGTTTCATGAAGTAGACTCTAAATTCACTATACACCTGAGAACACAAAGAGACAAGGAGTAGGAAGAGGAGGAGGTGCGTGGGGGTACCTCCAGGCTTTTTTCAGTCCTGTTAAACCGGCAAGCTCCTACAAGCCAACCTGAAAAAGAGGCCTACGATGCTGTGCACACACATCCTGAAAGTGAATGCACCATTACTGCAAAGGGATTCCCTCCCAATAGCACAAAACGGCATTCAAAGCGAACAAAACAGCAAAAACCAACATTGATTATCTTTACGAAAAAGTTGTGCAAATAAACCGGATTAAAACAGATTCTGTAGAGCATTTTAGTTCTACCAAAGAAAGAACAATTTGAGTCACTGTAAATAATGTGCTAGCCAGTCAGGTTTTGAGGCTGGCGAGCTGCCACGGTGGGTTCTCCATCATTTATTTGGAAGACTAAGAGAAGGAAAACCACTGGAGGGGTGTTTGACAGAGAACTAGGCAGATATGCCTCTTACGGCATGCTATAATAGAGCTCTTTGTGAAGCCAAGAAGAATACAGCCTTCATCGAGCTGATGCTGAGAACATCTCTCTGTGGCTCATACGTGCACACATAAACAGACATGCAGTGACCACGCACGATTTGTGGCTGTCAAGGCTGCCTTTTACCCTCCCCTGAAAAAGAAGCTTGTTGGGTGAGAAAATCTAAAGCAAGATTTGTGAATGCTCTTACTGGACCCAGTTCTGATGGCGATGTTATCGTCAGTCACTGTGCATTACCTCACTCTCTCTTCTTTCACTTAATCACTCTATCATTTCTGCACCTCCCCTCCCCTCCGGCCCCCTTTTGGCTTCTGTTACAAACGTTATATGGCCTAAACTCCAAACCAAGGATGCAGGCTAAAGTACAAGGCCAAAACATCAGCCAACTGGTGCTGTGACGGCGGCCATCAGCCACCCACTTTTAAGGCTCCGCCCCCAAAAGCCAACCCATGGGACTCCCTTCGGCCAATCAAACCCTGGGTTGCCAGCTGTTTGCTATTGCCGTTCGCCTGAGTGACAACCAGGCCGGCGGTTGCAGCAGAGGTCATCCATCACACTCCAGTGTGTGCTGACGCGTAGGGCTTCTCGGCTGAGCCGAAGCGACTTCCTAGCATCACATCACGTATGGCCCCCCTCCCCTGCCTGAAATAAGAGTCACATTGTTTTTTCCCTTTCGTACTGCTCTAGAGTTGCTGTGCAGGGCTCTCTCTACATAGGCGGCTGCCTGAGGACACGCTCCTACAAGGGAGCGATTCATCTAGAATGGGGGGGGTGGAGGCTCTGGAACTTCATAGGAGAATTTGCTGGCGCGAGAGTGTTAAAGTCACGATTCTTTCCCTAAATGTGGCAGCTTGGTGTTTAGCATCAGGCTGACCAACATACAAAAGGCTGTAGAGGCCGTCTACAAAGAAAGAACAAGCCAAATGCGAGAACTTGATGTGAGAGTATTCAATTCATTCAATGCATTTTGCTGTAATCACTGAAATGTCATTCCACACAAGAAAAAATATCAATTAAGCTTTTACCAAAAGCACCAAAACTGAAACTGAAAACATTAAATTTATGTACAGAGTAGTATTGTCACGGTACTAAAATTTCAGTATTCGGTACCAATACCAGTGAAAATCCACAGTTCTCTGTACCAATTTCGGTACCAAAGAAAAACACAGAAACATGCTAATTAAAAAAACACATTATTTTTATTAATAAAGTGAAACAAAAATAAACTGTACAAAAATCAATGCCATTCTTTATGCTTATTTAAAATTGTTTCAAGTTTTTCCACAAGTAAAAAAAAAGTATGAAAAAAAGTTAAACAAGTTTCACCCAAAACTTTGTCATATTTATGTTGCCGCTGAAAACCAACTGTAAACTGTTGTCTGTTTTAGGGTTTGCTGGTGTGTTTCATGATCTTCCTCAGCCTGCAGCTGTAAAAGGAAAATATAATATATTTAAGTAAAGAAATGGGCTGAGTCTGACCAAATGCAACATTAGATTATTGACAACAGCTAAAATATAACATTTCAGTAAATAACAAACTTCGACTTTTATGATAAATTTAGATAAGATTACATATATTTTAAGACAAGTGTATATCAAACAGAAGGAAACTGTAGTATTAAAAACACTTTACAATAAGATTCCATTTGTTAGAAAACATGACCTATCAATAAACAAGTTATATAGCAATTATTCTTCCTGGGGTTAATTTCAAAATTTACTAATACATAAAATTAAAAGTTCAATCTGTAAAAATTATTTAATGAACAATGAACAAACATGAATTATAAAGTGTTTTAAGTAAATAAAAATCAAAAACATTAATTAATGTAAAAATATATTGTTCACTCACTGTAAGTTGATGTTAGATAACATGAAGTCATGTTAATGAATGGTATCTTATTGTAAAGTCTATACAGGAGATAAAATTTGACTGTACTTTCATTTAATCCAAACTGTGTACATATTTAATTTGAAAGGGCTTTAAAAACCTGCTAGAGTTATCCAGTCAAGAATAACAACTAAGTTAGCTAAAAAAAAGCCCAGAACTGCTTTTCTTATGGACTGATTTGACAAACACTGTTAACCATTTGTACATTCTCTAACACGCATTAGATTCACAATTCATTTAAAAGCCTCTGGTGTGCAAAAATAGTAAATACCATCATGTCCTCCTGTTTTGTTTTTTTTTTTACCCTAATAAAAGTTTTAGGAGCATTAAATAGTTAATAAAGAAACTTCATTCTAACGCTCATTATATTAGCGTTAGCTGCGCTTATGCTAACAATTAACTCTGCTAATAACGGCGATGTTTATTTCAGTACGACATTCAAATTAAAATATGGAATAATAATCCATAACAGAAGATCTGATCTAAATATTAAATTGAAACTTACCTGCTTGAACTCTTTCATTTGATCCGGGTGTCGGTCTTTAAAGTGTTTTGTTGTGTTTCCTCCTTTTGAGGTCGCCACGTCTCAGTGCTTTTATGAAGCGAGCGCATCGGTGCACCTTTCGGATAGCACAGCAAGAACCGGGTTGACCGGGTACTCGGTACCACTGGTACTTAAAGAAACCTGGTACCGTGACGTTTTCATTTTTTTAGTACCGAATTACCGGGTCTTTTGACAACACTAGTACAGAGTTGTCCGTATACGTGACATGATTGAAATTAAAGCTTTGTTACACCTATATTTTAACTACCCATCATACAATGTGATCATTTATCATAATTCTGCAAATGGATGAAAAACTGTATTGTGGATGCCTCAAATGCAATTCTTTAAAACAAACAGTCAGCAATTATATTTTATAGTACTTATATAGTCTATTTTACACAGCCTTTTATGGTTTAATCATCGTGAAAAGACATTTCACAATCAGACTTAATTTGATTTTTACTGTAATGCTGGTGAAAATGATAATTAGGCTAAATATCATTTTATTTGGAGCTCCAACCCTTCTATGTTATGTAGCAATTTTAATTGTGCATTTAAACACTTTAATACTTACAAAATCTCAATACGTATATTTAAACAATTATGTAAAACTCAAATGATTCAATCTGGGAGTAAAGTACACAAATGTACAATGTTATCTGCTAGACATCACAACATGCTGTTATTCATGCTTGTATTGTCCTTTAAGTGTCAATTAGCTTGAAACCACCTTTAAATGACGAATCTGAATGACATCAGCCGGTACAGAAAAGAAAGAAAGTACACAAGCCCAGCAGCAGTCAAAGGACGGGTGGTCATTATAGACCAATCTCTTTTGTAATTCCATGACAGTCTGTAGAGGCGTTAGGGCACCAGCATTTCGTCTGCAGGGCCGCAAAGGCCTCATTTCCATCTCTATAGGCCCCTTAATGTTTGCCCACACATTGATAAAAGAGGGTCCCATCAGACATAAGGCGGCACCAGAGTGGGTACAGATTGTGAGGTCCTGAAAGAATAAAAGGGGTTAAAACACACAGGAAGGGACAATTACAAGTTTCAAACAAAGGAGAGCAGGCTTAGCCGAAATGGTCACATGACTCAACAATGGAAAAAGTTTTGGTTTCCTCCACTGATTTTGAGCTCTAAACACTTTTTTCTTGGCGAGAGGTTCTTAGAGCACGACCTGATTAAGTATTTAATGTTTACCTCTAACAAAAGAGCCAGATTAGCAGAACTGAGGAGAACTTTTCCTGTCTGCTTTCCTCTGGCAAAGATTGAAACCATTTACTTCACTAGTTCTGATGAATAATTCCCTAAATGTACCGCAATAGTTATCATAATTATGAGAACCTGAAAAAACATCCAGTATCCACCGTTTCCTGTTCTGCAGAGGTTTAACAGACTCACACACAGCCTTGTGGGATAGGCCATTTCCTTAGCAAGCCATGAAACACGCGGTTGAATCACAAACACAGACGTGAGGCTCAAAAGTGACCAATCATCATCCTGACAACATCAGGCGAGGATTTAAATCAAGTAACACCTGAAATCTGGGAACAAATCTATGGTGGTATAAAAGCCAGAACAACACAAAAGTGCAACAAATCTTGTGAGATTAATAAAGTTTTCTACAGGCAAAACAATGCAAACGTGCAACAAATCTTGTGCCATTAGTAAAGTTTTCTACAGGATTGTCAATTTCTTTGTAACTTTCTTTATAACTTATCAGCAGCCCACTGACCTTGTTCAAAGATTATGGCAGAATGAAATGAGCGCAATCTTGGAGAAGACATTACAGGGACACTACCCAATTTATGACTAGTTACGCAACATTGATTGAGACAAAACAGATGTTTTGCACATCAAACACCAAGGGCGCATGAAGGACCTTTCATTCAAATGAGGAGGTTTTAAGCTTTTGAGCTTGATGTGCTGAAGATTATGACTGTCTGTAAATATCTACATGAGTTTCTAAAGATTTATTTAATTCCTAAACTCATAAATTTCAACATGCACAACCACAAAATACAGGCTAGTAGTAACCATACCCCGTGAGGATGAGCAAAGCAGCCATTTTGTCAGAGCCATGACATGCATTTTGTAAAGTCTGTACTTTCATACGGACCCTTGATCTGGTCTTCCCATGAGCCAATCAACAGCCTGGTTATCTTCTTTGCTCTCTGATTAAGTTTATTATTGCCTCTGCTCTACTTTTCTCCAAGCACTTGGTAACAAAGTTCACAAGTGGAATCCTAACTCCCTGGTTAATGATAACACTCCTTGGATAGACAAGTTTTGTGAGATGCTCCGGATGGATGGAAACTAGATGAAGGAAGTAGATGTGTCCACATGGTTTTCTGATGACTAACTCTAATGAAGATGCTTTGAAATGTGGAAGTTAACACTCATCCGCTCTTATAATCTCATTGACAGGCACAGACAGGTCAGATTATACTGCATTCACACAAACAGTTGTTTGGAAGCACACAGCAAAATCCAAGCAGCTATTGCCCAGGAGAAAAATTATGCCAATAGTAGGGCCCTATGAAATCTGTTTTATTTTTTCTGCATTCCGGGTTTTTTATTTATTTATTTATTATTATTTCTTTTAATATTTTAATTTTTCTAGACTGTGTTTTAAAGGTTAAATTACATTTTTATTCATAAAAAAAGCATGTCTAAATTTAACAGAAATTTATTGAAAGTTAAAAAAAAAAAATACATTTTTAAGGCCCTATGAAATGTTTTACTTTTCTCAAATTCAGTTTTAGTTTATTTATTAATTTACCAAATACTGTGTTATCCATTATTTTTCTGGATTCCATTTAATGGTTTCATTAAATTGTAATAATCAAAGGCATCTCTAATTAATTTATTTCATAAAAAATTATTTATTATTTATTTATTATTTTATTTATTTTTTCCAGAAATACTGTGTTGTGTATTTACATTTTTCTGCTAAGCATATTCTGGTAATTTTCTTTTTTTTCTGGTAAATATTCCCTAAAAAATAATGTTTTAATAATTATTATTAGTAGTAATACTATCATTACATTAATATATTTGTCACAGTTTGTTCAAGTTAAGCAAACTTTTATTTTGACAGGTTGCTGTGAAGACCTTTAAGTTTCCGTCTGCATATAATATGACAATAGTTTTTCTCAAAAGAAATGGTAAAATGCTCATGAAGTGACTCTCAGAGCAGTTCTAGAGATTATGTTCATGTGTTCATGTACTCATATATTGAGGCGGCAGAGACTGTAAACACTGCAAGTGTCACGTGCTTCAGTATGTGTGTACTAAACGAAACCGTGTGTCTGCGCCATTCATTCACACTGAGACGCACAGAACACAGGATTCATATTTAAATGGTATTTTGTGGCTTAATATTCACAGACACTAGTCCATATTGTGTTTTCATTTAACTGTACTGAACTACTTTTGATTTTTCAGTCCAAAATTTTGCAGATTCCGTGACATTCCACGTTATACAGTAAATTCCGTTTTTTTTTGACTGGATTCTGCGATTCCATCTGCATTTTCCGCATTGCGGAAATCATAGGGCCCTGCAATAAGTCTGGTTCACAAATTGTGAGAGATGGTTTCAGGTTTGTTCACTTGGTGAGTGAATCTCAAGAAATGTTTCAAACTCAAACTTTGTTTTCAAACTCTCAAAACTCTCAAGAAATGTTTAGGTCATGTTTCAGCCCAAAGCACAAGAAAGTTAGGCTAATTGAAAGCAAAATGAAAATTAAGCCTAATTTAGGACAACTTGATGGTCCTAAAACAGGTTTTTGTTTCCTTTTTCAAAATATATTGTCTTATTTTTGGTGTGAAATTCATTCAAGTAGATACTAACTTTTACATTCTTGATTTGTTTTCATGGTTTTTAACACGTCTTCTGGGTGGGTCCCTCAGAAATATCCAAGAGTGTAGGCTTGCTCTGAAGTAGGTGTTGAAGGAGGCCAGCGTTTCTGTCTGCTCATTGTGTACACAGCCCCTGATGGGAAAGGCCAGGTTTCAGGAGAAGAAAGAACCCTGCTCGCTGTCTTTTGTGGCGTCTCCTCAGGGGCGCATCAGCAGAGCCTGCCCCATTGACTCCTTGTTTCCCATGGGAGCTAGACGGTGTACCATTAACCCCAGACCAGCGAGGCAGACACACCTTTACCTTTCACCTGACCATTCGAATTCGAAGCCCAAAATTGGGCTTGAGCGCCCTAGACCTCTCAAACCCAACACCCTCGCACATCACGTCAGCTGGCTCCATCACAAAGATGCATTTATTTTGGAAACAGTAGCCAGCATATCAGCATCTCCTATCTTTTCTAATGCTGATGTCCCTAAACAGAAGGAGCGTGGCCTGGTGTTATTTCAAAATGGCTGAGCTGTCATCAAGGAGTGTGATGACTCTGTTAAGGTTTTGAGACAGATTCTGGGAGATTTTTCTGAGTGGACCAGGTGTGGCTTTCAGGAAGAGTTCTTCAGTATCGATGCTTGCTTAATAACACTGACACGCATTTTAGTCAGACCGTCCTGACTAGAAACGTTTAGTGGAAACATTTAGTGGAAATGTCGGTTTCGAAGTCAAATGTGACCAACCGTTTTGTCTAAACTTGCAGGTGCAAGACTAGTTTTATTAAAGAAAGTGTGAACCAGGAATGCTGGTGGAGTTTTAAAGCCTTGAGTTCTTCCTCCCTTCCTTGACTTCCCTCACTCCCTGTGTCTCCGCCTCCATCCCAAGCCCAGTCCAGTAATCTCATCCTCCCTTCCCCCCTGCACTCATAGCAGCTGTGCAAAGGGATGCTCTCAGGTGGAGGCCCATGTGTTTGCACAAGAGGTTGCAAGAAGGTGTGTGTCTAACTTCTTTACGAGCCTGAGGTTCAGCAGGACTAGGGGCATGCACTCCAGTCTCTGTGGATATGAGGTGTGTCCTGTGCTTGCAGAACAAACAGTACCTTTTCAGCTCATGAGCGGAGATGGCAGGACATTGTGTGTGTGTGTGTGTGTGGGGGTGTGAATACGGATGGGTATGTGTACGGTTCGGTTTTGAAGAAGGGGGTGACCGGGAAGGTTGTTATGCACTTGAATTATCTGTTTCTTATCTATCACTGCATAAACAGCTACAGGGAAGCTTGATTACTTCAGTTCAATATGGAGGGACTTCAAATATGAACCAGGGATGGACTGAAAACAGATGGCTAGTCGTGATGCACTGAAATTTTTTTTTACTGAAACCAAAATTGTTTTCATTTTGCCAAAAAATGAAAATAAAGTTTGGGTAATTGAGTAATAGGGCAATTTGGATAATTGTAGTGTGCACAATCAAAATGCATCTTCAGAGAAGTGCTAAGTAAATACTGATTTTGACCTTTCAAAACTATTTCAAACAAACTTTTTTTGTTGTTGCTATTTCAGCCACAAAATTTAGGTGCATCACAAGGTGTTTTAGGTTTTAACCATGTTACTGTCTGATAATAATTCCACATTTCACGTCACAAGATTTAAGAAAAAAAGAGGGTAAAAAAGGGTAAAAAAAAAAGGGGGGGGGGGGGGGGTTTAACGTGATTTAAAAAAAATAATAACGATTTTACAGTTAGTGTTGAATTTATAAAATTAACATGTTAGCTTAAGATATTGATTTTAATGTTTAACAGTAACACAAACATATAAAGAATGTATCTGCTTGTCAAGTCAGACATCACACGTCAGTTTCTGTTGCTGTAATTTCTGTAATCCTGTTTTTAAAAAATACATAAAAAAAACTGCTCATATTTTGCAAAACATCTGTATTATTTACTTTAGTACAATGACAATATAAATTAACATTTAATATGATAAACATATTGTCAATGATAATCACACTCGACATTTATCTTCCACAGTATAAAGGAGCAACATAAAAATAACACAAAGACCATACGCAGATCTGCTCAACATGTGGTCAACATGTCATGTTTGCCGAGCTGCATCCCAGGATTACATCTTTTCCCAGCATGCACTGCGGCCGCCAGGTAACATGTCATTAGGGCAGCTCATCCTTGCGGTCTATATTTGTTACCCGTCGAGTGGCAGGGTGGCAGACCAGCTGAGCAGACGGGAGCAAACAACCACCTCTTGGCTTTCGATTAGCGCCTGACATAAGAACACCAGATTTGCACTGTTTACACAAAGGCTTGTCTGCATGTCCTCAAACGTGTCAGATGCAGAACATGCGACGAAGCTACCCTTTTTGGGACGCACGGCGTCCCAACTCCAGCTCAAGACAATGATTAGTGCAACTGTATCATTTGCATGCTCTCTCCCTCACATGTAATCAGACAGAAACTGGTTGTGCGATGCTGCTGGCCTCTTTTTTTCTTTTTGCAACCATTCGCGTCTTGTCTGTTCCACCCTTTCTTCACTCCCTCCCTCTTTTTCTCTCTCAGCCAGCTCCACTAAGCAACAAGTGCTGCCTGTGAGTACCACCCTTCCCCCTCGTCCCAGCCTCCAGAAGCTATCGCAAATCCTGCGAGCAACTGCCAGCTGACAAAACTGTTTAGTCAGCAAGAGAGAGGCAGGCAGGCAGAGAGAGAGAGAGAGAGAGAGAGAGCTTCAGGCTTGAGAGAGCAAACGAGAGCTGAGACAGAAAATGAGCCGTACATCAGTCGGCCTACACTTCAGATTTAGTTTAAACGCTTATCTTGAGGAAACAAGTAGAGAGAAAAAAAAGTTATAAAAATGAGGCCAGTGCTATCAAAGCAACTAGTAGGTCTACACTACAAAAAAAAAAAAAAAAAAACATAAAAAAAAGCCTTATCTTAGCATTTTTCTCTTGTTTCTAGTAAAAATATCTAAAAATTAAATTAAGATGCATTTACTAGATAAGCAAAATGACGTAAGACATTTAGTCTTGTTTCCAAGAGAAAAAAAAAAAAAAAAAAAACTAAATTAATGCAATTAAAATTATCTGCCAGTGGAGTAAGTAGCCTAAAATAATCTTGTTTTAAGATAATTTTACTTGTTTTGCACTCAACTTTGTCAACAATGTCGTTTTGCTTATCTAGTAAATGCATCTTAATTTAAGAATTTTTAGCTATTTTGACTAGAAACAAGACAAAAATACTTAGTAAGATAAGCCTTTTTTTTTTTTTTTTTTTGCAGTGTATCCGTCGATCTGTCTGAATCTCAGAGAGGGAAAACAGCCGTGCGACTAACTCGCTATTGTTCGAACACTTCCTTCATCTCTTCCCCCTCCACTTCAGAGAAGAGGCAAGTTTCACTTCCTGTCTTTCCTCTCCTCTCCTCTTCTCAGCTTGCTAGAGCTCCATTTTTTCCTTCCCTGCCCTGTCCTCTCCTCCATTGTGACATTCTTTCACATCGGTGATAGCCGTTGGGTTAGACTTTGAACTCTTAGCAAATACCGACATTATTTGCTGGTTGGAGCGGCTCGAGGTAGAAGCGGGGAAAGGTGATAAGACGGGAGTAACAGGGCTTCAGAGGTGTTCACTGAGCCTTATGGCCCATTAGCCTGATGACTAGTTAACATAGCAGATGACTGGGTCAGTGCTCTGATGAAAGGTTCTTAACAATCCTGCAGCGTTTAAAAGCATGATAAACAATCACTTAAATTAAGCTTTTCGATAAAAGCTATTGAATAATAAATCTAGATTTATAGAACACATTAGTCTCATTCAGACTGTCAGTGCAAATCCGTTTTTGTGCATATCCGACTGGAATCCGATCTAGACGTCTGACTGTCCACAGTGTATTGCAATTGTTCATATCCAATTTCCGTGTCCAGAAGCATTCTTTCATTTTATGTAATGTGCGTTGGTTTCTAAGGCAATGCCATTCCGTTGTTATGCCTGCGCTAAAAAAAACAATACAGTTTGCAAAACAGATTAACTGCATCCCAAATGATGCACTATACACTATACACTATGTACTTATGCACTATGTACTCAACCATGTTGTGTATGAATTTTATAAGTTTATTTTTGTCATTAATAAGCCCTCCCCCTTCGTGACGTAATTAAAGGTGCGACAGTTGAGTTCAGTCCAACTTCGTTTCCACAATTAGTTTTTTCGATTACTTAGTTTAGTGCATCATCCGGGTATTTAAAGTGCACTTTTTCTCTTTGGAATTTTCAATGTGAACACACAACTCACACTATTTATACTACAAAATATCATAGAATAGTGCATAAGTATGCCATTTGGGATGTACCTATTGTCTTACGACATGACAACATGATGCTGTTGCGCTGTATTATATTTCGTCTTATGAGGCATCGGCAGAAGTATACACTAGCATTATATTGTCTTTTTCTGCTTGATTTACACTTCGCATCAACAAAAGCTTGTTCTGCAAAGACATTCAGCACGTTTTCTACAAAAACGTCTGATGACATTTTACGTGGCGTGAGAATGTGAAAAAGCTACGCTAAATCCGATCTGACCGGTCAGACTGAAACGGATTTCCAGGAATGCAATTTTGAATAGGATTCCAAACCACATATGAATGTAGCTCGAAACGGATTTGCAAAAATCAGATTTCATGTTGTTCGTAGTCTGAACGACAATCTAAATATGATCGGATTTCAATTGGATTTGCACAAAACTCGGATTTGGGCTGACAGTCTGTACGAGGCTATTGTTACGCATTTGCCAGAGTGTTCTGTCTTTGCAATACTCAACAGGTCCATCTTTTAATGTAAGTCTATGGGATTTTTTTATTGTCAGTTAGATTTGAAAAGGTAATATCTCGCCTCAACACGCCGCATGAGTGGATGCCTCACACAAAGTACACAAGATCAATAATGAAAAAACCAAAATAGTGATGCTTACATTTACATTTATGAGACACTTTTATCCAAAGCAACTTACAAATGATTCATATGCTTGCCTTAGCAAATAGATCAAGTCATTTATTAGATCAGTAAAACATCACAGTTGTTCTAAACTAAATCTGTTGCAACTGCTAGTTCTTCAGCAGCTTCACTGTTTCTGAACCAAACATGTTTTTCATGTTTTCACAGCCAAAGATAAATGCTGCCTGTGTGGGCCATGACAACTAGGGGTGACTCGATATCGCTTTCTCAGAACCGATCCCGATCCGATACCAAAAATTCTGAGTATCTGCCGATACCGATATTGATCCGATACCTGGGCAGTTTTTTTAAATCAGTGTTGAATTTTTATACCTCAATGTGTGTTGACCTGATCATGACTTTGTGTTACACACAATCTACTAAATATAGACAACTTTATTGTAAAGAAAAACAACAAATGAATGCATATATAATTATAATCTATGACAAAAATACTATTATAAACTAGGTTAGTTAATAATTCAGTAGCAAATGTTCCTCTAGAAAAATCATGAGTGCAAAATTATATAAAATCTAAAATTAGTGGGGGAAAAAAAACATTATTTAGTGGGGAACAAATAAAAGTGATCTAAAATGATAATGTAAAATGATATACATTGCTCTTTGTATTGTTGTAAAATACATTCATGAAAAAACAAGTAATATATTTATATATAAATATATATTCTGTGAAATTAAAAGACATTTCTTTTAGCACAGTAATGAGGCAGAAACATATGATAGATAAGATGAACAAGAAAGGCTATTAATAATCTTTCATTGTGCAAAAGTATTATGATACAAATGGCTCCAAATACAGAGCGGCACAAAGCGCTTATGCGCATCCCGTGCGCAGAATGATGTGCTTGAAGCAACACGGAGTCACA
Organism: Spinibarbus caldwelli; assembly: GCA_039654775.1. Classification (NCBI taxonomy): domain Eukaryota; kingdom Metazoa; phylum Chordata; class Actinopteri; order Cypriniformes; family Cyprinidae; genus Spinibarbus; species Spinibarbus caldwelli. Next base: position 25,615,999 of record CM077262.1, on the reverse strand, counting down.
GCGCTCCGCATAGAAAGGTACAAAGCACAAAGTGAAGAGATGTAAATGCATAGTGTATTAAATCTGTGCGATAGTTTATTGAGCCTTTTCTTTTAACAGTTTTAAATTTCAGTTACTGTGCTCGTTAAGAACATAGTGCTCTCCAGTCCAGTGTTGTGATCTAACAGACACCAACACGATTTTGAAAACAGCACAAAGATAAAGTCCTGCAAGATAAAGTCCTTTTATGCAAAACCATTTATGTTTATTTACAGATCAAGTATAATATTAGGAACATTTAATAATCTTGCAGAGAGTTTCATCGTCTGGACTCTAGTAACTGAATGCGACACGCAGTTTGAAGCTGAATGGAGGATGACAAACAGCCGCAGCAAAGAGAAGAGTTTACATGAACTTGACTTAAATATTAGTACCTCACATTAAACAATGTAATGGCTTCAGAACACTTGAAATATAGTGCACGAAAACTTTATGGTGCTTTATAACGTGTTTGTGGCTTTTGTGGGGTTTAACAATAACACAATAATACACGCACAATATCGGATTTGGATCGGTCTCTTCTGACCGATACCCCGATCCAGCAGAAAATGCCAATATCAGAGCCGATACCGATACTGAATATCGGATCGGCGCACCCCTAATGACAACTCCTGCAACCACAGAGAGGATTGGTTAAATTTTTCAGGTTAAGCCTTCAATCCCATATATGACACATCTAGGCTGTTAACAATAATGAGCCACGGTGAGAAGGAGGCAGAGCAGCATTCATGAAATGTCTGCATTCTTCTTACTGCATTAACAAACAGTAGGCAATGAGGGACTTCAAGCAGCACAACCACAAATATAGCTGAGGCTACAGTGTCAGCACCCAACACTATTCTAGTACAGACCTCCAGACAGAAGCATGCCTGTGTCACTCTGAAATAAACCACTTGTTTTAATAAAACACCAGTTAATCTGCCCCTACAACAATTAAACCTATAACTCTGTCTCTAACTAATTGCTGCCATTCTTGAATGAGATGGTCTATTTGAATATCCAGTTCTTTTGTGTGACGTTAATTACAACAGAGTCCTAATATTTATGGATAAACGCCCAATTTTTGGAAACAACTACAAATACACCTTAGGGCTCTTTCTCCTCCATCTCTCACTCCATCCAAGCTGTTCCCCGCTGTGTTACTGTCTCTGCTATACGCCTTACAGAGGGATGGAATATAATCTTATCTAAAAAAGGCAAGCTAAATATAGCTTGGGAGCCAAAGGGCCAACCCATCATGCCCTAGGGCCAAAAGCAGGTCCCTCTCCATCAGGTTGCACATTTTCAAGGTCTCATTTAGACTTCAATAGCATTAGTAACCAATAAAACCACTAAAATGCGCAGCAAACATCTTGAATGAATGGATGAAGAATGCATAAACCAGGTCCAGCTGCCTAACATTAGTACCTAAAAAGGTATAACAAGATTTGATATTTCAGATGCACCTTATGCAACTGAATCTGGGATCAATTATTTACAAGGCATTTCAAGTAGTATGGTCAATCGAAGATAGAAAATCAAATAAAATGAAATGTAAATCTGAGAAAGTGAGTGATGCAAAGCAGAGCTGTAAAGTGTTTATCATTTGGCAGCCACAACCGAGGCCTGCTGTGTAGGTATCTTGGGAATTATTATAATGAATTTAGATAATGTCAATACCCTGGACACTCACTGAGACCCGAGGCAGGGTGATATACTTTTAATTAGCACTAGAAAAAAACCCAAGAGGGACTGGAGACCAGATTTTCAAGTGTTTGAGAATGTATGAACAATGCATACAGTATGAAACATCTAAATGCATTTAAAAACACCAAATGCAAAAAAATAAAAATGATGAAAAAAAAAATATCACATTGGGACAGTATGCGTTGGTTTCTATTCACTGTAGCTAAAATAGAATCTGAAAAATTCCCTAACAGTTCAGCATCAGTATCTGTTTCCTTTGGGGTTTAATTCACTACATACCACATGTAAAAACACTAGACACTTCATAGACTCCATTACCACAGCTCAAAGAACAAAAAATGTGTGTTTGTATGACTGCATGCTTTTGAATCTCTAGAATGTGCCTTTAAAAATAAAAATGAGAGTGAACTTTCCTATTAGCCTTAGCCAAAGAGGAAACAAACAAAACTACATGGAAACATCCTCCTCCTTTAGCCACAACATCATCAAGCTGATCCTTTAAGACAGGCTGCAAGGCCTCCGTATGGTCCTACTCATAACAGGTCCGGTCTCTGCCAAACTTCAACATCATTGATTTGAGAGAAAAGCACAGAAAATGTGCTCAGTGGTCCAGCTAAATACATCAGGTGGGGCTTTTATTTTAAGGGATCACATAAGATCTTATATTTAGAGATGGAGAGAGGCATGATGTCCGTGTAGTGATAGTGCATTGCTGCAGCTCGAGACTCTGCTCGTCTCCAGTGTTGAATTTCGTAATGGAATGTGAACTGCTCATCCGGATCCGTCCTCTCCTCCCTGCCTTTAAAAAAAAAAAAAGGCAAGAGGAAACTTCTTTATTTGCCACCACCCCAAAACTAGTTTTGGTCATCTGATGTGATTGGTTGAGCAGCACTGGGACTTTGCATTACTTGAACCAGTCCACTCCAGACTAGAGTATGTAAGCGGTGCGAAGTGGAAGCGGAGCGTGGAATGGGTTTTTTGAAAGTCGGAGACGTTTCACTGGAGGAGTGCACAATGGAAAACCTGGAGCGGAGCTGGAGACAAGAGATTAAAGAAACCTCTGTTGCTCCGTGTCACACAATACGCTGTTCCAGACAGTCTTTTTGTTTGCGTGACACTCAAAACTAGATGCTTTGGTTTAACTTTGGAACTATTGCTGCCTTGGGAAACTCGTTCCTTTGGATATTGTGTTTGTTATTATGACATTTCACAAATTCAAGAAGGAAACATCACCTGGAAGTAGTCTAAAAAATTTTTATTTATTTATTTATTTATTTATTTATTATATTGTGAACAACAAACCTAAATAACTATATTCAAAAATGATGAAAAATATAAATTTATACCAACTTATTTATCTATGGTACCACAACTAAATGTGAAGAAACTGTGAAAGTTGAGTGATAAACACCATTCGCTTCAGACTTGCTTTCCGCTTACTGATCTCTTTATATTGATTACAGATACATTATGATATTATCTATACATTTCCACAATGTCAAATCAACATGTATGGAAGGCATTTTCTGCCAAAATGAAAATTAAATAATTTCATTTCATTTTAAATTTTGGCATATATTTTGCATATAGTTTTCTATAATGAAAATGTTAATCTGGTTTTCATTTTAATTTTTATAATTAAATTGATTTATTTAAAATTGGCAGAAAATGCCTTCCATAAACATGCACCTTCCAACATCGCAACTTTATCTAGAATTCTGAGTTTCCCACATGTAAATGCGACTTGTCTTCAGTCATTATGATTATTTTCAGACATAAAGGACACAAAAAATATATCCACAAACTAACCTATTTGTCTGAAATGTAAGTCATTTGATATTGGTCATGCATAAACAATGCTGTTGCAGTATTTTATCGATGATTCCCAGAGGCCTTGTGCCTACCCTTGCTTAAATCCTAATAAGCAAGATGCTTTCGACTACATAACCACAGGAAAAGCATCTCAAAAGCACACAGACACTGTGGTGGAGGATGCACAAAATGTGGCGAGTGAATTTGCCACGTTTACCTTCGTCTCTCCTAAGTTTCTGCTTCACCGAGGAGGGGCGGAAAAGAGACGAACACAAATGCCTAGCAACCATTATCTAATCCATCATCCATTCCTTCAGTTCACAACGACAAAGTTTTTAATAAAACTTACATTCACACTTTACAGAAACAACATATAAACGACCTATCGTCTTTACTTTGACGATTTACATCTTAACAATCCTAAACCAGCGATTAAACAATGTGACAATCACAAAACGCTTTCGACGATAAAACCAACCGACGTTACTTTACTCAAATTACCTCAGCAACTACCTGAACGCTTTCGCGATCAAAAATAGGCCATCCTTAAAGAGATAAACAAACTTTGTGACGCAACAGGTTGTTGTGGAACTAGACCAAACCAACAAAAAGCAAACAAAACGAAATATACACATCAAAAACGAGCGTTTCGATAGTCGATAGCGATCGAAGTGATGCTCCGCAGCGCGTTAGCTTAACGCTAGCTAACAACAGCAGACTTTGAACCCCATCACCGCTTCAAACAACTTCCACACAGCGTTAAAAAGTTAGTAAAGATAACATCAAAGTTGTGTGCGCACAAACACGCCGATGTCTTAAAGAAACGACGTTGTTTGGAGCAGGTTTGGGCATCAGGTCGCACAACGAGGAAGCTGAAGTTGGAAAAAAAGTGTCCTCTTACTCCGCGTTAACTTTCCTACTGACTCCAACACTACAAAACATCAAATATAAACACAAACCCAAAACAACAGGCCTGAGAGAGCGTTTAGGAGAGCACAGTAACTTACGTTTGACTTTGTTGGGGTTGGGTTGCTTTCGCCGAGACATGATGATGATGGTGATGATGAGTTGAGGAGAGAGAAAGAAAGAAAAAAAAAAAAACAGAAAGAAGCTGCAAAAGTTGTTCCGGAGAGGAATCAAAATGGCGTTTGTAAAAGATGTGCAAAGTTCGTCAACTTTGCGTTTGAGTTCCCCACTCTCCCAAATTCCCCCCACGCCGAGATGCTTCAGGGAGGAGAGAGGAAAGCGCTTATTTCGTTTTCCTCCCTCTGCGTCTCTCTCTCTCTCTCCTCTAAAGCTGATAAGTAAGGCGGAGGGTCACGTGTTGCTCTGCTCTAGTCTCCAAGGGGACGCGTGTTACTGAAGCTGCAGCCACACAAGCATCCCACACACTAAAGTTCGCCTCACAAATACTTCGAAAGCAATACTAAAAACACATACAAGTGCATCTGATCTCTATTAACATTATGTCATGTGGGATGGAAGATCCAGGAAAGTAGTTTTTCAAAACATAAAAAATATGCAAAGTAATTAAAAAGAAACAACAATGGGATGTAAAATGAAATGTGCATATTAATAGTCGTAGATGTAAATCTAGGCAAACTACCTGTATTAACATTCTCCATATAGTTAGGAAGGTTCACAAAAATAATTCAATAATCAATAAGTAAAATATCATAATATTAAGATAAGTAAATAAAATACTACTACTACTACTATTATTATTATTATTATAAATCAAATTAAAATAATAATCATAGTCAATAATAAAATATGGTAAGTAAAATATGAACACTAATAATAATAATAATAATAATAATTATTATTATTAAAATGAAAAACAATAGTTAATCTTGGCAAATTATAATTATCTGTATTAACATTAGTAATAAAATATAAGCAATACAAATTATTGTTTTTTGTTGTTATTGATATAAAATGAAAATGAAGAATTTATTTGAAAACTAACAATAATTCATTACATGACAACATTAATTAAAAACTATAAATAAATATGCAAATTAGCATTTTTAGATGCACTTGTATAAGTTGATATTTTATAGTTCATTGTTTTAGTGATATGACAAATACTTGTGCTTTAACAAAAAAAAGAATATATATATATATATATATATATATATATATATATATATATATATATATATATATATATAGTAAATGAAAAATGAAAAATAAAAGAACACATTTAAAGAACTGAAGTTAGTGATAAAGGTTCAAAGAAAATTACATTAATGAAACTTTAAGAACATACAATAAGAAAGTTTTCGGTCTGGCATGCAACAGGTTGCACTGAGAGATAAATGTCAATTAACTTCAGATGGCAAAAGAAATATTGCATGATTATTGAATTGTGCAGGGTTTTATGAACTGTAAGGTTTTGTCTGTTGTCAGTGGTTAAAGCTGTGAATTCCTCATGGTGCTGATAGCAGGATATTAGACCCTCCCCGTCCAGCTCAGGCTGATTCGACTGGCCAAACCTGCCCCTGCGACACCCGCAGACAAGCATCTTTCCATTGTGGTACTGGATATTATAATTGATCCACTACTGAGAACTTTATCTTTCTTCAATTCTGATCAGTTACTACACAAAACTCTAGCTGTGTTTACTGCTCATATTAACAAAAAACATGGTTCAGCATTTCCATAGTGGCTTTTTCCCCTCTAGTTTTGAATGTATCTGTTAAGGAGGTCTTGTAGTCACTATATGGGTCAATGAATAACTTGTTTAAACGGTTTATCATTTCCTCCTAAAGTCTGCATGGTTGTTGAGTGTTCAAGTCATGCATCTTTGCAGAACACCACCAAAAGTGAAATAACTTTCAAATATGTTAATTAGCAAATTAAAGCAACGGTTCGTTTCTTTCATTATCATGCAAACTTATACGACGGGTTTAAAGCGTGTTCTGAAAGGCCTGCAAATCTACTCAGTGCACAGTAAGTAAGACAAGATGCAGCGAGACCTCCATCTCCAAACTAGCCGAAACTTGAGAGTGATGTTATTTATTGACCGTTACCTAGGCTTCCAAATGCAACCCTGTTGCTAGGGAACAACCTTTCACAGCAACAAAAGGTTTCCTTTATCCTCTGTGAACGAGCCTGAAAGAATACCTCAGCAGCGGCGTGGTCTGAGGACACTGACTCTGAGCCATCCCACACTGCACTGCAGGCCGCTCCATCCCAACACACTGCATAATATGTTAGATTAGCTGTCAGTGAATCAAAATGCTGCTATTTCCACAATCTAAAAATGAAAACATCTTAATCAGACCATTAGGGAAACTCCTGGAAAAATGATGGATGGCAGGACGAAGCTGCAGTAAACGACATACTAAACTTCTCATGCTAGTGAATTACAATATATGCTTGATTAAAAAGAATTTTGCACACTGATTTAGGAGCAATAACTGTCCAAATGTGGCAAAACCAGAATACCTGTATTTTAAAACCAACAAATTTAAGGCAGTTCTAAATAAGCACATTGCATAGGTTGCATTGGTCGGTTCCAGCAGACTCTTTAGCTTCTTCAAAGATATGGTTGGTTGGAGAAGAAGTGAAAAAACAGGTTTACCATCGTGATGGATGATTCTTGGCTAACGGTCGTTTGTCCTGCTGCTCCCTTTATGTTGCTGTTATGGTTACTGTGGGCCTGAGGAATTAATTCAGTTATCTGTTTATTAATAAACAACATTAATGATGTACTGACTAACTATATTCACGTTTGTGCATTTATCAGCCATTGAAACATCTGTGGTTCCTCCTCATTGTAATATAGATACAAATAACCTTTGCTAAGACTGTTTGAAGCTTTGTAAAGTTGTTGATCCTGTTAATATAACAAACTATTGTATTGCATTGCTAAAAAAAATATAATCTTACGTCAGTTGTTCGCGTGCTTACCTAGCTAAAAAATATAGTATAAGAATATTTTACTAACATTCCCGTTAAGTTATGAAAATTTTATTTCTGAAATGTTCCCTAAACGTTCAAAACATACTTTTTAATGTTTTTTTTTCCCCTTGGTTATATGAATGTTAAGTAAACATTTAATTTTATAATTTTGAAAACATTATGAGAATGTTACTTTTGAATGTTCTCTGAACATTCTAAAAAAAGTATCATTTAAAAAAAAAAAAAAAACAGATGAACATAAAGTATAAACTATATACATTTTTTTGTGCTATAAATTTTCTACTAATGTTAGATGTCTAGAGTCTTTATATGCCTCAAAACTTATTTTTGAACTTTCTAAAGTTGTTTGCTAATGCTAGCTTTGACCACATACAATAAAAGCCGCACTTTCTATTATGAATCAAAACAGATGATGAAACAGCTGGTTTTTCAAGCACAGAATGAACTAAATGAATTTCCCAAACTGGGATATGATTACATTTTCATTTTCTCAGAAAGTGAACTTTTTACTGAAGTATGCGCATGTGACGTATAGCTCAGAATGATTATGCAATACTTTTTCCGGGCTTTCGTGATGGAAGTTCTGGTCTGTATGAAGCGAAATGAGTAAGTAAATGTATTTGAAATAGGGACGGAGGCAGATCTAATCTCTGAGGATGTGAGAAGACACTGGCATACGGACACTTCAACCAGACCTGCCTGTTTCATTTTTCATGTGTACATTAGGACTGTATGTATGTCTCTAGATTATCAGGTCTCATCACTCCAAATGAATGGAAGGTATGTGATGAATGTATGTGCTGTCATTATGAATGGGCAAAAACTTTGTATTTACTTGTGTTGCTTGCAATTAAATATGGTGTCTAATATCTTGTACAACTGAAAACGTTCCACTTTTCACTTCTTCATTCAGTAGGCCGATATTAACTTTCTATACATTCTTGGGACAAAATCTAAAAATCTTGACTCCTATCCACTGCTGAGGACCTGAAGCAGAGGAACATGAAGCACAGCGCACTGATCAGAAGAGTTCATGGCTCTATCTACTGGTGACAGTCAGGATTGCGCTGTGTTACATTCACAGTGCAAGACTTCTGTGTGAAAATACTAATATTTAGTGTGTGAACTGAAGCAGTGTTATTTTAACATCACTGATATACTATAATACTCTGTATTCATATTATGAATCATTTAAAAATATTTTTCGTTTTAATGTTAATTTTAAATTTTAAGGTTTTATTAAAAAGTTTATTTTTTTAATTATTATAAAGCATTCCAGTTTTTATTCATTTTAAATTTCAGGTTTAGTTGAATTTATATTTAGTTGCATTTTACTACATCAAGTTAAACTAAATGTAAATGACAAATGTTGCCTTGGAAACTAACTGAAATAAAAAGTTTTTATTATTATTATTATTATTATTATTATTATTTTATATACTGTAAAGGGATAGTTCACCCAAAAATTAACATATCTGAACATATAATCATTTACAATTGTTCCAAACCAATATTAATTTCTTTCTTCTGTTGAATGCAAAAGAAAATATTTTGATAACCAAGCAGTTGCTGGTAGCCACTGAATTTGATAGTGTATATATATAAGAATTTAGATTTTTGGGTGAAGTATCCCTTTAAGCTAATGTTTATTTTATTTCAAGTAATGAAAAATGAATTAGTTTTAGTATTAGTTTTACTGAACTATAATAACCCTGATGTGAAGCGCTGAGAAAAATGACCCTTAAACTGTTGATATTTGTAAACATTGTGCATTACATAAACAAATTAAGGCAAAGTGCTTCTGATGACAAAGCCTTACAACCTGTTTAAGAATATTTATTCATTTTTTATGTTTAATATTGCTATCCATGCAGCTCAAGTTAATTGTTTAACATTTTGACTATATAAATGAGAGGCTCTCTGGCAGTGGTGTGAGTTCGGGCCGTATACATCCTTGCTTTGACTAATTTCATAGCTGGGCTTTTTAAGTCTCCTAAAAGATAGAATTAAATCATATTTTTGAGGAAATTACAGCTTGTTTGGAAATTAAACATAATAAAGATATGGTATGTGATGATATTTACCTTGATGTTTCTTTATTTTATTTACAGATACTGTCTCATACTGTATTTCAGTCATGCTTTTCACTGAAAGTGTCCTCCGTAATTTTCAGGAGAAAAAAAAAAAAAAACCTAAAAATTTTATTTGTGACATTTTTTTTTTCAAAGACTGAAATAATTTTCCCAAAATAAATATTGAAATGAGTATTTTTTCACTCATTTTTTTTTTTTGTAATAATTCTCATTTTTTCTCTCTCTCTTTTTTTCTTTCTGTTTGTATTTAATTTTTTTAATGGATTTTTTTTTTTTTTTTTAAAGATCTGGGACCAGGGCAAAACAATAAAACTATAAAATCATCTGACAGCATCAAAAATCCCGAACACACGCTGACATTTACTCAGTAATTCCCATAACTGTACAAACACCAATCAGTCCCTCATAGAGGAACAACACAAATAACTTAAATTCCTTTGCTGAAATGCAGTAATAAAAGAATAACATCTGAGTTCAACACTATGTAATATGATTATCACAATGTAATACATTTTACAGTTGCTCTCAGCTGAAGAACAGGTCCTCTGCTCTTAAATTAAGGATCAATGAAAGCTGAGAGTTGCATTCACACAGGCAATCAGGAAGCCATCTTGATTTATTGCACGTAGCTTAAGGTCAAAATTAGCCTGTGAAAAAACACACGCAAGACATTGCAAATAAAGGCCATGTTCATTTTCAAAGTAACATGCAGTGAATCAAAGCTGTTTAAATGGAATACACAAATCAAACCTTTATTTGAAGATCTGTTTTTGACTTAAATGATGACTCGACGGTGATGATTTCTGGAGAAATCAAAAATTGAACACATTATTCCTAATAATGGCATATTGCAATCTATTTATTATAAAACTGTCAAAGGTAACCAAGAACTTTCTACGCTCACTCACCTCCTCTCCTGCTTCCACAAAACTTGAAACGTGGGAAATGAGGAAGACAGAGGGGCTCGTCCCGTTTCAAGATTGTGTGACCATTTAGCCACAGCTCATATGATGAATAAAGCTCATCGATGGACTGCCCTGTGGAAAACACACAGTTACTGCCTGACGGCTTCATGTCATTTATCTGAGACGTGATATTAATGTGCAAAGACGAAAACTCACTCAGAATCAAGGCCAATTTGATTTTTATAAGATCGGTTAATCTCTCAGGGCAAGGCAGGAATGTGAACCCTACATCCTGCAAAGGGTCTGAGACAATGAAATTGAAAAATGAAAGCAATTCACTATACACTTTAAAATGAAAATGAAAGATAAACCAACACAAACGTGGAAAACACACACTACTGTTCAAAAGCTTGGGGTCAGGAAAAAAGGAAGTCTCTTCTGTTCACCAAGGCTGCATTTATTCCATCAAAAATACAGCAATAACAGCAATAATACTGTGAAATATTATTACAATATCAAATAACTGTTTTCTATGTGAATATATTGTAAAATCTAATTAATTTCTGTGATCAAAGCTGAATTTTCAGCATCATTACTCCAGTCTTCAGTGCCACGATCATTCAGAAATCATAATAATATACTGATTTGCTGCTCAAGAAACATTTCTGATTATTATCAATGTTGAAAACAGTTGTGCTGACCAATATTTTTGTGGAAACTGTGATACATTCAAATTTTCAGGATTCTTTGCTGAATATAAAGTTCAAAGGAGCAGCATTTATTTGAAAGAGAAATCTTTTGTAACATATAAATGTCTTAACAGTCCCTTTGAATTTAATATATCCACAGTGAATAAAAGTATTAATTTTATAAAACATATGTCTTACTGACCCCAAGCTGTTGAACAGTAGTGTATGTCACACTGATCTCACCGCAGCTCCTGTAGGTGACCGTAATTCTTTCAGAGTCGCAGACTGTGTGAACCGGCCACTGGGGATCCTGAGAGTGAACCCGATTCATCTGAACCATGATCAGAATCAGAACCAACAACATACTGTCACACAGTCTTGTCTTCATAGCTTGCAGGTCACTTTAGACCCAGAGTCTGTCTACCGTAGGTGAAATACGTGCTGGAACAGGACAACTTAACTTCTCATTTAGGTCAAATGCCTTGGACAATGTCAGCACGTCACACGTTTCACTTCCCATCTTCATGTCAATACATCTTTTTATCATGCCCTAAAGCTACTTCCTAATATCTGATAGAACAAGATATACAGGTGCATCTCAATAAATTAGAATGTCATGGAAAAGTTAATTTATTTCAGTAATTCAACTCAAATTGTGAAACTCGTGTATTATATAAATTCAATGCACACAGACTGAAGTAGTTTAAGTCTTTGGTTCTTTTCATTTTGATGGTTTTGGCTCACATTTAACAAAAACCCACCAATTCACTATCTCAACAAATTAGAATATGGTGACATGCCAATCAGCGAATCAACTCAAAACACCTGCAAAGGTTTCCTGAGCCTTCAAAATGGTCTCTCAGTTTGGTTCACTTGGCTACACAATCATGGGGAAGACTGCTGATCTGACAGTTGTCTAGAAGACAATCATTGACACCCTTCACAAGGAGGGTAAGCCACAAACATTCATTGCCAAAGAAGCTGGCTGTTCACAGAGTGCTGTATCCAAGCATGTTAACAGAAAGTTGAGTGGAAGGAAAAAGTGTGGAAGAAAAAGATGCAAAACCAACCGAGAGAACCGCAGCCTTATGAGGATTGTCAAGCAAAATCGATTCAAGAATTTGGGTGAACTTCACAAGGAATGGACTGAGGCTGGGGTCAAGGCATCAAGAGCCACCACACACAGACGTGTCAAGGAATATTCCTCTTGTTAAGCCACTCCTGAACCACAGACAACGTCAGAGGCATCTTACCTGGGCTAAGGAGAAGAAGAACTGGACTGTTGCCCAGTGGTCCAAAGTCCTCTTTTCAGATGAGAGCAAGTTTTGTATTTCATTTGGAAACCAAGGTCCTAGAGTCTGGAGGAAGGGTGGAGAAGCTCATAGCTCAAGTTGCTTGAAGTCCAGTGTTAAGTTTCCACAGTCTGTGATGATTTGGGGTGCAATGTCATCTGCTGGTGTTGGTCCATTGTGTTTTTTGAAAACCAAAGTCACTGCACCCATTTACCAAGAAATTTTGGAGCAATTCATGCTTCCTTCTGCTGACCAGCTTTTTAAAGATGCTGATTTCATTTTCCAGCAGGATTTGGCACCTGCCCACACTGCCAAAAGCACCAAAAGTTGGTTAAATGACCATGGTGTTGGTGTGCTTGACTGGCCAGCAAACTCACCAGACCTGAACCCCATAGAGAATCTATGGGGTATTGTCAAGAGGAAAATGAGAAACAAGAGACCAAAAAATGCAGATGAGCTGAAGGCCACTGTCAAAGAAACCTGGGCTTCCATACCACCTCAGCAGTGCCACAAACTGATCACCTCCATGCCACGCCGAATTGAGGCAGTAATTAAAGCAAAAGGAGCCCCTACCAAGTATTGAGTACATATACAGTAAATGAACATACTTTCCAGAAGGCCAACAATTCACTAAAAATGTTTTTTTTTTTTTTTTTTTTATTGGTCTTATGAAGTATTCTAATTTGCTGAGATAGTGAATTGGTGGGTTTTTGTTAAATGAGAGCCAAAATCATCACAATTAAAAGAACCAAAGACTTAAACTACTTCAGTCTGTGTGCATTGAATTTATCTAATACACGAGTTTCACAATTTGAGTTGAATTACTGAAATAAATGAACTTTTCTACGACATTCTAATTTATTGAGATGCACCTGTATTTATGTAAATTGCATTTGTAATAGTACCTTAATGATTACACTCTGTAAGAACAGCATCTTATAACAGTTTAACAGTTCATCTATAAAGCGTCACAAAAAAAAAAAATAAATAAATAAAAATTCCAACTTCTCTTTTCATTTTAATACTTTCTGTACTGAAATTAAAATATAACATTTCAGAGTTTAATTTTTCATGTCATTTTGGTGTGTTAGTCTGTTGTTTTTTTTTTGTTTCTCAAAATTTTAATTTTAATTTATTTATTTATTTTAAATGACCTTTTGAGAAATAATTAATAGGTATAAAAGCAAATTCATTCTCTTAATTTTCAGATACAGCATTGTATGGAGCCCCTTAACGGACATGGTCGTGGGAAACATTCGGGGTGGAAGGAAATAAAAAAAATAAATAAAATTTTGCATTCTCTCGCAAAACTTTTGCATTACCTCGAGAAACTTTGCGTTCCCTCGCAAAACTTTTACGTTCTCTCCCAAAGATATTTGCATTCTCTCGCAAAGCCAGTTGAGTTCGGACAAACTCTTCCTGTTTACTTTACAGCTTGCGATGGTTCATACAGCTCCGTATGTTCACAATGGAGCGGTTCATAAAGTTTTATTTTGAACTTGAACTCAAGTATAAAGAAATACAGTCAGTGCTTAGTTCAAGGCACGGTTTTGGGACATTTTAAAATGCTTAATGTGGCTTAATGTTTTAAAACAGTGACATTGGAGGACCAAATTCGCTAATAATAAATGCTGATAAAATTATTAGGCTAATATTGATAACCTTATTAAGAGTACAGTACAGTCATGTACAAGTATACTAAAATCTGGCTGCTGGGAGTGAGTAAAATATTGTTGATGTTTTAAAGAACGTCTTTAGTAGTTCAAGTCAGTATAGAAATAAGCATGCAGTATGCATACACATATATTTACATTATATTTACATTTAGTCATTTAGCAGACGCTTTTATCCAAAGCGACTTACAAATGAGGACAACAGAAACAATCAATTGAAGTATTAAAACAACTAAAACTGACCCAAAACTAAAAGCTAAAACTTTATAAATACTATATGTACACACACACACACACACACACACACACACACACACACACACACACAAACACACACACACACACACACACACACACACACACACATATATCCATAAATTCAATATTTCATTTCCATTTAGTTTGTTGAAGTACTAATATAACTCAAATTAAATAAAACTAATACTTAATAAATAACCTATACAGACATAATAAAAAACTAATAAAATGACAAACATTACTACAATTGTAATTAAAATTAAAATAGATAACATACACAAATCAAACTACATTAGTTTAACAGTAATCCTAAAAAAATAACACTGAGCCAAACATACAAGTAAGAAATGGTTATAAAAACTGAAACAGAAGTGAAACAAGTAATATAAGTATATTACTATATAATATATAATATAATATATATTAAGTATATTATATTATATATATTAGATATATGTCTATCCATCATATCTGCAATCATGTGAAATATATTTCACATATATTCCAGTATGTGATGCTGTACCAAAACACTTTCTTACGATCCTTCAAGCTTTTATACTGGTGTACTAAAGCATATGATTCTTAAAAAACACTTGTCTGATCAGTATCTGATGAAGGAATTATATGTAATGTGTAATTTTGGTTTAAAAACAAGATGGCCACATGTATTAATTTGTATTTACATTTTATATGATTATGTTTGCTGTGAAATGTCACTATCATTTGTTTGATTGAGAGATCAATCTATCATTTGTGTGAACTGCTGATGATTATTAATGATTTCTGCAAATCAGTTTATTTTTTCTTTATTCTCAATTCATTTCATTTTAAAATGTATTGAGTATAAATCTTACATTAATCAAAACGTGAAAGACTTTAAGGACCATTAAACTCACTTCATAACGTCAATACTGTAGGAATTACTACCATACATTATTGTTATCATCTCATATGTTGTTGATGGTCTGAAATATGCTGCTGTCATCAAGAATCAGAAGCGAGGTCACAGATTTGTGTGTCAGACTGACCTGATCTTTGGATCATCTTGACTTGCTCTGGTTCCATGGAGGTGTTTTTCTCCAGTGGAAGAGGAAGTCCTGAGCCTATAATAATCAGAATGGGGCTCCTCATGGGCACATCTGCCTGGAGCTTCTCAGCAGACCATCTCCTCTTCTACAGAGACCGTGAGTTCAGCACTTTTAATGACTCTTTCAGAACTGTATTTCTGAATGCTTTAGCATTATATATATACAAGGCAGTTTAGTTGTGGTTTACAATTTATGACCTATAGCAGATAGACTTGTATACTCCTGCTATGCATTATAGCTGATGTTTCTTAAAGTTTTCCAAAGGGTAGGGCTGTTAGATTCAGAAATTTTTGGAACTGACTCTGATTTCTGGTTCTAGAAACTCCAAATGATTCTTCACTATTGTTTTTCGATCCCAATTTTATTTTGTTGAATCTTTTTTAAAGCTTGGAAGAACTTGTTCACCTAATCTCACTGTGACTACATGATATGATGAAATTAGTGAAAAGAATTCATTATTCATTGTTTATTATCAGCATATTATCAGCTTATCCAGCACACTCCCTCTTTGAACTGTTGCCGTCTGGTCGACGCTACAGAGCTCTGAGCACCAGAACAACCAGACACAGGAACAGTTTCTTCCCTCAGGCAATCCATCTCATGAACACTTGACATTAAACGTGGAACACACAACACTATTATAAATTATTTATTCACCACACATACTCATTTTTTCATTTCAAATTTGCACATATCATAATGGTACATACATAATTGTCTATATTATATATTGTGTT
Organism: Spinibarbus caldwelli; assembly: GCA_039654775.1. Classification (NCBI taxonomy): domain Eukaryota; kingdom Metazoa; phylum Chordata; class Actinopteri; order Cypriniformes; family Cyprinidae; genus Spinibarbus; species Spinibarbus caldwelli. The sequence continues at coordinate 25,599,797 of CM077262.1, read as the reverse complement.
TTTGCTATTTTGTACATTGCCTATTTGTATATTTGTATATTATTCTTTTATTATCTGTGTCCTGTCCTGTTGCTGTCTTTCTGTTGCACTGTGGAGCTTCTGTCACTATAACAAATTCGTCGTATGTGTAAACATTCCTGGCCAATAAAGCTCATTATATTTCTGATTCTGATTCTGATTATTCTATTCATGTACTTTAGACACTTAGAACTAAGCCACTTTTGTGCATCAACGTCTGCATTGTGTGTTTTAGGTGCAAAAATGCATACAGGAAACATACCCAAATCATAGGCTAATCAATATACACTCTTAAAAATAAAGGTGCTTCAAAAGGTTCTGCCACAGAAGAACCATTTTTGGTTCCACAAAGAACCATTCAGTCAAAGGTTCTTTAAAGAACCATCTCTTGCTTACCTTTTTATAATCTGAAGAACCTTATTCGCCACAAAGAACCTTAAGGTTCTTCAGATGTTAAAGGTTCTTTATGGAACCATTTAGACAAAAAGGTTCTTCTATGGCATCGTGAAGCACCTTTATTTTTAAGAGTGTATGGCATTCGACATGCAGGATCACAGAATCAAACAGTGACTACAAAGCTCATTAACCTTAGTTAATGAAAGGTAATTCATACGCAATATGCCATCACAAATGCTGAAACATTTGTTTGAATATTTCAGCAGACATACCATAACACAACCAAATATGTATGTGAAGGCATAAAATAATGGCTGCAATTGTTTTTTGAATGATTCATTAAAATGATCTGTCCAAAAGAACTGGTTTGTGGTTAGCTCTATTGAACTGAAAAGGGCAACTTTTCCCACAACTTTTGGAATCAATTTCTTGCTTCCAAGGTGTTGAGAATCGAGAGTCGATTCCTTGATTCCCAACAACTTGGAAGCAAAGAATCGATTTCCAGCCCTTCCAAAAGGACTGTCTGTATGGCTGAAGTTTTCTAACATTAAAATCATCTTTCACCCAGGACAACATCAAGACATTTTGTGCATATCATGTCACTTCTACCCTACCCCACTCAGCCCTGGGAACTCCAACGCGGCCGTATTTCCATTGACAGCTCAAACTCAGAGGAGTCTAACCCGCCTAAGTATCAGGCTTTTGATGTTCTGAGGCCAAGGGGACCTTCAGATGAAGGTAATGTCTTACCCATGTTTGCATTTATGCATGCCATTCTGTACTTAAAATATTCAAACATTTGCCACAGTTTGTGAAAGTAAGTCTTCTTTTTTAGAAACAAAAGCTGCAGGTCTCTCAGTATTGAGCATTGACATGCGTGTAACGGAGAACAAAAAAGACCACAACACAGACAAGTACAAGTGTTCCACCCTCATTGTGCGCAGGAATAAAGAGTTTACCATCATCATCAAACTTGACCGGGCCTTCAGTGCAGAGCACGATGATGTGCAGATGGAGTTCCTGATTGGTGAGCCTCTGCATTTAGTTATAAATTGTAATACATGATAAGCTACTTAAAGCATCTGTAATAAAGAAGCAGCATATGAAATATCTCCATAGCCTACCACAGGTATAATCTGCTGATCTGTTCACCACAGGCAGTTCACCTGATGAAAACAAAGGCACCTACATCACTGTGTCAATCGGAAAAAGGAAACATAATGGGCATTGGAAGGGTCGTGTGGTGGAAATACAAGGCAATGATGTGACAGTGGGCATAACACCTGACGCTAGCTGCATCATTGGCCGCTTCCGAACCTTTGTAGCAGTAATGACTGATTTGGGAAAACAGTGCACTGAGAGGAACCCCGACACTGATTTATATGTGCTGTTCAATCCTTGGGACCCCGGTGAGTACAACTGTAACACAAAGAAAACAAACTTAAAAACAGACCTTTGATAAGTCTGTACATTTGCTTGAGGCCATCACTGGACCATTATCAACTTATTACACATATGCTGACGCATGCATATTGTATGTGTTGCTACCCAGCGGATCAAGTGTACATGGACAAAGAGGAAGACAGGCAGGAGTATGTGATGAATGATGTGGGGACTATCTACAATGGAGAATTCAACAATATAACCTCCCGTTCATGGAACTTTGGGCAGGTTGGCAGTAATCTGGAGATGTTTCTTCACATAAGGCATACAAAAATTCTCCCACTGAGCTCACGTATATGTAGCATCATTTAACCTAGGGGTGTCCAATCCTGCTTCTGGAGGGCCGCTTTCCTGCAGAGTTTAGCTCCAACCTGCTTAAACACACCTGTCTGAAAGTTTCTAGGGGTGTTTCTCAATCATAAAGCTGAATCCTAGTAAAGTTGCTTACCTTGGCTGCCACATCATCATGTTCCATCGAAGCCCAACTCAATTTAAGTGATCCTTAAAAGATGCATCAAGTGTATCCTTTGTGTCTTCCAATCAACAACAATCATTTGTAAAATGAGCCAGGATTGAGCATGACTAATTTCATCTCATTCTAGTCTTCAATGCTGGGGAGGACTCTAGCCTAGAAGCCTCAGAAGGACTGGTCTAGGAAGGACACAGCCTCACTAGGATGTAGCCTTCCAATTGAGAATCACCCTAGAGTGCGTCCACTTCGCTCTTAGGCTGATGATACACTGGGCAAATTTTTGAGCAATGTTGCCAGGCAACTTTGGCCAATGTTGCCATCAACGGGCAACCAGGTGAGACACAGGGCCCACGACCAATCTAAATTATCCAGATAGATATTTGTTACCCATTCTCAATGGGAAAGTGCCCAAGCAACACTGTTTAAAAAACGTTGCCCCTTGTATCATCAACCTTAGACTAGCAAAGTTCCCTAAGCACATCCCCGTAGGGGAATCCCTACCACCATTTTGAGGTACTTTCCACTTGGTCAAGTGGATGAGGGAAGTTTATATGGACAGACCCTCAACACCTTGACTTTGACTGAGGGAGCGAGGCTACTCATATGTACACTTCAGGAAACTCTATATACCATAATGCAACGCGACACAGCAAATTGCACTTAATTGACCCACACCCCAATGTAAATAATAGGATGTAAATTACAAATCATCACCACAGCATGTTCCAAGTCAACAAAGGCTTAGGACATTCCAATTCAACCTATTGCAAGGGTTCTGCTAGTAGTGGGCACTCATGCAACATAGGCAATGAGGTACAACGAGAAGTTAGCAAAGGAAGGAAATTTAAAAAATTTAACTGGAACACAGCCCGAGTAATCCTGAAGACCTTGATTAGCTGATGCAAGTGTGTTTAATTAGTGTTGAAGCTAAACTCTGCAGGAAAGTGGCCCTCCAAGAACAGGATTGGACACCCTTGAATTATCTTCCTATGTGGTTTACTGTAGTTTGAAGACGGGGTTCTGGATGCTTGCCTATTGGTAATGGATGCTGGCAAAGTACCACTACTGTTCCGTGGAAATGCCACTGACGTAGTTCGGCAAGGATCAGCTCTGGTATGATTTCCTAATAAGAATCAAAGAATGGACAATTCCATGAACAAGTAACCATTTTATATTTGGTGGTATATTTTCAGATGAACGCCCAAGACGATGATGGTCTCATGGTTGGCAGCTGGAGTGGTGAATACTCCGGCGGCACAGCACCCACTGCCTGGACAGGAAGTCCTGAAATCCTGCTCAAATATGCCAAAGAAGGTTGTGAGCCTGTGTGCTTTGCTCAGTGCTGGGTGTTTGCCGGCGTGCTGAACACTTGTGAGTATGGCGATGACATGTTCTATGGGGTGTCCGTTTAAAAATTTCTCTTCATGACAGTTTAAAATATTGTGTGAGCATCATCATTCTACTCATTTTTTGCAACAACTGTTCAACCCCACACCCAGTTTTGCGTTGTCTCGGGATCCCTACACGGGTCATCACCAATTTCTTCTCTGCTCATGACAACACGGGCAACTTGAGGACAGACATTATGCTGGACAATGAAGGGAAAGTGGACCGAAGCCGAACGAGAGATTCAATCTGGTGAGATTCCCTAAAAAAAGGTTACATCCAAGAGGTCCACAATGTGTATTTCAGAAAACTGGTACCTTGGATGATATAACAAGGTGTGTTTACACGGCAAGGCTTAATGCACAGATCCACTGTTTTGCCCTTTTCCAATTTTTTGTCCTATCTGTTTACATTTACTTAAAGCTGCAGTCAGGTGGTGGATCGTTTATAGCCTTTTCTCACAGCAGCTGGAATAATTAAATTTATAATTTTGATGGCAGATTGTAATCCAGAAAGGATTATGTTTTTATGAAACACATGTAAGTGACTGAAATTAGATTATATTCCAGTTTTAAATGTGCATTTGATTACAGATAGCCTATGTGGGATTACACAAGTTTGGTATTTTAAATAGAACTAGTTCAAAGAAAGAATAATTTGCTTTTTGGGTTTGTTTATATGAAATTCGAATGGTATGACAATTAGAGATTAGACTGTACAGAAATTGAAATCTACATGTAATACCAATACACACCTCATACATGTAGTCATGCAATGCTGATATTGTTAACATTAACAAATTGAGAACAAAGTATAACAATAATAATAATTTGCACAGTCTGATGTGATATGAGCTAACTGATCATTAGATTTAATCACCATTGGTAGCACAAGTTATTGTAATGCTTTTTTCCTCAGTTGGTCAGAACAAAAGTGGCAAACTTGTTACTTGTTCCGATGACAATATCAGGTGAAAATTCTTATTTAGGTCATATTTCCAAGACGTAGGCAAGAATCTGTGATTCCGAAGTACAGTATCCACACCAGTACGGTGACTGACAGCCACACATCAAACATTAGATTCATCCGTGCTGAGGAGCCGTGCCGATGCACAACCCACGTAAAGGAAATAATTCCGCAAATAACTGCAAAATTTTCAAACAGAGATGGTGACAAAGAGGCAAAACTTACGGACTAGAGCTTTAAGACACGACTTGTATCTGATATCTGCGTTTACAAGAATCCCCTCCCAAACTAGAACAATTCTACTGGTGATCACTTTAAGCGACTTGGTTGACCCTTGTGTTTTGAACAGCTGTAAATGAAAATGATAGCTCACGTTGGGTGGTTCTTGGATTTTAATGCACACCAACGTGATTACCCCGCTTATGCCATGATCTCTTGCATGGATGATTTAAAACTGTCATGTTTGCAGTGCAAAATTTGGCTGAACGGATAAAATGACGGTAGTTTTCGTAAGTTGTTTTATCTACTGGTCATGAGAGCCGCGTATAATTACTGAAAAAACAGTGACATTGTTATCAACTTGCTGAAAATAAAATGCAGCTTTTAGTAGCAAAGATATTTCATTTATAAAATTCATGAGCCAGCGGCTCAAAACAAGTTTCTGTGCTCCTGAATACTTAATAAAAGAAGTGGAGTTTTTGTGTGAGCGCATGCAGGCAACATCTGCTTCATAATTTGACAAAGTAAAGTTATCTTTGTGGGGAAATGGGTCTCCCTTGCATTGTGATGGCTTGGAATTTCAATGGGAATCGGATTTATGTGTTTAGACGCGGTCAGATGCCCAGATATTGGATATGTATCTGATTGGATCTTGTGCGGATATTTGTGTTAACACGTGCAACAATATCTGATCTGTGTCACATGTGAGTAAAAATTTTTATTTTTTTTTGCCAGTGTAAACGCAGACTTAGACACTGTAGGCTTTTTCACTATTTAGGTGATATTCTTTGAAGCCAGTATGATATTATTGTCAGGTTGGTTGGTAATATGTTTAGATGCAATTCTGTATTTCACAGGAACTACCACTGCTGGAATGAGGTGTACATGAAGAGGCTTGATCTGCCTGAAAAATACTCTGGCTGGCAGGTGGTCGACAGCACCCCTCAGGAGACCAGTGATGGTATGATCCTTGCCATTACTCCTGCCACATCATAAAAGTACCATAGAAGTACCTTTTTGACCCAAGTTTATATATGAGCTATTTTACTTGTCCCACACAGGTCTTTATCGATGTGGCCCAACGTCTGTCAATGCGATCAAAGAGGGAGAGCTCAGCTATCCGTTCGATGCAAAGTTTGTCTTTGCAGAGGTAAGAAGCATGTTAGTGTTTTTTGATGTTTTTACCCTGTAGATTTAATTGACAAAATATTAAAATCTTAGCTACATGCAAACGGACATGGGAAAAAATCTTTTTCCTGTCCTCAGATGAACAGTGATGTGATATACCATAAGTCTGATAAGTATGGAAAAATGAAGATTATCCATGTAGACTCTACATATATGGGAAAGCTCCTTGTGACTAAAAAGAAGGACTGTAGCGAATATGAGGACATCACATCTACCTATAAATACCCAGAAGGTATGTTTCATACAAGTCTACAGAATCAAAAGGCAATATGACATTTAGATCAGGAGAGCTGCATTCGATGTAGCAATGTGATTCAAGTGATCGGCCTCTGACATGATTGACACCCCATTTGTGAACTTCAAGAAGTCATGGTGGCTTACAAGGGCTCTTCCTGAGAAAAGATAATCCTTTAAGTGTTTGAAACTAAATTTGGACATGAGTCTTGGAGAGACTAATCATATTTTTGATTAGGAAGTGATTAGGAAGAGCCTTTTACCTTTCTTAAGTTGACATGCTTGACAGATTTTAAATCAAGAGCCTTGGTTTACTAATTTGACTGGTTCATAGAGCCTTTGTTCTCAATTTAAAAAAACAAAAACAAAACAAAAACAAAACTTGTCGCTTTTAGACTTGCATTTACTAATGTCTTGTTTTCTTAAAAAAAAAAAAAAAAACGAAAAAAAAACACTAGCTTTTCTAATCTTTTTGTATTCTGTTTTCTTTTTATTTATTATACAATTAACAAAATAAAAAAGGCCTCTAACACTAGCTTGCTCTTTTCTTTTTCAATTCTATTTGTTTTCTTTTTATTTATGACGTAATTAAAAAAAAATAAAAATCTTGCTACGTGTGCTGCGTTAAGCTAACTGAGACTTGTTATAGCACTTGCATATCATTGCTCTTTTGTTGATTTTGATTGCTTCCATTGTCCTCATTTGTAAGTCGCTATGGATAAAAACGTCTGCTAAATGACTAAATGTAAATGTAAACTTCATTTGGTCCAAAAACATCTTAAAAGCCTTTAATGTTTATTTATACAGGGCCATTTGATATTATCCTGTTGAAAAAAAACAGCATATGCTGGTTAGGTATGCTCTGAAGCATGGCAACTGGTTTGGGCTGGTCTAAGCTGGTACTTAGCTGGTCACGAGCTGGCGCTGGTCCTAAGCAACTAGCTCCAGCTCAGGACCAACTAAGGACACAGTTGATTTCAATAACACAAGAGCTTTCAACTGACACTTGCGAGACTCAACAAAGCCCTTCAGTTATTTGATTATTTAACAGACTTACATGAGGACGCCAAACATCCTATGGACATGTGCGCCAAACAATAGCGTTTTGATTGATTTGGGAAGGAGTGGAAAATGCCAATATTTTGCCTTCATCCTTCCTGACTCTAGGAAGTCTCAAGGAGAGAGAGGCCACGCAAATGGCAGAGCGTCGTGGAGTTTCTACCAGGGACTACTTGCCACTCACTGAAGCAGGTGTGGATTTTGAGCTCCAGGCCGACACCATCAAAATGGGTGACAACCTCAAGCTGACGCTGAACATTAAGAACCAGACCAGCCAAACCTGCAACCTCAGTACCATCATCACTGGCTGTGTGGTATACTACACAGGCGTCACTAGCTCAACTTTTATGCATGAAAACAAGTCTGTAACTGTGGAAGCATCAAAGAGTGAGTCAGACACAAGTGTTTCAGTAAAACTGCTCATTATCTTGAGATTGAGTTATAACTCTAAGGAATTCTACAAAAAAAAAAAAAAAAGTTAACGGATTAGGTCATAGTGTGATCATATTATCTTTACAGCTGAGTCCCTGACTATAGATGTCAAAGCTTTGGAGTACATGCCCTACCTTGTGGAACAGTCCAACCTGCTCTTCGTGGTGTATGGGCACATCGAGGAAAAGGACGTATCCCTTTCCACGATGAGAGTTGTCACTCTTAGTCCTCCTGAACTCTCAATAAAGGTAGTAACCATTCTTAGGGGAACCCGTGTGCAGGGGTGGGTATTCATTCTGAGTTCACAATTGATATTAAAGGGATAGTTCACCCAAAAATGAAAATTCTGTCATTAATTACTCCCCTTCATGTGCTGAGCCTTGTTTACATTCAGAGGAAAGCATGTGCATGTGTCGTGGTATTCTCCAAAATGGTGCTAGGGAGACGCGGAGGAGAAGAATTGTTGAATAAATTCATTATTTTTGTTTTCTTTGTGCACAAAAAGTATTCTCGTAGCTTCCTAAAATTACAGTTGAACCACTGATGTCACATGGACTGTTTTAACAATGTCCGTACTATGTTTCTGTGCCTTGATCGCGGTAGTTTTCTTGCTGTCTATGCAGGGTCAGAGAGCTCTCCGATTTCATCAAAAATATCATAATTTGTGTTCCGAAGACGAAGGTCTTACGGGTTTGGAACGACTTGAGGGTGAGTAATTAATGACAGAATTTTCATTTTTGGGTGAACCAACCCTTTAATTTGGAAATATTTCAGAGTAAAATGAACATTCTGTCATAATTTACTCACCCTCATGTTGTCCCAAACCTGTATTTATTTATTGACCAACTGACTTTCATTCAAAGGACAAAAACAGTTGAAAGTAACTCACTAAATATTCCATACACCTGTTATTAAATTTGACAAATTCAAGGGAGCAGTTTTCATAATAATTTTTTTAAGTTTTAATAACAATTGGTAAAGCTGAGTTATGTTGCTTTCAGTTTCTCATGCCAAGTTCATATTTATGAGTTAGGAAGTTGTAATTACAGTGTCATGTGCATGTACTTTTTCTACAAAAAGTTGGCATTAAACAGAAGTTGCAACAGTCTTTTTTTCCCTATTGTGGTGTGTGAAATGTATTCTCTAAGAAAACTGTAGCGTGGGACTTCATTTTGTACATCGGGAATTGTTTGGATTGTTTTATCAATGTTATTTGCAACTGCTGCAGTCTCACATGAATGAAAGGTTATGCTGCCATCGTGCCAGTAAAAATGTCATCAGATAAGAGATGTCATTGCAAGAAGAAGGGGAAGTTTTTTGATTAAAGAGTATGATTAAGATTTTAGAGGTCATTCATGTGTGGAAAACGGCGGCTGCAAGCTGTTCCTCCATATTGGCTAAGCTTTTAATGTTGTTACAGAAATGGTGAAGCTGATTGATTGGTTCTCGTCACATGACCTGGGGTGGGCTTGCGGCATTGTGAAAAGTTGGGATATTTTCATCTTATTTTTATATCTTATCATATTTTCATGCAACATAATCAATGACTTGCATCCGAGTCAACAAGATGGAGGGAAGTTAGATAGGGAAGGGCGTTAAAAAAAGAAGTAGAACAGAGCTATGATGGTTTCTGCTGGCTTTTGTCACATTGCTTGCATCTGGTGTAGACAGGGTTTCAGTTCCTTTAACAATAACTCAGTGACATCTGCTATTATCTAATATTTAGTTGAGCTTTATTTATTATTAGTCCTTAACTTAGTTACAATTTTCCAAACTTACCTTTATAATTGCACAAAGAGTTTGTAAAAGCAATAAATGTTTGTTGCTGCTCTACATTATAATTTATCTACAGATTACTGGATCTCCCCGGGTTGGCAAGGAAGTCATGGTCAGTGTGGATTTCCAGAATCCCTATAATTTCATCCTGCAAAAAGTTCAGCTCCGAATTGATGGACCTGGTCTGATAACGACCAAACTGAAACATTACAGGTAAACTTTATATTTATATCACACTGTCAGGTGAAATAAAGCAAATGCAAATAGATGTCGCAATAACTACTACACCATACCCATAAACACCTGCAGACATATACAAAGACAAATATAGTATATTCTTTTTTGTGCATATACACTATATCCATATACATTAACTTATTTAATTCATTAATTAATTTATTTATTTTTCCGTGTGACTCCTGTTTATGTTGCGGTCATGAATGAGCATACATAGAAAACTAAATACACCTTTTGGTTGAATTCTCGAAATATTTAGTCTCTTTTGTGTGTGTTTCCACTTGCAGCCAGATATTACCTGGTGCCTCAGTGAAATATAAAGTGTCACTGTTCCCTCAATCTCTGGGGAAGAAGGTGCTGATGGCGTGTCTAGACTGCCCTCTACTGAGACAGGTCACCAATCAGCTGGAATTTGAAGTAGTGCAAGACTACAGTGAGACTGGGAACAAGATAGAGAAAAGACAGGGAATGTGGAACTGAAGAGAAAACACAATTGCAGAGTTCCCTGTACCATTGCTTTGCTTTGCTTCTCTAAGCAAATATGTTTTTACCAAGAATTAAATAATTAAATGTAACATTTCAAATTCCTCCTGATCACCCAACTGAATTTAAAAGAATAATTCACTCAAAAATTATGCAGACTCAGTTTTTTTCCAAACCCTTATGAGTTTCTTTGTTCTGTGGAACACAACAGATATTTTGAAAAACAGAACAGAAATTTATACAGGTTTGGTCAACATCAGGGTGAGTTAATGATGACAGAATTTTCGTTTTTGGCAGAACTATCCCTTTAAATCAGCAAGTGTTAGAACTATAATAAATAATGACATCCATTGAAATCCGTAGTGATCTGCAACATAGCTAACTTGAGGTTTTTTTAATTTTATTATTTTATTTTATTTTTTTTATTAAAATAATTAATACAGTAAGTTAACTAACTTACTGTATTAATTTTTTATTTTTTTACTATTTTTACAGTGCTGTTTTACTGTGCTCTAATGCCATTGACGATGTTGTACTAATGGAAATTAACAATAAATGTTTAGCATGAAAGCTTTTTGATGGACTGAATAATTTATTGCAATTTTGTTTTGGACACCAACACTCATATTTGCATATAAGATATATAAAATTATTTATAAGAATTGTGATCATTTAGCCTACTCACCTAATGTCATTCCAGACCTGCTTGATTTTATTTTCTTCTGTGAAACAAAAACACAAAACAAAACAAAAAAATGTGCGTTGAATGAATTGTACTGTTGCCCAATACCAATTGTTCAGCTGATAAAATGTCTTTGCTGTTGGTTTGCTTTGCTTTGATTTGATATCCCACAGTCCTGTGGGATTACAGGATTGTAATTGGTCGTCTTTTATTGGTGGCTTGTTAAAACCTCTAAATCGTAATAGAATATGTTCCAAAACACACTACAGGAAACCATTATTTCTAAATGGTTTTAATGGTTAATATTTGATGGTTTGTAATTTTGTAATTTGTAGTGGAAACCATTGGAATTTTTGTGATGGTTTCTATTTTTCTTTTCTAGCAGGCTTTGGTGGTCAGAGTGTAAATCTATATTTATGTTCACAGTATTTTGTATGAAGACATCTACATTGTCAAAAGTCAATTACACGAATCTTAAAACGTAAATATTGCAAAATAAATGCTTATTTGACCATATGCACGGAGTGCTATTTAGAACTTCCGGATAAAGATAAACCAGTTCGTAATCTTCTGGTGAAGCTCATTTTATATGTGCTATATATAGGTACAGACTCTCACACAAACCTCTCCTGCCTCATTCTTATCAAAACTGAGAAACAAAATAATTGCAACATACAGTTGAATTAACATACAGTTTCATGTTATTAAAGAACATATAATTTTATATGCCGAGTCTGGTAGTCCCAAGAAAGTACCCAGACAATGCTGACTAAACACTGTAAAACTCGTAACTGTTTAGGCGGTTAGGCTAATCTCTTAAACGACATCGTAATGGTATTCTCGATAATCAATATCTTACCTTCATAGCCATGAACACATTTTTAAAATCTTATAAAATTGTAAAGCCTTTATTATTTCTCAACTCTACAGCTGTCCAGTAAAATTTACTTTATTAAAGGTTCACTTTTCATTCATGAAGATGACATGAAGAAATGTGCCAAAAACGTGTCTCTTGGCGAAAAATAAAGATGAAAATGAAATTACTGTTATAACCAGGAGATGGCAGCAGAGGATCACTCATTGGCTGCAGCTACCATTTCAACTTCCTAGTTTTTTTCACGTCTTGTTTTTTATTTATTATAAAATAAATATTATAAGAAATTTTATTTCTTTATTGCACTGAAGCGTAAAGTGTAGCAAGTGCAGGAAGTCACAAAGTCACTTGTCATTTAAAAAAAATAAAAATAAAAATAAGGCCAGTCAACACCCCATAATGCTGAATTATTTAAATATCTATATAGTTAAACGCAAATTAAATAAGTTTGTATAACAATTAAATAATGCATTCAATATTTTTTAAATTATTTACATTTAATTTAATAGCTACATCGTTTAAGTTTTATCCAACACAGACTTGCTGCAGTAGTTTTGTTAGTCTGAATTTAGTCTGAATCACTGAATGCACAGCTCTATTTTGACATCGGCTCATCAGATGATTCATTTCCTTACCACTGTCGATCATAGCAATGACTCGCAGCATGATTTAACAGATTCACTCGCGTAAATTTTACACTCGCGTTTGTCATTCCTGAAACGGTATACATGGATGTTTGGTCCTCTTAGACAAACAAAAATTTTCTCCAAATTGTGAATGGATTATGTAGAGAAACCGAGCAAAGGGTGCTCCCCTCACGGCACAGGACAGTTGACCGGAAATGACTGAGCTGGCTTATCTAAAACCAGGAAGTAATCGTGGATATGGTCAGAGATTGGCTGCGTCCGAAACCGCCTACTCAATGAGTAGGTACTTCATTTCAAAAAGTACTTACTTAACAAGCGCTAAAAGAGTATGTACTCTACAGCCAAATCTCGTTGAGTATGAATGCGATCCGCCATGTTTACGTTATCATGTGATCTATGACATTATAACGTGCAAAAACAAACTTAAAAGATATGAGAGACAGGCTTAATTCATCTATCTGTAAATATTTTGATGTTGATGAAATTTGCTCATTTTTGGTCTTGTTGAAGAAACAGCTGCCGTTATGATTGTAGTATAACCAATAAATTTTGGGTTGATTTAAGTTTTTTTTTTTTTTTTTTTTTTTTAAATTCTAATAATATAACCCACAGTTTAATCCTTAAAGATATTATTTTTTATTACGAAAAACCAAAATTGTTATCTCTTGAATATGTTATTAATTTCTTAATTTTATGTGCAAAATTGTTCATCCATGCAAAACTGGCTTAAATCTCCTTGTTTTCCTCTTTTTCTTGTTGAATGTCTCTCTCATTTCATTCCTGAGGCTTATAAATAACAAAAACAAATGCAGTTTTAATGCATTATGATTATATGAAGTTTATGATTATTCAAATATATTTAATCTTTTTTCCCCTGTGTATATATTCTCATACTATGATGTACGCAAACCCATTATAGTTGTTGTATTTTTTTGGTCATTATGATTGTTCATTGTTAAAGATACTACCATCTTTCCCTGAGCTTGTATGTTCTGCAGTAATAATAATAAATGATAATAAAAAGAAAATAAGAGCGACAGGCGCACAAACACCTCATAGCATCAATAAATCCACAACCCTACCTAGTATGTTTTCCTCCATGATTTCAAAGTTTGTAATATCTGCACAGAGGAGACGTCGATCAGCTGCTCGAAGATCTTGCCTTTGGAGAAGACAAATATAAGTATTACTACTTAGAAATTAAGATTACCTCAGAATGCATCGGTATCCCAACACTTATGAACAATAATAATGATAAATGCTGACCAATAATTAATTATATTTTTTAGTAAAATAAGCAAAATGTAATTTGCTTTTTCATATGCCATAGCTATGCATGAATACACACTACTATACAAATGCAGCCAAGTTGAATACATCTCAATTTTCAGTCAGGTAATGAATTAATGCATATGTTAATGAAACAATTATATTTTATTTACTGACAACAACAGGAAACATGAATAAATGAGTAAAATGTAAATAAAAGTAACCATGACAATAAATAAACATGTCAACAACACATGAAACAAAGCTTTATTCAAACATATTGTTCTAACAATCATGTATTTACAAGCAGTGAACCCACATCCTACTGCCACCTCAACCCAGCTGAGCCAGTTCTGCAGCTTTATTCTGATGAAGCAGCTGACCACCGTGTCCACCTTCACCCGTCTCTGCTGTCCATCACCTCCCTCATTGCTGCAGTCAGACTGAATCTGATCGCATGTGGATCGGAGAACGGATGTGGGACAATCTGGCTGCTGCTGTGTCTGCGCCTAACGTCTGTGTGCTGCAACTACCTGTAAAACATTTACACAGAGTAAAACATTTTACATCTCATGTTGTCAGCATTCTGTTTCTTGCCAAATTTCATTTCATACGTTTACAATTACAAGCTAATTTTTTGATATAGATTTAGATATAGACATTACTTTTGTGGTGTAGTGAACTGGTTCGATCTCCGCAGTCGTCACCACCGGTGTCTTTACTCCAGGTTGCTGCAGAGGGATTGGGGTCCCTGTAATAAGAGCACTGTAAGTCACTTCAGATAAAAGTGTCTGCCAAATGCATAATTGTAAATTAAAAAAAAAAAAAAAAAAAAAAAAAAAAAAAAAACCTTTAAAATGTAAATGTTTTTTTGTGCCTTGGCCACAAACGCTCAATAAAGCTGCTTATTTCTTTATTTCTTCAAGGTACTACTATAATATAAATGCTTACATATATTTCATACAATTTCTATTTGGGCTTTAAAGGGTTATTTCACTCAAACATATAAATTCAGTCAGTATTTACTTGCCTCAATGCTGTTCAATCCTTGTGTGTTTTTTTTTTTTTTTTTTTTTTCCCAAACACAAAAGGTGATTTTGGTCAAGTTTGTCCTGCTGGTTTATGTTCATACAATATCAGTCAGTGGAGCCTGACTTGCAGATTCTTCATGAAATTATTTGATGAAGCTTTTGAAGCTTCTGAAACTCGGGTTTCATTGACTGATGTTGTATGAACAGAAACCAGCAGAACAAACTTGAACAAAATCACATCCTCAATGTCTTTTGGTCTTTCTCTAGATGTTCTCACTGGTTCTGGGCTCATTGAGGATGAAGAGACCACAGCAGCATACAGTCCAGATGAGGCAGTAAAGGCAGATGCAGTGATGGAGCGTCTCATCCATGGCACTGGACCATTTCCAGGATGATGCTGTGGACTTCTCCATCCTCACTGCACACAGCAGTCTGTGGACATTTCAGATCATACAAAGATGCACAAATATAATACACAAGCAGTCATTTTAACAGCACAATGTCATTTGATTTCTGTATTAGAAGTTAGAAAATGATTTCTTGCTTTTTCTTACTTTATATTTTTGTTTCAGGTTTTCCTTTTTTCCCCCACAGATGACGTTGTCATCTGCTCCGCTGTAAAAGCTCTGCATCAAATGTACAGCAATCAAGAATCAGAAAAGCGCTGTAATAAGTCTGTTTGAAATTACAATAATTAAAATAAACTACAACTTAAGATTTAAAAGATGTTTTATTCATTTCAGTAGTATACTCACTGATAGCCTTTGATGGCAGCATTCCTCCATCACTCTGCACCGGATAAACACTTGTGCTCATCTGCAATTCTTTTAGAATATTTTCCTGTCTCATGTTAAATATACATTTAGTAATCATCTTTAAGATGTATATGGTTTATGTAAATCCACTCTGGTGACGTACGTGTGCTACGGGAGATCCCCTGTTCACTATAATAAAACATGTTTTTACAGCAAAATCACAAATATACTGTAACGTTGCTGTCTAGCGTCTTTACACCTTAAGCAAATCAACAGTTTGCTATACAGTAGCCAAACAAATATGATTTTTAACACATATAACCATGTTTTTGATTTATAATACTCACATTTGTAAACACCCTCGTCGCTGTTCTCCATCACGTTCAATGATGATGTATTGATCTCCCGTTGACCCCTGGGATAGAAAAGTATCGATGAGCACTTAAGAATCTGGTCTAAAGCAGTAGGACATCCGGGAACTTCTCACCTACTCTTTTATGAATACTGAGGTTTCGGACATACTTATTCGCTCGCCTACTGCTTTTCCTCTACTATATAGTAGAGAAGTAGGCATATTCGGACGCACTTTAAGTAGATTAACGTCCGAATCTCGCGAGAATTAGTACGTCACCCAGGTAATTCTCACCTACTCTTTTATGAATACTGAGGTTTCGGACATACTTATTCGCTCGCCTACTGCTTTTCCCCTACTATATAGTAGAGAAGTAGGCGGTTTGGGACGCAGCCTAAATCTTACCAGGGAGATGAGAGGGTCTGTATTACTTACTATTGGAGAAAGCATAACGGCCAACTTTGATCACATGTGCCGTAATAACCAATCACATTACAGCCTTGATGTCACTGAATTTCACTAAGAGTTGTACGACACTCAGTCGCCGTTTACGGATACCATAGAAATGAATGAGAAGTGCCGTAAGCTGAATCCCACCAGTCGCAAAAAGTCAGTGACTTCTCTTATAAAATGGCTTTTTTTTTTCTTGTGGTAAACTCAAAAAATAGTTAAATCCAAAAGTATTGCTTAGTGTAAAACAAGTTGAAGATTAACCAATAGGCTGTCGATTCATTAAATGCTGAGCTGTTTCCTCTAAAAATCTGTTTATTCAGCTTAGTGAAGTCTCTCCTCCATTGACATCCATTCAAAAAAATAAAAATAAATAAAATAAAAAAAATAAAAAAACAGCGTCTGGTCTCCTTTCCGTTAGCATTAGCAGTTACGCTTTTTTAGCTAATGGTTGCAGGCTTGCCTTCTATTGGCTTTGGTATGGTCAATTACATTTTACTACTGGAAGCGCCGCCATTTTCCTCTGGTTCCTCGTGTGGTGTAGCAGTCACGTGGTACAAGCTGCTCGCAGAAAACTCCCAGAAAGTTCACAAGTTGTAATTACAGTTCTACGAGGACGTGAACGCTTTTTTCAAGTTGATATCTCGTAATTATGGTAATTACGATATGGCGTGAACACACCTTAAGTCTGTACCTCATATATATTTTGTTCTTTTTTAAGGACAACATCTCACACCTCCTGACTTCTGAAAACAAGTTTAAAGTCTCAGATGTAGCAACAATTGACACAGTATCCATTTTATCCACTTGAACTTGAATGAGAACACAGTCTCATTTGTTTGCTCTAATCATTTTTAATAGGTTATTCATAACAACAACAACAGTAGGCCTAATTCATTAATAATAAAACATTAGCTCAGCATTAGCTACATGTAAATGTAGTTATTTTATGATTATTTTGTTTGTCCAGAAATGTGAACACAGTAGTAAGTCTTTACTCCTGTTCTACAGAGCACAAATATGGTCAGCAGGTATTTTTAAACACATCCGATTTTATAATGGTATTATATGGACTCACGTCATATTCATGGAGCACTGCATGGTCCATTCCAGGCAGCAGACTTTTGTAATTCATCATACTTTCACAACCTAGAAAACAACCAATATAGCTGTTAGAAAAAGACCTGAATTTATTCACTAGTGGGCATTAGTAATACAAACTCCTCCTGCGGGTCACGTGTCTGCTTAGAGCAGTGTTTTCAGTTACAGCTCAGTGGATGTGTTCTTAACGTCTCCAGCAGTTCTGTGAAGTATGGAGCACGCAAAAACCTTGGTTCCCACATCTCTAATGAGGTAAGAGACTTAATATTTCTAGGTTTCAGTGTTAGAGGTCAATGGGATTTTTGGAGAGTCTCTTGGTTATTTGTGTAAATACAAGCTTGAAATTCTTTATAGAATTGTATTATTTTACATTTTATTTAATTTCTTAATAGTAGCACTAATTAATAGTAGCACAATAGTAACATTAATTAATGCAAGTCATGACAGCCTATGTTTTCCATTATTTTAACACATTTTAAACAATTTCAACTTAATTTTTTAAGTTACACAAGGTTCAACTGGATTTTTTTAAGTAAGTTTTGATATTAAGTTGAAATGACTTATACTTGTGATTATACTTAAAAATACTTAACAGAAATGTTTTACAGTAACATGAACTAACAATAAACAATACAGCATACATTAATCTTGGCAAATGTTCATCTGCTAATACATTTTTAACATTTCAAATGGTATACATTAACAATGTATTAAGAACAAATATAAATTAACAATGAACATTAATTATATTTCTAAATTAGCATTAAGCTATATTGTTCATTGTTAGTTTTTGATATGCAACAAATTGACCTTTATTTTAAAGTATTACCTTTTTAACTTAAAATTCCTCATGCACAAATAAAATAATTAAACCCCTGTAAGTGTAATACAATAAAACTGTGAAATTGATCTGTATTGCAATATACTCTGCAATGAAAGTGTTTTATCAAGCATTGCATTATTGCTGCAGTAGCAGACACAGTAAACAGTTCTCTTCCTGTTTATATAACCATAACTCACTCTTAACAAACAAGCTGTTATTTCTGGAATTCAGACAAGCTGTAGCTTTAGATTTACCCCTGAATGGTGCATACTACATAGGTACATATTAGTAGTTTAAAGAACATATCAAGGATATCGCCCCAGTGACAGTTGTGTACCTTTTTTTCTAATAGACTATCCTGAGATTGCAGGTCTTGTTTTGAAGTTAACCACTCAGACAACAATTATTTCTCTGTGCAATATTAAAGGGTGACCTCTGATTGTGTGTTGATGTGGTGCTATAGGTCTGTGTCGTCGGTGCAGACGTCTCTTGCCCAGCGAATGCTGCCCCCTCCTCAGCCTCGTCCGTACAAGGTCTGCATGCAGAACCACCGCAGGAGGAAAGGCTTCACCGCCACCTCTCTAGCAGACCTCACGGAGCAGGTCAGATCTCCGGATGTCGTGCATGATGCTGCATACTGTAGCAGGGGCTATTTATAAGTTACACTAATATTCAATGGTGCATTTATGGAAAAAAATAAAAATAAAATAAATAAAAATAAATAATGAATAAATACATAAATAAATAAAAGAATACAGTAAAAAAACAGCATTATTGTGAAGTGCATTATTGTGATGTATTATTACCATTTATATAACTGTTTTCTATTTTAATATATTTTAAAATGTTATTTATTTCTGTCATGGAAAAGCTGAATTTTCAGCATTTATTTCCAACATAATTTTTTTGTAAAAAGTCTACAAAATTTAATGCAACCTTGCTGAATTTATTAATTTCTTTCAAACAAACAAATAAATACAAATTTTATTGTCTCAACGGAATGGTAGTGTATTTGAATTTATTATTTTTATTATTATTATTAGAGTTTCAAATATTAAAAAGCTAAAAATGCTTTGAAACAATTTTCACTAAGAAATTGCTAGTAAATTTCATGAATAACTACAAAAAAAAAAAAGAAAAAAAAAAAAGGCAAGTAGAGTAGAAAGTAGAAAGACTGAAATTTCTTGTAAAATGTACTCTAATAATCGTTGTTTTATTTACAACTCATAAAACCATTTTTTACGCTTGCTGATCCAGAAAATCGTCTCGGTTACATATGTAATCCTCGTTCCCTGAAGGAGGGAATGGAGACATCACGTTGGTAATGACCGACTTTGGGATCTCGCTTAGAGAGACCAATCCTCTTCGAGTGTAAACTAAATGATGATTGCATCCAGTTGCCACTGATCACTGAGTATAAGTAGGCAGCAGCTGCAGTGCATATTCAGGTTTTCGCTGAGGAGCCAAGCCGGTGACCCAGCCGCTCAGCGGTGGTACAGGAGCCATGGCGACAGGACGTGACGTGACATCTCCGTTCCCTCCTTTAGGGAACGAGGGTTACATACGTAACCAAGACGTTCCCTTTCAGTCGGCCACTCTCGACGTCACGTCGGGAATGACTGACTTTGGGATCCCTACCAAAGTGCTACGGATACTGCCCCTTCCAGTGTCTTGTGTGAGCCTCCTGCACCCTTTCTTGGTGCAGGCCAGGCTCACGACAAGAAGGGCCAGCCATTGTTGTCGTAGCACTACCCACTCAGTAAAGTTGGATAACACTGGGAAAACGTACCCATTCCACTTGGAACAGGAACATTGCGGAAGCCCCATCCTTCCCGAAGGAGGTTTCGGAAGCACTTACACATATGAACAACCGTTCAGGTGCATATGGAAGATTAAAGGTGATTGCAACTCTCTTAAAAATATGTATTCCTAAAATATTTAGTCACTCTCTGTGCAGTTGTGCATGCAAGCCCACATGATAACATCAGTTTGTTCATTGAGCTTCATTCAGATCTTACTGGAGATTTATAAATTAATTAATATACTAAATATAATCGTTTGTACCAGTTGAACGACTTAGTACCTGACATACAAAGTTATGTGGAGTCCTAACATCTCTCTTTACAGGTGGCCAGTTCTTTCTTGATAACGTGTCAGTTCTTCACACTTGTGCTGGAGAATGATGGGACGGTGGTGGACTCTGAGGCTTTTTTTCAATCTCTGCCTACTAATACAGCATTCATGGTCCTGGAGAAAGGGGAAGCTTGGACCCCCAATAAACTGGTACAGCAGTTATATGCATTTTTAATTATTATTTAACAAAATCTGTGATTTTTTTTAAATTAAGTTATCTTCATTATCTGCACTATATTCAGCAAGACAAAATATTGAAATAAATATTATTTTGAAATAAAAATAAATAAATAAATAACTTGCGAAAAAAGTTTAAATATTTTATCTACCTGCACATCATGCGGCTATTAACTGACATAGGAGAACTGTGAACATGCAAATGTGTTGTTAAATTACTGAAATAATTAGAGATAGTTCACCCACAAATAAAAATTACACCATGATTTACTCACCATCAAGCCATCCTAGGTGTATTTGACTTTGTTCTTTCAGATGAATACAATCGGAGTTATATAAAAAAATGCCCTGGCTCTTAAAGGGGTCATATGATGCGATTTCAAGTTTTCCTTTCTCTTTGGAGTGTTACAAGCTGTTTGTGCATAGATAAGATCCCTGAATTTGCAAAGACTAAAGTCTCAAAACCAGAGATATTCTTTATAAAAGTTAAGACTCGACCACACCCCCCTAACCACACCCCCCTAACGGCTCATTCAAACACGCCCCCACATGTCTACGTCACGGTGTGGGGAGATTTTCAAAACACCGCCCAAATGTATACGCAAAGAAAGAGGGCGTGATTTTTAGTCTCGCTGTAGTATTGTTGCTGCCACCGGCACCATGTCCTGGAGAAACTGTGTTTCGTTGTGAAAGCAAAACTACTTTGTTTGGGCTTCCAAAAAAGGACACAACTAGAAATCAGTGGTTAAGTTATATTTACAACACTGTTTGAGAACAGTTTAACCCAAATATTAGAGTGTGTGCAGCACAATTTAACAGAGGACTGTTTCCTGAACCTGGGAGTAGCCTGCCAGCTGTGCTCAAAGACTGTTTCTATAAAGTGGGGCAATTCCAACTTTGCAAGGACAGTCTGGCGCTTCTGACTCACAGCCTGTAAGTATGTTTTCTTATTTAAAGAATTTGCCACTGACTATTCAAACGCGAGTTTTGAGCTGTGTAGAGTAGTGCTTGTTGTTTGTCGTTTCTCCGATCACAAATGCAGACATGGTCATGTTTACGTGGCACGATGCAACGTGACATGTAAAAAGACTGTATAAATCATTATAATCAGTAATTATGTCCCCACTGGATGCAACAAATGCCTCGTTTATAATGGGTTTTATTGTTTTAGTCTCGTCGCGCCGGGACACGGCATCACAATACGGTAAGGGGCGTAACATTTCCGTCTCACGCTTGAGGTATTCGGCCAATCACAACGCACTGGATAGCTGGCCAATCAGAGCATGCCTCGCTTCTCAGAACGATGAGCTTTGTAAAAATCGGCGCGTTTCAGAAAGGCGGAGCATAGAGGAGCAACAATAATGTACAATAATGTGGAAAATAATGTGTTTTTTGAACCTTAAACCACATAAACACATTGCATTACACCAAATACACAAAATAATGTTCTTTTTAGCAACGTCATATGAAGCTTTTAAAAGCTTTATTATGGCAGTGAATGGGGTTGAGATTTTGAAGCCCAAAAAAGTGAATCCATCCATCATAAAAAATACTCTACACGGCTCCGGGGGGTTAATAAATGCCTTCTGAAGCGAAATGATGCATTTAAGAAAAACATTCATATTTAAAACTGTAATCTCTAACTTTTGCTAACTGTCATATGTGTGCTCACAAGAGAGTGGCGTTCCAGTGGATGATGTAGGACGCAGGCGTAGCATAAACTCCGGTGAGAAGTGATGATCGCGAAAGCACAGAGGAAAGAGCAAAATAAAACACTGGTCACGAATCAGAAGTACGAAACAAGGATTTGTAAAGAAAAATGTCAGAGGATTTCGATATAATTCAAGAGGAGACTGGTTTTCCTTTGATGTAAAAAAAACTTGGTTCTCACGAGATGCTATGCCTACGTCATCTGCTGGAACGCCACTCTCTCGTGAACGTATGTACTGTGTACGACAGTTAGAGGAAGCTAGATATTAGTTAATAAAGTTTTAAATATGGGTATTTGTCTTACACAAATGCATCAATTCACTTCAGAAGGGATTTATTAACCCACTGGAGCAATGTAGAGTACTTTTTAATGATGGATGGATGGACTTTTTTGGCTTTCAAAATCTCAACCCCCATTTACTGCCATTATAAAGCTGATAAGAGCCAGGACATTTTTTTTTAATATAACTCCGATTGTATTCATCTAAAGAAGAAAGTCTTATACACCTAGGATGGTTTGAGGGTGAGTAAATCATGGGTTTTACAGAGAATTTCTGCAAACCACAGTTGACAGTATATTGACAAAACTAAAAAGTTGACAGTTTTTTTTTTTTTAACATAATGCTATTTATCTACAGTGTAAAAGACATTTAAACATTACTGCTGTCATATTTATGACCTGGTAGTTAGTTAGGTTTAAAGGACTGTATTTTTATGTTTCATAAGCTGTGCCCATTAAGCAAACAGTGAAAACAGATTTGAATCTGGGTCTAATCAGGTTTGTTTTCCCTCGAGCTGATTAACCGTATCCCATGTGTTGCTTCATTTGCAGCTGTTCATTTATCAGTTTTGTTGATTTTAAACGTTCATCAGCATTTGTTATTTAAAGTTTATGCAATTAATTATTGCAAGAGTTATATTTACTGAAACAATCTTTGTGTTTTTGCTCCACTAGGGTGCAGGCTTGCATTTACCCTAAACGCTCATGACATAATCGTTCGTTTCAAACTATGATTTGTCTCTCAGACATTTGTTTTGCCCTCAATCCATATTTCACAGGTTCTGCCAAGTTGCAGACAGCCAAGAAGAAGTGGAATTGCTAAATTTAGCTTTGACCTGTACAAACTGAACCCAAAGGATTTTCTGGGCTGCCTCACTGTTAAAGCCACACTCTATGAAATATACACACTCTCATATGACATCAAGTGTACCAGAGCCAAGTACTTTCTCAAGTAAGCGATTCACACACACACACACACACACACACACACACACACACACACACACACACACACACACACACACACACAAAAAACAAAACAAAACAAAAAAAACATTTCCTATTGCCATGCTGCAGTATGAATTATATTAATGTTTGTCTGGACAATCATATAAGCAATAAGCATATACAGATGGATCTGACTATTAGTGAAAATGCTTCTATTCTTCTTTCATCATTTAATACAGATGTTTTTCCCATTGAAAATTATGTACTTCAAAGAGCATCTGGGAGTAAGAGTAATCTGGGATTACCATGGTATGGAAAGTGTTCCTTGTTGTTCATGTACTAAAAGGTCTGTCTGAAAAGATTTTCTCTCTCTTTTTTCCTTCTTCAGGTCTTTATTGTGGTGTTTCATGTACATGGCCAAACTGGCGGGTCAGGTTCTCCTGTGTGGCTCCACATACGTGCTGCGGTATATTGGGGATGAAGAATCCTCTAGCTAAACTTCACGTCAGCTGGTGACAGATCGAAATAGTGGGAAGAAATGAATACTGCACTCATGCTTAGTTTTTGCTTAGACAAATATCAATATATTTTTGTCCTTGGTACATTATGTTTTATGTGACTTATTTCTTAACTGCTTATTTCTAAAATTAAATGTATGTAAGTGTACTGTGAATAAAAAAACTGAATATTTTGCATGTCATCTTTTATCAGACTTGTGCTAAAATGATCTGCAGTTGAACTTGTTGCGTGACTGCATTTTTAAAAGACTTTATCTGATTTACTTATCCATCAGAATGAAACTCTCAAAAGTCAAATTATGCAAGCACATTTCCGCATTGGAATAATAATAATAAAAAAAGTAAATTGTGACTCTTTTTCTCGCAATTGAGTTTCTATTTCACAATTATGACTTTGTGATATAAACATGAATTGCATGAAAAAAGTCAGAGTTGCGAGATATAAACGTGCAATTCTGAGAAGAAAAAAAAAAGAGTCAGAATTGCTTTTAAAAAAATATTTCCTCACAATTCTGAGTTTATCTAGCAATTCATCTCAAAATTCTGACTATCTCACAATTGCGAATTTATATCTCACAAGTCTGAAACAAAAAATATAAACTCATAATTCAGAGAATTTTTAAAAAAAATTATTTTCTTATGTATATATATATTTTTTTCTGTGGCAGAAACAGGCGTCCATAAAAAATAATTCCTAAAGATCCAGTTTCAAAGCAAACTTGAAGAAATCAAGCTCATATCTTAAAGAGAGAAATTGCTCTGTGTTGGAACGGTAAAATATAAATAGTCTGCTAAGTATGAATGTCTAGACTTTCTTTTAAAACCTCAGATTTAGGTCACACACATTACTCTGGACTCTGGAGCAGGGGCGTGTCCAGGATTTTATACTTGGGGTGGCGGGGTTGGGGGGCAAGAGCAGAATAAGGGGTGGCAACTAGGCTTATCACTAGGGGCACAACTGTACATTTGCTGAGGGGTATGAAAGATCAGTGTTGTCGCCCCCCTTGTGCAATTTATTCCCTAGCACTAACCCTCACAGAAAACTTTATGCAAGTCAATCAGGGGTGAAAAAAGTGACAAAGATGTGAGCCTCCTCTCCCATTATTCCATACCACAAAAAACATGGCCATATTGCTCCCATTTTAAGCAGTTTTTTAAAATTTGTCTCCAAATTATGCCTATTTTTGTATATATTTACTCAAAAAGGAAACATTATAAAATTCTTTTTTTTTAAATTTATTTTTTATAATTAATGTAGATAATTCATGGAAAATGTGCCATGCAAGTGGAAGATTTCTGCCACCTGGTTGAAAAACACTTAGCAAAATGAAAATGACTTGATATTACCACTATGACCAGTAGATGGCTGCAGAGGATCACTCATTGGTACATTTGTCATTTCCAATACAGTTATTTTCACGGTTTGCTTTAGGATTTATATTTAGACATTAGAAAATCACTATTGTAACATTAAAACAAAAAAAAATAAAACAACAACAAAAGAATTTTTGTCAATGTTTAGCACTGTTTTGTACTAAAATATAAAGAGTATGAAGAGTTTTCAAAAACTCGTGATCCACACAAATGACCTATTTTGAATTCAAAATTTTCTACAAAATGGGACTAGTTGAGCTGTACTCATTTTAATGCATTGTTTTCCCCTTTTGTCTTTTTCTGTTCTGCACCCCAGAACATTTCCCTCCTCTTTTCATTTTATTTAGGATAAGACAGTGTCTGTAATGTCAAAGGGTGAGCGATTGATGCTCACTTAATTATAAACTTAAAAAAAAAAAAAAAAACTTCTTTCATCTTTGTTTATTTGTAACAAGTACACTGAAAAAATGACTCATTGAATTTACTAAATTTTTTTAAGGTAAGTGGTTGCAATCAATTTATTTTAGCTACATTTACTGTAAATAAACAAATTTAGTTGAAAGTTAGTCAATGTAGCTAAAATTTAGCTAAATGTAGCTAATATAAATTGATTGCAACCACCTACCTTAAAAAAATTTAGTAAATTCAATGAGTCATTTTTTTCAGTGTAATCTTTTTGGTTATTTATAACGTTTTATTAGCCTAGAGAAGATTTTCACAGCATGACTTCAGCAAAAATGTAGCTCATCAGAATCATGGCTTCGAATCGATCTCATAGCCCATGAACATAACAAAAAAAAAAAAAAAAATGTAGGTCTCTATGTTAAAAGCATTGCAGTTTGCTTTGGATAAAGTTAATGTAGCTTAAACGTAAGAGACCTTGAGCAGATCTGAGAAGACAAAAAGGGCTAGGCTATTTGTGTTAGGCTACTTCTTTTCTTTTAGTAGGCTAGGTGTGCATTAAACGATTTACCAAGCTGTTATCAGCATTAAGAAGTTAAATCTGTTATTGTAGCTTTATGAAGCTCAAATTTAGTTTGGAAGCCTGAAAATAACTACATTTTAATCAGTTATTTTATTAGTTATTTAGTCAGATACAGATAGAAAAGCACAATAAGAATACATTTATTTGAATGCATTTGTGAGAGCGTGATTGCGTGTGAACTAGAGGTCTGCACGGGACTATTTTTTTAGTCCCGCTCCCGGGAGTTTATATCCCGCACCCACCCGCTCCCGCTGTATATTCACTCTTTGTTCACCCGCCGTCCGCTTAGAATAATTTTCTTCCTCACCCAACCGTTCACGCTAAATTTATATTCCATTTCCAGAATCTCACGTTTAAATTTCTGCTAGGCTACTGAAAGAAAGAGAGATAGGCTAACAAATAAAAGTGTAGTCTGCACAAAATTGTATTTGTTATTTTATTCGTCTTGTCAAGAGTCTTGAATTTATTGACAGAAAAATCTTAAATGAACTTTGTGTCTTAAGACACGAAGAAAGTTCGTTTAACATTTTGCTGCCAACACAGTAGGGAAAAAAGTGTCACAGAGAAAATAAAAATGTTGTACAAAAAATTGTATTTCTTATTTTTATTGGTCTTATCAGGCAGCCGTCAGGATACAATTCGTTTAACATTTTCTTAACACAATAGGAAAAAGTGTCGCAGAGAAAAAAAAATTGTAGGTTGTACAAAATAGTCTATTAGCTATTTTTATTCGTCTTGTCAAAATGCTAAATTAATTTTGCTGTTAACACAGTAGGAAAAGTGTCGTAGAGAAAAATAAATAAATTCGACATCTGTCATTTAAAATTATAGGCTAAGCAAAATACCCAGTTGAACGTCCTCCAAGGACAGCACATCCATACTTTGATCCATCCTTATTCTGCTCTGTCATTCATCGAACCTGCCTGTTCTGTCTGAGGGCCGTATATTTACCATCGGTAGCCTACAGCCTGCTCTGCACAGACCTCGCAAATAAAATGCGTGACGCAGAAAGCACTGGTTCACGCGTGCAGCGCGTGCATAACAGTCTGAGTGCAGGCTGTACCGGCGGTCAATAAGAATCAAGCAGATAGGATTTAAAGAATTGTGCTATAACAAACAAATACTCATTATATAGCCTACACTATAAACACTTTAAAAGAGACAGACGTTTGTGACAGAAGTTTGTGAAAGATGTTTTCTCTGTTTTGGAGGGATGATCATTTTTAAATCATACCCTATTTATTGCATCAAAATTTGTTAATACTGCACTATAGTTAGGGGTGGATAATTTTATCAGTTGTTTTTTATTCATGCAACAATATATTACTGTTATAGTTTTTTTTTATTAATAACCATTGCTATAGCTGATAACTTTGTCTAGTGCTCTTATGAATGTTTATAACATGATTTGTGAACATTTAACTACTATACTGAATGACATAACATAGACTTCTTCATGGCTAGTGTTTGCGTATTTCATTTAATTTAATTTCATTATGTAACCTACTTGTTCTACAGATCTGTGTACTGGTGTTAAATACTGTTTTTGACAATGTTGATAATAACGTTTCTGACAGATAATATCATGATATTTATGCTTTTCCCTTACCGAATGTCGTATCCTGTCAGCAATAACCTGTCTATGCCCTGGGCTTTTTTGATTACTGTCAGTTTGAGTGCCGGCGAAGCAGTGTTGCCAGATATTGTTATTAAAAACAAAAAATAAACCGAAATTATTTCAAATCTTTTGCAAATAAGATAAGCTAAAGATATTACTGAGCCCAAACTACAACTTCCTACTTTATTAACTTTATAAAGTGTCAAATTAAGTGGAAAAGACAAGTCTAAAAACGCTTATAATAGCTGGATCTTATAATAGCTCGCGTCCAGCGTCCTCCCTCACAGCTCTCTCAAAGAGACTAGTTTAGATCGTCAGCATCTCGCAACGATCGTTCTCATACCACGGACTGTTGTTACCTTTGTTACAGAATAATTATTTTGTTTTCTGAACAGAAGTACATAGGCTACTAAGTGTGCTGAGAACGTTGTTTATAATTTTAGCCTTACCACGTCGCTGCTTTTCTTTCTTTTTTATTCTTAAGTAAACGAGTTTTCAACATGACAGTGTAAGCAATTCAATTCCACGCACTTTCACTAACATTTTTGGTGCCGAAACCCGGGAATGCGTGACGGAATAGTTGCGAAATAAGAATCTCGGAGTTAGATGGGATTTAGAAGTGAAAGTGAATTGAATGAAGATGGTGGAACAGTTAGAACGGGTGAAAAAGAAGAGGAGAACGATCCGCAGCTCGGCAACGAAGCTGCTTATGCAGCTAGAAGAGGAGACTGGTAAAGATTCACTAGACTGTGATAAATTGCGAGAGTTGCTTTCAATATTATCGACGAAGGAGGACAGTTTAGCGGATCTTGATCGAGGCATCGAAACCGAAACTCCCACGAATGATTTGGAGAGGGAGATAGCTAGCACGCTGGATTACCAGGACCGCACTACTATGTGGAAATCCCGTGCAACGAGACAGATAGAGAGACAGCGCGATCAAGAGAGTGAACGGGTAAGAAATGTCAATGCAAGTCACGACAGATTGCCAGAAACCCAGTCTGTCAAGTTACCCAGATTAGTTATTGAGAAGTTTACCGGAGAAATAAGCAAATGGCAGGAGTTTTGGAGTCAGTATGAAGCCGCCATTCATTAACAGCGCTCACATGTCAAAATTACTTAATTTGACTCCCGTAAAGAGATCGTCAGACATAAAGGCCCTGAGAAGTTTATATGATGAATGTGAAATTCAAATTCAGAGTTTGGAATCTCTAGGTGCTCCATGTGACACTTATGGCAGTCTATTGTGTCCAGTGTTATTCCAACTGATGCCAGAGGACATTGCTTTAGCCTATACTCATCAGTTGGACTCTGATGGTGAATGGAAAGTGCCTGAGCTTATTCAGTTTCTACAAAAGGAAGTGCGAAGTAGAGAGAGCACTGCAACTTACTAAATCAGAAGGATCAAAAAAGGACAGGCCATTAACCAATAGATCTTTCACCAGTTCTGAAATGACTCATGAACCAAGGCTCAAGAAATGGACAATGTCTTCTGCAGCTGCCCTGCACACAGCTAATCATGTTCCCAAAGGTTGTGTATATTGTGAGAATCTGAATCATAAGCCTGAAAATGGCTCTGAATACTCAGTTTCAGCTCAAAGAGACAAGTTAAAAAAAAAAAAAATGGGAAAATGTTTTGCTTGTTTAGGACCCAAACACATAGCAAAGTTCTGCAGGGTAAAGGGAATTTCCTTCGCTAAGTGTGGACGTAAGCATCATTTGTCCATCTGTTAGCAAAATGACAAGCAGTCTGATGTTAACCATGACAGTGCAGAAGATAGTAGCACTAGCTCTGAAGCTGTAGTGTCATCTGTGTCAAGCACTGCGAAACCAAGGGGTGATGGGCAAACCACTGTACTGCTTCAGACAGTTAAAGCGTGGATAGAGGGTCCGGCAGGAAGAAAATTAGTACGTTGCTTGTTGGATGGAGGCAGTCAAAGAAGTTTTGTGCAAGAGAGTTTAGTGAAGGCACTAGAATTACCAGTGCTAAATAGAGAGAAGCTGAATCTTCACACTTTCGGAGCTGAGTGTCCTGTAATTGCGGAACGTAACATTGTGAAGTTGATACTTGAAAGTGTATGGAATACAAATCAAAGAATAGAAATCACAGCAACTGGAACTCCTCAAGTCTGTACTGCTGTCATGAAAGTTCCTGGAGAACATGTGCAAAAGAAGCTTGAAGCTAAGGGTCTGCAACTTGCAGATTTTCTCTCGGAGGACACTAATGATTCTGAGCTTTCAGTGTTAATAGGAGCAGACTATTACTGGCAAGTGGTGTCGGGAAAAGTGGAGAGATTAACAGAATCTCTTGTAGCCCTGGAAAGTATTTTTGGATGGGCGGTACAAGGACCAATTCCCATGTCTAGTGTAACAGACACAACATGCATGCAAATTTGTTTTGAAGAAGATGTACAGATCTCAAAACAGTTGCGTGCCTTTTGGGAAGTGGAGTCTTTGGGCATACTGAACAAGACAGCTGAAAGTCCAGAAGAAATGGAAGCTGTACAACATTTTAACCAGACAGTAACCTTTAAGGATGGACGTTATTAGGTTGAGTTACCCTGGAAACCAGATAAACCAGAACTACCAAACAACTTCAGGGTGGCTAAGAAAAGGTTTGAAAGGTTGCAGAAAAGACTAAAAGCAGATGTAACATTTTTCACAGAATTCAGAGATGTAATACAAGACTATTTACAGCAAGGCATTTGTGAAGATGTTCCAGTAACTGACTTGAAAGCAGAAGAAACAGATACTGTTGAATACTATTTGCCACACCATGCTGTGCTTAGAGAAGACAAAACAACAACCAATCTAAGGGTAGTATTTGATGCATCCTCACACGAGGAGGGTTGGCCAACACTAAACGACTGCTTGCTCGCTGGACCGAACTTGAATCCTGATTTGCTAGATGTGCTTATCAAGTTCCGATTGCCCAAAATTGCATTCACTGCTGACATCACCAAAGCGTTCTTGCAGATTGCTCTGGCAGAAAAGGAAAAGGATGCTGTCAGATTTCTGTGGCTACATGGTCCTCCATCTGATGACACTAAAAATGAGTTGCGCATTATGCAAATGTGTAGAGTGGTTTTTGGAGTTTCCCCAAGCCCGTTCCTACTAGCCGCAACTATTAGACACCACATTCAACAAAAGGAGTCAGAACAGCCTAAGGCAGTGGAAGCCTTAAGAGAATTGCTTTATGTGGATGATTTTATAGTAAGCTCTCGTGATGTGAACGAGGCTTACACTATTTCCACATCTGCCAGAGACATCCTACTAGATGCAGGAATGAAACTATGTAAATGGGTGACAAACTCATCAGAACTGAGAGCAAGATGGAAATGTGGGAAAGGGGACTTAGTTGGGATCACCAGTTACCTCCAGATTTAACAAGAGTGTGGAACCAGTGGTGTTCTGAAGTGCCTCAGCTTCACTTGATAGCTGTACCAAGGTGGTATGAAATTGAGATCCAACCTAACATTGAAACACACAAATTGCATGTGTTTTGTGATGCTAGTGAAAAGGCATACAGTGCAGTTGCATACTTGCAGAGAAAAAATTAAAGTGGAGAAACTGTAACCAGTTTTGTAGCATCAAAAGCAAGGATTGCTCCTTTGAAGAAGCTCACTTTACCGCGTTTAGAGCTAATGGGAGCTTTAATTGGAGCTAGAATAGGACATAATCAGAAATATTGGATTTTACGTGGTCGACAGCTTGTGAAACAAATTGTAGGACACTTTCATGTTTGTAAAAGATTAACCGCAAAACCAGCTCAACAAACTATTGCGCCTCTGCCAAGGGATAGAGTTACTGAAGCACCACCCTTTGAAATGATTGGATTTTGCGTGGATTTTGCTGGTCCTTTATACGTCAAATCAAATGAAACATCAAAAAAGGCATACATTGCACTTTTTATATGTGCTGTTACTCGGGCGGTGCATTTAGAATTAGTGTCAGATCTGACCACAGAGAAATTTCTCCTCGCTCTGAAAAGATTTATAGCAAGAAGAGGTCTGTGCAAAGCAATATACTCGGACAACGCAAAAACATTCAAAAGGGCAGACCAAGATTTGAAAGAACTGTGGAAGTCCTTTAAAATCTCCGAGCTTACAGATTTCTTTTCTTCAAGGTTTATTACTTGGAAATTTATTGTGGAGCGTGCTGCTTGGTGGGGAGGCTTTTGGGAGAGACTTGTTAGATCAGTAAAGAATTGTCTGAAAAAGATCCAGGGAAAAGCCTCACTAAACTTTGAAGAAATGACAACTATATTGACAGAAGTGGAAGCAGTTTTGAATTCTAGACCACTTTCATACATACACAGTGATGCAGATGAGCCCCAACCTTTAACACCTTCACATTTCTTGATAGGAAAATGACTAACCTCTCTGCCACCCAAAACTGTGGTCTCAGAGTATCCTTCCTCAAATCTAACCAAAGATCATACTGTTCGCTGATGGAAATACAGACAGAGACTCCTGACTACCTTTTGGAACCGTTAGTGTAAGGAATATTTGCTGGACTTAAAGTCAGCGCGTACAGGTGATTTCATAAAAGCTGCTATGTTGAAGGAAGGTGATGTTGTCCTACTTGGAGAAGACAAGGTACCTCGTCAAACTTGGAAAATGGGAACAATTGAAAAACTGAATTCAGGACGTGATGTCCTGGTGCGATCATGCAATATTCGTAGGCTACTTCATCAGGCAGTTTGTTAAGAAGACCTGTGCAACTTATACATCCCTTAGAATTGTGTTAATTAAACATCCTTAGAATAAATATTGATGAACCTAGTTCATTGGGCGGGAGGATGTTGTAACCTTTGTTACGGAATAATTATTTTGTTTTCTGAATAGAAGTACATACTAAGTGTGCTGAGAACGTTGTTTATAATTTTAGCCTTGTCAGGTCCTCCTGTCGCTGCTTTTCTTTTTTTTTATTCTTAAGTAAATGAGTTTTCAACATGACCTCCGCGTAGGCAATTTAGTTCCACGCACTTTCACTATCACGGACACTAAAATTCTTGCAAAATGTCTAAACTGAATTATACATGTTATGCAGATATTCATATCAGGAGTTTAACAGCAAATTAGTCATTCAGAGAACAAATTTTATTTTTGAACATGAAACATTTACCGAGGTCCGGACCTCGGTGGCCTCCCAGCAGGCACAAAACAGGCACACAACGTCATAAGACGTTGATATTTGGTTAAATTTTGGTTGCGACGTCGGGTGACCAAAATTCAACATAAATTCAACGTCTTATGTCAATTTTAAATTGATGTCCAATACCGACATCAGCTGACGTTGAGATTTTGTTGTTTTTAGGTTGTGCAACCAAAATCCAACATTAAGTCAACGTCAAATTGACGTCAAATATTGACCCGATTTTCATTTTCAACCAAAATGCAACGTCTGTCCGACGTCATGTCCAACGTCAACCTGACGTTACATAGACGTCTGGTGCCTGCTGGGCTCTTAGCTGGCTACGTGCCTGGCTGTTGGTATTAATTGTGCTCGTGATGAACGAAAACCACAACTCCCGACTTTCAAAAAAATCCTCGTTGCGTCAGTCAAAATCACGCAGCTCCATGATTTTCGCTCCTCTCTCACTGCACTCGATCCCATTACTCTGCTTTGGGGTGGCAAAGCTAATTTTTAGGGTGGCAGTTGCCACCCCGTGCCACCCTTGTGGACGCCCCTGCTCTGGAGAACAATAGCAGAACGTATATTACTGTATTTTTAGAGCAGAACAGTGCTTGAAGTGGGCCGGTACGCACCGGTGTTCTGTCGATTTGTGCTACCCTGTCAGATTTTGCTACCTCCCATTAAAACAGTAGGTAGTACAATTCGACAACGAAAAATGCTGGCTGTCAAATTATGATTTATTAATGTCTACACCTACCACAACCCTAAACCTACCCTTACAGTAATGCAAATGCAGTAATTATGTGTTATATTCGCGGTTGTGGCTAGAAGGGATACAGCTACCGGAAACCAACAATAAATAATTTTTTCTACCTATTAGATTGTATTTTATTAACATCTACACCTACCCCAACCCTAACCTTACCTATACAGTAATGCAGATACATTAAATATTGTTGTTCAGCGTGAGAAAAATGCAATATTGATGTGCGCATGCGCAATAAGCCCTGGTAGGAAAATCTGACTTCTATATATTAGCCTTTGGAGTACCTGCACTTTTTTGTGCGTACTGGCACTTCTGACATGTTGCCGGTACTCAGAGTAAAATCGTCAGTGTCTGGCTGATTATTATGATCCTATATATGATTAGAAAGGACACTATATAAACACTACCCAGGCGGGATCACCTCTCATCTCGACCAATCACGTGAATGAATGCAAGCGGAGTCGGTCTCGTTCATTGTGTGATGCGCGAGAGCATATCAGGGGAGGCGCGCGGAGTAGTAGAATAATAATTAATTATTGATTACTAATTTGAATCAGTACTTTATAACAAAAATCATATCTTAAAATGAAAAGAAGCAGGCTTTTGCAATCACATAATTTTAAACCGTAAACTCCTGGAAAGTCCAAGGATCCAGTGAACGAATTCAAACAGTAAGCTCAAAACAGCGCTCATGCAGAGAAAACACGGCCGATTTCATCAGCAATTGCGGAGAGAATAGTGACTTACGTCCAGATGTCAGTAAAATTATTCTTTTCAGCATGTATTTGGCTTAAAAGCAAGAGTGTTTTATAATGAATGCTGATTATGCGGTGGTCAGAGATTTAGTGATTCTGAATGGATCCGTATATTAAAGGCAGGCGATTTAATGGTCTTTGGTCTTTTGAATTATTAAAAATAATTTATTTATTTAACATAAATAAATAAATGGGGGGGGGGGGGGGGGGGGGGGGGGGTATACAGGTGCATCTCAATAAGTTAGAATGTCGTGGAAAAGTTCATTTATTTGAGCAATTCAACTCAAATTGTGAAACTCGTGTATTAAAGCAAAAGGAGCCCCTACCAAGTATTGAGTACATATACAGTAAATGAACATACTTTCCAGAAGGCCAACAATTCACTAAAAATGTTTTTTTATTGGTCTTATGAAGTATTCTAATTTGTTGAGATAGTGAATTGGTGGGTTTTTGTTAAATGTGAGCCAAAATCACCACAATTAAAGGAACCAAAGACTTAAACTACTTCAGTCTGTGTGCATTGAATTTAATACGAGTTTCAAAATTTGAGTTGAATTACTGAAATAAATGAACTTTTCCACGACATTCTAATTTATTGAGATGCACCTGTATATATTATTTTGCAAAGTAGGGCTAATGCAGAATCTGTGACTGACTAGAAGAGAGAAATGACAGCACACTTGTGATTGTGCAGCTGATATGTCATTCAAATTCCCACCAATCGTGGCAGAAGCAGAGTGAACGCTGAAGATCGTGTGTCAGACTGAACTCACAGCAGAACCAGAGCTCATTCAGAGGAGCATCAT
This sequence comes from Spinibarbus caldwelli, assembly GCA_039654775.1. NCBI lineage: Eukaryota > Metazoa > Chordata > Actinopteri > Cypriniformes > Cyprinidae > Spinibarbus > Spinibarbus caldwelli. The sequence goes on along the minus strand of CM077262.1, from coordinate 25,564,295 downwards.
ACACCTACAACCATGAGGGAGATCGTCCACGTTCAAGCCGGACAATGCGGCAATCAGATCGGAACAAAGGTTCGTTCTTTTCTTGTCACACTATGCGTCTTTTTAAAACTTTACATTTTGCATTTTCAAAAACGATTTACTTGAACTTTGATGAATGGATGCATTTGGGGGGAAAAGTAACCTAAATGAAGCTAATAATGATTTTTAGTCATGCCAGTTCTCTAACATGCTTACTGATTCTACAGCAAGAAACACATTCTTTTTTAGTGAATATAGCATAGAGTGCGACCAGTTTAGTTTGACTCTCAATCAAATGATTCATATGATCTGGTTCTCTTCTGTGAATCAAAGCGTACTGCGCGACTAGTGTGGTTTGATTCCCGATCGTTACTTTTTAGTGCTTGAAAAATACTTCGACTCTTTAGATCCGGTTTGTGAATTTCTTTTTGTAAAAAGTCATCTCAATATTTAAGAGGCCTCGCAACCAGAATACGAATCCCATGGCTACATTTAATGATACTTTGTGTACTCAAATGATCAACCCTTGAGTCATGACAGGCAACAACCCGCTACATTTGAAGCGCGCATCAGCTGCGTATGGGTGTGTCGAGATGCGTGCTGCTGAGCGCTAGTATGCAGAGAGCGCTTTATCACACACTTCAGTTTGGGGAAACTGTCTGAACTGACATCTAAACTAACGCGAAACAACTCTGACACATCTAGTTCTGGGAAGTCATCAGCGACGAGCACGGCATCGATCCAGCCGGCAACTATATGGGTGACTCAACCTTGCAGCTTGACAGAATTAATGTATACTACAACGAGGCGTCCTGTAAGTATGTGTGTCAGTGTGTGTGAGTATGAATCAGTGTGCTTGTCTCTCCCTCTCACAAACTCACAATGACCTTAAAGGTTTGAACGGTGTAGTCAGCTCACAGGAATTTCCTGGGCTGCTCTGACTTCACTAGCATAATGTTTTATTAAATGATTCACGTAAATGTCTGAAAATAAATAGGAGTTGAATTATAAATTGTACGCTGGTTGTTTTTTTATTTATTATTAAATGTTACTTTTATATAATTTATAAGTTAGTTAATTCATGTAACATCTGTTTTAGTGATACATTTTCACTGAATAACTTTTACAGCACTAAAAGTTTTACAGCCATAAAAAAAGATTTTGTGTGTGTGTGTGTGTGTTCAGCTCACAAGTATGTTCCCAGAGCTGTGCTGGTGGACCTGGAGCCTGGAACGATGGACAGTGTTCGTTCTGGGGCATTCGGACAGCTCTTTCGCCCAGACAACTTCATCTTTGGTACTATGTCAACATGTCAAACTCTCATTTTTTCAACTAGCCTACTTATTACTTGTTGGACTCTCATAGCTTCAAGCCAAAGAATGTATAAAGAACACATATAATTGTTTTTGAAAGTAGTTTTCTTAGAACACTTGCTTTTATTCCTTCAAAAAAGAAAAAAAAAATTGTATTAAACTAATTTAAATTATTCTACAATTCTTCAATATTAATGATATCGTAAGATAAGATTCATAAATAAAATTAAACACATCTAATTATTATTATTTTTTTTCTGTTAAATTTTCTCTCTCCCAGCACTTTTTTTGAAAGTGTATTTTGAAGTCAGTTTCTGTTTGAAACTGATTTCATGCAAACATAATATTAATGGCACTACGGTAGTTCATAGGTTGTTTCTTTGTCTGTAGACGTCAACCAAATTTTCCACAGTGCTGCTGAATAGAAAAACAGACAATAGACAAGTCCTTAATGTCTATATCAGTTATACATACACTCTTAAAAATAAAGGTGCTTCACGATGCCATAGAAGAACCTTTTTGTCTAAATGGTTCCATAAAGAACCTTTAACATCTGAAGAACCTTTCTGTTTCACAAAAGGTCCTTTGTGGCGAAAGAAGGTTCTCCAGATTATAAAAAGGTAAGAAAGAGATGGTTTTTAAAGAACCTTTGACTGAATGGTTCTTTGTGGAACCAAAAATGGTTCTTCTATGGCATCGCTGTGAAGAACCTTTTGAAGAACCTTTTGAGTGTAGTATGAATAGTAATAATCAGCAAGATTTTTGTTTGAAAGAAACATCTACGCATTTTTTTATTGTTTCTTTTTTTACTGTTACTATACATTGTTACTACATTTAACATTCAATAATAGTAAATAATTTGAACTATAAATTCTCAACTGGCAGTATGGGAATTATGTAGCATAGTGATCAAAAATGTTAATCAAATCAATTCTTATTTTTTTGTTACAGTTTTTCAGTTTCTTTAAAAATTGTATTTTATTAATTGTACATTATTATCATTGTTATTCATTATTACAATTGTTGAAAACAGTTTTTTTTAAAAAAATAAATAAATAAATTAATACTTCTATTTAGCAAGGATGGATTAAATTGATCCAAAGTGACAGTTAAGTTGTAATTTTTCCAAAAGTTTATATTTCAAATAAATGCTCTTCATTAAAAATGACTGCTCCCAGCAAAAATGTTTTTCTAACCCTGACAATAAGAACAATTATCAATAATTGAGTGCCAATATTTGATAATGATTAAAATAAGAATTCTTTAAAAAAAAAAAAAAATAATAATAATAAAAAAAAAAATCTGAATTCCTCCTTATCATGTTCCACTTTTTTATTCCAACTTTTTACCTGTAGTGTAGATCATGAGGAACTGTAAATATATGTCCAAATAAATGGCTGGTTGTGTACATAAAACAAGCACAATATATGATCTGCCCACTTTCAAAACTAGCATGGACAGCTTTTATTTTCAAATGAGGAAATAGACAACGTTCACTTATGAAAATACTCCAGTTAATATTTTGAACACAATGCGTCTGGAATGCATCCCAAGAATGAACATAGATGTCACGTAGGCTGTGATGAAAGCTGCACAATTGCTACACGGCTCCCTATAGCCAGTTGCTAAAAAGATTATATTTTGTTTTCACTGCAAACCAATCTTCTTGTATTGCAATGCTTTTGCAGGACAGACAGGTGCAGGAAACAACTGGGCCAAGGGCCACTACACGGAAGGAGCCGAGCTGGTGGACTCCGTCCTGGATGTGGTCAGGAAGGAGTGTGAGCACTGCGACTGCCTGCAGGGCTTCCAGCTCACACACTCCCTCGGCGGAGGAACCGGATCGGGAATGGGGACTCTTCTGATCAGCAAGATCCGAGAGGAGTATCCAGACCGCATCATGAACACCTTCAGCGTCATGCCTTCACCCAAAGTGTCTGACACGGTGGTGGAGCCCTACAACGCCACGCTCTCGGTGCATCAGCTGGTGGAAAACACCGACGAAACATACTGCATCGATAACGAGGCGCTGTACGATATCTGCTTCCGCACGCTCAAGCTCACCACACCTACTTATGGGGATCTCAATCACTTAGTGTCGGCGACTATGAGCGGCGTCACCACTTCATTACGGTTCCCCGGGCAGCTGAACGCAGACCTGCGCAAGCTAGCGGTCAACATGGTGCCTTTCCCTCGCCTTCACTTCTTCATGCCTGGCTTCGCGCCATTGACCGCAAGAGGAAGTCAACAGTATAGCGCGCTCACCGTGCCTGAACTCACCCAGCAGATGTTTGATGCCAAGAACATGATGGCCGCTTGCGACCCAAGGCATGGGCGATACCTCACGGTGGCCACCGTTTTCCGTGGCCCCATGTCTATGAAGGAAGTTGACGAGCAGATGTTGGCCATCCAGAACAAGAACAGCAGCTATTTCGTCGAGTGGATCCCCAACAACGTTAAAGTCGCGGTGTGCGACATCCCACCCAGGGGACTTAAGATGGCCTCCACTTTTATCGGCAACAGCACTGCCATCCAGGAGCTCTTCAAGCGCATTTCTGAGCAGTTCTCGGCCATGTTCAAACGCAAGGCCTTCCTACATTGGTTCACCGGAGAGGGAATGGATGAGATGGAGTTCACAGAGGCCGAGAGCAATATGAATGACCTGGTGTCCGAGTATCAGCAGTACCAGGAGGCTACGGCCAACGATGGCGAGGAAGCATTTGAGGATGATGAGGAAGAGGTGAACGAGTGAATGACAGATGCATTTTTGCAGTTTCTTTTCTGTTGTTTTTTTAAGCTGTGATTTTTACATTTTTATGTGGATGACTGAAGTCCTAGTAAACAAATTGTGCTTGCAATAAATGAATTTTGATGACAACATACATTTGTAATGTCTAAGTGAATATTCTTGGTTTTTATTATTATTATTATTATTATAATATACACTTGGAGTGTATTGATTTATTAATGGTGCTATTAATTAATTAAAAAGTATTGAACTGTTTGAATCAAATTATTAATTAAACACCACTTAAAAATGTCTTCCAAAATCTAAATAAGTTAATATATTAATATATTATAGTGTGCTTAATTGTATTGAATGTGCACTTTGTGTACTTTAAATCTTAAAAGTATTTTTACAGTAAAAACAGTTTTTACAGCAAAAAGCTGTACTTGCAGATAATATAATGTGATATAATTGAAATAAAAGACCAACAAAGTGTAATCAAAGAGAGTACACTTTCATGACTGTTTCGTAACGCACTTAAGTACACTTTTAAAAAGTTTTACTTTAAAATACATTTTAAACCATTATGTTGTACTAATCTTTTTTCATGCTTTAAAGAATAAACTTATTTTCATGTGTTGACTAACAAACTAAAGCACATGTACATTACAATACAATTACAGTACATTACAATTACAATATTTTACCATAACGTCTTGTTTGATTTATTAATTATCAAGTTTCAATAGAAGTCAATTGAAATTTTAGTGTCTCAAATGCTTGTCAATATATTTGCTGGAACTTAAATCATATTTCAAAGGCAATAGAATTATGACATTACATATACAGTAAAGATGTACTTAAGTCCTGCTTAATTGGATCAAAAAAGCCTTTAAAGTTAGGTTAATTGCATTCAGTATCAAGTTGAAGTATAATACATTTTCATTCAATTACAGTTAACATGCAATTTAGTGTCTGAAAACATTATATTCAGTTCGCACTTAAGTATATTCTTTTAAAAGGATATTATTTACGTAACAAAAAAAGTAAGCTAAAGTGTTTTTCTTTCTCTCAAAGGTTGGAGCAAATAATGTTTAGTTCATTTTCAATAGGGACACCTTTATACTCTAATTACCACTAAAGTGTGCATTTTGGTACATATCATACCTAAAGTGTACATATTAGTATGGTACATATTAGTACCTTTTGAAAGGATACCATCCCAGCAACAGCTTTTGTACTTTTATTTTTTTCTGAGAGTGTAGTCATAGAGCATTTGAGCTAAAAACCTATGGAGGATAGGTGAGGTTAGAGCCAGTCTTTCTGAATAACACAAGCTTTGTTCATATCCGCTTGTGTCTCGTAACACACAGGCTCTTGTTCCAGCCTTGGACGCAAATCCTGCTCACTCAACCTTCTATTATTCTGAACAGCTGCTGAGCAAGCCGTTCTACACGTAACAGCATGTAACTAACAATAGAGGAAGTCCAGTCTCGACACAACTATTTAGAGCACAGTATTAACAAACACAAAGGACTTTCAGCTGGATATTGTGTACAATCAGACGTAAACTCTGTAATAGGAGTGATTTACAAAAGCTTTTCAAATTTGAATTTTAATCCTGATCTCTGGACTCTGAGCGTGTACAGAATTCGAAGTTGAGAAGCCATTTGTGAAAAAAGGAATTGTTAAATAAATTAGTCCTCCATAAAATGAAAAGAAAATTAAATGAATTAAATTTAAATAAAATAAAGGAAATGGAAAAAGATAAAATAAAACATAATTATTTATAAAACTAAACGTTAATATTTACTATATAACTCTTAATTAAATTTAATAACTAAAAATTTTGTAAATAGATCAATTATGTAATACTATTTTGAAAATAAAATGTCAGGTAAAATGTCAAATATTTTATCAGGTTGCAAATCGATTTATTTATATTTTTATTTTCAAATTATTTAATTATTAAATAAGTACAAATGTACATTTTTAATTATAAAATAAATTCTCTTTGTACGTACATATTTTATTGTCAGTTTGCAAATTGATTTATTTCTATTTTTATTTTCGAATCATTAATTCACATTTTGGTAATTTATCTTAATAAATAACTAAATAATAAATAATAATAATAATAATATATAGCTAAATAATTCAAACATATTTTATACAGCATTAAAAGAGTTATATAATGAAAAAATAAAATAATTATATAATATAATTACATTTTATTCAAAAAATAAATGAATGATTGCATATATGTATTTAATTGTCAGTTTGTAAACAAATAATTGCTTCACATTTTTACAGTATATCTCTCCTAGTTCCCCATAACTTGCTAACAAGGCTAAAGGAGTGATACAGTCTCTTAACAAAAAAAACACAAGAGGTCCATGTGTGTGATATTTTGAAATATGAAATGGTTTTTCGCAGGATCACGAAAGGCCGGTGCAGCTGGACGCAGTGGTTTAGAAGTCTTACTTTGGTATGTTTAACAGCTGCAGTCGACTCAGCTGAGAGGAAAGTGGGTCAGAGTTTCCGTAAGAACCAAAACGCTGAAACCTCCTGTCTTACGACTGGGAGGATAGTTATGTGTGGCAGTTAATGTGCTCTGTATTCCATGTTCATGTTAGAAGATCCAACGGTTTTTAGCTGCAGTATCACTAACTCACTGTCAAAGCATGTGGGAGTCTGTCACAGCATGCCCAATAAGGCTTCGAAAATGTATCTGGAATCTACTGGAGTCTCATTTGTTTAAACCAACTGGTCATCCTCAGATATATTCGATGTCGATGCTTAGCCTAGAGATGGGTGCAAAGTAACACTAACTATGCAAAGTGTCTGCTTAAAATGCATGGTTAGAAAATATATATACCTCCTGTGCCTAAACATTTATATAACATCATGAACATGGTGCTGGAATGGCACAGATTCATGTTTTGAAAAGAACTGCCTTCTGCAGGCTTATTTCACTTGGGGTCATGTTTATGGCTCTTTTCAAACTGTTTATACAAAAGCAAACCGTATCAGTTAGATCATTCCTTATAGCAACAACACGGCAAACAGGGCAGCAAACTAAACACACTCCAGACTCTTCTATTCATGTCATTCATCCTAGTCCCTTATATATTAGAATTACACAGATAAGAGTGTGTTTTGTTATTCAGAGAGCCATATTTTAATGAGCATAGATCAAACTTTTGCATCCAGTTATGAGAATGTGTCTTGTCCGGATTTTTGAGATTCATTTCAGTCGGTCACCATCCTTAATTCATATTTCTTATCATTGTGTGTTATTTTATATACAGATATGTTGCAGTGGGTGTTACAATAATAATAATAATTAAAAAAAAAAAAAATTAGTTGTGAATATGGGAGAAGTTAAAAATTGAAAGTTGAAATTAGGAATTACTGTAACTCTCCTTATAAAAAATACATGGATCTCCAGGTAAAATATTAGGACTCAAACACAACTTGAGAGCTGCTTTATCAGTCTTGAAAACTAGGGTTGAGCTATGTAAATTTCCTCTAAAAAAATGCATTACACAACTTTGTGTATTCTGGAGAACACCAGAATACACAAAGGTCGACTTGACTATATGGAGTTTGATGTGGTTGCTTAGTAAAAATAGTCGGTAACACTTTACTTAAAGCCTTTATGTGTAATGCATTATTTTAATGCGTTAATTAAAGCATTGTACAATCTCATGAATAATTGTAACCACAGTTAATACATTATAACACTTATCAATTAATTGTCACACTATGCATTTTAACTATAATTATAATGCATTATACCCTTTAATAACCCTTTATAATGCATTATATAAAGGCTTTATGTAAAGTGTTACCATGTAATCCAACTCGAAGCTTTATCCATCTTTTTTCTTAAGTAAACAATATGACGTACATTATTCGAGTGTGTGTGATTCTCCTCAATTCAAATGATTATAATTGCAGATTCACTAAGAATATTTACCCTAAACCTTTGCAATAAGATTCATATATGTTTACATGGGCATTACATTTATTCATAACAAATTGCTTTTTAGTAAATATTTTGCAAATATTCAGTTTCCTCCACTTACCAGTTCTTTTCACATCATGTTTAAGACATAAATTACCATATCATGATACTGTGCAGTTCACAGCATTTTTGAATCCGACTGATAAGGTAGTGTGATTCAAAGATTTTCATGGATAATATTTTCCTACTTAAAGCACTAGCGTTCACATGTATTTCCAACCATAGATTTTTTCCCTATTGCACAGGGTTGCAAGGTCAGTGTAACAAAACCAGCCCAAAGACCGATCAAAAATAGCCCAAAATAAGCCCAATCCCAATGGCCCTATGCAAATATCAAAACTCAACATATGCCATGCCCATACCTAACATAAATGTTTTACCGTCACTTATGCATTATACACAATTCCAACTTAAAAAAATCACTAGCAGTAATCACACACAGTCTGTTTTCATTAAGGAGCTGAAAGGCCCCTCCCTCACAAAACATAATCTAGCACAGTTTTATAATTGGTAGAATTTTAAATATTTCAATACACTCATTTCAGTCAATGACAACTTATGCAATATGTCAAATCTTTAAACTGCAGAAAAAAATAAATAAATAAATAAATAAAAAATCAACCCGGGCCAACAGTTTACATAGCCTAATTCCACGGGAAAACTGCGAACTTGGCAACACTGCTACTTGAACCCATTAAGTAATGATTTTCTTGATGCTTTATAATGTTTGTAATGGTATTTTGTGATAGTTTCAGTTGTGTTTTCAGCAGGGTTGTTTTGGCAGAAAACAGCACGCTTAAATCTACTATTTTGTTCTATTTTGTTACATAAAGGTACATATTAGTATCCAAATGGTATAAGGTTACCACTCCACTGAGAGCTTTTGTACCTTTTTGGAGTACACCACCCTAAACAGGCAGACTTTGTTGACAATATCTTAAATACATTTTTCTTATCCTATAAACGTGATTTCATGTTATTACACTAAGGATCATTATTCAAATGACACTGGTTTCATCATAAATTTTATTTCATTTTCATGTAAATTCCATATTCACAAATGCAAAGTTACACAGTTCATTATGTGGATGGACAATGAAAGTAAGGCTTTAATGATGAGTGGCCCGTGGCTTTATAAAGTTAAATGGATCTGCTGCCATCTAGTGGATTTTCAGATTATAAGGTACAACGGGGGTAAAGACAAACCTTAAGGAAAGAATGTTTTTTGTTTAATAAATATACAGTAATTAAAATTATTTTAAAAATACAAGAAAATCTGTTTTAAAAAATAAATATTTTGAAACACTGGAATAAGATACTATAATAATTTAATATGGCTTTACAGTAGTAGTAATAATAAGTATATTTTTATATGATACGATTAATACAATATTTTAAATATAATGGTTTTATTATAAATATGGTGATTATCTCTAAATTAAACATCCAACTTGATATTATAAATAATATTAAAGGCCTATTTGAATCTATGTCATGTCAAAGTCAGACAGCTATTTATTATTACCTCAATTATTGTGTCTTTAGCCCCAATAGTGTTTTTTTTACCCCAAATATCAAACCTTAAAATATTCTTTAGTTATTGAAAAAATGACAATTTAATTACCTTAGAAAACAAAAATAATTAACAAGACCTTTGTCTCAAAACATCCCATTGCTACATAAATCTTATAAAAACACTTAAATATGCTTATTAGGAGAATCAATTTATTTATTTATTTATTTATTTATTTCAGAATAAAAGAAAACTCAAAAATGAGTTTTTTTTTTTTTGCTTCATCTACTGGTTCAGAGGAGAACAAAATTAAATGCACCTTTAACCCTTGTGAGACTTTATCCACGCTGTACCCTACCTCCAGTGGTGTAGTGGTGCTTGGAGAAGTGGGTATGCTCTTAATTTATGCCCCCAATTTTTTTTAAACGGCCCGGCAAAGTATGAACGACCTGTGTCATAAACAGTGACATGTAAAACTAGTCTTGCATGTTTAGTTCACTCCAAAATGGGCCAGTAATATTTGCACACTGTCACTTAACTAAATAAATAAATATATAAATAGACTGCAGCAACTGACATTTTGTCAGAACCTCTAGTAAATTACATGCTATTTTGTTTAGTTGTCTGTTCAGAATTGTGGGAGAATTGTGATCTCTATTTAAAACAAACAAAAATCGCGATTCTCAATCATTTCAGAAGTGAGGGGGACAGAAATGTCAAATATAATAACTTTTTTGTCTAATTGGTTTTATGATTATTATTATTATTTATTAATTATTACCTCTTGCTTTTAATTGGCTGAGAAATCAAATACACTGCTGGACAATAACCAATAATTTATCATATTTTCCTGTATTTTCCTAATGACAATTTTATGATTTGTTTAGCCTATATGCTAATTCCCCCACCCCCACACTTTTTTATCACAGAATAAGGCAGAAGATATATTTTATAGCCTAGTATCTATTGCCAAGTGTAATAAATGCTATCAATTAGCACTGCATTATTCAGAATCAGATGCTTTTTTATTACCTGGAGATGACTTAAAAAACACACATAAACCATATTTATGTGGTTTATGTGTAAGCTGAATAAAAAGAAACATGAAGACAGTAAACACATGATTGCGACAATCATGTGTTTACTGTCTTCATGTTTATTTTTATTCAGCTTAGCTACATTAGAGACAGCTTTGGCCACAGCAATAGCTGGATTCTTGCATGTTATGACTCATAAGTTAGTACTTCTATGAGGCCGTTTCGGACTTTCAGTGCGAGAGTGCCATCTGGCTTCGAGTAGCCTATAAATGAAACAATCACTGCATGAGAGTGTTTACATCTTGTTGCTGACCGCATCACTGTCTTTACTGGATGTTTTTAGGGAATATTTGCATTTATTCACATGCAATTGGATTAGTTTCTCATATGCTGGACTGTCATGATTTGGCTAGTGCAGGACACTACTGAATGATGCACATCAGGGGGATTTAGAAGTGGGTATACAGAATGCCGACTGATAAAGAAGTGGGTATACGCCGTATACACTCCACTACACCACTGCCTACGTCTCTCTGTTAAAGGAAAGCAAAGGTTTACACAAAAATACATATTTTGTCATCATTTACTCACTCTCATGTCATTTCATTCATAAACACACAAGTTTGGACCAGAGCTGTCAACCTCCAAAAAACCTTGAACCATTATGACCCTACGGTTAGGAAGCACTCACCTATCTGGTATATCACTTATTATTTTGTCATTTCTCGGCAGGAATGTAGAACATGTTGTCCATGTTAATCATGTTCTTACACAAGAAAACCGATATCCGTGTATGTGGTTTTTCAAGGAAACTAAGAAGTGTGATCAGAAAGATCAGAACCATTCTTCATATGCTTGTGCTCAGCTGGCAAAACCAGTCAGACTATAAAAGGAAGAAGAAAATGTCCATGTAGTTGTCTGTGTTTACTGCAATCCTCACAGTGTCATTTCATCAGTCACTATGGCACATGCTGCGCTACTGCTGCTCATCAGCTTGAGCATTTCTGTGGGTCCAGCCGTAAGTTTCTATGGGGCGTCTATGACCTTCACACCTGGAAACAGATATCCAGATGGAACAGTGGAGGTATGTGCAGGTTATTACATAAGAACTAAGTTAAAGTTAATATCTCTTTCATTGAATGATAATTTGTATTTGTTCTGTTTCTGTTTTTTTTTTTTTTTTTACTTGAAATTAAACATAACTGAGAACTGAATCACTTATTGTTTTTTTAAACTCACTGTGAGACTTCAGTGGAACACAAAAGAAGTTATTTAGAAAATGTCTCAGTGAAAGTCTAAAGTTGTTTTGAATGCATTCTTTATAATATCATGGATGGCTTATATGCAGTTGTGCAGAAAAATCAATGTCTGTTGTATGTGTGCCTGGCAGATGCACTTTTACTACAGAGAGTCTGGCAAACTGCCCTGTGATCCTCAAGTCTCATGGGTCTGTGATAGTGGCGACTGCGGCGATCTCACATACGCAGAACCTGACATAACAGATCAGGACCACTCGGGTCAGATCCTCTGGTGCCAGTCTGAGCGTCACATGACCACCAATGTCAGTCGTGATGAGCCCTTCACACTGAGGTAAGCTCAATGAAATCATGTATTCCATTGTGAAAAAAGTACACTTTAGTATGTTTTTTAAAAGATTACTTAATAATATCCTTTATTAGATCTAGGTGTGAACTGAATGTAATGTTTTCAGAAACTTAATTGACACTGTAAAAAGTTGTAAACTGTGATTGTGACCTTAAAGAGCTATTTCAACCTTATTTTACCCATAAAATGTAGTTTTGTTGGTATAAATTTATGTATATTTAGGATGATTAGGTGACTATTTCTTTGACTTGAATAAAACCAGTTAATTTAGATATTACCATTTTATGATACAATTTTTGTCAGTGTGGTTGAAGAGTGCTTTTTTGACCCACTTAAGCAGGACGTCAGTACATTTTTATTTGTAATTTTGTAATTGTAATGTTTTAGAAATATGGTTGAAGCGTTCTGCTGAATGTACTGAACAACATTTATGGTAAACTAAAATGTACTTTAAAGTAATTTCTATTGAAAATTGTCAAGTATTTAAATATATTTGCAATTACTTATTAGTAATAACGATAAAGCTAGTAAAATATTCACTTTAAATGTAATATAGAATAACACACTATCAAATATGTACTTCTTTAAAACATTTTAAAAGTGCACTTAAAGAAAGTATGAAAGTGGAGATTTGAAGTATACTACAAATGCCCATTCAAAACAATTTAGAACACTTCTTTGTCTTCATGAGTTGATTTTTTTCATTAATTTATATTCATACTCAATGTTTTATTTTGACAACATAAATGAATATAAATGTTAATGTTTGTGAATTAAATAACTGTTACCTTAAAGAGCTATTTCTACCTTATTTTGCCCATAAAAGGAGTTCCCTATTAAGGAAACTCTGTGCCCCATCATGCCGTTGATGCTATGGGGACCCCTTTAGTGTGAACAGTGTCTGAAGTGTCACACCTGTGAAAACACACCAATTTTTTTGTGAGCGTTTCTCTTTAAGGTTTCTCCAGTGCTGTCTGGCTCTTTTCTCGATAGATGAGAGTCAGGCATCATGGGGATCACAGATAAAGTTAGCAGAGGAATTTGAGAAGGGTGTTTCCCTTTCTCAGGTTTTAATAACTTATTTCAGTATTATCTAATGTCGGATCTGGAAACCCACACTGCGACCTCTTTTTTCTATCAGACTGAGAATCCATTACTGGTCAGATCTAACTCTGAGGGAGTAGCTGTGGTCAATGTGGAAGCGGACAGTGCATGCCATTGGTCATTCTATGGCTGCCATGATTAAGCAGAGAAACATCTGTGGCTCGGTCTCTCTTGAATCAGGGAAAAAGACAAGGTCTGTCTCCTTGATGCCCCAATTATGCTCTTAGCCTCTTTGGCAGTGCTACTGTAGAGAGCAGAGTCCTGCACGGGTGCTGTTTGGTAAACCGGCACCCGCAGTATTAACAGAACACCCAATCTGGGATCCGATAACAGCACTAATTTAATTCCATACCCAACCTGACCTGACCCGTTTGATATAAAGAGCGCAACCCAGACCGCACTCATATTAAATACATCAAGTAGGCAAAAATAAAATAACTCCTGGGCATCATTGCTATTATCTTACATGTATAGTAATCACAGACACAAAGGCAGCTTAATAAGTTCAATAATAGTATTTACACTGCAAGACTTAGTGGGTACCTGCCCATGTGCAGGACTCTGGTAGAGAGGTTTCAGGAGGCTAAGAGGCAATCGATGGGTTTCCAGAAATACATTTCCTGCCACATCCAAAGCCCATCCCCTTTCGGAGGATTCTGGGATGCAAGAGTTGTTAGGTTAGTTGATTCCCCAATTCAGTACATTTGGTTGTTTTCTGCAAACAAACCACACCAGAGCTCAGAGCAAACTGTTTCTCCCATCAAAGATGTTGAGGGCGAGACTGCGATGCCTGCCTAAATCCTGTGTTTGGACCAGGCTCGGTTGCAGAATCACATCTATGCTTCTGAAATGATTATCTTTATCTATATAGTGTAGTAGTTAGCTATCTCTGTGTCGTATGTGGCCACTTGTCAAGCATGAAAAACACAAGTTTGATTTAGATTCTGAATATATTATAGTATACGGCATGCAAAGAGTGCTCCCTTTAAAGAGTGCTCCCTTCCGCCCAACCCCCCGGCCCCCCCTCTGGCGCTGGGCCTGAAGTTATGCATACTAATGTTATATTGTTGACTGGCTGAAGTTAGTTAGGTTCAATGATTAGCATTGGTATCGATACACCAAATGCTCTTATTTGGGGTGCTCACCTTTGAGGGAACCTCAGAAGAGGTTTTGCATGGCTGGACCCGGTCTCAAAGTAGTTGGCTCCAATAAATATCATTGGGCCTACTTTATATGAGACCATTCTGGAATGACTCTGTATGTTATAAGGTACACACAAATGCATTCATTCCCTAACTATGTGGTGGAACCCTGGCTTTGACCTAGGGGCCCACTTTTGAGGTTTGTTGTTTGTCGTTGTGTCGATGGAAACTTCCTTCATGATGCCCCTAGATGTTTATGCAATTGAAGCAGTCTAATTTTAAAGGAGATCTATTATACCCCTTTTTACAATATGTCATATATGTCTCAGGTGTCCCCAGAATGTATCTGTGAAGTTACAGCTCAAAATACTGAGAACTTGAAAATGCCTATTTTGAGTGAAATCGAAAACAGCCTGTTTTTGTGCATATCTCTTTAAATGCAAATGAGCTGCAGCTCCCCGCCCCCTTTTCTAGAATAGGGCTGTGCCTTTACAGCTTGTACCTAAGATAGTCTGCCAAAAAACATCTATTTGGTTTTGATTATCACGTCTATCGCACTAAAATCATACCATTTTAACCATATTAGTTTTAACTTCTGATTAAACTTCACACAGATCAGAAGCACATGCACAGAAAGCAGCTGTCACACGGCATATGAGTGCTAAACTAAGTTGTCTTTCATGTCTTATTGCGCTTAAACTGTCAAATGCACACATTTATGTTAAAAACACACGAGTTACCAAAACAGTTGGTTATGTCTGTGAAGGTAAACAGCTGGGAAAGATATCACAAGTTTATATTAGATCTGTGTGGCAGCAGCGTAATATACAGTAAATAAATTAATAAATCCACTGCTCTCTTGTCTCCTCTGAGGCTGGGACTCTAAATAGTGTTCTGTGCTTGTCTGTGCAGCCAAAAACAGAACAGTTAGCATGATTTGCTTGAACTTTCGCCATTGTGTTAGAACTGGTACACCGTTGTCACTTGCGAAAACAAAATGACGGCGCTGTGGGTGGAAACATGCAGATTAAGGGCTGGTAATATTATAATAAGATCCCCTTTCTACATCACAGGGGAGCAAAATCTGACCGGCTCGTTTTTTTCACAAACTTGCAGAGAAACGCTTGCCCAAAAAAAAAATATAAATAAATAAAATAAAAAATAAATAAATTACCGGTTTGTTCTTTTTCACATTTTCTGGGATGGTAGATGCTCCGGGGTCCCCGATTATAGCACTTAAACATGGAAAATATCAGATTTTCGTGAACCCTCCATGGATTACTGAGTCATGTTGCATTCATTGCACTGTGTAGTCAAACCGGCTTTGACCTAGAGTCCCACACTTGAGGCCTGTTACTATCGCTATCACGATAGCGATCCAGTCCTTGGCTTCTGGGAAGGGTGGTTCTAAAGGAACTTTTTCCCATACTTGAAATATAGTCATGTTGTGGCAATATTATATATAGTGTCAGCATTAAGTCCTGACTATGTGGACAGACTTCGATGTTGACGATTCTGCAACGAGCGTCTTCTGTTAGGATGAATTTCTTGCGTATACATATTGAAGCAGATTGCAGAGTGTGGTGTACTTGGCTGCTTTAGTCTCGTATCCCCAGCAAATCAAGGCTGGATGTCACAGTGCAGTTGTGGCAGTTCCTTTGTAGGCTGCTTCTTAAAGCTTCCAGCCATTTCAAGTGGAGGACCTGTGGGGCCTGCCTGCTTTATGCAGATGCCCTTTTTTGGTCTTGAAAAGTTTTGTTGGTATAAATTACATTTTTTATTTGAATGAAACCAGTTAATTTAGATGTTACTATTTTTAGGTTACCACTTGTTGATATACAGTATACCTATACAAATTATATGCTACTTTATTTACAGATACTGATACTACTGTGATAAAATTGTTTAAATATAAAATGGTGTAATAAAGAAATGTTTTATCATTTAAACTCTTTCAGAGGGTCTGGTTGCTGCTGGGCTAATAATGTTCATGATGTCCATGAATGGATGCTTCGGAGTCTTGTTGACACAAGACAACGTTCAGACACTCGCACTACAAACAGGTCGCCTGTTTCAGCAACAATACCAAACATAAGGTGTGTGCTTTTGAAAACGACTGTTTTTTCCTGGACTCTATAGACTTTAGCCATAGCTTTCTGGAATGCTTGATTCAGAGTGTTCTAATGCAGTCAAAAATGTTTATGACCCCCAAAGTGTGCAGTATATTTCACCATTGTGCAACATATTGTAGCTATAGGTTGCTTCAACTATCAAGAAAATAATTGTCTTTTATCTTTCTTCAGGGTTCCCCAGAACTGTTTTCAGAATCTTCACCTGCTGGTCCATGATCCAGATGGGGATGATGTGAGATGCAAGTGCCCATCTTGCCATCAACACCCTACAATACATCTTGAGGAGGTAACATTTTCTAATGATACACTCCCATGAAAAAAATCAGATGCAGATTAAAGAGGCAAATAAAATTTACCTTGACAATTTAATTAGACTATTAAATATTATGGATCACATAAATGTTGAATGTAAAAATGTTGAATATAAAAATATTAGCCTACTATTTCATTCATTAGTGAAAAGTATAGATAAAACATATCCCTTTAAGTAGTAACTCTTTTAGGCAGTATTTGTGTGTGCTGTGCATTTTTTGTGCTTGTTGGAGTAACACATTGTAAGTTTATTTACACATATTAACAGCAAATCAGAAAATGGTTCATTTTCAATGGTTTCATTTTGGTTTATTCGAGTATCATGACTGACCAGTTGAGAATCACTGACTTAAAGGGTTAGTTCACCCAAAAATGAAAATTCTGTCATTAATTACTCACACTCATATTGTTCCAAACCTGTAAGACCTTCATTTATCTTTGGGACACAAATTAATATATTTTTGATTACAACCCGAATTCCGGAAATGTTGGGACGTTTTTTAAATTGGAATAAAATGAAAACTAAAAGAATTTCAAATCACATTAGCCAATATTTTATTCACAATAGAACACAGATAACATAACAAATGTTTAAACTGAGAAATTTTACAATTTTATGCACAAAATGAGCTCATTTAAAATTTGATGCCTGCTACAGGTCTCAAAATAGTTGGCATGTTTACCCTGGTACAGCATCTCCTCTTCTTTTCAAAACAGTTTGAAGACATCTGGGCATCGAGGTTATGAGTTTCTGGAGTTTTGGTGCTGGAATTTGGTCCCATTCTTGCCTGATATAGGTTTCCAGCTATTGAAGAGTTCATGGTCGTCTTTGACGTATTTTTCATTTAATGATGCATCAAATGTTCTCTATAGGTGAAAGATCTGGACTGCAGGCAGGCCAGTTCAGCACCCGAACTCTTCTACTACTAAGCCATGCTGTTGTAATAGATGCAGTATGTGGTTTTGCATTGTCCTGCTGAAATACACAAGGCCTTCCCTGAAATAGACGTCATCTGGAGGGGAGCATATGTTGCTCTAAAACCTTTAAATACCTTTCAGCATTCATAGTGCCTTCCAAAACATGCAAGCTGCCCATACCGTATGCACTTATGCACCCCCATACCATCAGAGATGCTGGCTTTTGAACTGAACGCTGATAACACGCTGGAAGGTCTCCCTCCTCTTTAGCCCGGCGGACACGGCGTCCATGATTTCCAACAAGAATGTCAAATTTGGACTCGTCTGACCATAGAACACTTTTCCACTTTGAAACAGTCCATTTTAAACGAGCCTTGGCCCACAGGACACGACGGCGCTTCTGGACCATGTTCAGATATGGCTTCCTTTTTGCATGATAGAGCTTTAGTTGGCATCTGCAGATGGCACGGCGAATTGTGTTTACCGACAGTGGTTTCTGGAAGTATTGCTGGGCCTATTTAGTAATGTCAATGATAGAATCATGCCGATGAGTGATGTAGTGTCGTCTGAGGGCCCGAAGACCACGGGCATCCAACAAAGGTCTTTGGTCTTGTCCCTTACGCACAGAGATTTCTCCAGTTTCTGGAGAACTGTAGATGATGATATTTGCAAAACCTTTATAATTTGACGTGGAGGAATGTTGTTTTTAAAGTAGGGGTGTCAACGTTAACGCGTTAACACATGCGATTAATCAAAAAAATTTTACGCGTTAATATTTTTTTAACGCAAATTAATCATGTGATAATGTTTGACCCCAACTTCACGTCATCGCAGCGCGGAAGGTTATTGTGTGATAGTGGCCATAGGCTATTTTGAAAATACAGTCACGGGAAAAATTACAGAGCCGCGGGTTTTTGGCCTAATGTTACTTTTATAATGTACCGCGGCCGCCCAAAGTGTATAAAGACAAATAAAAATGAAAACAGATCATTTTACTAATGTGTATTATACTTGGAATGTATCCCTGGCAACTTAAGAACGGAGAGGCGGTTGTAACATCACAAACAACGTGAGTTTCAGCCAGAGCACACGTTTAGGCTTTTACACAGCAGAAATAAACATGACAACAGCCACTATAGATTATATAAGATAATAAACACACGATTACGATAGGGTATTGTTTGTATGTGATTTTCTTGAGATGAATGTGTACATCTATGCTAATTTGTGCAGCGATATAAAAGGCTATAAATAGCATATTTTAACAACAATAAACGACCAAATTCCACATGTGATCGCAAAAGGAAGTTATTACAAACACTCAATGACGGTTTGAAGTGAGTTCTGAGTAAAAGTGTACTATTAATCTCATAAATTGTCTTATGTAGCATGATGCTAATATTAGCTGTAATGCAGCTGCAGAACAGGTCCAATTCTTCTTCATAATGCATTTTGTCATAATACTTCACGTAAGGTCGCAAGAAAATGTTGTTGTAATATTTATTTGGAAATACTTTTGATATTAGTTGGGTAAATGTATAATGGGATTGAAGCGATGTGGCTTGGTAAACGTTGTATTGCCAGTATAAAGGCTGATAATGGCTGAATAAAAACAAATGAATAATGATAAAAGAATAATAAGGATTATGTCTCATACCTGGCGGAGGTGTGAAAGGTTCTGTTTCCTTAAACTAGTTTGTCATGCATTTCATTTCAACACATTTACATGTAAATCCTAGTATTTTAAATTTGTGATTAATCATGATTAATCACAGTCCATGACTGTGATTAACGCGATTAAATTTTTTAATCGATTGACAGCACTATTTTAAAGTATTCCACAATCTTTTTATGCACTCTTTCACAGATTGGAGAGCCTCTTCCCATCTTTACTTATGAGAGATTCTGCCTCTCTAAGACATCCCTTTTATAGCTAATCATGTTACAGACCTGATGTCAATTAACTTAATTAGTTGCTAGATGTTCTCCCAGCTGAATATTTTCCAAATTTCTTGCTTTTTCAGCCCTTTGTTGCCCCCGTGCTTACTTTTTTGAGACCTGTAGCAGGCATCAAATTTTAAATGAGCTTATTTAGTGGATAAAAGTGTAAAATTTCTCAGTTTAAACATTTTTTATGTTCTTTATTTTCTGTTGTGAATAAAATATTGGCTAATATGATTTGAAAGTCTTTTAGTTTTCATTTTATTCAAATTTAAAAAACGTCCCAACATTTCCAGTATTCGGGTTGTAAATCCGAGAGCTCTCAGATCCCTGATGTCACATGGACTATTTTACCAATGTCCTTGCTATGTTTCTGGACCTGGGGACATTGCAGTTGTGTTGCTGTCTATGGAGGGTCTGAGAGCTCTCATATTTAATCAAAAATATCTTAATTTGTGTTCCAAAGATGAATGAAGGTCTTGCGGGTTTGGAACAACATGAGGGTGAGTAATTAATGACAGAATTTTCATTTTTGGGCTAACTAATCCTTTAAATACTTCATGACTTAAATTACTTAAATTATTTTTTTTAGACAGTTTAATTTTTTTGACAGAAATGTAGAACATGTTGTCCATGAATAATATTAATCTTTATCATTGACACACATCAGGGAAATACAGTAACATTAAAACTGATACTGTTCAATATTTGTGTGGGGTGTGACTCACCGTTAATGACCATTGACAAACCTGCTGCTTACAATGTTTCCCATGTCTTTTAGTCTAGTTTATTTTCCATGTTAATTTTTCAATGCACAAAATGTGTAATATTATATTTTTGCATCTAGGACTCTTGCACCATGAGTAGTAATGGCACACTGGATGTGGGACTGTATGTTTTTGAGTTCACACTGGAGGATTATCCTGTATCAAACATCACTGTGATGAATAGGAATGGGGTCTCCTCTGTCAGAAACCCTTATAATCATACAGTCAACGCTGACCCAACTCCACTCAGTCAAGTGCCTCTGCAGTTTGTAGTTGAAAGTGAGTGAGAATCCTGTAGATCACTGGCTTCTTTTAAAAGAATCCTGTAGATCACTGGTTTCTTTTATTATTTCACTTATTGTCCACAACAATATTTGAAGACCTGACACACTGTAGTTTCTGTAAATTAAGTATTAGGATTCTAGAAGTTAAGTGCAGAATGTTTATTTATTTATTTTTTTATTTTTGTATTTTTTTAAAGATTCACACGCACTCTTTTGAACCAATTAATTTACACTTCCAATAATCAAGTCAAAGATATTGGCTTGAAAACTTGGCTTAACTATAAATAATAATAATAATAATAATAATAATAATAATAATAATAATAATAATAATAATAATAATAATAATAATAAATAAAGCCCATGAAATTCCAAGGTCTGTCATAATTTACTCCCTTTCATGTTGTTCAAAAACCATAGTTTTAACCATGTTTTAAAAAAATATTTCTAGCAGAGCACAAAAGAAAATATTTTGAAAGAATATAATAATAATAATAATAATAATAATAATAATAATAATAATAATAATAAATAAAGCCCATGGAATTTCAAGATTATATTAATTTAGTTGACTTTTGCAGGCACTTTTAAAATTAGGCTTCCTCACATATCCAGCTTTTTCTGAGTCTGTGAATTAAAATAATAAATATATAGTAAAATATCTTGATGTTTATTATGTACATATGTTTTTTACAGCTTAATTTTGCTTTTCTTTTAGCCTATTCTTTGCCTACATAAAAAAAAAAAATTAAAGGTCTGTAATAATTTACTCCCTTTCATGTTGTTAAAAAGCCATAGTTTTAACCATGTTTTAAAAAAATATATATTTCTAGCAGAACACAAAAGAAAATATTTTGAAAGAATAGAATGATATTCAGTGGGGTCTAGTATTGTTATGAATTTCACTGTATGGACAAAAACAATTCAAACATCTAACCCAGGCTCATTGGAATATCCTTCTGCAACCATTTGTACCCACAGGCATGTTTCTTCATGACACTGTCATGCTTAATAAACACACATCTGCAATAGAAGAAAAAAATGATAGCTTATAGCCAGTCTTGTGGATATGTCATCTGAAAAAGTGCAGAAAATGTACCCGAAGCAATGCATTTCAGGTTCTGCAGAAATGTAGGCAGAGTCACGCATTTCCAAAGAGACAAACCTCTTTTGCATTCTGCTGAAAAAAAACATCATATGCCTTTTGAATAACATGAGATGATACATGATATAAAATAATGTTCCCCTTTCAGTCGGTCACTCCGAGTCATGTCGGATGACTGACGAAATTGGGATCTCGCCAGAGAGACCAATCCACTTCGAGTGTAACTAAACGAGCCAATAGACATTGTGGTTGAAGTGGTTGAAGCTACTGCTCTCCCTTTCCATTAGAGAGTGTTCTGCTAGACGAGTGCAGGTGTTCGGTGCAGCAGCGGTGGTCACGGTGTGCGGGAGAGAAAGATCGTCTTCCTGCTGACAGCCACACTAGGAGTGTGCGGTGGCCAGCTCCCCTGCGTGCTTCAGCACTAAAAGAGCATTTCTCTAAAAGAGCAATTTCTCTAAAAGGGTAACACGGTTGATCGCGTCTTTTTAAAGATGTCTTATCACCCGTGCGTTTCTGGGTGTGGTCGTTTCCTGGCGCCTCAGAACGGTCACGATCGCTGCCTCACGTGTCTGGGCATTCAGCACACTGAGGAGGCTTTCGTGGATGGTTCATGTTCTTCTTGGTACATGACCATCTCGGAGTTGTGTAATAGACTCCGCTATGTCAAACATGGCGGAGTCCCTCTGCCTCTGCCACGATCCGGCGTTCGTTCCCGGGGCGCCGCTGGATCCAGTGGAGTCAAAGGTGATTTGAGGATTACGGTGAGGGCTTCCCCAAGTGGAGCTCCTCACCCCTCAAGCACTCCGCAGCCGGTGGAGCTGCCGAAGGAGCGCACTGGGCTCTCTGCTGAACGGGGTGCACCATGCGTTTCCTTCGGTGCCCCCTCTGACGACCAGATGTCGGTCACTGCATCGGAGGGCATGCCCTCTCTCTCCGGGGATGACGACCCGGTTGCGTTGCCCCCTTCGGGTGTGGTAGCTTTGTCCGAGCCAGACCCAGAGATGACGGCTATGCTTTCCCAGGCCGCTGAGAATGTCGGGCTCGTGTGGAATCCTCCACCGCGTCCCGATCCTTCGAGGCTGGACGAGTGGTTTCTCGTGGGGGTCGCGCTGGTTCTCAGCGCCCCCCTCTGGTGCCATTCTTTCCGGAAGTGCGTGAGGAGCTTACAAGATCGTGGAAGGTACCTTTCATTGCACGAAACAAATCTTGTGGCTCCTCCGCTGTCACCACCCTCGATGGTAGAGCCGCTTTGGGGTGTACGGGCATCCTCTCGGTGGAGCGGTCTGTGGCCATGCAACTGTGTCCAACAGCCGCTACCACTCTGTTGGGTGACCCGTGTCTCCCCTCACGGGCCTGTAAGTATTCGTCAGGTCTAACTGGCAGTGTTTATAGAGCCTGTGGGGAGGCGGCTTCTGCCCTCCACGCCATGGCGTTTCTGCAGGTCCACCAGGCCGAAGCCCTGAAAGACCTGCACGAGGGTGGTCATGACCTGGCGGTTCTACATGAGCTGCGTGCTGCGACGGACCTCGCGCTTCGAGCGACGAAGGTGACCGGACAGTCTCTGGGTCGTGCGATGTCCATGCTAGTGGTGCAGGAGTGCCATCTCTGGCTGTGTCTCGCTGACATGAAGGAGCAGGAGAAGGTACAGTTCCTGAATGCTCCCGTGTCGCAGACCAGTCTTTGCGGCGAGGTTGTCGAGAGCTTTGCCCAGCAATTCTCGGCAGCCCAGAAGCAGACTGAGGTGATCAAACACATCATGCGCTGGAGGAAACCTGCTGCTTCCACTCCGGCCGCAGCCCCTCAGCCTGCTCGTCGCCGTGGGCGCCCCCCTGCGGCCGCCCCCGCTCCCGCACAGCCGCAGCGTCGTGGAGCCAGTCGCAGGCAGGACACCCAGCCCGTCCAGGCCCCCGCCAAACCTGGCGGCAAGCGCAAGCGCAAGTGCAAGAGGCCCTGAGACGGGCGACCCAGAGATGGAGGAGACTGCTCGTCGGGAGATGGTGACCGCACCACTCCCTCCCCCGGAGGAGGGCCGGGTGGAGAATCTTTTGTTTCATTTGTTGGTAAAAGATATCAGTAAAAGAGTGGTTTCCTCAATCTCTGGGTCTCAAGAGGAGGAGAGCGGTGAACCGTGCATCATGGGATCACTTCCCTCCTCCTCTCTTGCCAGCAGGCAGCGGGTGGTTGCCCAAGAGCACCCCTCCTGCCCATTCGTGGAACCAGGTAAGGGCGGTAGTAACTCGAGTCCCCGCTTTAAGTCGTCACATGCCGGGCTGTCACAAGCCTCAAGCCGGGTTCCTGTGTTTTCTCCCACACGAGGAGGAATCAGGTGAGTGTTACACTACAAACCCAGACCCCGCCCCCCGCCATCACAGGCCCCGGGGCCGGTCCCTGTGTTCCACCTCGCTGCCCCACCACGGGTACGTCGGTGGCTTCATTGGTCCCGCTGGTACGGTCTCTCTGAGCCTGGCTAGTGCTCCCCAGTCTGTCTCGGTGGCTCCTGCAGACCATCAGATTTGGCTACGCGATTCAGTTTGCCCGGTGTCAAGGCTGTCGATGCCCCTGTCTTGCGTGCGGAAATTGCAGTCCTGCTGGCGAAGGACGCGATAGAGCCAGTCCCTCCAGCCGATATGAGGTTGGCGTTTTACAGCCCTTACTTCATTGTGCCCAAGAAAAGCGGTGAGTTACGACCGATCTTGAATATGCGAGTTTTGAACCGTGCACTTCACAAGATGCCGTTCAAGATGTTGACGCAGAAACGCATTTTTGGGTGCGTCCGTCCCCTAGATTGGTTTGCAGCGATTGACCTGAAGGATGCGACACAGGCCATTCCTGCGATTTGCGTTCGAGGGTCGGGCATATCAGTACAAGGTCCTGCCCTTCGGGCTGTCCCTTTCGCCTCGCGTCTTCACCAAAGTCGCAGAGGCGGCCCTTGTTCCCCTGAGAGAACGGGGTGTGCGCATCCTCAACTACCTTGACGACTGGCTCATACTCGCACAGTCTCGAGAGCAGTTGTGCGCACACAGGGACCTGGTGCTCAGGTACCTCAGCCAATTGGGCCTTCGGGTCAATTGGGAAAAGAGCAAACTCGTGCCAACGCAGAGGATCTCTTTTCTTGGCATGGAGTTGGATTCGGTCAACCAGACAGCACGCCTCACCCAGGAACGTGCTCAGTCGGTGCTGAACTGCCTCAAGACTTTATCAGGCAGGACAGCGGTCCCACTGAAACTCTTTCAGAGGCTCCTGGGGCGTATGGCTGCAGCTGCGGCCATAGTTCTGCTCGGTCTGCTCCATATGGCCGAATCCCGAGGTGGGCGTGGAAACGCGGTACTCACCGGGTTCAGATTACACCGGCCTGCCGCAAGACCTTCAGCCAGTGGTCAGATCCCTCATTCCTTCAGTCAGGAGTACTCCTGGAGCAGGTATTCAGGCATGCTGTGGTATTCACGGTTGCCTCGGCCACCGGCTGGGGAGCCACGTACAACGAGCAGGTCCTGTTATTGGCTCCACATTGGCCCAAAAGGACCTGGTTCCTGGAACTCATGCTCCTCGCGACAGCCCCTCCCTGTCCGATTCCTCTGAGGAAGGATCTGCTTTCTCAGAGATGGGGCACCCTCTGGCACCCGCGTCCAGACTTGTGGAAACTCCATGTGTGGTCCCTGGATGGGACACGGAGGTTCTAGGTGACCTGCCCCAGGAGGTAGCTCTCACTATCGCTTCAGCACGAGCACCGTCCACAAGACGGACCTATGCGCTGAATTGGAACCTGTTCGTCGAATGGTGTTCCTCTCACCATGAGGACCCCCGGAGATGTTCGATCAGAGCCGAGCTTTTCTTTTTGCAACAAGGGTTGGAGCGTAGGCTGTCCCCATCCACCCTTAAAGTGTACGTTGCTGCTATTTCCGCCCCCCACGACCCCATAGAGGGGAGGTCGGTGGGGAAGCACGATCTGGTCGTCAGGTTTCTTAGGGGGGCCAGGAGGTTAAATCCTCCGAGGCCTCCCTCCCTACCCTCTTGGGATTTGGCATTGGTGCTAAGAGCCCTACAAACTGCCCCCCTTTTGAGCTGCTGCAGTCGGTCGAGTTGAAGTTTCTCTCTATGAAAACCCTACTCCTGACTGCGTTGGCCTCGATCAAGAGGGTGGGGGACCTACAGGCATTTTTGGTCGACGAGTCGTGCCTTGAGTTTGGGCCGGCTGACTCCAGTGGAATACTGAGGCCCCGGCCTGGCTATGTGCCCAAGATTCCTACCACTCCCTTCAGGGACCAAGTGGTGAACCTGCAAGCGCTGCCCCTGGAGGAGGCAGACCCAGACCTAGCTTTGCTCTGTCCTGTACGCTCACTGCGACAGTACATGGATAGAACTCAGACCTTCAGGACCTCAGAACAGCTCTTTGTCTGTTACGGAGTACAGCAGAAGGGGAAGGCTGTCTCCAAGCAGAGGATGACCCACTGGATAGTGGATGCCATAACCTTGGCCTACGAAGCACAAGGTGTGCCCTGCCCGCTCAGGTTGCGTGCTCACTCCACTAGGGGTGTCGCATCGTCCTGGGCGCTGGCTCGTGGTGCCTCGTTAGCAGACATCTTTAGAGCTGCGGGTTGGGCGACTCCCAACACGTTCACTAGGTTTTATAGCCTACGTGTCGAACCGGTTTCCTCCTGTGTTCTCACCTCAAATGGGTAGTGGCACTGAGAGGCCCGGCTCTGAGTCGGCTTGCGGCGTTCTTACGCCTAATTCTCCAGAGAGTTCCTTAACTAGGCAAACCCTGTCGAGTCCTCCAGCACTCTGGCGTCCGGACGTGGCGGAGCGTCCGGCGCCAGGCCTTTCAGCCAATGAATTCTTGAAATCTGATGTGAGGCTAGTGCCCATATGAGAGACCATGCTGGGATCCCATATGTGTATTCCACGGTATGCTTATTAGAGCCGTGTTTCCCCTGGCAGACCACGTTCTGCCGTCTCTAATGATGCAGCCTAAGCCATTTCAGAGACTTCTATGTGCAATAGGGCCCTACGGGGTTACTTCATATGTCTAAATGTCACTTAACCCCCTCTGGGAGGAGGTGACTCCGCAGTGTGCCTCTTCCAAGCGGAAGGGCACGCTCCCCAGTGTTATCCTAGTCCTACTGTTTGGGATGCTCAAGGAACAACAGTAGTTGACCTTCTCTGTGTAGAGCCCGGTCCTATCGTCTGCCTTATAGGAAGGATCAGGAGGCCTACACAGGGCACTGGAAGGGGCAGCTCCTGTGGCGCTTTGGTAGGGATCCCAATTTCGTTGGTCATCCGATGTGACTCGGAGTGACCGACTGAAAGGGGAACATCTCGGTTATGTATGTAACCCTCGTTCCCTGAAGGAGGAAACGGAGATGTCACGTCCCGTCGCCACAGTCGCTGTACCACCGCTGAGCTGCCGGGTCACCGGCACGGCTCCTCAGCGAAAGCATGAATTAATGCGGTGCACCGGCTGCCTCTTATACTCACGCGGTGATCAGTGGCAGCTGGATGCAATAATCGCATGCCAATGTCCATTGACTCGTTTAGTTACACTCGAAGTGGATTGGTCTCTCTGGCGAGATCCCAATTTCGTCGGTCATCCGACGTGACGTCTCCATTCCCTCCTTCAGGGAACGAGGGTTACATACGTAACCGAGACGCTTCCCCATTGAAAGCAATTCATAATTAGCCATATAATGTGATGAAATACAACTAATAGACCCAGGGTCAAAGTTGCTGTCAAAGACTATAGTGTATGAATAAGGTTTTGGTAGTTGTTTTCATGTATTGTGTAGCTCCAACTCACCACAGTTCTGTGCATTTACAACATTCTATCCCATTTCCACTGTTTTGTAGTCCAAACACCAGTCCACAGTTGTGCACCAGGGGTGAACAGGCCAAGTTTACTGACACCAACTCCCTTACATGGAGATGTTCAATACGCAGCTGTGGGACGTGTTCACACTATCACCCTCCATGCCCAGAGCTTGGGCCACAGGTTTGAAATATGCATTGTTCAAAACTAAACTAAACAAATTTAGGCACAATTTTACTGAATAGAGGGCAAGTCATTATCGTAAACAGGTGACTTTTCTAAAAATTCAGGAGGTCTATCAGATGCAGGCCCAGTTCTCTGGGTTTCAACAAAAAGCAACCTCACTTGAAAATGTAATAATAGCATGACAAAATGGATTTGGCAAAAGTTCCAGTGCGTATTTGTGTTTGCGCTAGAGAGCATCAAAGGCTTCAATTTACAACAAGTTTTTGCCAATCATAGACATGTCTGTTGATTTCTTGAATGCAATGGACAATCAGAGGTGTTTAAATTAGTCAGAATCCACTTAATAGCACTCAAAACAGCAGAACACAAAGGAATGCAGCATAAGCATATATAATCCATTCAAAATTCAAATAAAACATTTTGTTTCATGCTGCTAAGATTACCAACGGCCATGTACACGCTGCAAAGTTACAGAAGCGACATCCACATTTAAATACAGGATTTACTTTTGAAATGACGAACAATGATAACCATATCAATGGACAGGACAAAATTATATGTCAAAAAATATATATAAAAATGATTTAAGTAATAACTTAAATCTTGTAATCTTGTACTGCTAGATAAAGCTGTTGAAATGCTCAGTGTAACTAGATAAAGTTGTCTGACTTGCACACTTGGTCATTTTAGTTTCAACCAACAGGTTTGCATATTCCAGTTACTTAGTAAATGTTATCTAACCTTTCTGTCACTCTTGTGTAGTATCTTGGATTTCCAGGTCAGTGGACCATGGAATATGTCAACAATCTTGAGAAATGCAAGTCAAGGAATTACTGAGGCAACACTAACCTGGACACCACAAGAATCCAACCTGCATCATCATATACCCGTGTGTTTTGCTGCAGAGACACTTCAGAGGTAAAATGAGGTTTGTTCTTAAGCTTATTTGGAATTCATTATATGAATTTTTACATTACCTGTCATTTGTCTTTTTCTCCATAATTAGTCAGTCAGAGATGAGGTGCATTGTGATCATTGTGGCAAAATCAAGAGTTCTCTCAGGTAAAAAAAAAAAAAAACAAAACAAAAAAAAAAAAAATTTCTTAGTTGCTCATTTTCACAGTTTCTGTCATTTATTTTGCACTGTGTTATATGTAGCTCAGTCATGAAACTATACATCTAGGTAATTTACATGCAATTTGCTAATCATCTCATTATTTAATACATGGGACAAGCCACCTGTCTAGGTCTGCTACTAGGTGTGTTTATGCCTACCAGCAGCATATCTTACAGCTTGTCTGTGTATCTATTAGTAGTAGCAAATCCATACTTGCTTTACAGCAGCATTCAGAGAACTAGCCCACCAAGACCAAGTTCATTAACAATGTCATATTCATTAACATGCAAGCTGTTCAAGGAGATTATTCCCCAATTAATCCCCACTCCAATGTTATGATTTGGATTTTCTTCTTGTTGTTTGTACATTGATAAAACCTTGCTGTTTTTATTGTTGTTATCATATTTTATTAAGATTAATCAATAAATGAATCACATCTCTCAAGGTGAAGCAGAGGTCTTCTGTGAGAATAACAGTATCAGCATTGCAGTAAGCAAAGCCTCCATGAAGAGGATTGATCAAAGTTGGCTCCAACTGAGAGATCCCACCTGTTCTCTAACTTCCAATGACACCCATATCCTAGGCACCATGTCCCTCAACACCTGTGGTACCACGATGGAGGTACAAAAACTGATGTCTTTGTTCTCCAATCTAAAAACAATATTTGCTAGTACCCAATAAGTAATTTTAATAGTCAGCCGCATAATATTATATATATATATATATATATATATATATATATATTTATGTTTTCTGTTTCTGCCTGATCTTTTTACACACTTGCTTCTTCAACACCAATCAGGACTCAGGAGACTTCTTGGTCTTCAAAAACGAGATCAATTCTTTTGAGAAACCTAATGAAGTGATCACCAGACGCAGTCAAGTTAAAATAGGCTTCTCCTGCCAATACCCCAAAGTGGCCAGTGTTTCTAACCACTACATCAACAAGAAGTCTGACTACATCTTCACTGAATCCAGCTTTGGCACTTTTAGTTACTCGTTTGATATTTTTACTAACAATAACTTCAGCAGTCGGGTAGATCCCAGTCTGTATCCACTGGACATAAATTTGATGGATATGCTCTACATGGGTATTGCAGCTCATTCTGCTCTTCCTGAGGTCCGGGTCTTTGTGGAGTCTTGCAGGGCCACTCCAGAAGACAACCCATACAGTGCCCTATTTTATGATATCATCAAAGAAGGGTGAGACTACTAAAAACCTTATATATCTTCTATATTTGTTCCACATCAATCATATTATGTGGGGAAAAAAAAAAAAAAAGATTTTGCCTATATCTGTAGCATATCACTGGATAGCTCCGCCCACAATGAAACTTCATACATGCAAAATCCACATACATTACCAGTCAACAGTCTGGAATAATGAATATTTTTTATGTTGTTGAAAAGTCCAAAACATATTATGGTGACTTTCTTCCTTATTTTTTTTCTTACAACCTATTAATAGTAATATATTCATTACTCAGTGTTACTGTAACCTGCATGCACACACTATCTATCTATCTATCTATCTATCTATCTATCTATCTATCTATCTATCTATCTATCATCAAATCTTTTCATTGCCATTAAAGTAACATTATTGAACCTAAACATACTGTAGGAGCCTGATAAAAATGTTCATTTTAGAAGAAAATTTCAAATTACAGGCCTTTGCATCTGATCTCTTCAGACTGTATATATATATGAAGAGTTCATTTTCAAAAACAGATAACTCCACTTTTATTATATTTCATAAATCTTTTTTTTATTTATTTATTTTTTTTATTGTGCATTCCAAGTAGTCAATCAAACTGCAGTTGGGTTATTTTGATTAAGTAATAACTAAAAAAAGTACAGATAACTTACAAAATTAAAGTTCATTGAAAGTATGTTTTTTATATACAGTATATTAAAAATCGGTTTTATTTTATTTTATTTTTTAAATTTTTTTTATAAAACAGATAACTCCACATTTCATGTTTCAGAGTTAAACAAAAACACTTGTTTAATCTTTTTAATCTCCTCAGCTGACAATGTAGATGCCTGACAAACTTTGTTGTTATGATTACACGCGGTATAGCATTCACATTTCTGGGCTCATCTGCTTGTCTGTAAATAATATACTTTATTAATAATGTGTTTACTGAGTCTGGTCTTTTTAAAACACTGTTTTAATGCATTACGCCACGTTAAGCGTTTTTCACATTAAGCATTTTAGAATGTCCCATACAGGGATCTTTCCCTCACCACTGTAACATTCTGCTTTAGCAAGGTTCCATTAAAACGTTTCTGCTATTATTTTCCTCTTACGCTCCTAAGTAGATATTATGGGTTCATGAAGTTCGTCGAAATTATCCATCCTCAATCACTTTGAGTCAGCTTTGACGAAACTCCTCTCAGCTGAAAGTTGCAAATTGTCATTATGAGGTATGGCGTGAATAGATTGAGAAAAATAAAAAATAAACAATTGTAGTATCAGGCTGCAACATCACAAAATTTAAAAAAGTGAAGGGGGTCTTAAAACTTTCTGAATGCACTATATATAATTTACAGTAACTTTAATTACATTATTTGAATTTCTCATAAAACAGGACAACAACAGGACAATGAAGTTCAATGAATACTTTACAAAATGTTCTCTCCTTTCCACTGACTTTGTGTTGAAGGACAAAAGATCAGCAACATGATTGTGGAATTTTCAGGACTGTCAAGTTTCTCAGATCATTTACTGTAAACTACAGTTAGATCTGCCGCTTAGAGATTTTCAAGCACAGATTTCTTCATAGATTACACAGTACGCATTCATAAGACATATGAATAACTTGTTCATGTAATCTCTCTGTGTATCACTTTTTTGAATATTCAGAATTAATTTATTGCTTTGCATTTTCACAAAATAGTTTGGAATAAATTATTGAGGATAACTGAAAACTGAAGTCATGTGTTCAATGTGTACTTACAGGTGTATTATGGATGACACAGTTGAGGTTTATCAAAGTGATTCAAGAACGTATGACTTTGGGATCCAGGCTTTCAAGTTCACAGGCGGCTACAATGAGGTATTACAGAATCACATAGTAACGCTAAATTAAATTCTGTTGAGCAGGAACATTTAACTGCAATGCACTCAAATTCTGTTGACAGGTGTTCATTACCTGCTCTGTCATTCTGTGCGCGGAAGGAAGTTCAAACTCAAGATGCGCCCAAGGCTGCCTCCAAGAACACGCACACAAACGCAGACGAGATGTAAGCAAAGAAACTGCCAGGCATTACATCACGCAGGGTCCCTTCCGTGTAGCGAGACAAACTCAGCATTCTGCAGCAGGTATGTTAGTAACGTCTAAAAAAATTAAATGATTCTGCATCATGATTGTTCTCATAATCACATGTTTCTTCAGCTTCAGAAAATGGTGGTTCACTTCATATCAGCGCAGGCACCGGGGTCTTCGCAGGACTCTTCATAGTCTCCATTGTGGTGCTGGTGGGACTGTTGTTGTATAATGCCAAAAAAACAAGAGCACCTGACCGCATGTATCTGATGTCCAACTTCTGAAAAAAAAAAAAAAAAAAAAATTCATTATAGATATTATATATATATATATATATATATATATATATATATATATATATATATATATATATATATATATATATATATATTAATGATTTTTTAATTTTCTTATTATGAATCCTATCTGTTCATCTTATTAAATTTGATTTTGTTGGTAAAATCTGCGTTACATTGTGACAGACACTGTACATTTCCTAAAGTTGCACATACATCAAGTGCTTATGTTTTAGAAACTGTTATTGATTTTGTGTGTATCAGATTCTGTCCAAAGGTAAAGACCTGTACAGGCGATTTACATGAGCAAATTAATAGTTTAGAACAATAAATAGCAGATTAGCAGCATACTTACCTTTGAATATTGCCTAGTATTATTAGCATTATATTGTCTTTTTTTCTTTTCCACCCTTTTTCTCTTCACTTACGCAAGGACTAGTAACTAGTAACTTGGTGTTTAAATAATCATGGTGCCTGTGAGGTGGTGCATATGTATGTATATGTATGTACATAGACTGCCACAAACAACTGTTACCTTAGTGAAAATTGTACTCTATCAAAATTAAAAGAAATAAGTAAAATGAAAAATAAAAAAGTACACTCTGTTACAAATAGAATTATTTCAACAACAATTTCATGGAGTCAGATTCACTTTTGTCTTCCAATTACTGGTCTAAATAAGTAGGTGTTGGCCCAATAATTATGGTGACCCCGATGTGATCTTATATTTTTGTAATTCTGACCTAAATCCACCTAATATAAAGACAAATGTGCTTTTATGCTGTCATTCCTTGCTAATACTGCTGTCTGTTGTGAGTTTGGTCTCTTTTTGCTTCAATGGTTTCATTAGGCAACTTACATAAAGTCTCTTTATTGATTTCAATCTCTCTTTAAAGTTTGTATGAGGCACCAGCAGTACTTGATGAGTAATTTACCCCAAAAGCAAAAAGACCTAAATCCATAAATAAGATGCACCAGGCTCTGCATCAACCTATCCACTTCTGTTTGAGTTATTATTTGATATACTTTAAGTCTGTAGTGGAATGAACGAACAAACAAATGAATTAATTAATAAACAAACAAACAAAAATTTCGTTCTTCATCAGAATATTGGCCTGTCTGCATGTTGAATCTTATCAGTTTTTTCATTATTTTGTTATACACATACTAACCCTGTCAAACTCAGTAGTTGCTCCATAAGACATATAAATAGCACTATAACATCACACAATTTAACAAAAGGACATCTGTTGTGGCCTAAAATTGTTGTGCCAAATCATTAATCATTATGTGAAAAGATTGTATTATATGTAGACAATGGAGATCAATGTTTGACAAATTGTTTAGAACAGCACAACAACTATCACAGGACATTCATTTCAGCTGTTCAAGACATCTGAAAAAGAAAGGTGGGACCAAAAAAGGCAAAAATGTTGAAGGAATGAAGTAAAAGTGGTTTTATCAGAATTTTCCAGGAACAACATCATACTGCACTGAATATATCATAAGCATTAAGCTAAAGAAGTTTTTAATAGCTTGACATGAAAAGAAAATGTTTTGGTGAAACTTCCTTCTGTAAAATACATCAGTCATACCATCAGTCTCTTTTTGTTCTCATGTCATGACACAAGTGAGATTTACTCTATTATTAAGTCCTTACGCATGTGCTGTACACATTGTCTTGCTACTGTACTACTTTATTGTTTTTAATTCCTTTCTACTTACTAGTACTGAATATATGGACCAAACTCTTTGCTAAAATAACCATAACATTAACAACACCGCTGGCTGAAATACAAGCGCGCGGTTCTGTCCATCAGATGTGCATGAAAGTTGTATGTTACTACAACAAACACTTTGTGTTTTCTTTCAGAATCATCATTGGCTGCTAGAAATACAAAAATAGGTTACATAAAAGTTAACTAAAAATGAAGAAAAGGTAAAGGTGTGAATAATTACATTTTAGACACATTGTCAGTAATTTTGCCAACGAAAATAAAGCCCTCGGAGAACTGTTGTGCATCTTTGATCAACACACAGCAGTTTCATTAATAAATCCACGTTTTTAGATGAATCGAGTGACTCAATGATTCAGTGAACCATTAATAAAGGCAGTCACTTGCTTAGTTTCTGAATGAATCAGCCATTTGAACAAATCGATTGAACGAATGAATGATTGATTGAATGACTCACTTAAGACAGGGATTTGCCACCACCTACTGGCGCATTTAGTTTTATATTTAGAGTTTATATTAAAATGTTTCTTTTTTAGTTTTTGATGTTTTTTAATTTCATATTTCACTATTTATTTGTATTTTTGTATGTTGAATTAAAATATTTCTTTCTAAAGCAACTTATGTTTCAGCTACTTTTTTGTAATGTTCAGTGTTTTTTTTTTTGATAACTATTATCTTTAATAATAACTTTATCTTTAATCGTCACATGATGTACATGTTAATTAATGAATCTCAATTAATTTGAAATTAATTTGATTGATTAATTCGGCACATTTATGTAATTAGTTTTTTTTTTTAATAATCACTTGACAGCCCTATTTAAACATAAAGGAGTTATGTTTAATAACATCCCCCCCCCCCAATCACTGCGTAATTCACACCCTAGTAACAGTGCTGCAGTAGCTGCAGGGCTGAAAATCAGTGTCACATTCTTTAAACTTTAGACTAATTAGAAGAAGTACAACATCCTCATTACATACCTGCCAATCTCACGTCTAAACTAATAGATGTCATTTAAATAAGGACACTATATGCAACTGAGGAGACAATGTCTGACCTACGGAAACATTACAAAATAATTAAATTTAGTATGGTGTTAGCTTGCTGCTATAAGATAACAACACTAAACTTAAATAAGTTGAATAAAAATGAGTGCATGTTAGATAAAATTCTTTTTTTTTATTAGGCGACTTTTCCAAAGTTTACATGTGATTTTACCTTTGAACTTTATTTGCTCCTCCATAATATTGCTGTTTGCTGTGTAGCATTTGGAACAATCAGACACACATTTATTCATTATATTTAATGAATAATCCAGCAAATCCTCTCATTCAACAAACAATATGTGAGGGTCTATGGACCCTTCACCCAAAAGAGCACCCTAAAGGGCTCAGTTACCATGGAAACCATCTGATAAGACTGTTTTATTGCTCAAAAGTATGTGAGATGCAAAGTGCAGTAAGAACAGACCCTTCTGAAACCCACGCAATGCCCATAAAAACAGAACTTTCCTCCTTTTACTCATAGACAAACCTTCCTACGAATAAACATGCATCCCAGGACATTGTGTGTATGATTTTAACTGTCTTGTATAGTGTCTCTTGCATTGTATTTTATTGTATGCATGCTTTATGAGTGAAGTACTAGTTAATGTAACCTTTGGTGTACACCACCTCCTCATAGAATGCCATGTGTGTTTGTAATTTAATCAAAGTATAGACTGCCAGAGCCTTTCGAACCATGCTCTCAGACAAAGGGTTTCCCGCTTGGAAATTCAGCCTTTCTCATTGGTCAAGCCCATCCTGAGAGGTGGGACGCTTCCCTTACTTTAAAGGGCTCACGCACAGGTCCACCTTGTCTTCTGCTAAATCTTCCGATTGCTGCCTGTGTGGAGCGACTCACAGAGAACCTGAGCCTGTGCAGGCGCACCTGGCAGGCCCCAACATATAGAGCCGTGTGCGATCTCCCTAGCCCGGGGAGATGGCTCTTGACCACAAAGAGTCAGACTAATACCACTGGAGTTCGTCCTCACTCAACCCTGGAATTCACCATCATGGAAATTCCCTAGCTCAGACATTTCTCTCTCTCCGCTCCCGGCACTCTCTGTATCTTCATCTCTGGATTGCGGCCTGCAGTTCCACTGTGGCCCATAGGGCCAGCAGGCCCCATTTTACACCCAGACATGTGCTTACTTAGGAGAGAGGACTCTCTCAACCCCAAACAGAGTCAAAAACAACCTCGGCGTTTCAAGAGACTGCAACTTCGGCCATCGAATGGAACCATCCAGACCTTCTTCAGAGGCTTCACGAGACTCTCGTTCCACAGCCAAGTCAAATGCAAGTATCGTTCCTTTCACCACACAGAGGTTTGTTGTAAGCTATCATATACTGTGCTTTGAATTAGAGACTGATGGTTCTTTCAGATGGTCAACCTAGCCTCATTTCCCGTTTCTGTCTGGTTTCATTCATCCAGTCTCACTTACCCTTCCCATGTACCATGTATGTGTGATTTGTGTGTGTGTGTGTGTGTGTGTGTGTGTGTTTGTTTAGTCTAGTTATGTGTTCGTGATTTAGTTAATAAAACTGTGCACAATACATATTAGGGGTTGCACTCGACTTTAATGCTCTGCCATGACGCTTTAAGCTTGACGTCGACTAGTCGCTGGTCCTATAGAGGACGCAACAGTATAAGAAATCTCTGAAGGACTTCCACATTTACGCTCCGTTTCCAAACAGTTAAAATGACAAATAAATGCATACTCTGAGAGCGCTCCACAAGACAGTGTGATTATATTACTGGATGCTCGAAATTGAACGGGAGAATGCACGTTTTAAACAACTTAGTACAGGTCAGTTAATCGCCGTCCTAATATAATGCGCTGCTGCTCAGTAACGCACACACATAGGCTTCAGACTGTAGCGCGTACACGCGCAGATTGCGCGTGCACAGAATCGTTCAGCGCGGGAATGTATTATCAACACTGTTCTGTGATTTCTCAATAAAATAGCTCAGAAACTGAAAAGTTCAAGCATATATTTCTTAATAACTAAATCCCACAGCTTCACTACTAGTAGAGAGTCGCTGCCAGGTAGAATTAATTCACACACGCAATAGCTCTCACTAATGCATTCATATGAATGTAATCTTTACTGTGCTACTTTATCTGTATCTGATTTAGAACGAGCAGAAATCTGTGAGAAATATAACGACCCAATGACAAAAGAACTGATAAAAATGAGCTGTTATAGGAGCAATAGCCATGTGGGCAGCACTGTGTCATATGCCATAGCTGTGCACAAGGTGTTCGTCACTGCTCCAGACTTATTTGTTCATTAATGACGTCATCAGCGACTAGTTGACTTGGACTCGACTTTCATCACATAAAAGTCGACTTTAAAAAATCAGAAGTCGTTCAACCCCTAATACATATCAGTATTTGTTTCTGATTCCCTGCTTGCAACAAAGTCAGTTTAGCGATTTTGATCTTGTTACATGCTCTGAGTAGTACTGTACCTTAAAAAGGGTATTTCTCTTACCCTGGAAATTAAGATTTCTTTGAATTCATAAATAATCAATACCGAGCGTTCGCTAGATGACCTGGTCAATTGATTGTACTATAAATTCTGCTTTATCAAGCTAATTCTATCAACTTATCCAAATATTATAATTAATTATAAAGAGTTATGATTAATTATTAATATTCCCCCTTTGAGCTAATTTTCTACAACTGTTTAGTGCAGCTAACCCAGCATGAACCCAGCAGTTCACCTTCTGCATTTACACCAGAGCGGGGTAGAACAATGTCTATGGTAACATATTAAACTGTAAAATGTCTGTAAAATAAAAAAAATAAAAATAAAAATAAATAAAAAAAAGCATCATAAAATGATAAAGCTTACATTTCAGCCTTTAAACAATTTCTTAATAAAGGGATGCGTCAAAAGCATAAATTATAGTAATTTAAAACAACTCTACGTGTTTGTTGCATAAAAAATATAATATGATTTTTTCATTGGTCTGAACAAAAATGTAGATGGGCTGATTGAAAATGCAAATTCATTCTCTGCCAGTTGCTGGAGCATTTGGAATGACAGAAATATAGCGGCCTCCCCTGTAATGTCTATACACAAAGCAGCGCTGCACTCATAAATGCTACTTTATCAGATGAAATGAAAATGCTTTTGAAACTTTTCTGAAGACAGTCGGTTCTCTTAAGACAGGGTGTCCAAACTCGGTCCTGGAGGGCCAGTTTCCTGTAGAGTTTAGCTCCAACTTGCCTCAACACACCTGTCTGGAAGTTTCTAGTATGCCTAGTAAGACCTTGATTAGCTGGTTCAGGTATGTTTAATTGGGGAAGTCGTCGCCTAATGGTTAGAGAGTTGGGCTTGTAACCTGAAGGTTGCCGGTTCGATTCTCACACCGGCAGGAATTGAAGGTGGGGATTGTGAATGAACAGCACTCTCTCTGCCTTCGATACCATGACTGAGGTGCCCTTGAGCAAGGCACCGAACCCCCAATTGCTCCCCGGGCGCTGGAGCAATGGCTGCCCACTGCTCCGGGTGTGTGTTCACGGTGTGTGTGCCTGTTTGTTCACTATTCACTGCTGTGTGTGTGCACTTGGATGGGTTAAATGCAGAGCACCAATTTCGAGTATGGGTCACCATACTTGACAATACGTCACGACTTTCACTTTCACTTTCACTCTGCAGGACACCGGCCCTCCAGGACTGAGTTTGGATACCCCTGCAAATGAGATACATTCATTCATATAAAAACATGCACTCTGTGTTCTGAGTTAAAAATGTGCAGCACCCACATCATAGACTTTTGAAGTTTAAACGTCACATTAAGCTGTATCGTGGTTCCTGTTCCTCAAATTTAAGACCGCTTGAAATTATAATTAAGAATTTTCTTATATCATTTAAGGTATTTTAGGCTTTTTATGGCCTTAAATTTGATAAGACTAAATTTAGGATTCTTTAAGTACCTGTGGAATATCTGCCTTAAAGGTATTTTTCATAATGGTTTCAGTGACTTTTTGAATTACTTTTTGCCAGTGGGCAACATTCCAGGTACCCTCACTGAATATACTGACTATGCCTTATTGCTGAGCGGTTCCTCTTTTAGTGTGGGATTTGCAAATGAGGGGCTCAGCAATCCCATAGCACCCACCACGCCAGGGCCTCGTCATGCCAGATCCTCATCACAACATGGCCACCACACCAGTGCCTCATCACACCATGCCAGGCCAGAGTCTCATCACGTCATGGTTGTCATGCCAGAATCTCCTCCCATCATGGCCACTGGATGTGATCTCGGGGTGGACTAGACAGGCATCCTGTATGATGGATTTATCTCTGAGGTTAGTGTGAGCAGTGCGCAGGCTGAATCCAGTGGTCTTAAGTCCAAGTCTGGGTGATCCCAGAGGATATGCTTTGTGCTTGTGTTGCACACACTTTCCCCAAGGTAGCTTCTCATCCTGTCACAGCCATGGAGGCCATGAACTTTTAGTGCCCCATGGCACAGAGGCTGTCCATAAACTCACTGTGCCCCATGCCATGGCCAATGAGGCGGTCCATAAAAGTTTTATGGACCAAGTCACAGCCAAAGAGGCCATCCATCAAACATATTCTCCCCAAGTCATGACCATAGAGGCCGGTCACATACTTTCTTTGCTATATATCACGGCCACAGAGGCTGTCCATGAACATCCTGTGCCTATTGTAATGGCCACCGAAATCATCCACATCTGCTCTATCATGGTCAGGGATACTGTCCCGCCATGGCCTTTTAATGGCCATTTAATCTCCAATGGTTTTCTGCTCACCCTGGCCTTCTGATCTCCTGTGGTCTTCTGCATTGCTGAGGTGGTCATCTCCTTTGCTAGATTCACCCTGATGGTCTCTGTCTTTGCTGGCTACACCATGGCCATATGACCCTTCATGGAGGTCACTCTGCTCCATGGTTTAGACCCACCTCTGCTCCACAGTCTTGGCCCACTCTTGTTTCATGATCCAGGCCATGATTAAGGTCCTTGTCCCCTGCATGGACCTGCCACCTGGCAGGTTCAGACTACTCACCCTCAGTGGACTCATTAGTTACATCCTGTAATATGATAATACATTACTTGATAAATCTAACAACAATTAGTGAGGCTAATACCTAAAACAATAAAAAACAATTTGCCAAGGGGTAAATAATATTAACATAATTTAAGATACA
The DNA here is from genome assembly GCA_039654775.1 of Spinibarbus caldwelli. NCBI lineage: Eukaryota > Metazoa > Chordata > Actinopteri > Cypriniformes > Cyprinidae > Spinibarbus > Spinibarbus caldwelli. The sequence continues at coordinate 25,523,714 of CM077262.1, read as the reverse complement.
TTATCTAAAACATCTTGAATATTTTTGGAGACTACTGTCAGAGAACAATTAACATTAGTGTCGTAGCATTTATGAGAATGGGAAATCTTCCTGGTGTATGAATTAATGCCATTAATGCCAGTAGCTGCAGGACTGGAAATCCACATTCTTTAAACTTTAGACTAATTAACCAATTATATGCCCTTAAAATAGACTTACTGTACTGTATTTGTCATAAGAAATACCTACAACATCCTCATTACACACTTGCAACTCTCACATGTCTAAACTATGCTAATAGATGTCATTTAAGAACACTATATGCAGCTAAGGAGACATTATCGGCAATCTTATAAAAGTTTTTTTTTTTTTTTTGTTTGATGACTTTTCCAAAGGATACATGCAATTTTTGCTTTTGAACTTCCTCCATAATATTGCTGTCTACTGTTCGGAATAGCCTTTGCCACATAATTGTGTACACGATGCCTTAAAATGCTTTTTAATTTGTTCTGTTTTGGAACAGAGCTGATGTGAGTCTCAAAACTGTCATTTTGTAGTGAGGTATTCAAGTGCAGGAACAGTAAAGAACAGAAACCATGAGCTTAATTTAGAAAATGCTGTGTTAGATATATTAAAGTGACAAACATATTGGGATAAGTAATGGCCCATTGAGTTTAAATTGAATACTCCATCCAACCATCCATTCTCCAAGCTGCTTCTCATGCTGAAGGCTGGGAAACATCCTGGACAGATAGACAGTCCATCAGAGTGGTTAACACAAACATCCATAGATACATTCAGATCTATGGACAATTCAGTGTCTTCAGTTTACACATCCTGCATGTCTTTGGAGCCAAGCCAAACTTTGCTTAGTTTAAGTTGCATATTAAACAATTCAGTTTCAGAGAAAAGAAGTCTTTTTTTTTTTTTCAGCACAGAGAGACCACCTCATTTTAAAGCAGGTATAAAATATTTAGGAAATTACAATCAGTTGTGAAAAAATTAAGATATTCCAAATTTGGAAAGAGCTACGAAAGCCCTATTCAGATGGCTATTGTTTCTCATGGGGACGTTTATAAAACTATATCTGCATGGCTCCTCAGTGATAAAACTCATTCGTTCCATTTATTTACACTAGAGGAGTGAGTTTGTGACCTTGTGAACCAAGAACACATTGCTCACATAGTCAGTCACATGTTTAACATTTACACAAATATGCCATTTAATTAACAGTTTTCATTTTTGTCTTTCATTTTATCTCTCTAAATAATGAATGTTGTTTTAAAAATTTGGAAATTGGCAGAAATAAGTTAATGCAACCTTTTATTTACATAAGGTAAATATTTAAACTTTATTGGGATACTTCAACTAGTCAACTTGTAAAATTATTGTATTTGTGTTGTAAGCCCTAATTTATGTAAATGCACATAAAACATATTTACAAATTTTATTGCATACCTGTTACTGCCATAATAATGGCCCATTTCAAAAGTTTACATTATTTTTTTTAATCTTTTTCTTCATAACAACTCCCACTCACTGTAGAGGAGCATATTATTACTCTTGTTTCCAGCATTTCAGTAAGTGACCATATTTTAAATGTGCACACATTACCGTGAAGTGCAAAAATGATTACAGTATGGTACAAAAAGGATTTATAAATTGACTTTTGGAAATTGAAATTTACCACATAACCTCGGTGTTTGTCAAAAACAGTGATGAAGCATAACCTGAAGAGCAACTCATACTTGACCAGCCAGTCTTTCAGAGTTAAAGCAGTTCTAACAGGAATCAGCCAAGATGATGAGCAAGGAATATAAATTTCAAAATGTCAATATGTGCTCATGTTAAAAATTCAGAGAGAAGTTTTAATTTTCTTGAGTATGTCTCACATTCATGCAACTTTCACACGTCTATAAGACTTGAGACTCTTCAGACCAAACAATCAGTGAGAGCCAAAGGTACACCTGAGCGGAACCAAGGTGTCTCTAAATTCTATTTAAATGTCCTTAAAAAAATGAAAATTGTAAAAAGCAACTAAATTGTCAAAGATCGTTGTGCAAACCCATTTGGCCCTTTTTCACTGAAAATAAAGAACTGACTGAAAAGAATGAAGAATTCATGAATAATTAGCATCTCTAGTTCAGTTGACCAAAATATAGGACACATATAATAAAAACAAACAAATACAAAGACATTTTTATAGCTTTTGGAGAGAAATCATTCATACACGGGACTGCGATAAACTTTCTAAGTGCACGTGTTTGTGCACACTGTCAAGTATACTTTGAAAGGCAATGTGTTAGGCTGTGTGCATATAAGCATCTCTCGAATAAAAAAGACGTTAAACTAGGACATTTACCAGAACAAAAACATACACAAGCACATAAAAATCCTCACCAAACCTGTTGCAGTGATCTCCTTGTTTCCTGGAAGCAAAACTTAAAGTTTACATGGTGGTGAGTGAAATGCATTTAAACATTCACGAGAACAAAAAACAAAAAAAACAAAAAACAAATTAATCATGAGAACAATCTTGCATTCATGCAGTACAACACCCGCAGCCCAGATAAAGGAAATATTCCTGGTGTTTGAAACAAAACCATTAAAATGCAGCTACTGCACTGGATAATGGCTAGCTACTGCATTATAATGGCTTTTATTTAATAAATAAATAAAAAAAATAATAACATTTTATATATATATATATATATATATATATATATATATATATATATATATATATATATATATTTTTTTTTTTTTTTTTTTTTTAATTTAATTGTTTTAATTCAAACAAGGCAGCCAGTGTCTAACTTCCTAAGTCATATGGAGCCACTGGGATTCCATGATACATGCATTAAATGTCATTAAATGTCAATGTTATTTTGGTATCTAAAACTCTTAACTTTTTATATGTAAAATCAATTTTAAAATTCTATTTTATTGTTTTATTTCTTTTATAACTTCAGTATTACTTTTCACATAACAACATTCTTGCCACAACACTATAAGTAATGTAATTTATCCTTCAGTGAGGTTTTTAAGTGTTTTATACAATAGTGCAATAGTATCACATATAAAATAGCAAGCAGATATGGTCTTATCTTAACTTCTGAGTCTATTGTTCTAAAGCCTGTGGTAAATCTGTGTTATCATTTATCCTTTTATCTTCAGTGTTTGTGTTCCACCCTCGTTCCAGTCAGTAGAACTGCCAGATTATGGAGTTCTAATATCATGTCACCTGATCCTCACACGTAACAGTGACAAAGTTTGGATGAAATTATCAGCTAAAATACTAAGAGTAATAGTATACTGTCATGAAAGTAGTCTAACATCCTCGTTATAAACTGTACCTCAAAACCTCTGAAAAACCTGCTAAACCCAAAGTAATTAGAAGTAGAAGATCAGGAAACAAATGAAGCATCTATAATGGCAAAGGAGCAGCAATCAATCATACAAGCCAAGCTTTCAACACAGAACTTTTCCACCAGCTCTTTATTTAAGACGTTATTTGATGATATAATGCATAAACATAATAATAAATATACGATAACTAAAAAATACAATGGACAGGCAAGTCTTTATCTGAAAGCGCAAGATTTACATGTATTTGAAAAACTATCAAGCTGACCAACAAGAAAGTATAAATTTGCTTTCTGTACAGTATTTGAAGTTTGCCGGCAAATGACCGTGAAGAAACCCTGCACAAAAGTTTGACCTTTAAATGTTTTGACTGGATTTGGATCATTTGTTGAATCTGTACTTTCACATTTGCCACATTTTCTTAAAAAGATTGAAAAGATAGAACTTACTATGTAAAACTGGACTGACAGTGTTTATCCGTCTCTAATCAGTGTTTCCTGCTTGAATTTGACCAACAAGATGACTTTAGTAGTAGTAAAATTATGTAATAAAGTGCTGTATGTTTTTCTACACTGTAAACCATCGTTATGAACAATCAAAATCATTGAGAAAACCCACTGCACTATATAAAAAATAGGATCAATAAATCATGGAAACATGTTTTTACAATATTTTAATAATTTTACCAGTTTCAACCAGTTTTAAATTTATATAAGATTTAACTTTAAAAAGTCAGTTTTGTATAATTTAAGCTAATTTGATTATACTTAAACATTTAAAGAGCAGCTCAAATTGAAACTGAAAAAAAAAAAAAATTTAAAGGAAACTTGATACCTTCAGTCAAACTTGATGTACTGATAAAATGTGCAATCAATATGCCCAAATGAATAAACAAAATATTTTATGTTTTGAAGGTTAAAAAAGGAAACATATGGTTCTTTGCTTTAAAGATAGATTCAATAGCATGGTTAATGAATGAAAAATAAATAAATAAATAAACCCTAAAACTACAAATAAATAAATACAAATAATTGAATGTTTTTATTTTCTGTAGCATGCTTATACTGTTAACTTAAACTACAAGCCGAATTCTGGAAATGTTGGGACGTTTTTTTAAATTTGAATAAAATGAAAACTAAAAGAATTTCAAATCACATGAGCCAATATTTTATTCACAATAGAACATAGATAAAATAACAAATGTTTAAACTGAGAAATCTTACAATTTCATGTACAAAATTAGCTCATTTGAAATTTGATGCCTGATACAGATCTCAAAATAGTTGGGACGGGCACATGTTTACCATGCACCATCTCCTCTTCTTTTCAAAACAGTTTGAAGACATCTGGGCATTGAGGTTATGAGTTTCTGGAGTTTTGGTGTTGGAATTTGATCCCATTCTTGCCTGATATAGGTTTCCAGCTGCTGAAGAGTTTGTGGTCGTCTTTGACATATTTTTAGTTTAATGATGCGCCAAATGTTCTCTATAGGTGAAAGATCTGGACTGCAGGCGGGCCAATTCAGCACTGCACTCTTCTACTACAAAGCCATGCTGTTGTAATAGCTGCAGTATGTGGTTTTGCATTGTCCTGCTGAAATACACATCATCTGGAGGGGAGCATATGTTGCTCTAAAACCTTTATATACCTTTCAGCATTCATAGTGCCTTCCGAAACATGCAAGCTGCCCATATCGTATGCACTTATGCACCCCCATACCATCAGAGATGCTGGCTTTTGAACTGAACGCTGATGACATGCTGGAAGGTCTCCCTCCTCTTTAGCCCGGAGGACACGGTGTCCATAATTTCCAACAAGAATGTCAAATTTGGACTCGTCTGACCATAGAACACTTTTCCACTTTGAAACAGTCCATTTTAAATGAGCCTTGCCCCACAGGACACAACGGGGCTTCTGCACCATGTTCACATATGGCTTCCTCCTTGCATGATAGAGCTTTAGTTGGCATCTGCAGATGGCACGGCGGATTGTGTTTACCGACAGTGGTTTCTGGAAGTATTCCTGGGCCCATTTAGTAATATCAATGACAGAATCATGCCGATGAGTGATGCAGTGTCGTCTGAGGGCCCGAAGACCTCATCCAACAAAGTTCTTCGGCCTTGTCCCTTACGCACAGATATTTCTCCAGTTTCTCTTAAACTTTTGATGATGTTATGCACTGTAAATGATGAGATTTGCAAAGCCTTTGCATTTTGACATTGAGGAACATTGTTTTTAAAGTATTCCGTAATCTTTTTATGCACTCATTCACAGCCTCTGCCTATCTTTACTTCTGAGAGACTCTGCCTCTCTAAGACATCCCTTTTATGTTACAGACCTGATGTCAATTAACTTAATTAGTTGCTAGATGTTCTCCCGGCTGAATCTTTTCAACATTTCTTACTTTTTCAGCCATTTATTGCCCTCGTGCCAACTTTTTTGAGACCTGTAGCAGGCATCAAATTTGAATTGAGCTCATTTAGTGGATAAAAGTGTAAAATTTCTCAGTTTAAACATTTGTTATGCTATCTATGTTCTATTTTGAATAAAATATTGGCTCATGTGATTTGAAAGTTTTTTAGTTTTCATTTTATTTTATATTTAAAAAACGTCCCAAGATTTCCGGAATTCGGGTTGTAAAACTTCAAAAATATTTTTGTTCATTTTAAGCTGAAATAAAATAAAGTAAAATTTAAATATAAAGGAAAATTAGAAATGTTGCCTTGGCAACTAACTGAAATAAGGTTTAGGTTGAAGCACTAAAATTGTAAATGGAAATAAATTAAAACTGAACTAAAACTAAAATAATAATGAAAAAAACCCCTAAACAGTCAAATTTAAAAATAAAAAAATAAAAAGTAGAAATAAATCCTAAATATTAAACTAAGAAATAAAAATTGTAAATATAAAAATTGAATACAAACTATAATATAATAAATCAGAAAAAGTAGAAAAGTATATAAATGATACTACAATAAAACTGTATGAGATCAAAATATGATCTCAAAATCACAAACTGAAAGTCTCAAACTGAATTTCTATGCACAGAGATGCTATGGAACTACACAACTGCATGCCAATCATTCTTATTGCAGGAGTGGATGAGGGAAATCATTTGTCTTTCCTTTACTGGAAGATTTTATTGTAAATGTGACTTTTTTTTTTTTTTTTTTTTTTTTTTTTTTTTTTTTTAAGATGACTTCCTCCATCAAGTCCTTATAAAGGGAGCTTTTGCGCGGTGATCAGCAGACAGATCTCATTCATGAGCATCATCATGTCTGTGTCTGTGTCTGCTCTGCTCTCAGCTCTGCTGCTGTTGGCATCCACAGCCTCAGCCTCACACTACTATGGAGGAACAATGACCTTCGACCCAAGAAAGAATCCTGATGGATCTTACAGGGTGAGACCTTTATTATACTTATTCAGTTATCACCACTTTTTAAGAGGATTCTTATTAAAACTAAAATTATGTATACTACCGGTCAAAAGTTTAATGTTTTTTAAATAAGTTTGTTATGCTCACCATGGCTGCACTTATTTGATAAAATATTGTGAAATATTGTTAGAGTTTATTCCTGTGATCAAATAACAAAGATAAAGATAAATCATTACTCCAGTCTTCAGTGTCACATGAGCCTTCAGAAATCATTCCAATATGCCGATGTGCAGCTCAAGAAACATTTCTGATTATTATCAATGTTGAAATCAATTGTGCTGCTTCATATTTCGTGGAAACCATGATACACTATCATTAGAGTACTAAAAATAATATTAATATTTTAATTATTCTATATAATAGAATAAAAAATGTATGTTTTTAAAAAAGCATTAAGGATGCATTAAATTGGTCAAAAGAACAAATTACATTTTAAAATATATTAAAATAGATTATCATTATTTTATATGACAATACTTACACTATATTACAATTAGTAATAATATTTTACAGAGTTCCTTTTTTACTTTATTTTTGGTCAAATAAATGGAGCATTGGTCATAAACATAAAAAAAAAAATGTTTAATTATTCCATACTTTTTATGATAGTGTGTATGTATGGTTTTAGGTGTATAGTATTACATTTGACAAATTTATATTCTGATATTTTTTGATAATATCACATAATATTTAAATTGTTTCATTTCCATTCTGGCTGTAATTTTGTCAAATTAAGTAAAGCGTGTGAAAATATTATTTATTATACATAAGATAGTAATTATGAAATTAACCTTAGTAAGACAAAGGAATCTGCCATTTTATTCCTAAATGTTGGCGATAATCGTACAGTATCTATGAAGGAACAATTAAGGATGATTAAGGAGTGTTGTATCTAGGGGTGGCGAAAAAAATTGAACCGTACGGTTCTCCACACACGGTTCGGCACGCGCTAGGACCGCGGTTCAACTTAAATCTGACAAGCATCTGCAATACGGTTTGTAACACGTAAAAAAAAAAAAAAAAAAAAAACAGGGTTCGGCTAATGTATGCTTCTGCTGATGGATGCGAGTTCTGGGTTCCCAATATTTTACAACAACAGCGATGAAAAAAAAAAAAAAAGTGGACAAACCATTCACTCTTGTTCAATGCGAGTGCCTTATGCTGGAATATGAGCATTTATTCCGTCATCACCCGGGTGCTGATAGCGCGCGCGCACAGGTGAGACCTGAACAGCACATGGTGATATCTGTGTTTAAACTAAACTCATGTAAGCTTTGCCAGTTTAAACATTTAAGAGCCAGAGGATGCTCATCAGAAGCGCGTAAACCCGCGCCTCAGAACGCGCGCAAATATTAAGCTCTCTCTGAAGTATTGTGTTTGAATGGACAAATTCACACACAAATTGTGTCAAAATGCCCGTCTTGGTAAGTATCCTATAGCAGACATAGCCGGCTGAACGTACTGTATCAGTGCACTGGATCAGTGCATTCTCTTAAAGTGACAGCACTTTCTTAATAATCAAACAGCAACAACAAAGAAATCACTCACTACTCTTGAATGAATCGCTTTTGTAACTTTAATAAAGATGAATCTTTAATTTATACACCCAAATATGCAATTCTGTTTTACATTTGATTACTTTATTAAATTTCTGTACCTAAGAAACTAATGCTATAAAAAAGAAAAAAAAAGAAAAAAAGAAAAATCACTGTTTATTTTATTTGTATCTTTACTCTGTTGTATTTATTTATGCCGTTGCTTGTAGTTAAATAGATTATTCTTATTTTCTTTATTTTCATTTGACAGGATAGTTTTTCCCTAAGCATACCGAACTGTAATGAAACCGTGACTCTAAAACCGTGATACAAACCGAACCGTGAAATAGTTGAACCATTCCACCCATACTTGTATCAGACTTTGAATGACAGTAATATGATTTTTAGGTTTATCAATCTGTATCTAATCCAAATTTATTTTGTGAAGTTACTGACAAATGCATTTTTTTCAGGTGGATATCCGTTTCAAGGAGGCCTATCATAGCTGTGATACAGGTGATTCCTGGTATTGCGGATCTGGAAATTGTGGCAGTAAAAGCAATTATGTGAGTGGTCGTGTGGACAACAGTCCCAATGGTGGTAGCTGGTGCCAGACTGAAGGAGTGATGAAAAGAACCGTCTCCAACAACAGCCCATTTCAGCTGCAGTAAGCACATTTATTCAGAGGAATAAGACTAATCTAATTCACTATAATCTAATAGGGTTGTAAATAATATACAATTTATTACAAACTACATGACAAGTCTATGCATGTGTCAACAGGAAAAGTAGTTGCTGCTGGATCTATAACACAGTTTCATATGTTGGAAACTGGAGACTTCTCACACATATTGACCTTGGAGAGAGATCTGACACTTCTAAACCCAACAGATCTCCAGTCGCCACCACAATTCCCATTGTAAGGTAAAATAAGTTTGTCTTCATCAAAAGATTTTTTTCTGGCTGCACTACTGAAACTCCTCTTTTTATGTATGCTATTTAAAGAAATGTGCAACCTCCATTCAGATTATTATTATTATTATTTTTTTAAATAATTGAAACAAATTTTTAGTACAATATATACTTTTATGAATAAATGTGGATTATTATTATTATTATTATTATTATTATTATTATTATTATTATTATTATTTTAAAAGAAGACTATTTAAAGAAAATTTAAATTTGCACAATAAAAAATACATATATTAGAATCCTTAAAGTCCTTCTCATCACTGTTAGAAAGTTCAGCGTTCATAATCTAACCAACATATTACAATGCTGTCATTGTAATAATTATTTTTATATATTTTTATTTGTATATTTCATAATTTGTCATTTGTTTCCATTTTATAATAATAATAATAATAATAATAATAATAATAATAATAATAATAATAATAATGAATATAGCTGCAGGCAGCAATTACTGGTCTTCAAACATTTTAAGACCCTTGAGCAATTCTAGACATTTTCAGATTATTTTACCCAAAAAGACAAAGAAATCATAAATAAAATCACTAGAAAAATTATTTCATGATTTATCACGTGACCAATAGGTGGCACTGCTCCCAAATTTATGTGGTTTGTGGTTAACTAGGGGTGATGATGACACATAGAGATTATGACAGAACTGCAGAAAAACAGGCTTACATACATTTTGGCATTTTTCACATCTCCTCACCACTAGATGACACTGTGCCAAAACTGTGCGGGTAACCTCAGGACATGGTTGTCATAAAAAAAAAAAAAAAAAAAATCTCAAGTTTGGTCTGAACATGATAAAGAGTTAAGGAGATCATGTCCACTTTTAAAAGACGCACAAAAAAAATTGTGTCTTTTAAATAATTTACAAATTAATTTTCATCAAATTAATTTGTGCGTTATTTAAAAAATGGTTATTTCTATCAAAATGCTTTTGATAACTTTATGTTTGTACAATCTGAAGATGGTCTGTGTCAATTTTGCTAAAAACGTCTCAGGTTACGTATGTATTCATGGTTCCCTGAGAAGGGAACAAGACACCAGCGTCCTCTAGTGGTTGCTATGGGGAACGGCTTCAGCGTGACCGGTGTCTGAAGCCTACATCTAAACACAACAATAACATTGGCCGGTGACAGCCTATGATGTCACTACCGGCATGACCACAGTATAAAAGGGTGCCGGGAGAATACGTCATCCGCTTCTTCGTCTGAAGCTCGACGTCCGAAGCATGGCGAAGCTTCTGGAGGACGTAGTGTCTCGTTCCATTCTCAGGGAACCATGGTTACATACGTAACCTGAGATGTTCCCTTCAGAGGGAACTTCAAACTGCGTCCTCTAGCGGTCGCTATGGGGAACAGTATACCCACGCTGCCATGCTGAGGGGAGTGCATGCCAAGCACTAAGGCGAGCACTAAGTACCAATTCTACCAACATAATGGGAGTTGCTCCTGGGATGCCCTGACGGTTGTCAGTGATATTATCCCCTTCGGCCATAGGCCTGAGCTGCATACCCCAAAGAACTCACCTGTTAAGGGCTGGACTTGAGGAAGCCTGAACCCAGGGCAGAGCTAAAGGCTTGGAATCAGAAACAAAGAGATTCCTTTAAGGGGATACGGCCAAGCATCTGGCCTGTCACCCAAGGGGCTACCGTCAGCTCTGGATTAGCTTGCTCAAAGGAACTGACTTGACAGATCCTTGGTAGCAACACCTTGCTCAAGAAGGCATCAGCAAGGATACATAAGTGAAGTGGGGCCCAAGGCGAAACCGGGGCCTGAACCAACTCAGAGAAAGGGTACAAGGCTGGCAGTGCGTTACCCATACCATACATGATTTTAGAAAAGTGCGCAAGGTGCCTAGTGTGCACACTTACCACAATGTGGATTTTAGAAAGTGCACAGAAGCTCAGCGTGTGCACTTACCATAACATGGATTTCAGAAGCACCGTTGCTACAGGGTTACTGGGGCTGCTTCCTAGATAGGCCTAGGAGCGCTATATGACTGTAATACACTCAGGAAGCAGTTACTTAATTCAGTCTTCGGAAGTGCACATGCTCAGAGCGCATGAGAATTGCCAATAGCATATCTCATAGAAAAAGACCCTCCATATGAGACGAGCATCGACAACTCAAGTCATAACAGTCACAGTACAGGCTCCGGAGCATTATGCTCGTACATAACTGAAGGAGCGTAGCACCCAGCTCTCAAACTGAGAGGGGGATACAATGCTCATCTCGGGTAGCAGTATGATCATCGGTGACCCTCTAGGGTGAGGGGAGCACTACAAGCTCAACCACAAGAGCAGCATATCAGGGAGGCAGAAAGGTAGCCTAACCACCTGGAGAACTCAACACTCGGATGAGAGGGAGACTCAAACAGCATGCTCATAGGTAACCCTCTAGAGTGAGGGGAGCAACACCATGCTCACCCATATGGGCAGCCTGGCAGGGAGGCAAGATGGCCTGACAACCTGGTATGGCTCCCTGATGGAGATCAGGGAGTGGAGTAACTCAGCTCAATCAGAAAGAGTAGTCTATAGCCCTGGGGTAGAGTTCTTAGCTCTTTGGTAGAGAGGAGAACTCACATGTTCTGCTTAGGAGCGGCAAGCTCATAGATGACCCTGCCGCAGAGAGGGGAGTACTGCCACGCTCAGAGAAGCAGGTTGATCGCAAATAGGCACTAGGAATGGGATTCAGCTCTGAAGGGAATCACACGTTCTGTCCAGGAGCAGCAGGCTCCTACCATAGAGGCAACTGATCAAGGAGGCGACAGAGACGGGCCTGACAGCTTGGTATAGCTGCACATGGAGTTCTCGGGAGCGACGCTCTCGGCCCTCAGACTGAGGCAAGTTCTCACAACTCATACTGGGAGTAGCAGGCTCATATCTAACCCTCGCAGTGAGGGGAGCCTAAGGGGGAGGGCAGAGAAAGGCCTGACCCCCTGATATGGCTGCGTGACAGAGCCCACAGAGCAGAGAATTCGACTCTTTGGATGAAAGGGAAACTCAGACACTCAAAAGGGAGCGGCGTGCTCATAGGTGACCCTCTATGGTGAGGGGAGCAATGCTAGCTCAACCAAAAAGCACCCCACCAGGGAGGCAGAAGGTGGCCCAACAACCTGACATGACTGCCAACCGGAGCTTTAGAGAGTGGAGGCCCAACTCTCAAATAGGACAGGAACTCAGACGCTCAGTTTGGGAGCGGCGTGCTCATAAGTGACCCTCTATGGTGAGTGGAGCACTGCTAAGCTCAACTAACAAAGAGAGCAACCTAACAGGGAGGCAGAGAGAGGCCTAACAACCTGAGGTTGCTGCTCAATTGAGCTCCAGGGAGCAAATGACCCAATGAGAGGAGACATCAGACGCCCAATCGGGAGTGGCATAGTAGCTCTCTAAGGTGAGGGAAGCACTGCTAGGCTCGACCAAATAGATGCCAACTCATCAGGGAGGCAGCAAGCAGCCAAACTACATGATGTCGCTGCCACAGAGCTCAACGAGTGGAGGGCTCGACACTTAACAAGGAGAGAAGAACCCAGCTCGACCGAAGCAAGCGATCAAAGGGGATCAGACATTCCAACAGGGAGCAACAGGGTCCCACCATAGAGGCAACTGGCCAAGGAGGCGACAGGGATGGGCCTAACAACTCGGTATGGCTGCATATGGAGTTCTCTGGAGCGACGTTCTCAGCCCTTGGGCTGAGGCGGACCCTCATAGCTCAAACTGGGAGCGATAGGCTCATAGCTAGCCCTTGCAGTGAGGGGAGCACAAGGCGGTGCTAGATTAGAAGGGGCAGTCTAGCAGGGCCTGATGAGAGACTGTCAACTGTTACAGCCGAACGTAGTCTTATGCTCTCTATCTCGATAGAGAGCATGGGTCCCATTTAACCAGACCCGAAATAACCTGTAGAAACAACAGGACCGAATAACCCATTCGTGCCTGAAGAGCTACAGCTCCTTGAGCCAAAGAACTCAGGAAAGGTTTCCGCAGGAACACATCTCACTCGTACCTTGGGGAACGCAGTGTACTCAATCCCACTCCACAGAGGGGCGATTCACTGGTTCGACCATGAGGGCCGTGTGACAGGGAGGACCAAGTGGGCCTAACCATCTATCGAACTGCAGAGTGGAGTTAGGAGTGAAGCCACTCGGCGCCTCAGCCAGAGGAGCTCTAACTCAGAGAAGGTGCATGATGGTTGAGTGGATGACTCAAATCTCAGGAGGCCCCTCGGGGCGAGACATGAGTAGCTTGTCCTGGCCGGGGCAACTTCTCGAAGCAAACACCCAGCCAGGACATCAGGGAGCACATCACGAAGCATTACACTCCGAAAATGCTAGCTAAACGCTAGTCCTGAGGTTGCAGCGCTGTACTGGGGACCTGATGACCAAGGAGGCTCCCGCAGAAGCCTGGCGACTTGGCTGCACGATCCAGCAAACATGAGGCCGAAGATGTAGGGCTATCATCCAGCCTGAATCCATTACCGAAGGGTGAGACCATCACCGCAATCTGTCGACAGCGAGAGGCCCTGACTTCAGCAGGGGAGGTGCTCGCAGAGGTCATAACCCTGGAACAAAGTCAGAGGTACAAAGACAGGTCCAAGTAACGCTTGGGAAAAACGATTCAGAAGAAATATGAAAGTAAAGATTTTTCACAGAAAAATGGGCTCCCGGAGTGCAGTATAATGTGGTATCTGATAGCTCCCGCGGGAGCTAAATACACTTCGTTCAAGTGCTAGATTACCTCGGAAATCAAGTGTGAAAGGAACTGCTGCCGTGAATGCGTCGCTATTCCCGCGAGAGGCGAACGCACTCATGCAAACACTGTCTACAAACTCGGGTAAATGGTGAAGTACTCACCTCCCCTCTCAGTAGTCCCGCGAATGCATCACGATGAGCACGAGCCATCTCCTCGTGAGTCAAGCATGTTCAATTAATGCTTATCTCTCATAAGAAATAAGTAATGAATTCGACGAGCACATTCAACTCCCTCGAGAGCTGAACACGCTTACCCTTCACCACACACACAACACGCGAGCTGCGTGAAACTGCTGGTATCAGAGCAAAGCCTCTGCGAGAGAACATGCACTCCTAGCCGTGCTTAGCTCACTGCTAACATAAACAAACGGTCAGTGAAGTCGAAGAAGAGGATGACATATTTTCCCGGCTTCCTTTTATACTGTGGTCGCGCCGGTAGTGACGTCATAGGCTGTCGCCGGCCAATGTTATTTTCGTGTTTAGATGTATGCTTCAGACACTGGTCATGCTGAAGGCTTCCCCATAGTGACCGCTAGAGGACGCAGTTCAAAGTTCCCTTGGAAGGGAACCGGTGAACTGTCTAGGACGGATTTGAAAAATAGTTTTTTTTATATAACATAAAATATTTAATGAATGATTTGATTGACAGGAGTGGTTCTAGAGGCAAAGTTGTTCAGAATGAGGAGATATAACATGAATATTGTGTGTATGTGTGAAACAGTGTGTGATATATGAGGCGTAAAACATATTTGCACATTCTCACAGACCTCTAGGGCCATGAGTCAAACAGGCCCATTGAGTTTCATTGCAATCGGGCCTTTGTTAACCTCGTGTAAATGGTGCTCAAAGTTCATTGGCTGATGGTGACCATGTTTTTCAAGATACACCGATGCCCTCACAGATATTGATGGCACTTTGGACAAAGACACTGCATGCCAAGTTCCAAGTCAGACTAATGGATGCATAGTTACAGACATGTTCATGTTTTTTTTTTTTTTTTTTTGGGATAGCACCACCAAGTTGTCTAACCTCCTAATTCTTTTTATTTGCCCAAAGATTGATCTCATTCAAATGTGTTGTAAATTTTTTGAAAATATCTCATTTCATTCAAGAGTTAAGTAAAATCTTAGTAAAAGTTGCCCCACCTACTTTCAATGTTTTGGCATCCTGTCACAAGCGTGAATCACAGATCGTAATTTTTCTGACAAATTTTTGCCATGAGGGTCTCTAGATGATGCATGTCAAGTTTTGAGTGAATCGTACAAATGGCCTATGGGGTGTTTATAAAACACTCATGTGACACACATAGTGACACTTAAAAAGTTTGGTGTCAATATGCCAAAGTATTGCAGAGTTGCAGCTTCGGTAGTAGCTTGTCATCATGCCTACAATTTCATTGATGTGTTATTAGAAAATGGTTTGGTTTATCAAAAAGCTTTTGATAACTTTTTGTCAGCATAGAAAATCAAAATGGCGAATAGGAAGTTTGGCTGACTATGTTATAATTGATGTTGATGTTCTCGGCATGACCTCAGGAATCTATCAAGACCAGTCAAGACCAAAAATCATCAAAAGCTATTAGCATTTTTTATTTATTTATTTTTTTAATTTCTGTCAGTGCATTCAAAAAATATAAAAGTTTTCATCAAAAATTAAAATGGCTGACGCCCAAAATGGCCTACATGGGAAAATTGGGTATTGTTCCTTTTTGCCAGCATGAGATGATCTGAGCCAATTTTGGTGAAAATCAAACAAACCGTCTGAGTTTGAAAAAGTAGGTTTTTCTAACTATTAAAAATTGCAAAAAATCTTGACTTGTATAATTTTACATTTTATTCCATTTGACTCGGCATGAGCCAAGGAATCAGAGGAAATAGGAATTTTGCTTCTAAACTATTTGGTTAAAGTTATTAGCATAAACATAAGTGCAAATTTGGACAGTTGGGGGTGCTAGAGAGATTGAGTTAGAGACTCAAAATTTGTTATAGTGACAGATCAGACTACTCTCTATCTGTGTGGCAAATTTCATTACTTTCTCACAAGAGGTTCTATGGGCTGCCATAGACCCAAGAGCAGAAGTAGAATACAATATGTGCATAATAATAATAATAATAATAATAATAATAATAATAATTAGTAGTATTTATAAAGCAAAAAACAAAAAAAAAAAAGCAAAAAAAAAAAAAAATTAAAGATTAGATTTATGTTTCTTTTCTGTAAGAAACATAAATCTAATTTATCATACAGTTGTCACTGATTTTGACCCAGTAAACCTCACCTTTGTACCAGCTGGTAAAAAGTAATAGCAAAAACGTTTTAGAAAAGTATAAAAGTCAGTTCTGAGAAAAATTCTAGCATAATTTTGATCAGTACTTTGTAATGTGATGCAATAGCATTCATGCATTTTAAATGTGACTTAACTGTTCAAGCACTTCTTGGAGCCTGTGTACCTAAACTCATTTCAAGATGATTTTTTTTTTTTTTTTTTTTTTTTTTTTTTGATTGATTCTAGAATTCCTCAGAACTGTGCCAGGAACTACAATCTTTTGTCCTGTGATCCTGATCATGACCAGGTCAGGTGTAGATATGGAGTTTTCTCTGCAAATGAGTGTGGAATGTGCAACCAACATGCAGGATTCACTTTGGACCAGGTGAGGAATAATGTACAATCATGTATGTTGCCATGGTCAACAGTGAAATATACAGTTAACTGGCCATTATACAAAAAAGAAGTTTTTCATTTTATTCTTCCACATGCTGACATGGTTGCTACTGAATATACCAAGATTAATTCACTTCTCAGTTAATTTCTTTCTTCTTTGCAGAGCACCTGTACTCTGTCATACTCTGTTAACACTTCACGTGGTGTTTATGCATTTGAGCTGGTCATGGAGGACTATCCCGCCCAGAACATAACTTTAAACTACACTGCCATGGCCGCAGCGGTCAGAACCCCCTTTGTTAATGCATCCTCCAATCCACCGTTGAGCAAAATACCTCTCCAGTTTTCTGTAGAAGGTACCATTCAGTGCTGAAATCAGTCTATAAATTGTGATGTTCTGCCACAACCTTTATATTATGCTTTGGTTGTAGTGGAGGCTCCTGCACCATCTTGCATCCAAGGTGAATATCTACCTCAGTTCCTCCACCCAACACCTCATCACGGAGAACATCTACAGGCTCGTGTTAATCAAGAACTGGAGTTCAGAGTAAAGGCTACTGCAACCTACTCAAGGTATGATGGAAATGTCTAAATGTCCGATAACTGTAAACACTTTTCTCTGGACCAGGGGTGTCCAATCCTGCTCAGGGAGGGCCAACGTCCTGTAGAGTTTATCTCCAAGGAGCTCCAACACACTTGTCTGCAAGTTTCTATTGAGTCTGAAGACCTTGATTAGCTGGTCTAGGTATGTTTAAATAAGGTTGGAGCTAAACTCTGCAGGACAGTGGCACTCCAGAAATAGGTTTTGACACCCACGGACTAGACCAGACTAGATCTTCAAACTACCCTCTAAGCTCAACCTAGATCCTCAACTTCATTGTTCACACTTCTTTCTGAGAGCAACTAGACTGAAGTAGTTCATAACTTTCCTCTCAGCACAAACTGCGTTAATCTATCTCAGGGGTGTCCAATCTTGCTCCTGGAGAGTGAACGTCCTGCTAAGTTTAGCTTTAACCAGTTCAATCACACTTGCCTGGAAGTTTAATTCAGGTTGGAGCTAAATTCTTCCAGACATTGGCCCTCCAGGAACAGGTATGTAGAATTCTGGACTAGACCAAGCTAGATCTTCATACTTCCTTCTGAGCTCAATCTATGTCTTTAACTTTAATGGTTCACACTTCCTTCTAAGAACAAACTAGACTGCTCAAGTTCTTCAAAACAAGTGTCCTATGAGCACAAACTGGGTCAATCTAGATCAGTGGTTCTCAACTAGGGAGCCTCGGACAAATTCCAACTTATCAAAATTAAAAAAAAATAAATAAATAAAAAATAAAACAAAACCAGTGACAATTTCCAGCCCAAAATTTTTTCAAAATCTGCACACTCCAAGAAAAACACACTCTAAGCATTCACTGCCAAAAGAATGTAATAGAATTCTATTGCCACATCAACCAAGTTTCATAAGGACCTTTTTTATTGTGGGCAGTGGTTGGAGTCAAAAATGTTAAAAACCACTGATCTAGATCTTCACTATAAATAGTTAATGTTAGTTAAGTTTCTAAACTAATACATGTGCATTTCATTGAATGTCATTATATATGGATATTTTTTAGTATCACTGACGTGGTCTTTAGTGGACCTCTGAACAGCACGAAGGAGACCACCACCACTGGGGAGTATGTGATCAACTGGACACCAACGTCAGAGAATTATGGCCAACATTTTCCAATTTGCTTCATTGCAGAGGCCCAATATGGGTATGATTACACAGCTAGATTAATTCAATAAAAATGTGCCATATCAAATGAAGCTAATTAATCATATTATTATTTTAGGTCTAGGAACTATCAATCTGAGATGAGATGTGTAATTGTTGTGGTGGAGGCTGCAGGTATTTTTTAGTGTTCATTGTAATTCATCTTACCATTAGAGTTAATGTTTTACTTCCAACCCAGGCTCATTGTAAATATGCTGCCTACATTTCTGCAAAACCTTTTTCATTGTTGATGTGGATTACAATGTCATTGTTGACATACATGACCATAAACCTAATCAAATAGTGTTAACAAAAGAAAATGTGAGAAGAAAACATATTTGCTGAAGCAACCATGCCATTTGAGATTGCATCTACAAGTCTTTGAGCTCTTTTATGAAGTGTTGTTACTCACGTTTCACTGGACTTGTACCAGAGTGCTTTGCAACACAAGTACAATGTTGTACCAGATGGGCTACTGAGCAAGTTTGCAATATCAGAAAAGCCATACATATGGACCTGGTTAGGTGATACAAACATCAAAATGTATTAGTTTACAAATCATTTGCTATGGTAAAAGTTTTTGAGGTCATAACAGAGGATTGTGCAAGAAAGCATGCATAATTAAGCCTTTATTCATCAGTAATCATTAATGATTACTGTAATCATTCGCGTAAATAGTAACAAAAGTTGATGGTGTTTTACTGTCACTAGTATTCATTTTACATGCAGTAAAATGTATGTACAGGTATATACACATGCATATATCGGGAAAGATCGGCAGCATAAGGAATTTCTAATGAGCTTGGGTTGTTTAATACTTCAATAGTTCTGTAGTGTCCTTGAAGCAAATGGATGTTTATACATCTATATTCTTACAATTGTTCTGTATTTGTTCAAGGTCCAAGAGCACAAGTGACTTGCACTAGGGACACAATGTCAGTGTCAATAGAAAGAGCCACTATTTCGGGTATTCATGGAGATCACTTGCGGCTGAACAACAATGCTTCCTGTGCAGTTTCTTCCAATAGCACACATGTGTTTACAACTTTCTCTCTAAGTGGATGCGGTACTCAGATTGAAGTAAGGAGTTCAAAGGGTTTTAATAGATTTAAATAATAAAATCTTCCACTGCATTAAAACTACTTTTATACTTGTTTCTCTGTAGGAGACTGATGAACATCTCCTCTTCAAGAACACAATTGTTACCTATGATAATCCAAACCACATCATAACCAGGAAAAATGTATTCGAAATTGAAGTTATGTGCAAGTACCAGAAAAAGAGCAGCGTCACCACAAGGTTTGATGCTCACAGACCAGCTGTCAACTTCACCGAGAGAGGTTTCGGCTCATTCAGCTATCAGTTTGAGTTTTATCAGTCTGGTAGTTTCAGAAACATGCAAAATCCCAACACCTACCCACTGGAGTACAATGTTGGAGAAGCGATCTACATGGAGATCGCCCCTGTCAATATAGTGCAAAACACTGAGGTCTTCCTTGAGTCCTGCATAGCTACACCCTATGATAATCCCAATTATCCCATCTCTTATCCCATCATCACAAATGGGTAAGAATCACTCCACATCAATTCCAAGCCATATGTTTTATACATTGATGTTTCAATTTAAATTGTCGAAGTTTATGTGTAGCACAGGAAACAGTTTGAATAGCCTGCTTAATGGACAGTTATTAACATACTTGCATTTTTTCAAATTAAGTCAGAATCATTTACAGTTTTTACAATTGCTATGAATTTTTTTCTATACTTCTAACAATTTTCCTAAACTCTTAACGCACCAACACACTTGCAACACACAACTGACAAAACAGTTAATTTCATGCTCAAAATCACACATTGCAAACTGAGCTCCAACACTAATTTTCAAATTACAATAATACACTAACACCATACACTACATCTACCAAAACACTGCAAACATGTCTCAAAATTAAATTTTTATTCCAAAACACTAACACGTTTTCTTCCAACAGGAACATTTAGTCAATCATAGCACAATATCATAAAAACACTAACATCAAATGGAATTACAGAAACTGCATTATTTTTGGTGTCAGATCTGACCTTATACAATAGACAGTATATTGCATTGTTCATAGATTGTGTTTTACACTCTTTTTGGGTTTAGTAAATGCACGTATTTTGTTTATTTTGCTGAAGAAATTCAATACAAAATTTGAATGACCCATCTCAGAGTAGCTTTACAGAATGAACGGTTTATGGGGGAAAAAAAGACAGAGACAGAATTGCTGCAGTAAAGGCTTTATTTGCAACAGGACATTAGAAAAACAAGAACGAAAACAAGAATGCATGAAAACAAAAAAAAATATGCAATATAGCTGTCATTTATTATGTGAAAGTACAAAATATACAAACAGAAAAAGCCACAGAAGAATTAAAAAATAAATAAATGTAATCTGCCCGGTCTTCTGCGATTGGCCACATGTTCTCATCCACATCACACCTGATATCTTCTCTGGCAAGGCATCTTGGGAAGAATCTTTTGGTATGCCTTATCCACCCCTGGTATTGTTCAGCTGTAATGTCTTGGCATGCAGCATCTATTGCATACTGGAGGGACATTTGACCCTGTGGACGATGGTCACCTTCCACCTCCAGGCTCAGAAAAACTCCTCAATGGGGTTGAGGAAAGGGGAGTAATGGGCAAGGAAAAGAGACATCATTCTCGAATGTGTGTCAAACCAGGCTCTGACTGCACTGGGAATGGTGGAATGCCACATTGTTCCATGTGATCACATATATTGGCAAGTGGTCTGGTCTCCCACCTGTCCCCTTTCTCTGGCACCAGACTTTGGTGCAGATCTTCTAAAATATCACATTTATACAGGAGTGCACTTTTCCACACAAGGTCAGCCCAAAGAGATCCTCTTTTACTGTATATCATATGGTCATGCGATTGAAAGAACCCCAACACCTGAGTATGTTTCCTAGATGGGAATCAGCTGTAATTTACATTTAGTCATTTAGCAGATGCTTTTATCCAAAGCGACTTACAAATGAGGACAATAGAAGCAATCAAAACCAGTGAAAGAGCAACAATATGCAAGAACTATGACAAGTCTCGGTTAGCCTAACGCAGTACACATAGCAAGTTTTTTTTTTTTTTTTTTTTTTTTTTAAATGAAAGAAAACAAGTAGAATGGAAAAAAAAGAAAGCTAGTTTGTTTTTAAAAGAAAACAAGTAGATAGAATAGAAAAAAAAAGAAAGTAGTGTTAGAGGGTCAGATAGATACAAAGAAGACTAATAGATACAAAGAAGACAGATAGATAAATTAGAATTAGAATAGAGAGTGCTAGAGTTAGAGGGTCAAATAAAGATGGAAGAGATGTGTTTTAGCCGATTCTTGAAGCTGGCTAAGGACTCAGCTGCTCGGATTGAGTTGGGCAGGTCATTTCACCAGGAGGGAACAGTTAATGAAAAGGTCTGTGAAAGTCATTTTGTGCCTCTTTGGGATGCACAATAATGCGTCGTTCACTTGCAGAATGCAAGCTTCTAGAGAGCACATAGGTCTGAAGTACTGAATTTAGGTAAAGGGGTGCAGAGCCAGTGGTGGTTTTGTATGCAAACATTAATGCCTTGAATTTTATGCAAGCAGCTATTGGTAGCCAGTGCAAATTGATGAACAGAGGTGTGACGTGCGTTCTTTTCGGCTCATTAAAGATTAATCTTGCAGAGGTATTTTGGATTAATTGTAGAGGTTTGATGGAACTGGCTGGAATACCTGCAAAGAGAGCATTGCAATAGTTCAGTCTAGACAGAACAAGAGCTTAATTTATTATTATTTTTACTTGTAATTTATATATTTGCATAACTTCAATCAGCTGTTTCTGATTAGCAATGGAATAAAATACAGGGGACATATTTGTGTTTCAGTTCACGATATATATATGCAGCTGTTCACTTTGACTTTAGCCTTTAAGTTAGTTTTAGAACATGATGTTATCTGTTCTGACATACAGTGTGATAGCATTTGAAAATTTGGCAGTAAAATTACATTATTTTGGTCTTGGTTATTTTGTTTTTTAAAAGAAGTTCAAGCATTTTAAATTTGTGTTAACTGTATGCATTTTGTGTCAAAGCAACAAGAAATGTGTTAATTGTATAGTCTTTGGTGGGCTAATCAGTTAGCATGCTAACTCACACATATACAAAATATCTCTAATGCGTCCAATGAAATTCTTTGACAGCTGTGTCACTTTTCAATAAATTAATCCAATCCAATATGTCAATGTCAGATGCGGAGTTGATGAAACTGTTAACATCTACACAAGTCACCAGCCCAATGTCAAGTTCAGTATGGAGGCCTTCAAATTTATTGGACAATATGACCAGGTAAAGATGGACAAACATATAGAAAAGTGTGAAATACATGTATTTTTTTACTGGAATACTGCATGTGTTTTTTGAACCATCACTCTTTCTCTCTCTAGGTGTTCATCAGCTGCTCAATTATCATATGTCAAGCCAACAATCCCAACACACGCTGTGCTCAGGGCTGCACCAACGGCACGCAGGTCGCACCATCCTTACACGTTCACAAAAGAGAAGCTGCCATCCAGACCAGAAGCCACTTCGTCTCCCAGGGACCCCTGCGGCTGAGGAGGAGCGCATCACTTGCTGGTACGTCCTAATTTGGTCATTTATGCAGATTGTGCAATCAAAAGATCGGGTTTTAACTGATAATGTCCCTTATTCATTTCCAGAGGCCATCAGCCCAAGCTTGAACCTGAACCTTGTTTTTGTGGCTGGATGTGTCGTAGCAGTAGTTGCCATGGTGTGTGGAATGATGGTCTACAAATCCAGGGGATCAAAGGTCAACTACCAGCTTGTGAAATCAGATGAGATTTGATCAGATCAGATCAGCTAATTAACATAATTTGGTGGGATGTGTTTCTAGAGTTTCTGCAAAAAAAAAAAAATTGGTTTATATGTTTGGTAAGGTAATATTATAATAAAAACATGTTCTGTTTATTATAATAAAAACTGTTCTGTCTGCATGAATGCAACTGCTGCTTCTATGCAATAGTATATGCTTTGCAGAAATTGTCACAGATGGAAACCCAGCATAGGTTTTCTATAAACTTAACTAATAAAGTGTGGATGAGTGGGGATGGATTTTATACGGTTTAATAATTGTCTTTTTGGGCCACTGCTTGTTGTGTTTATATGTATTCGAAGGTTTACTTATATATGTACATATATGTAATGTACTATTGTTACAACCGGCTCCAGATTGCAACATGAAGAGAGCCAACACGGACCAGCAAATAGCAAAGGAAAATAGTTTATTTAACAAAAGCATAATTAAAGTATTCAAACAGTCAGTAGTCAGTATTAATGCAAGTCAGTAATGAAAGCGTGCATGGCAGTGGACTATAAGTTCAAGGTCTGAACTGTATGCAAACAAAAGTAACAACAAAACAAAAGAGCAAGCGGCAAGCCCAGCTAGCGTGGTCACATCGTGCCCCATCCTCATCAGCGCTGCAGTCTTTATAGCTCCACATAATGAGCCTCAGGTGGGAAGACACACCCACAATAACCAGAATACCTGCAAACCAAAAACAAAACAAGAAAAAATAAATAAATAAATAAACCCCGGCCCAGCACTCACTGGGACATAACATAACAAACCCACCTCATCAATCGCTGACTGGGGCTCTGCAATGAATGCAGAAAAGTCAACGGATTGTGATCTGAATAAATAACAGTTTGAACCCCACCCCCTACATACACTTCGAAATATTGAAGGGCCCATATCAAGGCAAGTGCTTCTTTTTCAACAACAGAGTAATTTTCTTGATAAGAATCGAATTTGCGCGAAAAATAACTAACTGTGTGATCAATCCCATCCATCTCAGCTTGAAGGATGACCACACCTGCCCCGATCTGACTCGCATCCACTTGAATCGTGAAAGATTTTTCAAACTGCGGTGCTGCTAAAATCGGAGCAGAAGAGAGCAAAAGCTTTACATTTTCAAAAGCTTGTTGGCAACCAGGGGACCAAACAAACTTAACAAATGCTTTCAACAAATTAGTCAAAGGGCCAACAACAGACTAAAAATTATCCCACCATACCCAGAAAATGCATCAGTTCTTTTTTCGTAGACGGAACAGGAAATCGCTCAATAGCACATACTTTTTCTTGCACACAATAGCACATACCTCCCTTCCCAAATAGACCACAGTTGCTTTTGCAAACTCACATTTGGCCAAATTGACAGTAAGATGAGCTTTGATGAAAAACGTTGATGAATCGGTGATGCATCACCCACATCTACATTATGTTCAATGAGATGAGTACGGGATGGAGTATCACCAAACAAAACTGGAAAATTGTGTATTATCTTTATTAATTCCCACTGCTGAAAAGTAGACAGATAGCTCATTAAATTTTCCAAATTAAGCAATGTTTCTGAATGTCAGTCTAGGTTGCAACACACAATCTGCAGGAGCTTCAACCTCCTCCTTTTCCCCAGGTGGGACCCCTCCCCCCAGAAAATGTTAGTACAGCTGTGGTTTTAGAATCTGCCCTATCACAAGAGAAATACGGTTTTAACAGGTTAACGTGACACAACTGCTCAGACTTCTTTTGATCGGGGGTGGAAATAAGATAATTAAACTCAGATATGCACCGAGTAACTGTATAGAGTCCCGAGAATTTTGCCCGAAAGGGTGATGCAGGCAAAGACAATAATACAAGGACCTGATCGCCCAGAGAAAACTCTCGCATTTCAGAATCACGGTCAAATAATAGCTTCATTTTCCCCTGCTTTTTCTCCAAATTCTCTTGTGCAGCTTGACCCGCCAAAAACAATCTCCACCTAAACCCATTCACATAGTCCAATAGGCTTATCGGAGGCTCTTTTCCCTTCAGGTTGTCTGGTAAAATGGCTAAAGGACCATGGATTTTATGGCCAAAATCCAGCTCATTAGGGCTAAAAGCTAAACTAGACTGTGTCTCCTCTCTTGCTGCCAAGAGAAGCCAAGGCAATCCCTCCTCCCAGTCACTATTCAGTTCAGGACAATAAGCGCACAACAAAGTTTTCAACATCTGGTGAAAGCGCTCCAGCGTGCCTTGACTTTGCGGATAAGCACTTGACTGTTGGTGCCGCACTTGCAGTTGCTTCAATATAATTGCTAATTCAATTTCCTTCTCTTTGAGTTCTCGTTCCGTCACCTGCCTATACATTTTTTTTTTTTTTTATGAGCCTGCCTTAACTCCAATATTTCTTTTCGTTGTTCAAATGATAAATTACTCCTTGAAAAATCAAACTTCCCTACCACTACACCAACCGTTTCGGACACGTCCGTCAGCACGCCACAATCAACTAACAACATAACTGGGACACTGTGAATATTTTGAAATGTATTAAACACATACTTGATTAAAACAGAAAAAAACAAACAAACAAACAAAAAACTGTTAATACCTGCAAAAGAAACACATTTTATTTAAAGTTATGAAGGATATACTAAGTACTAGATAATTACACAATTGTTGAATTTAATTAAGGGTTTACTCATTTCTGCAACCCTTCATTTAAGTATAGTGCTTAACACCCTCAAGCAGGGTTTCTTGAGGATGTTAAGGCTGTGAAGTAAGGTAAAGTAAAAAAGTTGGGTGAAATACTTAAAGGGTTACTCCACCCCAAAATGAAAATTTTGTCATTAATCACTTACCCCCATGTCGCTCCAAACCTGTAAAAGCTTTGTTCGTCTTCGGAACACAATTTAAGATATTTTAGATGAAAACCGGGAGGCTTGTGACTGTCCCATTGACTGCCAAGTAATTCTCACTGTCAAGGCACAGAAAAGTATGAAAAGCATCATTAGGATAGTCCATCTGCCATCAGTGGTTCAATCTGAATTTTATGAAGCGACGAGAATACTTTTTGTACACAAAGAAAATAAAAATAACGACTTTATTCAACAATTCCTCTCCTCTCTGTCTCTGTGTCAGTGTAGCGCCATTTTGGAGATTATCCACTGAACGCAAGCAGCGTACGCTTTTCTGTATCAGCCGCAACAAGGATATGTATTTACGCTTTGATTTGAATGAAAATAGCACATCCTTGTGTTGCGGCTGATACAGAAGAGTGTATGCTGCTTGCGTGTGATCTGGTGAACGTGGGTGCTGATGACTGTTGTGACTGTGAACAGGTGTGAGCCGGGGAGGAATCTGGGACATGGTGTCCAGAGCTGGTGACTGGTGACAGAGACTCCCTGACAGTTTGGGTGTAATGCTTATTCACAGAAGGTTTTTCACCATGGAAGAATACGCCCTCACACCTTCAGTACTTATGCATCCCTATATAAAAACATTACAACCACTGAACTTCACTGTGCAGGCACTGCTTAGCCTACTGTTCACTTCCTCTAGGAAAGCCATAGCGTTTTGAATGCTGTTAGATGTAAAATTACTGAATTGGTCTCATGAAGGCAGAGTATGGACTTGCAGAAGTATATATTTTGTAAAAGTTGGCTCTTAAAAAGATTCTAGATTTTATTGTGCTTTGGCGACAGAAAGCAGTTTTGATGTGGACAGCAACCAATCATTTCACTTCTGCACGATGCATCTTGTCACTTTTTTTCATAGCTTTTGTCGGCTCTGAAATACTTGCTTCTAGTGCTTACAGTGTTTTCAGCTGAGAATGATGGAATAGACTATGTAACACTTTTAACTGTCAATAAATTATTTATTTGGTTGACCATATTCACCTGTTGATCCAAAATTGCACCAGAATTTTTTTTTTTTTATCTAGCGAATTTGTTCTCTCCATTTAACCCATCCAAACTAGTGTACACACATTAGGAGCAGTGAGTAGAGAACATATTAATAATCAAACCTGCAACCTTCGGGTTATAAGACTGACTCTCTAACCATTAGGCCTCAGCTGCCACTTTAGTTTTATTTTGTAACCTTCAGAAGAGTGTACTCGTTTTTCAATGCAACATTTTATCACTTTGATAAAAAGTATCTCCACAGGGAATCACAGGGAAGTATATCTTCTAGTGGCAATCACAGGTAAATATAATCTTAAAAAGAAGTGTGCGTAATTGTATTGAATGTTTATTTGTAGTACTTCAGCTTCCCTCACTGGTGTTATTTTATTGAGCAGTAAATGGATCTGCTGCCATCTAATGGACTTCCAGATTACACCTCTCACTAAAGAGGATAGTTCAGTTTTTTTGGCAGGAATGTTGAACATGCTGTCCATGTTAATCAGTATCATGTACTCACAGGAAAACCAATATCCGGGTATGTGACTTTTCAAGGAAACAAAGAAGTGTGATCAGAAAGATCAGAACCTTTCTTCACATGCTTGTGCTCAGCTGGCAAAACCTGTCTAACTATAGAAGGAAGACGAAAATGTCCATGTAGTTGTTTACTGCAATCCTCACAGTGTCATTTCATCAGTCACTATGGCACATGCTGTGCTACTGCTGCTCATCAGCTTGAGCATTTCTGTGGGTCCAGCCGTAAGTTTCTATGGGGTGTCTATGACCCTCATGCCTGGAAACCAACGCTTGGAAACGCCTTTGGGGACCAATTCCCACTGTTAATTAACTACTAACTATGACTTTTGCCTTAATAAACTCCTAATTTGCTGCTTATTAATAGTAAGGTTTAGGTATGGGGCAGGATTAAGAGATCTAAAATATGTTCATGCAGAATAAAGCATTAATATGTGCTTTTTTTAAGTACCAATAAATAGCCAATGTGTCAGTAATATGAATGCTAATAAGCAACTAGTTAATAGCGAGAACTGGTCACTAAACAAAAGTGTTACCAACATTTTTTTATTTTTATTTTATTGATTGATTAATTTATATATTTTTTGCTAATTTATTTGAAACATCAGAGGTGTAAAGTATTCAAGTAAATGTAATTAGTTATTGCATTTAAGTATCTTTTTAGCTACTTTAGAGTTTTACTGACTATGAAAGACATTTGCAACATTTATTCTTTACTTGAATACATTTTTGAATAATATTTACTCTTCACTCCAATACATTTGTGTGTATACATGAGTACGGTGCCCGGGAGGGGACGTCTTCGGTTCACTTAGTTTTGTCGTGGCCACGACATATTAACCCGTGGGAACGTCATATTAATTCGTGGGAACATTATAATAACTCGTGGGAACATGATATTATGTCGTGACCACGAGATCGTCTTGTCGAGGTAACGACATCCTTATGTCGTGGCCTTGAGATGCTGTGCTGAGGGAACAACATCCATTTCTCGTGGCCACGACTTCTTAGGTTGAGGGAACGACATATTTTTCTCGTGGCCACGAGTTTAATGTGTAAACAAACCTACGTGACCATAGCAACCCGGATTATCAGAGATGGATTCATTAATATTTTATTTTAAATTAAGAAATTATTATATTAATTATTATAGAAATTATTACATAATTAAATTATTATATTGACCTTAGGCTACCAGACTGTAGGCAATGTCACGCGATGTACACAGCATTCGAATGAAGTTTATCATGAATAGGCTAAATGTTACATAAAGTACATAAAATAAAATAGAAAGAAAACATTTTTATCCATCCAACAGTCTTGCTAGCTGTGTGTGTCCATTAACTGATCATCTTTTTCCGTAATATTTGTATATTATTATTAGCTATTATTATATCATCATCATTATTATTATTAGCCTTATTATTATATTTTTTCCCCTTCATTTCTATCTCTTTACATAACGTTCTGACTAGTTTTGTAAATGCTTGACATGCCAATAAAGCTTATGCTGATTATGCTGACTGGAATTTATAGCCTATTGGAAATGCAGTTTAAAGGTTGAATTTAACATATATTTCTTCTTTTTTTTTTCTGCGAATTAATAATTATTCATATTATAGCCTACTGCCTAGTGTTTCGTTGATGAATGAGTCATTCACGTAGTTTCATTTGTAAATGAAAACACAACACGTTCATTTATCATCACGCACTGGCATAAATAACCTACAATCATAAAGTATTGGCATAATTGTCAGGTGTTTACAGTATTTGCAAAATATATGGTAGCAAATAGCATAATTATACAGAACGTTAATTAAGGAAAGCGATACACGAATTGAAAGGGGAAATAATAAAATATAATATTTATATGAAATAAAAATAAAAATGTAGCCCTAACAAGTTAATATAACCTAATAATAAAAATATACAAATATTAAATGAAATGTTTAATGTTAATAAAAATGTTTTATCCATCTCTGATAATCCCGGGTTGCTATGGTCACGTAGGTTTGTTTACACATTAAACTCATGGCCACGAGAAAAATATGTCGTTCCCTCAACATAAGAAGTCGTGGCCACGAGAAATGGATGTTGTTCGCTCAACATAACATCTCAAGGCCACGTCATAAGGATGTCGTTACCTCGACAAAACGATCCCGTGGTCACGACATAATATCACATTCCCACGACTTAATATGATGTTCCCACGACTTAATATGTTGTGGCCACGACAAAACTAAGTGAACCGAAGACGGCCCCTCCCTGGCACCGTGCATGAGTAATGCAATTACTCGTTACATTTTTCATGAAATGTAACTTTTTCTGCAGCATTTTATTTCTGCTACAAAAGAAGATATATCACCATCTACAGGGCATTGACGGTATCTTGTCTGTTTTGCCTTTACTCACCCAAAATTGTCCACAAGGCTACATTATGTGAATGTGATTGCAGGTAGTTGTGAAATGCAGGTGTTTCATACACAAGTCAAATATCTGCTAGGGGTAATTAAATGTAAAAAAAATCATGAACAAATTTATAATTTTTATTGGAAAATTAAACAACATTTTATCAAACTTTGTTAATTGCCTTAATCATTTAAACAACTGTGAATATACTGATGTACATTTTATAAAATATAATCACCTGTCAATTTCAGTGAGTGAAGAACAAATTTATTCTCACGTGTGTTATATTTTAAGTATGTTACGGTCTCAGATAGACAGCATGTTGAAGCCGCTTAGACCCCCATTTTGTCTTGCTTGGAAAGTATTGACATAATCAAAACATAAGGTATTGTGTGTTTTCCAGGAAATGCATGTAATCCCTGGACCTTTGCTTTTCGTAAATGCTACCATGTATTGTGTACATTATATTTGACAGACAAAATGTTATATTCAGTTGGCGCAAATGTGTTGACTTTTAAAAATCAAGTTATTTTTTTTTAACCAGGTAAGGAGTGGCCAGATGTAAGTAGCCATCCTGCAAGCAAGGAGGATATTGTTAAATTGGTTATATCTGGTCAGTCGGTTTTGGATATCGTTCATGTGCTGGAGGTGAATGGTCACAATGTCCACAAAATTATTACAAAGCAAAGTCATCTGAATGTGGGCCCACCTCAAAACAGCTTCTAAAGACCTGGATGAGGTGTGTAATTGAGAGAAACCTGCAATTTACATCTTGAACTGTATACAAGAGGCCAAATTGAGATCTTATGTGCCAGTAAAGAAACCATTTATTAGTTTTATCTACTTTAAAACGCACCTTGCATTTGCCAAAGAAAATAAGGATTGAAGTGTGAAAGACTGGTGTCAGGTATGTTCATCTGAGATGACTGAAGTGTTTTTATCCTCCTGAGACCCTGATTTTAGTGAATTTCTCTGAGACTATACATGCCACATTTTTAAGTCTGGATGTCCTCTACAGACCACATTCAGGGCTTTTCAGAGATCCCAAATGTTTGGAAGTTTCACCATGACCACTCCCTCTCCTTGGTCTTCAAATATGGCTGACATTAATTAGTGATCAAATGTAACACTCTTATGGAAATATGATAATATTCTGTAATTATCATTTAAATCTGACTAATTTTTAAACCGTTTGCCATAAATCAACATCTCAGGAAAATGTTATGGGGTCTTTTTATTATTATTATTATTATTATTATTATTATTATTTTATTTTTATTTATTTATTTATTTATTTTTAAATGGATTGTCCTCTACAGAGGACATAGCATAACACATGAATAAAATATCAGTTTTTCAAAATTCTTATTTTCATTTTTTCCCCTATGCTCTAAACAATGTAATGACATGAAAAAATACAAAATTCACAAAACTTTTTTTCTGGGTCTCAGGAGAATAAAACAAATGCATGCATGGCACCATTAAACACGACAAGGACATTTAACGGTATTGGTGATGCATGTCTGCAGCAGTTGTTGGAAGGATTTACAAAGTTTCCAGTACTTTGAAAATGGACCACTACTTGAGAATCCTGCTAAACAACATAGCCAAGTATGGAGGCTCTAGCTGAAGATCAGATGTGTAATTTTCAACATGATAACGATCCCAAACACACCGTGAATGAGGCAAAGTTGCGCCCAATGAAAGTATTCATGCTCAGTATTTTGAAGTCTTCAAGGCCCAATCCCATTTCTACCCCTTAGTCCCTACACTTACCCCTACCCCTCAGTTTCGCGCATTCACGTGAAGTGGTAGGGGTGTCTTGATTCTCTTGTGGTTGGAGGGGTAGGGGAAAGGGCCAGAGAGGCCTTCAAACAAAGATTTTTGGGACCACACTTCAAACGAAGGGGTATGAGAATTACCTCAGCTAAAACTGGCTACAGTGGCAATATGGCTGCCAAAGCAAACAAAAAGACCCATAAATGTAAGCATTTTTGGCATTAATAAGGATTTTAATGTAAAGTTATCATTTGTTTTATGCTACATTCAATCGTGTGTTCATATTTACTTCATATTTAATGTCATTCAAAGAAATGTTTGCAAAAAAATTGCTAAAGTTTGCTAACGTTAAATCATTACTGAATGCATGATAGTACCACAACATATTTACATGTCTTATCAGGGCGATAACCACTGAAAATATAATGTAGCGATTCAGTATTTAAACTATGTTGTTAATGATGTGAGTGCAGGTACAACTGATGGAGAAATGGCTTAACCCTCTGGCCCTCTTCGTTTAGGAGTCACACTTGCCTTCTTCGCGGTCAAAAGTGACCGAAGCCTCGAAATGTAACTTTTTGTTTTTTCAGGAAAATCGTTGTAATATATTTTTGTTCAATAACATTTTTTGATTATTATTTATGATTTTGAGAGAATTTTATGATACTATGCAATATCTCTACAATTTTAATGAGCTATTTTCTCCATTAGAATTAATATATATATATATATTTTTTTATTTCTTTAATTATTTACTACTTTTTAATAAATGCAATATTTTACATTAAAATAGATTGAAGGCATTTAAAATCCATTTTTTGAAGTGAGAATTGGGCCATCTGGAGGCATTAAAAAATAAAAACTTGTGTAATGTTGCGTAACCTCTTGTATTAGCACCCTACATAGATATATACAGAGGCTTTTGGATTCCCGTTGCTTTTTAGATATAATTTCTTCATCTTTTTTTAGGTTTTGCATTTAGATCTATATCTAGACATTCTAAAATACTACTTTTTGTCAAGGTTTAGATATTTTTGGTTAGATAAGTATCAGGTTTACATTGATTACAGTCAAACATTAAAATCTTGTTAGAAAGGGAACACATAGAAAGCATTTTTGTTACCCAGTATTTTATAGATAAAACAATTTATACAAACATTTAGCAATTAATTGATATTTTATTCAATGTAATTCAATAAATGTTAAAACTTCAGAAGGGAACAGCAATTATGATGAAACACATAATAAACTAACAACAGCAAAAACAATCAGTATCAAACAGTAGACGTAAAAAAGAGGAATACAAATTTTATTATTATAAACAGTTTTAACTATATATATACAAATTGTAATTATTTTATGCATTGCTTCACATGCAGCAGATATCAGGAACACAGGCTAAAATAAGATCAAAACTATCCAAACAAACAACTAACTGTTGCCAGTTCATTTCTGTGTATATATGTATATGTGTGTGTGTGCGTGTGTGTGTGTGTGTTTGTCTATTTTGCACTCCTGATATTCTAGAGAGTCACCCCTTGATTGCTGCACACTTTTTTTTCTGACCAGTGGCTGATTTGTAGTTTGTACCACCAAAAGATTCACCGAGTTTTCATATTTTTTCATATTTCCCATTCATTTCCTATGTTGGTCATTTTTGACCGCGAAGAAGTCAAGTGTGACTATTTTTTTTTTTTTTTTGACCCTTTAACTTATCCGAATCATGTCCATAATTTTTTTTTGTGTGTTCATATTGCTAATGTGACAAAAGTCACCAAGTATCATCTCATTCCGATGAAACTAAGATTTTTTAGATTTCAAAATATAAAATTTTTCGGTCAAAAATGACCGAAGAGGGCCAGATGGTTAAAGGAGATGAGATGGAATAGGATCAAGCAGACAAGTAGTAGGATGATTGGAAAGGAAGACTTTGGAGACAGCTGCCTCAGAGAGTGGTGAGAAGGATGTGAGCGAGTGTATGATTGTTGGCAAAATGTGTTTGACAGTTTGCGGTGTGGAGAATTGTGCACTGATGGTTATTTTATCAACTAAGAAAGTAATTAAATATTTTAAATTCATTTTGAAGAACATGAAAACATTTTATTATTATTATTGTAACCCTTAAATAGGCAAGAGTGGAAAACGATCAGCAAAAAATCATTTCATGTCACTTTTTATATCGTCTGGACTTAAGCAAAACATCTTCAAAATAATTTTTGTAATATTTGATATATTTTGGATTTTATGAGTTGTATCTCCCAGGTGACGTTGCCTGTTTAGGGTATAAAAAACAGCCCAAGTCATCAATAATTCTATGATTTATTTAATGCAAACAAATATGGATTATTCAAAATATGCTGCATGTATGACATGTCTAAGTGTCCTAAAATTGAGGCATAGGCATTTTTTTGTATTTTTACATTTTTTTAACTGTCTCATCTTTATTCTCAGGGGTGGGCAATTCCAACCCTTGAGGTCCACTGTCCTGCACAGTTTAGCGCCATCCCTAAACAATCATATAATGTAATGTATGTAACAAAATGATTTTTTTTTTATGTAATCCTGAAGACTTTTGTCAGATTTTTCAGATGTGCTTGATCAGGGTTGAAGCTGAACACTGCAGGATGGTGGCCCTATAGGAGCAGGGTTGGACACCCCTGTTCTACCATAAAATTAGCTGTGTGAAACCCTGCAAGAGAAAAATCTTGTTAAAAATGCAAAGATGTAGTCAACTAAATGTAATAGTATCCATTTTATATCCATTTTACATGCAAATTAAATGTTGCCTGTTTTAGGGTTAATTTATATTATTATTTAATAATTTAATAAGTACAATTTTAAATTTTAATTACAACATAAAATGTTTATATATAAAAAAGTGTGTGTGTTTGTGTGTGTAATTGTCAGTTTGTAAATGATTTATTTATATTTTTATTTTCAAATAATTATTTCACATATTCACCTTCACATTTTGGTGATTTGTATTTTGCTAAATAATTTTACAAAGTTAACATTTTGTATGGCATTAAAAAGAGTTATAATTACAAAATAAAATAATTACATTATGTAATTACATTTTATTTAGAAAATAAAATGTTTGTATATATGTATTTAACTGAGCACCAGAACGGCCAGGCACAGGAACGTCTCAGGTTACTTGACTGTAACCCTGTTCCCTGAAAAAGTGGGAACGAGATGCTGCGATTCAATAACGCTGATGAGAACATTCTTTGTTCGACCGGTTGTGAAGCACGTTTGTCAAACACGCCAAGAATTGGCTTAAATAACCTCGGTGGGTGACGTCATTGATTACATGCACCTGCAGGTTATAAATGATGTTTCATTAACAAAGTTCGGGAGGAGCACGTCAGATACTCAGCCTAATTAGACACAAGTGGTACGCAATCAAGCTTATCAATACACGGATATAAATACAGCTGACATACCTCCATTAATTTGACGGCTAATCAGCATCCGGT
Organism: Spinibarbus caldwelli; assembly: GCA_039654775.1. Classification (NCBI taxonomy): domain Eukaryota; kingdom Metazoa; phylum Chordata; class Actinopteri; order Cypriniformes; family Cyprinidae; genus Spinibarbus; species Spinibarbus caldwelli. Next base: position 25,488,288 of record CM077262.1, on the reverse strand, counting down.
CTGCACCTTTTGCCATTACTTCACAGACTCGACTTTTCCCCGTCCAAACAACGAGACCTATACTGGGGATCTTTTCGGATCCTCCGGCCAATCTGCCAGCCCCAGGATCGGTCTTTCTCCGCCAGACACGGCTGCCGAGCTCCAGGCTTCGTCGCGGCCGCTGCTCTCTGCTCAACCAGCCACATGCTCTCCTCCACCGGCGTCACTTCCATCCTCTTATAATTCTGATTTCATCCTTGCCAATAATTCCTCCGATCGGAAAATGGATCGTATTTAAACCTAAGGCAAACGCTGATTAATTCCGACGCACCGTCTTCGCGGAGGGTAAACAAGCGGATTTGCATGATCTTTTCGTCACCCCGCAAACCAGCCAACCTCACTCCTAAAATCCATTCCAGCGGCTAATAGATCGAGAAAAGCCCGAACTCGCCTCGCTCGACACCACCATTGTCCTGCCCAACACCTGCGAGCATCAGGTCGCAGCAGCAGGCCTTCAACGAGCCTGGGCCCCAGTTCTCACCGCAGCAAGCCTCACTCACTTCCCGCTTCGGCTCAGCCTTCACCGCGGCTGCCCCGGCTGCAGCGCCGTATGCAGCCGGGCCTCTATCTTCTGTTTCCAGATGCTAGAGCAAGGCGGCCAGCAGCGCAACCATCAGTGTTGCCAAATAATTCTCAGGTAAAATTGCTAAAGGCAGGTAATTGTTGATAAGTTGTTAAAGGACGTCGCGACATCATTGGATGTTAATGTCACTATGTAACCATGACACAGTGCCTAGAATACACACAGGAATTACTTAAACTTCCGTATTTTTCACCAGCATTTCTTACCAGTATTTAATTTACACATAGTATTCCTTAAATGGATAGATAAGATGGATAAGATTCATTTTCGTTTTGTGGATAAATTTTTGATCACAATCATAGGTGTAAAAAACAAAACAAAAAAAAAACTTTTTATAAAAGCGTGCATTTGTTGCTGGTTGCTGAAAGTTGCTAGGCTAGTGTGAGAATAGCTAATCTAGCAACAAATGGCTAAATCGGCAACACTGCAGGCTACCTGGACATTTCCAGCATGTTCCACTAAATGTTACAAACCATTTTTTTGTGGCAACAGAAACGCCGCAACAATCGTAAATTATTGAATATAGACATCAAAAGTTGCCATTTTTCCATATGCTTCATTACGTTCAGCCGTTTCACTGAAATAATCCGTTCAGTTTTCCCCTATAGGCGGCGCAAATTAAACGAGGGTTCATGATCAGATCTTTCGTCGACCGCCATCTCAGCATTAGCCCATTGGAGTGGCTGCTAGGAAATTCTGGGGTAAGAAATGCCTTCTAATCCATTTGTCAGCTCTGCATAACTACCCGTTTCAAGCATAAACACCTCGATTCCCCTCGACGAATTCTCTCCCAATAGCAGGACATTGATCATGCAATCCATATGATAAAATCATGGGTCTTAGCACCTGGCTGACAAAAGTCGACATCACCTCAGCTTCCAAGCCATGCCTATCCATCCAGATTCATGGCACTTATTTGGGGTACGCTAGCACAGGGAATTCTATTTCGTTGTACGCTTAACCTTTGGACGCAAGCAGCACCAAGATTTTCGGACGCATTATCAGGAACCGCTATTGGATTTGTCTTACAATCACGCAAGCAATTCTCATAGCATCTACCCTATTAGACGACTGTCATTCTGAGTATTGAACTCCCTGTCAGATGCTGCAAGAGCGCTCCCGGTGGAGCAAATACGTTTCCCTGTCGACTACCGGCGAGGCTCACCCATCTGACGCTGTGGGTAGTGAACTCACGTCGGATGCGTGAGAGCTTCCCGTTCGAGCAAACCTTGCGTTTCCGTCTGACTATTGGCGAAACTTACACGTCCGATGCCACAAGTGCGGAACCCCCGTCAGATGCTGCGCGAGTCTTCCCGGTTGACTGAATGTTTCCTTTCAACTACCGGCGAGGCTTACCTGTCTGATGCCGTGAGTGTCGAACTCCTGTCAGACGCCACAAAGCCTTCCAGCCCAGCAATCTTACCTTTTTGTCCTACGGTCTTCCCATCCCTTACCTTTTCCATTCTATGTTCGGCGAGGTTTGCCTGTCCGATGCCATGAGTATTGATCTCCCGTCGGACACCATATTCATTCTAGCCTTTTCCGGGTTTCTGAGATGCTCAGAGCTCACCATCTCTTCTAAATTCGATCCGGACATCAACCCCACCATCTCAGACCTATCAGTTCTCAATAGCAAACAATTTCATTTTTGATCAAACGAAAGACAGACCAAGTTAAGAAAGGTCATTTCATTTACATTTTCAAACTCTCTTCTCCTATCCAACCTTATCAGGCCGTTCTCAAGTATCTCTGCCTTAGAATTTCTCTGGCCAAATTTCCCCTCAAACCACTATTCATAGAAGAAGAAGAAGAAAAAAAAAATGGTGCGAGCCTTCCAGCTAGTTAAAACTTGATGGGTAAGCCGGAGAGGCTTACCCATCAAGGTTGCGAGTATCCATCTCCAGTTGGATGATGGCGAGAGCCTCCCGGCCACCTAACTTTACCTTTCTGTCTTTACCTGTCCGACACAGTGAGTCCCGATCTCCCAACGGACGCCAGAGAGCACTCCCGGCCAGACAATCTTACCTTTTCAAGTCCCACGCTTGGCAACGCTTACCTGTCCGACACAGTGAGTATTGTGCTCCCGACAGGCGTCAGTGAGAGCCTCCCAGCCAGACCAACTTACCTTTTCCATCCTGCGGCCTGCGAAACTTACCCATCCATGCTGCGAGTATTTATCTCCAGTTGGATGTCGGCGAGAGCCTCCCGACCACACAACTTTACCTTTTCTGTCTTTACCTGTCCGACACAGTGAGTACTGATCTCCCGACGGACGCCGGCGAGAGCACTCCTGGCCAGACATCCTTACCTTTTCAAGTCCCACGCTTGGTGACGCTTACCTGTCCGACACAGTGAGTACTGATCTCCCGACGGACGCCGGCGAGAGCACTCCTGGCCAGACATCCTTACCTTTTCAAGTCCCACGCTTGGTGACGCTTACCTGTCCGACACAGTGAGTATTGACCTCCCGTCGGATGTCGGCAAGAACCTCCCAGCCAGACAAACTTACCTTTTCCATCCACTCGCGCCACAATATCAAACCCCCGTCGAACGCTACATACCCAGTCGGTCAAGCAATCTTAGCTTTCAGTCCACCACGGCGAGGCTTAACCATCCGACTCGCGAGTATTGATCTCCCGTCAGATGTCGCGAGAGCCTCCCGGCCAGACAACCTCACCTTCTCCTCCTATGTCAGCGCCGCTAGCCCATCAACAAGTGAGCATGAGACTGACCCGTTCGACTCAGTGAGTATTGGCCTCCCATAGAGCATCGGCATCGGTCTTGGCCACCCACCTAATTTTCCATCCGACGGGCGACGAGGCCTAGCCATCAGTCGCTACGGGTCTCGTCCGCCCGCTGAACACTGTCCAACTGTCTCTTCTATTCTCACAACTGTTCCCCCCCACCTGGCGAGGCTTACCCTTTCGATGTCTCAATCTCCCATCGGATGCTGTGAGAGCCCTCCCAGTTCCGGGTTTTCTCTTCTCCCTACCCGCTGGCGAGGCTATCTGTCTGACATCATAGTCTTGATCTCGTGTCAGACGTAGATGCTGGTCTCCCGGTGGGCTCCTATACTTGCCGCCCACAAGTGAAGCACATCCATTTGATGCCGTGTGTCCTGATCTCCCATCGGATGTCGTGAAAGCCTCCTTGTTGGACATCCCATACTCTTTTTATCTGCCAAGCCGATAAGACCCACTCATCTGACGATGGAGTATTGTGCTCTAGTTGGAGGCTTCATGGGCCCTCTCGGCCAGATACCGCCCTCTGTCCTCTGATTAGCAGGGGGTGACGGCCAGTAGGGCCCGTACGCTGACTCTGTGAACTATCCCACTGCAGGCAACTCGGGTCCTCCTGGTCAGGGCCTTAACCACGCTGCTCCTCCATCGGCGGGCAGGGCTCACCCGTCCCAACGCGATGAGCACACCGTTGAGCTTTGGTTCGAGCCCTCCCCGACCGGTCGCCCTAAACCACGCAGTTCACACCAGTGGCCGGTGGGGCCTACCCATGCATGCCAAACCGCTCCCTCAGAGCACGTAGGCTCCCCCAGCCCGTCATCCAGGCTACTCCTCGATACCAGCTCCCGCCAGATCTCTAACACGTATTTTGGGGGGGATCTCAGTCTGGCAGCTGTCCAACACTCAATTGCTTTTGGGGGGTACTCTGGGTTCGGGCAATTCCCGAACTCAGAGCCCTTCCCCAGGACAGCACGCCAACAACGTATTACCATACTCGCCAAATGCGCATTACGTTACTCGTGCTAAATATATGTAAGTGTGAACTCGTGAAATGATGTTTCATTAACAAAGTTCGGGAGGAGCACGTCAGATACTTAGCCTAATTAGACACAAGTGGTACGCAATCAAGCTAATCAATACATGGATATAAATACAGCTGACATACCTCCATTCATTTGACGGTTAATCAGCATCCCTCCACCACCCCTTCTCCACCATTATCACTAAAGTTATCAACACACTATGGGGGGGTACTCTGGGTTCGGGCAATTCCCGAGCTCGGAGCCCTTTTCCGGGACAGCACGCCAACAATGTATTACCATACTCGCCAAATACGCATTACGTTACTCGTGCTAAATATATGTTAGTGTGAACTTGTGAAATAGACATGAGACGTACACATCTTCAGGTTAAACCTTTGTCGGAAGAAACGTCCAGGCACGCCTACAGTGCAGCATTGAGGTGCAGCATCTCGTTCCCGCTTTTTCAGGGAACAGGGTTACAGTCAAGAGACGTTCCCTATCAAAAGCTACTCTCGATGTTGCGTTTCAATAACACTGATGGGAACGAAAATACCAACGCCGCCGCACTGGAAGTATCTGGACCCTCCAAGGTTGTGTAGTGTGTGTGCGCACAAACATTGAAGAGGTCTCAGACATGACTCTGGGATGTTGACTCAAGGACATGCGAGCCCGGAGTAGCATGGACATCCAAACTATCGAGTCTGACAAATGTGTGCGGAGAGGACCAGCCTGCCGCACCACACACTTGATGCAAGGGGACACCTCTTGCCAGAGCCTTAGCATAGGTGATAGATGCAACCCACCTGGCTGAATGAGCCCTAACTCCTAGAGATGAAGCTTGACCGCATGCCTCGTAGGCTAGGGCAATAGCATCCCTCATCCGATGTGACATTGTTTGTCTAGTGGCAGCCTTAGCATATGAAAAGCTGCTCCGAATTATGCCACTGGCTAATGCAGTGGATGTAAATCTGAAGAGCATGTACTGGACACAGTAAATGAAGTCCTTCTTGCTCCGGTGTCATGAACGGCGGAGGTCAGAAGGCTTCAATAATGACCGGAAAAACAATAGAGTGAGGATGCAAAATAGCTTGACCAGCCCAGGAGCAAAGTCTAAGCAGGATGACGAGACTGACAGAGCCTGTAAATCCCCAATTCTCTTCAGAGAAGTAACAGCCATGCGAAAAAACAACTGTAGTGAATTTTGCTTTCGCCAACCTAAGGAGGTGAAATAGTGTAGTGATGGGTACTCACATCACAGGTGACGTTATGATTTTTGGATCACGTGTCAATTAAGGTGTGGTTAGGAGTACATTACATAAGAAAGATTGGTGGGATACCTAACTTGTAGAACCTTACTGCATTATCATCAACACAAGGAAGACACAAGTGTAATAAAATAAATTTTATTAACAAAAGATAGACAAGAGTAATCAACAACTACTAAATGAATACCATGAATGAAAAAGGAATAAAGTGCATAAGATGCATAAAATGCAAGTGATTATGTTGGACGTTGCTATGTCAGAGCTATGTTATCTGTAAAGATAATCTATTGCTACTCTGAAAGAAATAAGGTGAAGAACCTTATTATGCATCAAAAAAAAAAAAAATACATGAAAGATTTGCTATAAACTGCAATCAGGTATATAACATCTAATGTCAATTAGTAAAATCATATACTGATAATACACAACAATGCCAAGGTCTCTGGAAGAGGTTTGGATAGGTGACAGTTACGTTCTCTGTGGTTGAGTGAGCACTCCGGTAGCGGTGACTTCATCCACTGGTTTTGCTGATAACAATGCAGTGAGGAAGGGAGCAGGAATCCGTTTCGACAGCCTTGAACATGAAGCGCTGGAGGATGCTGATCTCCTGGAACACCAAAGGGTCCTAAAATCTGGAACACGCAGATGTGGCCCTGGAGTAAGTGCAGAAGGTCCTTAGCCTGGAACACGCAAGCAAAGGTACCCTGGAGTGAAGGTTTGCTTGCCGGAGCTGAACCTTCTTGAAGATGTCTAAGTGTCTTCTGCCTCTCTGGGCTAGAGACTCAGAACTTGGTCGATCCGCTTTGTCTCTCTAGGATGGAGACTCAGGATGTGCTGCATCTGTTGTCTCACTGGACGAAGACTCTGAATGAAGTCTGAACGTAGATTATCTCTTTCCTCGCAGGCTGAAGGTTCAGAACGTGGTCGTATCTGTTGCTGCCTCAAAGCTGGAGACTCAGGACTTGGTATCTGTTATTGCCTCTTCCCTCACGGGCCAGAGGTTCAGAACGGAGGTTGATCTGCTATTGTCTCACCCTTGCAGGACTCAGACTCAGAACTTCGGTTTATCTGTTAATGTCTTTCCCTTTCGGGACTCAGACTCAGAACAGTGTATCTGTTAATGTCTTTTCCATTGCTGTACTCAGACTCAGAACGAGGAGTGTCTTTTGGAAAGGTACCTTTATCCGTTTCCGATGAGGAGGAGATTGCAATCTGGCACTTCTCCATTTCCAGGCTATGATTGGCTATTTCCATCAGAGGGGGGGGGGGGGGAATGTTACGAACACATTAAGTCCAAACATGATGGAAGAAGATTGAACTGTCATGCATGCATTCATTTGTCCATTAACAGCTGAGTTTGTGTAAGATGTTGCACTACACATCGCTGTCACTGAGAATACTTATTTCTCTGAATAAGTATGAGATGTGTATGTTGTAGTGTGCATCAGTTTAAGGTTTGAGAACATAGTTATGAATGGATTTGGATGGATCTCTGTGGTCTCCCTTTGTTTCACACACTGCTGCTGCATCCAGAGGTCCTAAGGAATTTTTATGGCGGTCACAGTCCAAAACATTAGGAATCAGTCTGTTGGTGAGTGAAGGGCAGAAACTGCATTTTGACCAATGAGAAGTCCTGTCCTTCCCGGGCTTTGTTCCAAAGGTCTTCTTCTTGCCCTCTCAGAGGTGTCTGGCCATTGTCCTGGCATCTTTATCTGATGGCATTGGACAGTTTGCTTATGTTAGTCCACCAAGATCCAATCAAAATGTAGCAAACCTTTGTCCACTATAGTGGTCAGAGAAGGGCCCTGCCATAAACTGGGCCCTGGAATGTGCTGTCCACTACACATCTACAGAAACTTGACAGGCGCTGACTCTAGTGGTTTAAAATGGAGTCCCAACCAGACCCTTTGGGCACTGAGGCCAAGTCCGACGAAGGGACTGTCGCTCCAGTGGGCGGCCTTGACCGCTATGCTCCATGTATGAAGCGGGCAACTAGAGGGTGCTTTCCTACAGAAACACCATCAATCAGAACACGGCAAGCCGAAATGGCGGCCACATAGACTGTAAAAGTACCAGGATGTGTGCCTGAGGACAATTTCGCTTGCAGAAACTCCAGCACTGAAACAACCTGGCAGTGAACTGGGTCTGCATGGTATGTCATACACCAACTTTCAAAAAAGCACCATCTGAGGGCATAACTTCTTCTAGTGGAAGGAGTCCTAACAATCAGAATAGTCTGTAGTACATCTGCTGGAAACCCAGCATCTCTTGTGGTCCCCCTCAGGGGCCAGAGATGAAAGGTTCCAGAACTCAGGCCGGGGATGAAAAACTGTTCCCTGTGCCTGAGATAGAAGAACTCTCCTGACCGGAATCACCCACAGTGAGCCATCAAGGAGGGATATTAGATCTGAGAGCCACACTTTGGTCGTTCAACGGGGCGCTATCAGTCAGAGGTGAGACCCTCGTTGACATACCTTGGCCAGGACTCCTGGGAGCAGAGCGATCGGGAAGAATGTGAGAGAGAGGGGTGGTTCGCACACCCCTCGTCTCTCAGCCAGCTTGACATGCGAGCCTCACAATCGCAACGAGGATGCAGAGAATCATCCCTTCCCGAAAGAAAGCGAGACTCGAGTGGAGCACTCCGATCGAAGTGATTACATTGCTTGCACTCATGATGTGCCAATCAAGAAGATGACCTCTCCAGATCTAATGGGCTGGACGGTCATCCAAGATCGCACCCCAGCCCGTGAGGGAAGCATCTGTCGTTAGCATCTTGCGAAGACAACATGTGCCTAGAGTGGGATCCAAAGTCAAAAACCGGGGTCTGAACCACATAGAAAGGGTACGAGGCCCTAGCGCGTAACCCTTATATGCCTCTGGGGATTGGCCCTTAGATTAAATCCCCTGGCTCTGAGTCACAACTGTAATGGTCTCATGTGCAAGACGTCCAAAGGTTTCACGTGGATGCAGTCGCCATGAGACCTAGAACTGTCTGAAAGTAATGTACAGTAACTTTCTGGCCTAGCCCGAAATCCTTCAGGGTGTTCAGAATGGATTTGATATGTGTAGGAGACAGCTGTGCCCACATTATGATAGAATCCTGTTAAACCCTAAATATATTGTCCCCTGGGCAAGAGAGAAAACGTTTTCTTTGGCGTTGAGTCTCATTCCCAGATAGTTAAGAAGAGGACTACATCCCGATGACTGGGCCAAATAAGCCAGTCGCCGATGCTAAAGCTGCACCAATGCATTTTGCATATGTGTGGGGTGATAAGGCTAGGCCAAATGGAAGAACCCGATACTGGTAAGCTCTACCCACAAAAGCAAACCTCAGGAACGTCCTGCGTTGTGGCATAATTTCTAAATGAAAGTATGCGTCCTTGAGATCATTTGTTGATAACCAATCCCCTGATTGGATCAGAGAAAAACAATCATAGACTGTCAGCATGTTGAACTTGTACGGTCATAGAAAGCTGCTCAGCCCGCAAAGATCTGGACTGGATGCGACCCCCCCCCCCCAATATTTTCTGGGAACCAGAAAATATTGGCTATAGCAGCTTGACTCTCTGTCTTGGAGGGGAGATGTTCTACGACCTCCTTGTCCAGCAGAGCTTGCATTTCCTGTGTCAACGAATATGCTTGTTCCGGTTTCACGGTATTGGAGACCACGCCATTGAAACGCGAAGGATGGTATGCAAACCGTGTCCTGAAGCCCTCTAGTGGAGTCCTTACGACCCAAGGAGAGATTATTTGGCAGTAGCCTCCATGCTGTCAAATTCTCTGAAAGGGGTGACACTTTGTTTTGGTGGGGGGAATGTTAAATATTTGGTGTCCTGAAACATGGCAGGAAACAACCAAACATGTAACATATCACTTGAGATTACTGACCCCCGAAACACCAGTGGTGGCAGAAGTTGTACAGCGATCACCTAAGGGTGCCAGGAAGGAGCCCTTACTCTCCTCGTTGGAGTTTTTCGAGGCCCTCCCCAAGGGGACACACCCATTGTCCTGGGCACAGACTCAGGACTTCCTTCTGGTCGTAAAGACCGTTTTTAGGTCCAGCTCCCTCTTGGTTGTTGGCTTTTCCGCAGTCTTTATGAGGGGGCGCATGGCTCGCACACTCTCTTTTGGGCTTCTCGCCTCAGAGGAGCTCGGCCGTGATGGGACTGGGTGGCCGACAGCCCCGACACTAGAGCACAGTGGGGGAGAAACTTATTGAAAGCTTTCTCGACCTTCCTTGCCTTCCTGTGCTCAGATCTTTATGAACGTCAGTCTGATATGCCTGCAGAACCGCTGTGGTGTGCAGGGCAGCACCAGCATGACCTGCTGCATGAAACGCTCTCCCTACAAGTGTAGATGTTGCTCTACATGGCTTGGTAGGGCGTGTTGACATTTCGAGTGATGATTCACCCCCAGGGGAGAGATAGCACGCTAGCGTCTCTTCCACATGGGGTATCATCATGTAGTCCTGTGCCTTTGAATCCACAATAGTCGAAAAATTCGATGTTGAGGCACAAAAAACACACGACAAATATGGCTTACTCCATGAACAAGTTCTCTCATCATGGAGGTCACCAAAGCAGGGCAGAGACCATCGCTGAGGTCCCTCCCCCTGATCACCTGACAGAAAACTGTCATCTAGTTTGGAGTGTCTAGGGGTCTACTGCTCTTGTGGCCAATCTGGCTTTAATCTGTTCACACTGCACGAGTCATCACCTCGAGTAACTCCTCATTCATTTACAATCGCGGGAGGAGCGCTCGGGAGGCGGCTCTCTCAATTTCCATAACTAATCAAGAGCTGCAGCATTCGCTGCCCGATCCGAAGAAATGCCGTGGCACGCTTTGGAAGCCGGCGTGAAAAACCCCCGATCTGGCGAAAGCATGAGAGAAAGGGGAAAACCCGGCTCTCGAGCCTCAGCCAGATCAAAGTGTGATCTAAACGAGGCCGCAGCGGCTCGTTCTTTGTAAAAGAAAGTGACCCGAACACAAAGCATGCGGATAGGAAGTGAATCGCAGTGCTCACAGTCGCCGCCCTCGAACGCAAGAGCAGCATGCTCTTATCCCAAACACTCAAAACAAAACTCATGTGAGTCATCTTCAGAGATGAGCCGTAACAAGGAGGCACGCATCTCTTGCAGATTAACTTGACAAGCTTTTAACTTTCACTTTCACTTTACAATGATACTGCTTTCAGCATGACACACACACACACACACACACACAATGCGGTTTCTGAAGACAAAGAAACCTGAAGATGTGTACGTCTCACATCTATTTATAACCTGCAGGTCCACGTAATCAATGACGTCACCCACCGAGGTTATTTAAGCCAATTCTTGGTGTGTTTGACACACGTGCTTCACAACCGGTCGAACAAAGAATGTTCTCATCAGCGTTATTAAAACGCAGCATCGAGAGTAGCTTTTGATAGGGAACAGTTTCTTCCCTCAGGCAATCCATCTTATGAACACTTGACAATAATTGTGGAACACACAACACTATTTATACACTTTTACACTTATTTATCTAACACACATACTTAGTTTACATTTCGAATTTGCACATAATACACCTGTACATACAAAACTGTCTATTGTAATATACCTGTACATATTATTGTCAATTTGTATATTGTTATTCCCTATTTATTTGTTCTATTTTTTATTCTTCTTTTATTATCTGTGTTTTTGTCCTGTCACTGTCATTCTGTTGCACTGTGGAAGCTTCTGTCACGAAAACAAATTCCTTGTATGTATAAACATACCTGGCAATAAAGCTCATTCTGATTCTGAAAACTGTCAGTTTGTAAAGTAGGCCTAGATAAATAACTGCTTCACATTTTACAGTGTATGTCTTCAGTTCTCCATAAATTGCTAACAAGGCTAAAGGAGTGATACAGTCTCTTAACAACAACAACAAAAAAATTCAATGTGCATGATATTTTGAAATATAAAATGGTTATTCGCAGGATCATGAATGGATAGTGCAGCTAAATGCAGTGGTTTAGAAGCCTTACTTTGGTATGTTTAACCCTTAAATGCATGAATGTTTCACCAATCATTATTACATATTCGGGTCTTTAGCGACCCGGACTAATATATCCAGCACGGATGGTTCTCTAACTGCTGCAATAGCAAAAAACTCTCTTGATATTTTAAGAACAATTACAGAAGAATAAAATAAAGCATATTTTGTTACCTTTTGAAACTTAAAAGGGTTCAATTTGAGCAGATGATTTTACCATCGCTGTCATCATCAGAGCAAACTTCCACAGTACATTCAGCATCTGCCTCATATTCACGATCTCAACCATATTCTCAAAACGATCATTTTCAATAACTTCATATTAAATATTTTGATCACTGGCAGCTTATTCACCACATCCAACATCAAATGGCAGTGACATTTATATTTCATTGCATATAGTAACTGCTCTGCAGTAAAGCCATTCAAACCAGTTCAATTTGTGCTGATGATATTTGTTTGTTTAATGCCTGCTGTAATTATGAATGAAACATCACATCATCATTTTGTATCAAACTGTGCCACCTTGAGGAAAAAAGATGCATTGGATGTATTGAGTCATCAGCTATGTAAATATTGTTGAGCAGAAAAAAATACTTACACATTTACATACCTCAGGTCTCTAGCCACCCTATACACTTTTTACAAAAAATTAATCAGGAAACTGGCATTCTTTTATATTTTACTACTTTTTTTCTTGTTATATTGTTTATAATGAATAGATTGAGGAATACTAAGAAAGTTGATGTCTAACTTTAAAAAAATGAAGGAGGGAGAGGGTAGAGAATGATGTACTGGGTCGCTAAAGACCCGAAGTATGCATTTAAGGGTTAACAGCTGCAGTCGACTCAGCTGAGAGGAAAGAGGGTCAGATTGTCTCGCTCACATTTCCGTAAGATCCAAAACACTGGAACCTCCTGTCTTACAACTGGGAGGATAGTAATGTATAGTCATAAATATGACAGTCATAAATATGTAACCCAGTTAATGTGCTCTGTATTCCATGTTCATGTTGGAAGATCCAACAGTTTTTAGCTGCAGTTTCACTAACTCATTGTCAAAGCATGTGGGAGTCTGTCACAGCATGCCCAATAAGTCTTTGAAAATGTATCTGGATCTCTCATTTGTTTAAGCCAACAAGTCATCCTCAGATATATTCGATGTCAACGCTTATCCTAGAGATGGGTGCAAAATAACACTAACTATGTCTGCTTAAAATGCATGGTTAGAAAATATGTATAGCTCCTTTGCCTAAACATTTATATAACATCTTGAACATGGTGCGGGAATGGCACAGATTCATGTTTCGAAATGAACTGCCATCTGCAGGCTTATTTCACTTGGGGTCATGTTTAGGGCTCTTTTCAAGTTGCTTACACAAAAGCAAACCGTATCAGTTAGATCATTCCTTATAGCAACAACATGGCAAACAGGGCAGCAAACTAAACACACTCCAGACTCTTCTATTCATCTCATTCATCCTAGTCCCTTATATATTAGAATTCCATAGATAAGAGTGTGTTTTGCGATTGTAGCTCCGTGTAGCTTCATTTGTTTTTGTTGGATTGTCTATCTTACTATCACTCTCTGTTATTTAAAGTGATAAAATATAACCTAAATCCCACCATATTTCTGATATTATCTATTAAACTAATTTGATTAATTTGATAGTTCACTTTTAATCTTAACCACTAGCACAGTGCGTTAGCATTCCGTTAGCCTGTTAGCTTATCATTCACGTTTCCATTCACATTTACTACCTCTCTATCTCTCAATTTCTTTTCTTTCTCTCGCTCCATGTTTCACGAGTTCATCAAACAACAGTGGTAAGTTGGAATCATTCAACAATCACAGTGGATAATGGCTTCTTCTTCTGCTATTGTTATTTGCACAACCTGCCACATGAATGTCTTTCTCTGTCATCAACGTGGGATTAACGTGATAAATGCAGAGAAATAGTTAAGCTGACAGAGAACATTTCAGAACTAAAGACACGCATCCAAACCTTAACTGAGGACAGTAAGAATGTAAGGGCCTTAGATATGGCTTTGGATGCAACTAGCTTAGCAAATCATGTTCATTGTTCGGTTCCGGTTGCAGAGCCCCCGCAGCAGGATGACTGAGTGAATGTGAGGCAGCATAGTCGCGGGTCAAAACACTGCTCTTCCATTCTGATCAAAACAAACAGGTTCAAAAACTGGTCAAATAGGTTCTCTCCACTCAGTGACACACCCACTGAGAAACCTCATGAAAGTGCTCTAGTTATTGCAGATTCTATTGTACATAACATGAAAATAGAGACACCAGCCACCATAGTCCATTACCGGGAGCCAGAGTGCCTGACATCTTGGCAAATTTAAAAGTGCTGCCTAATGCTAAACATAAATTCAGTAAGATTGTTATTCACGTTGGCACTAATGATGTTCAACTTCGCCAGTCGGAGATCACTAAAAATAACATTAAGATTTGGTCCCCTCCCTGCTTACTGTGGTGACGAGATACATAAGAACTGTTTGGTTCATCTTATACCGACCTACAGGCAGAAACTGAAATCAGATCAGCTAAACCTGTATTAAGGACTGTTAAATGATGGACCAATGAAGCAGAGCAGGATTTAAAATCCTGTTTTGACCTTACAGATTGGAGTGTTTTTGAAGCTGCTGCTAATGATCTGAATGAGCTCACAGAGACTGTAACATGTTATATCAGTTTCTGTGAAGATATGTGCATTCCTACCAGGACTCATCTAACTTAAAACAACGACAAACCGTGGTTCACTGCAAAATTCAGACAGCTCCATCAGGCCAAAGAAGATGCTTACAGGAAGGGGGACAAAGTCTTGTATAAACAGGCCAAATACACACTGGAAAAGGAGATCAGAGTGGCAAAGAGGAATTATTCTGAAAAAGAGTTCTATTGCAGGTTTGAAAAAACACCCCACACCCGCTCTGAACCCCTCTCCACACAACCATTGACACCTCCAGCAACCCCCCTCTCCCCCACACCTGCACTTCAGATCAGCGAAGACGATGTGCACCAGGTCTTCTGGAAGCAGAAAAGGAAAAAATCACCAGGCCCAGATTGTGTTACACCAGTCTGTCTGAAATCCTGTGCTGACCAGCTGGCCCCCACCTTCACACAGATCTTCAACAGATCACTGGAGCTGTGCGAAGTCCCTTCATGCTTCAAATGCTCCACCATCCTCCCCATCCCAAAGAAATCCAAAATTACAGGACTAAATGACTACAGACCTGTGGCTCTAATGTCTATGGTCATGAAGTCATTTGAAAAACTGGTGCTGGCCCACCTGAAGGACATTAATGGACCCTTGCTGGATCATCTTCAGTTTGCCTACAGAGCAAACAGGTCTGTGGACGATGCAGTTAACATGGGACTGCATTATGTTCTGCAACATCTAGACAGACCAGGGACTTATGTGAGGATCCTGTTTGTGGACTTCAGCTCGGCCTTTAAAGTGCCTCTATTGTGAATTTTTGACAATTATCTTTCATGCAGTGTGTAACACAGCTCTAAGTGAATGAAAACATCCTGCAAAGTTTTAAATCTGAAAGTGCATCATGTATAAAGTTATTGTCTTTCAAAAGAAAGAGTCGACTCTGAGTGATGAAAACGAGTCATTTTTAAAACAAATCTTTAGCTGTTTCAAGGTGACGTCAAAGTGAAACATTAGCATATTTATGCCTGCCCACTTCTTGTGCGCGCAGGCAGGCCCTGGAAAACCTGAAACTCCCCTCCCTCAAATACTGTAGCGGATTCCTGTGGAGAAGACACTGTGCTCTGCACTGTGAGGGTAAATCCGTTTGGGTACAGTTAGGGTATGTCGAAAAACTCCCAACTCATTTAATCCTCCAACTTCAAAATCATCCTACATCGCTGCAGAAGCACCGACCCAGTGTTTACAAAGTGAACGTGCAAGGAGGGTCAAACACCCTTTACAAAAAAAAAAAAAAAATTAAATAAAAAAAAAAAGGTAAAACAACGATGTAGTACGACTTTGAAGTTGGAGGAGAAAAGTGTTGGGAATTTTTAGACATACCTTGTCTTGAACTGTTGTACACAGACAAAGTATGCATGCGCCTCGCAGAACTAGACAACACGAGCATTTGTGGTAAAAAAGTGTATAAACATTTTTTTTTTTTTCTTAAGAAAATTACCGATGGTTTCGCTAGATAAGTTGTGACTGCTAAATTCTTTGCGACTGAAGAAAGGGAGACATGAACATCTTGGATGACACAGGGGTGAGCAAATTATCAGCAAATTTTTATTCTGAAAGTGAAGTAATTCTTTTAAAAACTGTTGCTGTCACGTACTCTGTACTGCAGCATGCAAGATATGTATTTAGTTGTGTGTGTTGTGTTCGCGCCGCGCAGCTTGTAGGTCTCCGTCTAACAGCAATGTCTGTTCGCTCGCAATTGTCTAGAAATGTGTCGATGAATAGTAAAAGTTTGTCATTATTACTTGGAGTTCTGATAAAGAATAGAGCAATACGTTGGTGTACAAACTGGAGTGCTTTATCAATGCGTTTCTGCATTGAGCTAACGCATATACCATGGCTGTTTGGGTGTTTACCAGCGAGCTGTGGGCTAAGTGGTGATGGGCGTTCCGTTATTGACATGCGCTACACGCAGTAGACTAATCACAACAGACTGGGTCATCGGACCAATCACCGCAGATTAGCGTCACGCAAAGGAGGGGTTTGGAAAAATGAATCGTTGAACGAACCGTTTGGAAGATGTGAGCAAAAAAGGAAAAAATAAATGCATATTATAAGAAAACGAAAGTTTTTTTTGACATTGCATGCATGTCAACCCGTTGTTGGAGACTCCCAAAACCAAAATATGAACCTTTCATAACCCATTATAGGGGCACTTTAACACTATCATTCCAAACCTCCTCCTGCCCAAACTAACTCAGCTCTCCGTGCCCACCTCCGTCTGTCAGTGGATCACCAGCTTCCTGACAGACAGGCAGCAGCTAGTGAGGCTGGGAAAATTCTCATCCAACACCTGTACGATTAGCACTGGAGCTCCTCGGGGCTGCGTTCTCTTCCCAGTGCTATTCTCCCTCTACACCAGGGGTCCCCAAACTACGGCCCACGGGCTGAATGCGGCCCGCCCCCACATTTGGACCGGCCCTCTGAACAATGCCAGAGACATATTTTGTCATTTTAAAATGTAATTTTAAATATATGTTTTACTTATATCATGTCTGTAGCCTATTTGATAATAAAGGTTGGCTTTCAAACTAAAATTTCCCTTAGTTATTAACGTAGCCTAATTAATTTTAAAATTAACATACCAACAGAATTGTACATTCAACGTAACATGCCATTCCAATCGAACAGGTGGCGCGCGCGAGCCAGCGAGAAAATTCACAGATGACAAATGGCGAAACGGTTGGGAAAGAGAAAGGTTGATTCAGAATGCAGAGTATTTAACCAAAAGTGGACAAGTGATTATTTTTTTGTTCAGTGCAAAGAAGTGGCTGTCTGTCAAGAAACAGTGTCTGTGTTCAAAGAATACAATCTGCGCCACTATGAAACCCGCCACAGAGAAAAGTATGCAAGCTTGCAAGGACAAATGAGAGCAGACAAAGTATTGAAGCTAAAAAGTGTACTATCAGCTCAGCAGAATACGTTTGTACACCAAACCCAGTTGAACCAGTCATCCGTTCAAGCTAGCTTTCAGGTAGCAAAACTGATTGCAGCCAGCGGTAGGCCATTCAGTGATGGTGAGTTTGTCAAGAAATGTATGAATGCTGTTGCGGAGGAGGTGTGCCCCGATAAAAAAGATGTCTTAAATGCAGTTAGTCTGTCCGCAAGTATAATCACCAGATGAATTGAAGAAATGGGGGATAATGTATATGCCCAGCTTTGGGCAACGATTGCACATCTAAAGACCCCTCTGTCAAGCTCCTGAAGTGTGTAGACGACACCACACTTATCGGCCTCATTCAGGACGGTGACAAGTCTGCTTAGCTTACAGACAGGAGGTTAAGGAGCTGGCTGTCTGGTGCAGTCTTTAACAACCTGGAGCTCAACATGCTCAAAACAGTGGAGATTAGGGGTGTTCCGAAGCCGAATACCTTATTCGGAAAGGCACGGATAATTGCTTCAAAACGAATAACGGATTTATCCGAATAACAGAAAAAATATTCGGCAGACACAATCACATGTTTGCTGGAACAGCACTACATTAGTGAGGTCTGCGGTTGTTAAGATTTGTGCAATTATAATGGCTAGTACTGCTTTGATAGCGTTTGACAGTTTCGTACAGATAATATCATGGTGACCATTGCGTTTGTCTGACGAATGTGGTCTCCTCAGCAATAAACTATCCGCGCGCTCCTTTTTTGATTGCTGCCTGTCAGTGCCGGTGTTCTGTCGATTTGTGCTACCCTGTCAGATTTTGCTACCTCCCATTAAAACAGTAGGTAGCACAATTTGACAACGAAAATTGCTACCTGTCAAATTATGTTTTATTCATGTCTACACCTACCACAACCCTACACCTACCCTTACAGTAATGCAAATACAGTAATTATGTGTTACATTCGCGTTTGTGGCTAGAAGGGATACAGCTACCGGAAACCAACAATAAATAATTTTTTCTACCTATTAGATTGTGTTTTATTAATGTCTACACCTACCCCAACCCTAAACCTACCCTTACAGTAATGCAGATACATTAAATACTGTTGTTCAGCGTGAGAAAAATCATACAATATTGACGTGCGCATGCACAGTAAGCCCTGGTAGGAAAATCTGACGGGTAGGATAAAATGTCAGGACACCGGCAAAGCAGTGTTGCCAGATATTTCTACTAAAAAAACAAACACAACAAATCTCCTGAAAACTACACTAAAATAAGTTTAAATCTTGTATTTTGCAAATAGGATACAGAGTCTCTAACCTCACCTTCATCTTCCCACTTTATTAATGCCCTGCTTTATTAACGCTGTTACATTAAGTATTAAAACAAGTCCAGCGACGCTTATAATAACTAGATCTGGCAACATGGCGGAGTGGAGTGGAGGCTGCACTTGCCTTCACTCCTGCGTTTCGCAGCTGCTGCAAGTCAGCTACATGAATTTATTCAGCGACATTTTAAATAATTTTTCATATGTTTTTAAATTTTATTTTTGAACATGAAACATTTACGGAGGTCTGGACCTCATAGCTGGCTATGGGCCTGGATGTGTAAAGTGAATGAGTGTAAACTATAGCCTATATGAATGAAATGAGCGCAAATCAATAGCCGAGTTGGGTATGCGCGTCTCTCAGAAATCAGAGCTTTGCCTGGAGTTTTATCAACTAGACAAAAATATCCTAAAAACGGTCCTAACTTCAAACCTTTTCGAAATCCAACTTTAAAAATGCATTACATTAGCCCTTTTCGTGAATGGCAATACATTTAATTATACAAGACGAAGAAAAGTGATGTGTGATCAAGGCTTTTGGAGGGTCCAAATGATTTGTTGCGCTCTGTTGATAAAAAAAAAAAAAAAAAAAAAACTCGTAAATGATCACAGACTCCCGCAACACATGATCTAAGTTACTTAAAGTTCAAGCGAGCTTTATTGTCAATCTGCTATGAATAGGCTACTGAACACTTTCTTTCCATTTCTATTTTATTTTTTTCAGCTTCTTTTTTTTTTTCTACTAGTGCACTTGTTTAAGATTGTGGATGCTTGTCTCTTGTCAAATTTGTACACAAAATTTCACTGGAAAATAAGAAGAATAAAGTTATTTTTCTTTTTTGACAAAGTTTTAAATAGAAGATATTTACAAAGTTAAAATTTTAATTAAAAAAATAATACTTTCTTTAGTTATACAAGGCATATATGTTAAATGAAAACTACGACTCATTTCACAGATTTGCATTTAAAATGGTGTTTTCATTTAATTTGACGAGCTTCCGGTTTAAGCCACTCCCACTTCCGGATCTATCCGAATACAGATACAAATAAGTTTGAGATTGTCACAGATACAGATAGAAATAATGGCTCCGCTGCACACCCCTAGTGGAGATGATCGTGGACTTCAGGAGAAGCTCTCCCCCCACTCACCATCATGAACAGCACTGTAACGACAGTGGAGTCATTCAGGTTCCTGGGCACCACCATCTCCCAGGACCTAAAGTGGGACACTCACATTGACTCCATTGTTAAAGAGGCCCAGCAGAGGTTGTACTTCCTTCGCCAGCTGAGGAAGTTCAACCTGCTACAGGAGCTGCTGAAACAGTTCTACTCTGCCATCATTGAATCTGTCCTCTGCACTTCTATAACTGTCTGGTTCAGCTCAGCTACCAAATCTGACCTCAGAAGACTACAGAGGGACTGCTGAGCAAATCATTGGTACAACCCTCCCCAAGAGTGAGCAAAAGGGCTGGCAAAATCACTCTGGACCCCTCACATCCAGCACACTCCTTCTTTGAACTGTTGCTGTCTGGTCGATGCTACAGAGCTCTGAGCACCAGAACGGCCAGGCACAGGAACAGTTTCTTCCCTCAGCCAATCCATCTCATGAACATTTGACAATAATTGTGCGCATTATTATTATTAAGTGCTTATACACTTATTTATCTAACACACATACTTAGTCTACATTTCAAATTTGCACATAATATACCTATACATACAAAAACTCTCTATTGTAATCTACATGTACATACAGTTGTCAATTTGTATATTGTTATTCCCTATTTACTTGTTCTATTTTTTATTCTTCTTTTATTATCTGTGTTTTGTTCTGTCAATGTCATTCTGTTGCACTGTGGAAGCTTCTGCCACGAAAACAAATTCCTCGTATGTGTAAACATACCTGGTAATAAAGCTCATTCTGATTCTGATTAGAATTTTGTGGGCAGTTTTCTTCCTCACCACTAGGGGTGCTAAGGTGTTTTAGGTTTCCTTAAGTAAAGCCATGTTGGAGAGAGAGTTAGCAATAGCAAGCAGTAGTAGCCAACATGGCTTACCTGCTGAACACATTGTGCTGTGTCCTGGTTGGGAAATGTGTCATTTCAAGCCCAGTCTACACGAGATGTTTTTTTTTTTTTTAAGTGTACATTGCTGATGTTTTTTGTAGAGATGTTACATATATGTATGGCCTATGTTTGGATTGATGCTAAGAATTTAAGACAGTGTATTTGTATGCATTTTAGAAGGACTCTTTATTGGTGAGGATACCACATCATGGTCCAGTTTGAATATGGATTTAAAGTTATTTTTGACGTGAGACCATAGTCTGGACCAGGGGTGTCAAACTCAGTTCCTGGAGGGCCGCAGCCCTGCAGAGTGTAGTTCCATCCCTGCTCCAACACACAAACCATGTAGTTTTTAAATAAGCCTAAATGACTTGATTATCTGGATCAGGTGTGTTTAATTAGGGTTGCATCTAAACTCTGCAGGGCTCCGGCCCTCCAGGAACTGAGTTTGACACCCCTGGTCTGGACTATATTTGATTGTTTCTGGTTAGGAAGAGTCTGGTGTTTGAGAGCTGTGGCGTGTTTTCATTACAAGAGGTTGGATTATTCATGTGCTATCAGCCGACTTCAGCTATGGACAGTGTTTGGACATTGATGTACTACAGATAAGACTTTCGCACACTTCAAATTTTTCATGACGAAATCCTACAATCTTACATTGCTTTGTTTGCTTTCTTTTATTTATTTATTTATTTTTTTGTACTTTTCTGTATTTACATTTTTGGCTATATGTAGCTGTATTAACCTGAATTGAATGTTTTCTATTTTGTATTTAATAAATCCATTGATTTGAAATCCCTTTGACTTCTGTACATTTTTGACAATATAGACATTAGTTATGTGGTGACTGCATCCATTTCAGATGTATAATAATTGTTTTTCCCAAAGACTTAAGTTATAGTATCTGAAAAGTCACTGAAAAGTATTTAAAGTGAAACAGATGTATTTTTATAGATTAGGGGTGCATCCTGTTCCTGGAGTTCTACCTTCCTACAGCGTTCAGTTCCAACCCTGATTAAACAAACCTGTCTGTAATTATCAAGTGCTCCTTCAGATCCTAACTAGTTGTTTCAAGTGTGTTTGATGAGGACCAGGTTGGGCACCCCTTTTATAGATTAATAATGTGGCGCTTTTCCACTGCGTGGTATGACTCGGCTCAGCACGGTTCAGAACGGAACGGCACGGCTCAGTTTGGCTCGGTTTGCGTTTCCACTGCAGTTTAGTACCGCTTTAGAGTGGGCGGGATTATTCACGTGTCCTTATAGTTGCACCGCCTCTACTGCTGTGACTCCTGAAAAACTTTTTAGTTCCGCATCGCTCCATCAAGCTCTCGCTGGATCCGCTCCTTGGCTATCAACGAGAGGACAGTCTGTACTTCCTCAATAAACAATGAAACAGCCATTTTTTTTGATTGTTAAAAGAAAGGTGCGCTCATTCAAAACAGTTGCGTTCGATCCTTCGCTGGCTGTGCTGATTTAAATCTAGCGGTTTGTTGTGTCTCATGCTGCAAGTTCAATGACGCAGGCAGTGACTATTTTCTCCAGCCAATCAGTGATCAGCAGAGTTTACATATCACGTTTTGGTAACGGTACGGTTCGCTTGGAACCTCAGCCGAGGTAGTACTAAAAAAGTACCAGGTACCAGGTACTGTACCCAGTGGAAAACCCCCCAAAAGTGAGCCGTACTGAACCGTACCGTGCCGTACCATGCAGTGGAAAAGCGCCACAAGTGAGGGCTGCCCGTGCAGGGCCAGCACTAAGGGGCAGAGTGAGGTGTACTTGGTAGCTTTAGTCCACCCACTGTCTGCCCTCATATCCTCAGCAAATCAAGGCTGGATGTCGCAGTGCATTTGTGGCTGAGGCTACATCTGCATGCTTCCTCTATTGGTTGCGTCTGAAAGCCTCCAGCCATTTAAAGTGGAAGGCCTGTTGGGCCTGCCTCCATGACGCAGATGCCTTTTTATGGTCTTGACAACGTGCCACACGTCATCATATGAGTACTGCTATAGCCAATAAAATTGGCAAGTTTAAAATTGGGTTCCCATAGCATCAACTCAATGATACAGCATCTCACTGAACCGGTTTACATATGTAAACTAAAAAATTTATTTAGGTTGATTCAGTGATATTTTATTTTCTTTATTTGAAGAAAATGGTTAATTTAGATGTTATTATTTATAGGTTACCATTTGTTGATATATACAGTACCTATACAAATTCCTTGCTACTTTATGTACAATTAGCTACTGATACTAATGTAATCAAATTTGTTAAATATAAAATGATGTAATAATTGAATATTTTATCATTTAAAATTTCAGAGGATCTGGTTGCTGTTGGGCAATTAATATTCATGATGTCCGTGAATGGATGCTTCACAGTCTTGTTGACACAGGACAACGTTCAGACACTCGGACTACTAACAGATCGCCTGTTTCAGCAACAATACGAAACATAAGGTGTGTGCTTTTGATAATGACTATTTATCCATAGACTCCATAGATTTTATCTAGAACTTTCTGGAGTACTTTATACTGAGTAGTCTTCTGCAGTCAAATATGTTTGTACCACCATAGTGTGCAGTATATTTCATCAATGTCTACAGCAGCATATTGTAGCTATAGGTTGTCTCAACTATCAAGAAAATAATTGTTTTCAAGAAAATAATTACTGTCTTTCTTCAGGGTTCCTCAGAACTGTTTTCAGAGTCTTCACCTGCTGGTCCACGATTCAGATGGAGATGATGTGAGATGCAAGTGCCAATCTTGCCAACAACACCCAAACATTTATCTTGATGAGATAGATAAAATGATTTATCTTTTTGTTGATACACTCCCATAAAATGCTCAAATACAGATTAAACAGGCAAATTAACTTTACCTTGGCAATTTTAAAAACTTAAATTTTTACAAATTAAATGGTACATTTTTCAATGCTCAAAATGTGATATTTTTTTGTATCTAGGACTCGTGCACCTTGAATAGTAATGGCACACTGGACATGGAACTGCATGTTTTGGAGTTCACGATTGAAGATTATCCTGCATCAAACATCACATTGATGAATGGAAATGGGATATCCTCTGTCAGAAACCCTTATAATCATACAGTCAACGCTGACCCAACTCCACACTGTTAGACATTTCAAAGGGTTTTTACAGTAACTTACTGGCAACACTGTTGCCAGTAAGTTACTGTAAATAAGATTTACAGTAGCAAACTGTATTTTTACAGTAAATTACTGTAAAAATAATCCAATTCATCAGTATACTACTGTAATTCATTCATTTTAATATAGATTTCATTAGATTTTATCATTTTTATATAGAATTCATTTCATTTTTACTCTACATAGGTACTACTGGCATTCAATTAAAACAGACACAATAATTACAAAATATCAAATTCTTTATTTAAAACATTGTATGTATAACACTTAAAAATACAGTCTTCCAATGCTGGAACAGTGCATCTTCACCATTTCTCCTCTCCTAGGACGTTTTGCAGTGCATTATGTTGTATCCTCTGGATTTATCCTCACAAAAATACATAGCCATCTGCAAAACCCAGGTGCTGCTCCAAAACGTGGCCCCCACCTTTGCTCACCATCCACTTTGTTAGTGACAGAAATGTCTTCTCTGAAAAACAAGTAGAAATGACACACTTTTAAAAGGCAAACCTCATATATAGAATACACAAACCTCTCAAAACCATAGTTGTTCTCTTACCATGAATTATCAGTCTCAGGGTGGCTGGCATGCTCATGTCTTTTCTTGATGCTTCATTGCAGTTGCCTTTAAAACACAAATACAAAACAACAACAACAACAACAACAAAAATAGAAACTAGAAAGGCAGCTAGCCATAAAACTTGTTTAAGCTAGCTAACATACGATTTTATTTTCTCAATAGGCTACTGGCCAACATTAACTACTAACACCTGAACAAAATTTCACATTAGTTAACTTAATGTTAATATAAGATAAGCGTTGCTCATTAAAAATAATTTTACTTCGGTAACTTAATTCAATAAGCTGACAAAAGTCGTTTGTAACGACTGCGCAGTTTACCATAGTAAAGTTTGTTACCGCTATGTTGACGGGTAAATGTTACTAGGTTAAACTGGTGTGCAAAAATATGACAAACACAGACAAACGTACATATATTTTTACCTTGCTTGCTGGTCTTATTCTCTCGTAAGGTGCATCGACACACAGCGCAGATGTTCTCCGGAGTTCTTCCACTCTGGCAGGTTCATCCCCGGGAAAAACCCGCGGCGCTGCCCCGCTGCTTCCGTGTCTTCCTCGGACGCGAGTGGTGCGGCGCGACGCAGCGCGACTCGAAAAGACCATATAGAACCTATTATACTATCTACAGTGGATGCGGACAGTAAAGTGATGCCCCAGTATATTTCTGACGTAGCCTACAGATGTACTCCAAGCGCTCGCGCTGTTTCTGACAAGAAGGACAAATGGATTTTCCAATCATTACAAGCGATGTAACACGTCCAGTGCTACAGTCTATGGTCCAGTGTAGTCAGTCCCAAGCTGTTGCGGCATTGTAGAAACGGTGTTGTGCAAATCGTGTCAATCCAAATGTAAGAAATGAGGAAAATAAAACAACCTCAATACAATGGCGCCAAAGAGGCCATTACGGGAAACACAGTAGTACACAGCAATTTTAAAAAATACAGTAAGTCTCTGTATGTGGGATTTGACGTCACAGAAAATTCCCATGATGCAAAGGGTATTACAGTTATTTATTGTAAAGGGAATTTGCAGTATTATACTGGGTGATATACAGTACATAACTGTAGAAATTACAGAAATGTCTAACAGTGCACTCAGTAAAGTGCCTCTGCAGTTTGTAGTTGAAAGTGAGTGAGAATCCTGTACATCACTGGTTTTCAGCCTTTTTAAATTCTGTTCCCTATTGTCCACAACAATCTTTGATGGCCTGACACACTGTAGTTTCTGTAAATTAAGTATTAGGATTCCAGAAGTTTTAAGTGCTGAACATTTTTCAAGGTTCCCATGCAGTCTTTTAAACCAATTAATTTACACTTACAGTCGCCTGTGATTTACTACAAGATTAAGATTAAGAAACACACACACACACAAATATTTTAGAACTTGGCTTAACTAGAAAAAAAAAAAAAAGCCCATGAATAAAAATATCTCGAGATTTAGTTTTTAAAGCTTATTTTAGCTTTTCTATTTGTATTCTGCTGAAAAAAAAAAAACAAAAAAAACAAAAACAAAATCATGCCTTTTGAACAACATGAGATGATACGTAATATAAAATTATGTTTCACCATTGAAAGCAATTCATAATTAGCCATGTAATGTGATAAAATACAATTAATAGACCCAGTGCCAAAGTTGCTGTCAAAGACAAGTAGTGTATGAATAAGGATTTGGTAGTACACTCTTAAAAATAAAGGTGATTTAAAAGGTTCTTCACAGCGATGTCATAAAAAAAAAAAAAACATTTTCGGTTCCACAAAGAACCATTCAGTCAAAAGTTTGTTAAAGAACCATCTCTTTCTTACCTTTTTATAATCTGAAGAACCTTCTTTCGCCAAAAAGAACCTTTTGTGAAACAGAAAGGTTCATCAGATGGTAAAGGTTCTTTATGGAACCATTTAGACAAAAAGGTTCTTCTATGGCATCGTGAAGCACCTTTATTTTTAAGAGTGTAGTTTTCATGTATCGTGTAGCTCCAACTCCAGCTCTTTTGTAAAAATTCAGGAGGCCTATCAGATGCAGGCCCAGTTCTGTGGGTTTCAACAAAAGTAACCTCAGTTGAAAATGTAGTAATAGCATGACAAAATGGATTTGGCAAATGCTCCAGTGTGTATTTGTGTTTGCACTCTATAGAGAGCATCAAAGGTTTGCAACAATTTTTGCAGCATTGAGCACTGTAGCCAATCATAGACATGTCTGTTTATTTCTTGAATGCAATGGCCAATCAGAAGTGTTTAAATTAGTCAGAACTTACTAGCACTCAAAACTAGAACACCAGAGTTATCCCTTATGAAACAAAAATACATGTGAATATATTGGAAGATATAATGTGATTTATGAAATAATATATTTTGATATATTGACTCTAGTGCTTATATTTTTCAATATTCTGCAATATATGCATGAACTATATATAGCCATATATTGATACATATAAAATATATATTTAGCAATAAGACAGAAACAGTACAGTACTACATAGCTTTATTGAAACACTCATTCCTTTTTATTAACAAATGGGTTTACATACAAAATTAAATGTCTCAAAAATAAATTCCCAATATACCTACAAAGGTCCCCAATTCTATACAGATTCAGGCAAATTAACGTCCACATTTAATCATTCAGCAGGAACTTTTATCCAAAATGACTTAAATGAGGACAATAGCAATCAAACCAACAAAAGAGCAATACTATGTGAGTGCTGTGACAAGTCTCGGTTAGCCTGATGTAGTACACATAGCAAGTTTTATATATATATATATATATACACACACACACACAGGTGCATCTCAATAAATTAGAATGTCGTGGAAAAGTTCATTTATTTCAGTAATTCAACTCAAATTGTGAAACTCGTGTATTAAATAAATTCAATGCACACAGACTGAAGTAAATTATTATTATTATTTTAATTGTGATGATTTTGGCTCACATTTAACAAAAACCCACCAATTCACTATCTCAACAAATTAGAATATGGAGACATGCCAATCAGCTAATCAACTCAAAACACCTGCAAAGGTTTCCTGAGCCTTCAAAATTGTCTCTCAGTTTGGTTCACTAGGCTACACAATCATGGGGAAGACTGCTGATCTGACAGTTGTCCAGAAGCCAATCATTGACACCCTTCACAAGGAGGGTAAGTCACAAACATTCATTGCCAAAGAAGCTGGCTGTTTACAGAGTGTTGTATCCAAGCATGTTAACAGAAAGTTGAGTGGAAGGAAAAAGTGTGGAAGAAAAAGATGCACAACCAACCGAGAGAACCGCAGCCTTATGAAGAATGTCAAGCAAAATCGATTCAAGAATTTGGGTGAACTTCACAAGGAATGGACTGAGGCTGGGGTCAAGGCATCAAGAGCCACCACACACAGACGTGTCAAGGAATATTCCTCTTGTTAAGCCACTCCTGAACCACAGACAACGTCAGAGGCGTCTTACCTGGGCTAAGGAGAAGAAGAACTGGACTGTTGCCCAGTGGTCCAAAGTCCTCTTTTCAGATGAGAGCAAATTTTGTATTTCATTTGGAAACCAAGGTCCTAGAGTCTGGAGGAAGGGTGGAGAAGTCCAGTGTCAAGTTTCCACAGTCTGTGATGATTTGGGGTGCAATGTCATCTGCTGGTGTTGGTCCATTGTGTTTTTTGAAAACCAAAGTCACTGCACCCGTTTACCAAGAAATTTTGGACCACTTCATGCTTCCTTCTGCTGACCAACTTTTTAAAGATGCTGATTTCATTTTCCAGCAGGATTTGGCACCTGCCCACACTGCCAAAAGATCCAAAAGTTGGTTAAATGACCATGGTGTTGGTGTGCTTGACTGGCCAGCAAACTCACCAGACCTGAACCCCATAGAGAATCTATGGGGTATTGTCAAGAGAAAAATGAGAAACAAGAGACCAAAAAATGCAGATGAGCTGAAGGCCACTGTCAAAGAAACCTGGGCTTCCATACCACCTCAGCAGTGCCACAAACTGATCACCTCCATGTCACGCCGAATTGAGGCAGTAATTAAAGCAAAAGGAGCCCCTACCAAGTATTGAGTACATATACAGTAAATGAATATACTTTCCAGAAGGCCAACAATTCACTAAAAATGTTTTTTTTTTTTTTTTTTTTTTTTTATGAAGTATACTAATTTGTTGAGACAGTGAATTGGTGGGTTTTTGTTAAATGTGAGCCAAAATCTTCACAATTAAAAGAACCAAAGACTTAAGCTACTTCAGTCTGTGTGCATTGAATTTATTTAATACACGAGTTTCACAATTTGAGTTGAATTACTGAAATAAATTAACTTTTCCACGACATTCTAATTTATTGAGATGCACCTGTATGTGTGTATGTATTTTTATATATATATATATATATATATATATATGTAGTGCAAATGTATTTTCACATACATTTAGATGATATTAACAACATTATATTTACTATATATTAAATATATATACTGTATAGTCATACATTACGTGATATATACATACATATATGGATATATATTAGAAATTATATTTATCAGATTTGGTTATATATACGTAACATACATATATGGATATATATTACAAAATATATTTGTCAGATTTGGTTACATACAGTCATGGCCAAAAATATCGGCACCCTTGGTAAATATGATCAAAGAAGGCTGTGAAGATTAATCTACATTGTTAATCCTTTTGATCTTTTATTTAAAAAAAAAAAATATTCACAAAAATCTAACCTTTCATTAGGTAATGGGAATTTAAAATGGTGGGAAATATCATTATGAAATAAATATTTTTCTCTAATACACGTTGGACACAATTATTGGTAACCCTAGAAATTCTTATGAGTAAAATATCTCTGAAGTATATTCCCATTCATATTCACAATTTTGAGCACTCCAGGGTGATTATGAACATGAAATTATCCAGCCATGGCTTCCTGTTTCACAGAAATATAAATAGGAGGGAAAACAAAGCCCAAATTCCCTTAATCATCCATCACAATGAGAAAAACCAAAGAATATATTTCTGATGTGCAGCAAAAAATAACTGAACTTCACAAATTAGTGAAGTGGCTTTAAGAAAAGAGCTAGAGCAGTGAAAATTCCCATTTCCACCATCAGGGCAATAATTAAGAATTTCCAATCAACATAAAATGTTACGAAACTGCCTGGAAGAGGACGTGTGTCTATATCGTCCTAATGCATGGTGAGAAGGAGAGTTTGAGTGGCTAAAGATTCTCCAAGGACCACTGCTGG
Organism: Spinibarbus caldwelli; assembly: GCA_039654775.1. Lineage (NCBI taxonomy): Eukaryota > Metazoa > Chordata > Actinopteri > Cypriniformes > Cyprinidae > Spinibarbus > Spinibarbus caldwelli. The sequence continues at coordinate 25,458,627 of CM077262.1, read as the reverse complement.
AGAATTGCAGGAAATAGTTGAGTCTCGGGGTCAGAAAACCTTAAAAAAATAAATTGTCAAACAGCACCACATGTTGTTTGGGAGGGTTTCAAGAAAAATTCTCCTCGCTCATCCAGAAACAAACTCCAGCATATTCAGCTATCAGACACGACTGGAACTTCAAATGGGACTGGCTTAAATGGTCAGATGAAACTAAAAAATTAGCTTTTTAGCAGCAAACACTCAAGATGGGTTTGGTGAACACAGGGATAAAAAAGTACCCCATGTGCACAATGAAATATACTGCTGTATTTTTGATGTTGTGGGCTTATATTTCTGCTGGAGGTCCTGGACATCTTGTTTAGACATATGGCATCATGGATTCTATCAAATACCAACAGATAAAAAAAATCAATAAGTGACTGACTCTGTTAGAAATCTTATAATGGGCCAAGTTTGGATCTTCCAACCGTACAATAATTCAAACACAAACCTCAAAAACAACACAAAAATGGGTAACTGAGCACAAAAGCAAGCTTCTGCTATGGCTATTCCAGTCCTCTGACCTGAACCCTATAGAAAATGAGTGGGGTGAACTGAAGAGAAGAAGCACCAACATGGAGCTGGGAATCTAAAGGGTCTGGAGTAATTCTGGATGAAGGAATGGTCTCTGATCTCTTGTCAGGTGTTCTCTAACTTCATCAGGCATTATAGGAGAAAATTTAGAGCTGTTAAACTGGCAAATGGAGGTTTCAAAAAGTATTGAATAAAAGGGTGCCGTTAATTGTGGCCAATGTGTATTAGAGAAAAAACATTTATTTAATAATGATATTTCCCCCCATTTTAAATTCTTATTATCCAATGAAAGGTTAGATTTTTGTGAATTTTTTAAATAAAAGATCAAAAGGATTAACAATGCAGATTAATTTTCACAGCCGCCTTTGTTCATATTTGCCAAGGGTGCCGCTATTTTTGGCCATGACTGTATATATGTAACATACATGTTCCCATATGAATGTTAATATATAGTAGCTACATGAAAATACATTACATACACATGGGATGTCCAGATCCGATCACGTGATCGGAAATCGGGCCCGATCACGTGGTTTCAGACTCGATCGGAATCGGACGTTACCTCCCGATCAGGACTCGGATATATATGTATATATATTCTCATTATTTTTTAACACATCTATAGTTATGCGGTGGCACAGAGTTAGACCTCTTGACTCCACACAGAAACAGCAACGCGTGCGGCATGACATCACTTTGTTGCAGAGACGCTATTGGTTAAATGCTAGGAAAGTAGAACACGGAAGCAGCTTGAAGCGGAAAGCACGAGTATGTCTGCGGTCTGGAGGTATTATAAAGTTGATGACAACAACATTGCCATAGCAAACTGTGAGATATGTAAACTTGGGATTGCAAGAGGTGGAAAGGAAAATTGTATTGTTTTTATATTAGACTTTTTTTATATGTACTGTTGCACTAAAGTCCAAAAGTGAAGAATTTATGTTATTTATTACTTGATTGTTCAAGCTACCTCACAGAAGTGCTCTATTTGTTAACAGATTTGTTGAATGTTAAAATAAGGTGAATTAAATAAAAAATAAGGAGGAACATCCTGGATCTGTTTCTTCGCTCTTCTTTATTCTTTTTTTTATGTATTATAGAAGTATCGGATTGGGACTCGGTATCGGTAGATACTCAAAATCAAATGACTCGGACTCAAGGGCAAAAAAACCTGATCGGGACATCCTTACATACACACACACACACACACACACACACACATAAATAAATATATATATATATATATATATATATATATTCACACATACATGACACAATAAATTTGCTCATATTTGGATACATATATTTTGCATACATGTTCACATATATATGTGACATTATTATACTGCATATACTGTATGTTAAATTATATGTGTAGCCAATAGTTATATATTTGCAAATATATAATTCCATATATGAAAATATATTAAAATAAATATTTACCTTGAATTGTGTTCATATATTGCTAATACATATTCCCATATAAATGTGACTATACATTCCCCAATATATGGAAAGCAGCAATTCCTTATGTATTATTCAGTATATTGTAATATATTACCACAATGTATTATTCTATATAATTACCAATATACTGAAAATTCTTTAATATTTTGACCGTTCATATATAATAAAATATATTTTCTTTCCATAAGGGATTGTTGACTTGCATGCTCACAAATCCTCTCATTATAAAAAAAGGCAAACAAGATGTAGCCTAAATAAGCAATTCATTATTGCTGGTAAAATTACCAATGGTCATGTACATGCAGCAAAGTTAAAGAAGTGACATTTGCATTTAAATGTGGGATTTTCTGTCAAAATGCCAAAAAAATGATTACCTTCAAAATGGACATGACAAAAATTATTGTATTTAAAAATAGATGCACATTAAGAAAAGTAATGCAGACTAATAGATTAAAATGAAAAAAAAAAAAATGAAAAAAAAAAATATATATATATATATATATGTGTGTGTGTGTGTGTAAATACTGTTGCGATTATAAATAAAAGTAAAACTAATGACTTAAATCTTGTAAGTTGTTAAAATGCTCAGTATAACTAGATAAAGTTGTCTGACATACACACTTGATCATTTTAGTTTCAGCCAGCATGTTTACATGTTCCAGGTACTTAGTAAATGTTATCTAATCTTTCTGTCACTTTTGTGTAGTATCTTGGATTTCCAGGTCAGTGGACCATGGAATATGTCAACAACTTTGAGAAATGCAAGTCAAGGAGTTACTGAGGCAACGCTGACCTGGACACCACAAGAATCTGACCTGCATCATCATGTACCCATATGCTTTGCTACAGAGACACTTCAGAGGTAAAATGAGGTCTGTCGTTGGGAATTCATGACATTAATTTTTCCATGACCGTCTGTCTTTCTCTCCATAATTAGTCAGTCAGAGATGAGGTGCATCGTGATCGTTGTGGCAAAATCGAGGGTTCTCTCAGGTAAAAAAACAAAACAAAAAACAAACAATTCTTAAATCTAAACAGTTGCTAATTTTCCCAGTTTGCTAGCAATCTCATCATTTAATACATTGCACAAGCCAAATGGCCTGTAATTGCTCCTTGGTAACCCCCCACCTCCCCAGCACCACTTGTCTAGACCTGCTTATAGACGTATGTATGCCTATTCACACATCGGCAGCATATCTTACATGCTGACAGCAGCATGTCTGTGTTATCTGTTAGTAGTAGCAAGTCGGTACTTGCAGCATGCATAGATCTAGTCAAAAAGACCAAGTACATTAACAATGTCATATTCATTAACATGAAAGCTGTTTAAATAAATGTTGTCAGTTTTTCAAGCAGATTAATCCCTAAATAATCCCCACACCAATGTTATAATTTGGATTTTTGTTCTTGTTAGTGCATTGATAATATCTTGCTGTTTTTATTGTTGTTGTCATTTTATTAAGATTAATCAATAAATTAATCACATCTCTCAAGGTGAAGCAGAGGTCTTCTGTGAGAATAATAGTATCAGCATTGCAGCAAGCGAAGCCTCCAGAAAGGGGATGATCAAAACTGGCTCCAACTGTAGATCCCACCTGTTCTCTAACTTCCAATGACACCCATATCCTAGGCACTATGTCCCTCAACACCTGTGGTACCACGATGGAGGCACAAAAACTGATGTCTATGATCTCTAATCTAAATAAAATATTTTATAGTACACTATAAGTAATTTTAACAGTCAGCCATACAATATTTATCACCGTTTTCTGTTTCTGCCTGATCTTTTCACATGCTTGATTCTTCAACACCAATCAGGACTCAGGAGACTTCTTGATCTTCAAAAACGAGATCAATTCTTTTGAGAACCCTAATGAAGTGATCACCAAACGCAGTCAAGTTAAAATCGGCTTCTCCTGCCAATACCCCAAAGTGGCCAGTGTTTCTAACCAGTATATCAACAAGAAGTCTGACTACATCACTGAATCCAGCTTTGGCACTTTTAATTACATGTTTGATTTTTTACTAACAATATCTTCAGCAGTTGGGTAGATCCCAGCCTGTATCCACTGGAGATAAATTTGATGGATATGCTCTACACGGGTATTGCAGCTCATTCTGCTCTTCCTGAGGTCAGGCTCTTTGTGGAGTCTTGCAGGGCCACTCCAGAAGACAACCCATACAGTGCCCTATTTTATTACATCATCAAAGAAGGATGAGACTGCTAAAAACCTTACACCAGGGGTGTCAAACTCAAATTGTGATGAAGTGATGGGTTTGCTGAAACAACAAGCAGTTCTGTCTTAGCTAGGTTGAGTTGAAGGTGATGGTCCTTCATCCAGCAAGAAATGTCTGTTAGACATGCTGAGATGCAAGCAGCTATCATCGGATCATCAGGATGGAATGAGAGGTAGAGTTGAGTGTCATCAGCATAGCAGTGCTATGAAGAGCCATGGTTCTGAATGACAGAACTTAATGATGCCATGTAGACAGAGAAGAGAAGTGGTCCAAGAACTAAGCCCTGAGGCACCCCAGTAGCTAGATGTTGCGACTTGGATACCTCACCTCTCCAAAATATCTTGAAGGACCTATCTGAAATGTAAGACTCAAACCACTGGAGTGTGGTTCCTGAGATGCCCTTTCTCAATAGGGTTGATAGGAGGATCTGGTGGTTGACCGTACCATTACATATCATAATGACGTTCTCCCTCATTACTTTACTACAACCTATTAAATAACTTTAGTTTATTCATTACAAAATAGTGATAGCTATAACATTGCAATAGCAATGCAAAAAATATATCAATGAACATTATACAGCATATAGAAAGAGAGATAGAGTACAGATAATTCATTCACTCATTTGTTAATTTGTTAACGTATCAATGAACAGCATATACAGTATAAAGAAAGAAAGAGAGTGAGTAGATCTGATTGTGGAGTGATTGTGGTCATGATTGTGGAGTTCAAGTTTCAGTCAAGTTTCTTAGATTATTTACTGTAATCTATAGAAAATTGAAGACCTGCTGCTTAGAGCTTTTCAAGCACAGATTTCTGCATAGATTACAGAGTTAGATATTCACGATGAAGAATATAAACAACTTGTTCATGTAATCTCTTTGTGTATCCCTTTTTTGAATATTCAGAATTATTATATTTTTGGCATTTCCACAGAACAGTTTGAAATAAATTATTGTAGGGAACTGAAAACTGAAGTTATGTGTTCAATGTGTACTTACAAGTGTATTATGGATGACACAGTTAAGGTTTATCAAAGTGATTTAAGAACATATGACTTTGGTATCCAGGCTTTCAAGTTCACAGGTGGCTACAATGAGGTATTAGAGAGTCACATAGTAATGCTGTAAATTCTGTAATGCTGAAAATGCTGGAAATTCAGTTGAGCAGAAACGTTTAACTGCAATGCACTCAAACTCTTTTGACAGTTGTACATTACCTGCTCTGTCATTCTATGCGTGGAAGGAAGTTCAAACACCAGATGTGCCCAAGGCTGCCTCCAGGAATCCACACACAAACGCAGACAAGACGTGAGCAAGGAAACTGCCAGGCATTACATCACGCAGGGTCCCTTCCGTTTGGCGAGACAAACTTAGTATTCAGCAGCAGGTATATTAGTAATATCTTAAAATAATGATGACTTCAAATGATTCTGAATCATGATTGGTCATATAACTGCATCTTTTTTTCTTCAGCTTCAGAAAATGATGGTTCACTTCATATCAGCGCAGGCACGGGGTCTTCATAGTCTCCATTGTGGTCCTGGTGGGATAGTTGGTGCATAATGGCAAAAGAACAAGAGCAGCTGACCGCATGTATTTGATGTCCAACTTCTGAAATATATATATATATATATATATATTTTTTTTTTTTTTCATTCCAGATAATTAAATGAACTTTTAAATTTCTTTGTATGAATTTTGTTTTCTATTTTGTGGAAAAATCTGCATTACATTGTGACAGACATTGTATGCTTTTTAAAGTTGCACTTACATAAAGTGCTTATGTTTTCAAAACTGCTTATTATTTTGTGTGTATCAGATTCTGTCCAAAGATAAAGACTTGTATAACTGCTTTACACAAGTAATTTATTAGTCTAGATCAATAAATAGCAGAATGGCAGCATACTTGATGTTAAATATTACCCTAATATTTTAAGTATATTGCCTTTTATTCTTTTCCACCTTCTTTTCATCTTCATTTACGCAAGGTTAAACATTGATGAGGGATCATCGAGAATGTCACAAACAACTGTTACCTCAGTGAAAATTGCACTCTAGACAAATAATGCAAAATGACTCACTTATTTCATTAGAAGTAGGGGAGAGCGGAGCACAACCTAACACTTTTTGACTTTCTCAGTTTGTGTAAATCCACAGGGGGTTCAGAGTATAATTTTTTATCCACAGTAATTTCACACTTGTCTAGTACAAATATGTCACTTTGTTTCATCATTACAGTTTATACATTTTTCTTTATTTACCCTCTAAAAATGGAAAAGAAATTTGACAACATGCCCTGTTGTAACATGACCATATGACAGCTTAAAATGTTATCTGATCTAATGAAAAAAGCAAAACAAAACAAAACAAACTAAAATGTTTTGTCAATAAAATAAAATTTTAAACTTTTTCAAATAAAATGATGCTTTTTAAGAATTAAAAATAATCTGATTTTGGAGTTTGACAATGAACACATTGCAACCATGCTTGGTACGGCCCATAAACGAGCCAAAATGCTTTAAATTTCTTGAAATTATAATTTCTAAACATTAAACATTGACTGTCAGTCTTTTTTCACCAGTTTCTTGTAGTTTCTCATTAAAATGCATTAAAGTAAATGATGTAAATTACTTTGCTAATGTAATAGAATAGCATATTGTAATAACAGCAGGGCACATTGTAATGCAGTGTCACAACGTTCCCCGTCTGCGCAACTGGAATTTATAACCGGTTAGTGTCTTCTGCTAGTTAGCAAAGCATTAAAAAAAAACTATCTAAACTGATAAATAACAGATTGGAGATTAAAATAATAACATATTTTTCTCATTTTAAATGAATACTAAAAACTGAGATAAAAAATTTACTTAAGCCAGAAATGTATTTTACTATGGTAAAATAAATGTTCAGTGATATCTTCAAAACATTTTTGAATTTTGGCACACTTTTTTTCTCTATATAGTGTTGATATGGCAACTAGTAAATACAATAAATTTTGTTATTCTACAATGCGTGGAAATATTTAAACCACGTGTTACCACTAACCCAATGTAAGTTTGCGTCCCGCACTCCCCTACACATTTTTTTTTAAATTCACTAATTCATGATAATTCTGAGGACATTCACTCGTACTGTATCTGTAATATTTTAATAACTTATAACTCTAAACCTTTGATTCAGTTGCTTTCTTTCTGTAATTGTTCTGATGTACTATTCTCAACATGATTAGTGGACCTGAAGTGGGACAATCACATTGAGTCCACTGTCAAAAAGGCCCAGCCTTCGCCAGCTGAGGAAGTTCAACCTGCCACAGCAGCTGCTGAAACAGTTCTACTCCGCCATCACTGAATCTGTCCTCTGCACTTCAATAACTGTCTGGTTCAGCTCAGCTACCAAATCTGACCTCAGAAGACAACAGATGGTAGTCCGGTCTGCTGAGCGAATCATTGGTACAACCCTCCCCACTCTCCAAGAACTGTACTTATCCAGAGTGAGCAAAAGGGCTGGCAAAATCACTCTGGACCCCTCACATCCAGCACAGTCCCTCTTTGAACTGTTGCCGTCTGGTCGACGCTACAGAGCTCTGAGCACCAGAACGACCAGACACAGGAACAGTTTCTTCCCTCAGGCAATCCATCTCATGAACACTTGACATTAAACGTGGAACACACAACACTATTATAAATTATTTATTCACCACACATACTTATTTTTTTTCATTTCAAATTTGCACATATCAGACCTGTACACTATATTATATATTGTGTTTTTGCTATTTGTACATTGTATATTTGTATATTATTCTTTTATTATCTGTGTCCTGTCCTGTTGCTGTCTTTCTGTTGCACTGTAGAGCTTCTGTAACTAAAACAAATTCCTCGTATGTGTAAACATACCTGGCCAATAAAGCTCATTCTGGTTCTGATTCTGATTCTGATGATACATGATGCCTACAGATTCCTCTGAATTAAAAGAAAACTCTGCTACAAATAGAATTATATCAACAACAATTTCATGGAGTCAGATAAATATATACCTTTGTCTTCCAACTGTTGGTCTAAATGAGTAGGGATTGACTCAATAATTATGGTGACCCCGACGTGATCTTATATTTTTGTAATTCTTATTGAGTTGATCACACAGTTAACAAAGATAACAATTCACCTAATATACAGACAGATGTGCTTTTATGCCATTATTCCCCGCTAACACTGTTGTCTGTTGTGAGTTTGGGCTCTTTTCTGGGCTCTTTTCACTTCAGTGATTTCATTAGACTTAATTTAAGTCTCTTTCTTGATTTCAGTCTTTTTTTGAGGTTTGTTTAAGATACCAGCAGTCCTTGATTAGTATTTTATCAAGAAAGAAAGCAAAAAGATCTAAATTAATTATGATGGTGCACCAGGCACTGCAACAAGAAATGTATAATTCTCAAGAAATGATGTCTGTAATGTCTGTTTAGTCTGTAATGGAATGAATGAATGAATAAGGAACAAACAAACAAATATACAAACATTTTATTTTCCAATTAGGTTAAAAAAAAATGAATGGCTGCTCTTTGTGGTAATACAGTACATCGGACAGGACATTCAAATTCTCGCATATTATTCATCGACCTCAAACATATGTAATATTCATCTGAATTATGTAAGTATTAGCAACTTTACATGGCCGCTCATTACAATGTTAAACTAGAGAAATGTGCGCTATTGTGTCTGTGTGGAGTGTGGAAACTGAACAGTAGCGCTCACTGCAGGACAGATGGAGGCGCTGGTGCGCTCACTTGCTCTTAAAATACTCCGTCATTTTTGCTTATACAGATAATCTTTCAAATCTGTAAAGACTCTACGTTTATTTGTGTGCACTCACCATAACAACAAAATGCGCTTTTGTAAAATAATGTAAGCAAACAGGATGTGCTTTCTGCCGTCTCGGTCTCTGTGAACTTGAGCGAGAAACTCTGTGTATACCTTTGCCTTACAGACATTAAAAATATATCTATAGAGAGTGAAATATCTACTTTCAAATGAACCAATTTAAATGGAAAAAAAAAAATATTATCAGATTATGTATCCGTATGAAACATGCATACAGGTGCATCCACTACTGCGGAGATGACGAGAACGTGTCGACGAGACCGACTTCATCTCTTAAACCGAAAACAAAGAAAGCACTAGCTTATCAAACTATTAAAATGTTAATGCAGTTTCCTTACTGTTTTTCCCTGACACATTCATAATCATTTACTTCTACCAGTGTGCTATGGCAAGCTTTATGCGTGTGCTTCTGCGCTTAATAGGCTATGTAGGCAATTAAAGGCTTATTGTAATGAATTAAATGGTTTATTAATAAATGTGCGATTAGTCGACTAATGCTTAAAATGAATGATTGGTCGACCAGAAAATCCTAAGTCGATGGCAGCCCTAATAAATAGTACTATAACATCACAAAATTTAACAAAAGGAAATATGTTGTGCCCTAAAATCGTTGCGGCCATATCATTATGTAAAAAGAATCAGGTAGCACTTTATTTTACAGTACGTGTACTTTCCTGGTACATACATGGTAAATATCTTGTACCTACACACAAATGAGTGGTAACATAAGGTACTTACCTGAAGTGTACGTACATGGTAACAAATAAGAAACACGGCTGTACTTAACAGTCATACATGCATGGTAATTAGTTTGTGCATATAGACAAGTGTGGGTAAGAACGGTCACTTACAGGTAGTGCCCGTACATGGTAACTAATTAGATACTTTACTGTACTTACTAATGTATATACATGGTAAATATGTAGTACTTGCAGACAAGTGGGTACAAACAGGCACGTCCTTACAGTATCCGTATATGGTAACTAATAAGACACATTACTGTACATACTAATGATATGTACATGGTAAATGTGTCACCTATGGAAAAATGTGGTATTATGTGGTAACAAGCAAGACACATACTGTGCTTGGTATATACGGTACACTTGGTAAGTCCTAACCTTACCTAATAAAAAGAGGACTGTTTTTCAGTTGCTTGTGTAGGACTGTTAATGCTATTATACGTAGACAATGGAGATCAATGTTTAACAAATTGTGTAGAAAAGCACAACAACACATTCATTTCAGCTGCTCAAGACATGGAAAAGAAAGGCGGGACAAAACAGGCAAAAATACTGAACGAATGAAGTAAAAGTGGTTTTGTTAAGATTTTCCAGGAACATATAACACAAGCATAAAGCTAAAGAGGCTTTAAATACCTTGACATAAAAAAGAAAATATGTTGGTGAAACTTCCTTCTGAAAAATACATCAGTCATACAACCAGTCTGTTTTTGTTGTCATGTAATGACATAAATGAGATTTACTGTAAGCCCTTACACATGTGCTGTACACTTTTTTTTTTTTTTACACATTCTGAAGTTAGAAATTCATTTCTACTTAGTAGTGTGTGGAACAAAATATGTGAACTTTTCTACTTTTCAAAAACCCAAACCTAAATATGATATTTAAGATATACTGTAGCATGAATAAAGCAGTTAGTCCTGTAATATGATAATACATCACTTGACAAATCTATCAACAAGGCTGATACCTAAAAAACCTGCCAAGGGGGCAAGCAAAGTTAACATAATTTAAGAAATATTATCTAAAAACAGTATCTTGATTATTTTTGGAGACTACTATCATAGAACAATCGAGCATTAGTGTTGGAAAATGGAAATTTTTGAGAATGGAAAATCTTCCTGGTGTATGAATTAATGTTGTAACAATGCAGCAGTAGCTGCAGGACTGGAAATCACAGTCACATTCTTTAAACTAATTAACCAATTGTATGCCCTTAAAATAGACATACTTTACTGTGTGTGTCATAAGAAGTACCTACAACATCCCCATTACATACTTTCCACTTGCCAAAAGTATACTAAGGTATGACATTCAAATAAGAACACTATGATGACTGAGAAGACAACAATACAGTTTCTGACATGTGGAAACCTTACAAAATATTTAAATTTAGTATGACATTAGCATGCTACTAAGATAGCACAAAACTCGAATAAGCTGAACAAAAACGACCGCTCATGCTGGGTAAAAATACATTTTTAATTAGATGACATTTCCAAAGGTTATAAGTGAATTTACCTTTGAACTTAATTTATTCCTCCAACTTCTATTTATTTATTTTGTCTCAGGCCGAAGGCTGGGAAATGATAGGACCGTCTATCACAGTGGCTAACACACACATACAAGCAGACTGTCCTATCATTTCTCGTTCAGACCTTTTGACAAATTAGTGTCTTCAGTTCACCCATCCTGCATGTCTTTGGATTGTATATCAACAACAATTTCATGGTGTCAGATAAACATATACTTTTGTCTTCTAACTACTGGTCTAAATGAGTAGGCATTGACCCAATAATTATGGTAATCCCAACATGATCTTATATTTTTCTTAAATTCTGAAAATATTTTGTGTGATTTTATTTATTTATTTTTTCACACAGTTCTCAAAGATAACAATCCACCTAATATACAGACAGATGTGCTTTTATGCCATCATCCCCTATTAATACTGCTGTCTGTTGTGAGTTTGGTCTCTTTTCACTTCAGTGATTTATAGATTAATAGATTTATATAAGAATAATATATAAGTATAAGAAGGGTTTTACCTAAAACAAGAAAAAAAAATTGCCAAGGGGGCAAGAAAAGTTAACATAATTTAAGATATATTATCTAAGCACAATATCTTGATTATTTTTGTCAGGAAATGGTGTATGGTGTATGTTGTTTAACAAATTGAAAAGAAAAGCACAACGACACATTCATTTCAGCTGCTCAAGACATATGGAAAAGAAAGGCGGGACAAAAAAAAAGGCAAAAATGCTGAACGAATGAAGTAAAAGTGGTTTTGTTAGGATTTTCCAGGAACATATATAACACAAGCATAAAGCTAAAGCTATCATTCAAATAAGTACACTATGATGGCTGAGGACCTTAGTGAAAAAATAGTATGCTTAAGTACAATTTATTTATATGTACTTTAGTATAACTAAATATATTTGTGGCACACTAGAAATTGGTATACATAAAGTCTGCTAAATTGGAACAACTAATTTTGTACTAAATGTATTTTAGTTGCGCAAAAGCAGTGCTGAAGTTCAACCAAAATTGTATGAAATATACTTGTTTGTGCTAAAGTGGAACGATTCCAAGTATACTTAAGTACACTTTAAATATCCACTCTTATTTAATTTTTGAAATGCAGAATTCATTCAGCATAAGCTTCAAATGTATTTTGGAGACATTACAATTGCAATTAAATTACACTGTAAGAGTGTTGCACATACATTAATATTAAACTAATAACAAACTGAGGTCATGCTATCCCTTACTTTTAGTGACATTAAAATGCATTGCAATGGCATTCCAAGTGTACTTAAAGTGTGTTAATGGCACAATTATTGTGTGCTTCTAATGCAAATAAATTAACCTTCATAAACTGCCATTTATTAACACTCCCAGCATACCAGCAAACTCAGTTATCCAGAGAACATTGGACACAAACATTTGAACGTTGGCTGAAGGGAAACACCGCGGACTGGATTCGAACCCAGGTCGCTGCCACACAAGTGCCAGATGCGCCACCAAAGCAGATATGCGTTGTGATAAACTGCGGTTACTTTGTAGTCTTTCTATACTGTCACGAATGCTATTATAAGTAAACAGTTTTTTTCCATCAATGACAGCACAAATTATATGAAAAGTCTTAATATAGGCGCAGTAAGCCTAAAATAAACGTGCATGTATAGAACACGAAAGGGCGTTAAACTTGAAGCTGTTGAAGTCAGCGGACACAACATTAAATATCATCTGCAGAATGTTTTGCTTCCCTTTTACCTGACATGATCTGTCATTAACGCTGCAGGAAACAATTGGATAAACCGGCATAACATTAGTTTTATTCTTGTACATGCACTAAAACACAGGCAGTTTGTTGGTGGAAGAATGTGAACGTACTGCTTATGTTTCAGTGCATGCGGAAGGAATAAAACCATCCGGTAACATCTTGCACGCTTCAACTCTCAATGCACTGCACAAATGTTAATGTAAAATGCAATTAAATTGACGGTCTCGCAGTAAGCTGCGGATTCATACGTGACGTATGAATTGAAATTATTTTTATACATTTTGTTACTTTTCATGTAGTTAACGTCTCTGAATTTATTTGACATTTTAACTTTTTGTGTAGTTTTAAGGGCTGGTCAGGAAAATTTTAATAATTCGTTTACTAATTCATAATATTTTGACAGCCCAAAGAGCTGCAGTCCACTTTTCCAAGTGCAACGTTGTCGTTGTCCGTACGGGACATTAAAGAACCATTAATGCAAAAAAAAGTGTGTTGGTACAGGTACATTGGAGTGTATTGTGAATATAGCCTACTAAATAAACCTTCTGTTCAAGTTCGTGAATTTCTTTCACCATTTCAAATCCATGACTATATGTTGTTTACATAGCTTTAATTTGTAACAACTTTCTAGATATGACCATGGACCACAAAATCAGACATAAGGGTCATTTTTTTTTTTTTTTTTTTTTTTTATTAAATTGAGATTTATACATCATAAAAGCTGAATAAATAAGCTTTCCATTGATGTATGGTTTGTTAGAATAGGGCCACATTTGGCCGAGATACAACTATTTGAAAATCTGGAATCTGAGGGTGCAAAAAAAATAAATAAACAAATAAATAAATAAAAAACAAATAATTGTTTTTTTTTTGTTTGTTTGTTTTTTTGAGAAAATCGCCTTAAAAGTTGTCCAAATGAAGTCATTAGCAATGCATATTACTAATCAAAATTAAGTTTATATATATTCACAGTAGGAAATTTACAAAATATCTTCATTGGAACATGATCTTTATTTAATATCCTGATGATTTTTGGCATGAAAGAAAAATCAATAATTTTGACCCATACAATGCATTTTTGGCTATTGCTACAAATAAAAAGAAATTCTCTGTGTTGCAGATTAATAATTACCTTATTAATAATATTACTATTAATAAAGCAGAATAGCCCAGAATATGAACGCAACGCGCTGCACTTTATGCTTCCATAGAAACGCTAAGCCTAAGGTAGGCTAATGGACAAAGACGGTGATTTAAAAAGACCAAATCTGTTTATTAAAAATATATTACGCACAGAAAAGCAGAGAGTATGAGAATATGCCCACAATATGAACGGAACGGGACATTCTAAAACGCTTTACGTGAGAAACGCCTAACGTGGCTTAATGCATTAAAACGGTGTTTTAAAAAGACTCAGTAAACACATTATTAACGAAGCATTCTATTTACAGACAAGCAGATGAGTCCAGAATTACGCGTTAAGCGTTTTCCTCCAATTGAAAACATTACAAGGAAAACGCGCATAGCTTAATGCAAATCAGTGTTTTTAAAAGACCAAACTCAGTAAACACATTATTAATAAAGCATTCTATTTACAGACAAGCATATGAGTCCAGAATAAGAAAGCAACGCACTGCATTAGCCACGTTAAGCGTTTTCCTTATAACGGTTTTCTATGGGAGGAAAATGCTTAATTAAACTCGTTGCGTTTTTATTGTGGACTCATTTGCTTGTCTGTAAATAGAATGCTTTATTAATAATGTGTTTACTGAGTTTGGTATTTTAAAAACACTGATTTAATGCATTAAGCTATGCTTTTTCCTTGTAATGTTTTCTATAGGAGGAAAACGCTTAACGCGTAATTAAACGCATTGCGTTCTTATTCTGGACTCATCTGCTTGTCTGTAAATAGAATGTTTTATTAATAATGTGTTTACTGAGTTTGGTCTTTTAAAAACACCGGTCGTTTTAATGCATTAAGCCACGTTAAGAGTTTTAGAATGCCGAACGCGCAGTTTCACGTGTTTTCTCCCCCTTAGACAAAACATTATTAAAATCTTAACGTGGCTTAATGGATTAGCACGTTACTTTCCTGTACATAGTGTATATTTTTATTAAAATATAAAATTTGGGCTTTTTATTATATTAAGCCACGTTAGCCCGCTTTTCTATGGCTTATCATGCAAGTCAGCTCATATGTGGGCTCATCTGCTTGCATGTACACATATGTTTTTAATATTTTAATAGCATATTTGCTCTTTTTTCCTCTTCATTAATGACACTTTGCTTTATCACCTCGTAAAAAAAAAAAAAAAAAAAAAAAAAAAATCTGGAAATGTAAGTGCTGTCAATTTGCTTGTGGCAAAAGGGGATACATACTAGACTAAACATTTTATTTATGTTAAGGCTATGGATTACAGGTAATGATGTATGCATCACCAAGGAGGACCATGGATTCAGTCACCTATATTTTAAATGGCCTGAGGGTGAGTAAATTAACAGCAAATTTTCATTTTGGGTGAACTTTTCCTGTAATACAGAAAAAAAGCAATAATCGATGGAAATGTGATTTTCATTTTTTATTGATACAGTGTTGTCTCTGCCACCTCAGACCTCTGACCTCACTGACATGAAGTGTGTTGCCATAATAGGGATTCCTGTAATACCTGATCACCCTCCTTTGAAGAACTTCATGAAGTTCTTCAAAGCATGCTTTGTAAGTATTGTTGATTTTTCTTTCTGTTATAAATGATGTAAACTAAAGGGGTCATAACATAGTTTTTAGGTAAAATTTGTTTTATTAATTTCCTTCATATCTAGGCTTCTGATGATGAGGAGTCACACCAAAATGTTCCAGTTGGAATCCGCGAAAACAAAGATGTTGCACAGCATCCCCTGTCTTTCTCCTCCTTCTAGCCCCTGTAAGGAATCGTTTCAGAGTGTAATCTTGGGAAGGACAGTTTAGAGAACCTCCCTCAGGCCATTTGTTCTCGTTTTTGGATTGACTTATGCCTTGCATCTTGATTAATGAGCAATACATTAAACACATATATTTCCTCTTTATTTTATTAGACAACATCTCAACATACCTAAAGTTACCTGAAATTAAAATAAACTGAATTCTAAAACAAAATCCTTGTTGTTTGTATTTTTGCCCTTGTTTATTGTGCAGCTGTAACTTAAAGAATAATAAATCGGCAGAGAAATCAGTCAAATTAAACCAATTAAATAGTTATATTAAAAATGCAATTTGGTCTTCTAAAAGTTAAATTTAGTGCAATTTAATGTTTTGAGTTACCTTAATTGGTAAATTTTAGTTATTGTAACAGATAGTTCAATGAATTAACACTTTCCAATGTAAAGAACTTGAAATGTCTTGTTTGTTCAACAAGACAAAATCAACTTTTTTAGGGCAACGAGTTTCCATAAATTTCAATCAACTTGTACGGGCTTACAGTGTGTAAATGAGGAGGCGGCATTAATTTGTGGGGAGTTACATTTACATCAGGAGAGGATTCTATTTTATTTTATTTTATTTTGCCATATCCACATGCATATTTATTTGAGCAGTACCACTTTTAATTGACGTTCAGTTGGTAACATTGCTGTGACCTCTTGAAGTAACCTAATAATTAGAATTTCCTTTAGGATTTCCAGTGTGGTTGGATGCATTGATGACACACATATTCCTATCATCGCGCCTTCCAAAAATGAAACTGATTACTGTATGGAATGGAAGGATGCCAGATGGAAGGGTAGTGCGAGATATAGGCTATGCTGTAACCACCACCACAGCTGTTGAATAAACACAAATTATTCACAATTAGGCCTACTTTGGTCATCTTTATTTCCTACAAATAAAAAAGCAACACATTATTTTCCCTGTTGGATTTTAATATTGGTATTGTGGCCATCTCCTCTTCATCTGTCAGTGGTGCTGGTGCAGGTTCTCCCCCCATTTTACAAGTCTCTGCCTTCCTGCTGTTGACTGAATATAAGTCAAATGTTTATTTCATCACCTTAATTAAGAAATGCATGTTGTATTAGAGAACATTTAATTATGTGAAAAGATCATTAGACTATGTGGAAAAGATCGCTGCACAATGAAATAATGAAATATAGACACTGTTTTCACCTCTGATATTATAACAGTGATTAAGAATTAAAGTTATGTTTTGCGT
Source organism: Spinibarbus caldwelli (assembly GCA_039654775.1). NCBI lineage: Eukaryota > Metazoa > Chordata > Actinopteri > Cypriniformes > Cyprinidae > Spinibarbus > Spinibarbus caldwelli. The sequence continues at coordinate 25,441,284 of CM077262.1, read as the reverse complement.
AGTATGTGCAAGTCTTTTTGTCGAGTGCTGTTGCCGTGGTGAATCGTCATTTTGGAGCTCCATCGATCATGGCTTTTCAAAGTCGTCATGCACGCGCTAAGCTCAGAGTCAACATACTCAGAGTGAATTGAACTAACTCTGTTCAGCTGTTCTGAAACCATAAACTCAAAAGAGTTTCCTATTTTGGGGTTTGTTAAAACAGAGTTCAAGTTTTCACTCAGAGTTTGTGATTCCAGAGGTTATCCTACTGTACACAGTGCTTCCGGTAGTGACCACCGCTATGCTGGGTGTTTGGGCTGCACACTTCTCCTGAGGCGGCGACGTCTGCCACAGTTCCTCAGAGGCGGCTTCTCACCCTGTCACAGCCATGGAGGCCATTCATGACTATTCAGAGGCCCCATGCTATGGCCACAGAGGCTGTCCATGAACTCATTGTGCCTATTGTCACAGCCACAGAGGCCACCCACACCTCCTCTATCACAGTCAGGAATACCTTCCATGTTTCTGCTCCACCATGGCCTCTTGATCCCTAGTGGTCTTTTGCCCTGTAATGGCCTTCTGATCTCCTATGGTCTTCTGCATTGCTGGAGTGGTCATCATCTGGTTTTGTATATTTGACACTTTTGCAAATAAACTACACATGGGTTCAGACTACTCACCCTCAGTGGACTCATTAATTATATCCTGTAACATGATAATAAATCACTTGATAAATCTAACAACAATTAGTGAGGCTTATACCTAAAACAAGAAAAACTATTTGCAAAGGGGGTAAAAAAAAAAATTAATATACATTTAAGATATATTTTCTAAAATCAATATCTTGATAATTTTTGGAGACTATTGTCAGAAAACAATCAAGCATTATTGTTGCAGCATTTATGAGAATGGGAAATCTTCCTGGTGTATGAATTAATGCCGTACCAATGCTGCAGTAGCTGCAGGACTGGAAATCACAGTCACATTCTTTAAAATTTAGACTAATTAACAAACTGTATGCCCTTAAAATAGACTTACTATTATTATTATTTTTGCTCTAAGAGTATTTCACAAAGTGTTTTAGCACTAAAACTAGCTCCTAAATCTGTGAAACGTTAGGAGTAGTGACAACGACTCCTAAGTCACTAAGACCAAGCCACAAACTATTCCTAAAATGGCTGTTGTCGGCAATCTGCCTCTGAACATAAACATTTTTAGAAACATTTGATGATAATGACATTTTAAAAAGGTATCACATTTGGATTTGGAGGTTATCCCAACTCCAAATTTTCCTTTGATCATATCCTTGTTTTCATTAACCAGTTGGGCAAGAAGTAACAGCTGCTCTGGTGTCCAGTTTGTTTGTTTGTTTGTTTAAATTTGCATGTATTACTATCAGCCATGATTATTCTACTCTGTTAATTAAAAGGCTATTTATATGCATATCCGCTAATTGTTTTTGAGAAGCATTCTTGTAAGAGGCTGCCAATAAGCTGAACATATAGCCTACTTGTTTAATTAGTGACACTTTTCCTGCATTTTAAAATCTTTATTTGAATGTGGCTGTCACATCCCTGGACTGTTTTGGTTGTGTTTTCCCTCCCCAGGTGTTCCGTGTCACAGTTAATTGACTTATTCCATGCACCTGTGTTCCCCTGATTGTCCTGTGTTTAAAAGCCCCAGTCTGTTCAGTTTATGTTTGTCGGGTCTACTTGTTGTCTACGTGTGATGCTCCAGCGCCTTTTGTGTGGATTTCCCCTGTGTTCTGTGAATTAAAGATTATTGATTGTACTCCTCGTTTCCCTCGTGCTCCTTCCATCAGCGTATCATGACAGAAGACCCAACCGACACAGTTACCTTCATGTCTACCCTCCGTTTTTGTTTCCATTTTTTTCACTCAGTGTTTTTGTTTCCGTTGTGTTCCCCATATGGATGCCCTTCTTTGCCCCACATTCCTCCTCCTCCTGCTGGAACAGGGGGACAAATCTCTCGAGGACCATACTAGAGTGTTCCTGTTCCTAGCTAACACCACCAGCTACCCAGACGATGCACTCTGTGCATTCTATGATGCAAGTTTAAACACCGTGTGCAGAGCACCGTCGTCTGAAGATGGTCCTCGAGAGGATTTTGCCGGCTTCGTGGAGTGGACACTGGTGAGAAATGGATCCCCGTTCACCGTCAGCTCCAAGGAAGATCTCGCCAGTTCCTCTCCAGACCCAGAGCCCAGCCCACTATCTTCCCGCCATGCGGAGTGCATGCCCGAGCCCACCACTGACAGACAGCCAGAGCCTGTCGTGACTGACGAGCCATCGCCGCACAGAGCGACAGAGCCACGGCTCCCGTTCCAGAGTTAAGCCCAGAGAGGGCTCCCGTTCCAGAGTCAAGCCCAGAGAGGGCTCCCGTTCCAGTGTTAAGCCCAAAGAAGGCTCCTGTTCCAGATTTAAGCCCAGAGAAGGCTGCCGTTCCTGAGTTCAGGCCTGAAAGCCCAGAGGCTCACAAATGCCCATCCTCCCACCCGCTCCTGCCTCCTCCTCTGCTGTCGTCTGGCAGCCCCTCTGCTCGCCCTCAGCCCACCATCTATGCAGTGCGAGCGCCACAGGACTGCCATCCTCCAGCGTCGACATGGTTGGAGTATCCCTTGACTCTGCCTCCAGCCTCTAAGCTCCGGACTCTGCCTCGGCCCATTGACCCGTCGGCTCCACCGTGGCTCCTAGCTCCCTCCTCTCCGCCGTGGCCCATCTGTCCACTGGCTCCGCCGGGCTCCCTCATCCCTTCGGCTCCGCCTTGGTCTGTCATCGAGCATCCTACGCCTCGTCCCTCCGGGTCCATCAAGCTCCTCCATCCCTTCGGCCTCACCTAGGTCCTCAGTCGCTCCGGCTCCACCCTAGACCCCCGGATCCTCTGCATCCCGCTAGCTCTCGGGCTCCGGGCGACGAAAGAGGGAGGAGCCAGGGAGGAGACAGGAGGGGCCCAGAGTAGGAGGAGCACAGCAGGACCAAGGCCACAGCCATGATGATGGCCCACTGCTCCGCCGGCGTTGGTCGGCTCCCTGGAGTCGGCGACCATTCCTCCTCCATGGCTCCTCCCTCCGTCTGCTCCACCGTGGGCCATCATCATGGCTGTGCCCTGGGTCCTGCTGTGCTCCTCCTACTCCGGGCCCCTCCTGTCTCCTCCCTGGCTCCCTGGATCTGAATAGTCATGAATGGCCTCCATGGCTGTGACAGGGTGAGAAGCCGCCTCTGAGGAACTGTGGCAGACGTCGCCGCCTCAGGAGAAGTGTGTAGCCCAAACACCCAGCATAGCGGTAGTCACTACCGGAAGCACTGTGTACAGTAGGATAACCTCTGGAATCACAAACTCTGAGTGAAAACTTGAACTCTGTTTTAACAAACCCCAAAATAGGAAACTCTTTTGAGTTTATGGTTTCAGAACAGCTGAACAGAGTTAGTTCAATTCACTCTGAGTATGTTGACTCTGAGCTTAGCGCGTGCATGACGACTTTGAAAAGCCATGATCGATGGAGCTCCAAAATGACGATTCACCACGGCAACAGCACTCGACAAAAAGACTTGCACATACTACGCAAATCATAACTTTAATTCTTAATCACTGTTATAATATCAGAGGTGAAAACAGTGTCTATATTTCATTATTTCATTGTGCAGCGATCTTTTCCACATAGTCTAATGATCTTTTCACATAATTAAATGTTCTCTAATACAACATGCATCTGGGCCCCTCCTGTCTCCTCCCTGGCTTCTCCCTCCTTCGTCGCCTCCCTGGACTCTGTCTGCCCGCTTCCCCCTCCCCGGTGGAATTGTTACGGTGCGGGACGCGCCTTCCGGGAGGGGGGAGTAATGTCACGCCCCTGGACTGTTTTGGTTGTGATTTCTCTCCCCAGGTGTTCCGTGTCACATTTAATTGACTTATTCCATGTACTTGTGTTCCCCTGATTGTCCTGTGTTTAAAAGCCGCAGTTCAGTTTGTTTGTCGGGTCTACTTGTTGTCTACGTGTGATGCTCCAGCGCCTTTTGTGTGGATTTCCCCTGTGTTCTATGGATTAAAGACTATTGATTGTACTCATTTCCCTAGTGTTCCTTCCATCAGCATATCGTGACAGTGGCAATTAACATTTTTTTTTATTTTTAAACATTTATTTGAATACATTTATTTGAACATAATATTGTTCTCTACAATATTTCCATGAATAAATCTCTGACAGAGACTATCAGCCAGTCACTGTGTGCACAGCTAGTAAGCATGCTGACATCAACCACAGTAACGAGGTCAACCCCACCCTTACTCTTAGCTTAAGACTTCTCTCTATTTCTTAGTAAAAGTTTGTCTCAGCAGCTTTGTGAATAGGTTTTAAGAGAAAATTCATAGCTAAAAACTTTTACTGGTATTTAGGAGAACTCTTAGTGGTAAGATAAAATGTTTTGTGAATAAGGGCCCTGGTGCTTAATTTATAAAATGATAAATTTCACATATTGTATTAGATATATTAAAAGTGACAAAACATATTGAATGCATAAAGCCCTGTTGAGTTTAAATTAAACATTCCATCCAACCATCCGTATTCCAAGCTATATCTTGGGCACAAGGCTGAGAAACAGACAGATGGACAGTCCATCACAGTGGCTAACACACACATACAGAGACACATTCAGACCTATGGACAATTTAGTGTTTTGAATTCACCCTTTCTGCATGTTTTTGGATTTTAGCCTAGCCAAACCTTGCTTAATTGCATTCTGAGCCATTAAATTTCAGAGAAAAATGTTTTCTTTCAGCACAGAGAGACCATCTCATTTTAAAGCAGGTACAAAATATTGTAAGAAAATCCCAATAAATAGAAATATTCTCAGTTTGGAAAGAGTTACAAAAGCCTTATTCAGATGGTTATATGTTTATTTAAATATGTTACTTAATCAGAATGAGCTTTATTGACCAGGTATGCTTACACATACGAGGAATTTGTTTTAGTGACAGAAGCTCTACAGTGCAACAGAAAGACAGCAACACGACAGGACACAGATAATAAAAGAATAATATACAAATATACAAATAGGCAATGCACAAATACCAAAAACACAATATATAATATAGACAATTATGGTGTACAGGTCTGATATGTGCAAATTTGAAATGAAAAAATAAGTATGTGTGGTGAATAAATAATTTATAATAGTGTTGTGTGTTCCACGTTTAATGTCAAGTGTTCATGAGATGGATTGCCTGAGGGAAGAAACTGTTCCTGTGTCTGGCCGTTCTGGTGCTCAGAGCTCTGTAGCGTCGACCAGACGGCAACATTTCAAAGAGGGAGTGTGCTGGATGTGACGGGTCCAGAGTGATTTTGCCAGCCCTTTTGCTCACTCTGGATAAGTACAGCTCTTGGAGAGTGGGGAGGGTTGTACCAATGATTCGCTCAGCAGTCTGGACTACCCTCTGTAGTCTTCTGAGGTCAGATTTGGTAGCTGAGCTGAACCAGACAGTTATTGAAGTGCAGAGGACGAATTCAATGATGGCGGAGTAGAACTGTTTCAGCAGCTCCTGTGGCAGGTTGAACTTCCTCAGCTGGCGAAGGAAGTATAACCTCTGCTGGGCCTTTTTCACAATGGACTCAATGTGATTGTCCCACTTCAGGTCCTGAGAGATGATGGTGCCCAGAAACCTGAATGTCTCCACTGCAGTCACAGTGCTGTTCATGATGGTGAGTGGGGGGAGAGCAGGGGGGTTTTTCCTGAAGTCTACGATCATCTCCACAGTTTTGAGCATGTTGAGCTCCAGGTTGTTAACACTGCACCAGACAGCCAGCTCCTTAACCTCCTGTCTGTAAGCAGACTCGTCACCGTCCTGGATGAGGCCGATCAGAGTGGTGTCGTCTGCAAACTTCAGGAGCTTGACAGAGGGGTCTTTAGATGTGCAGTCATTGGTGTAGAGGGAGAAGAGCAGTGGGGAGAGAACACAGCCCTGAGGAGCTCCAGTGCTGATGGTACGGGTGCTGGATGAGAATTTTCCCAGCCTCACTAGCTGCTGCCTGTCTGTCAGGAAGCTGGTGATCCATTGACAGACAGAGGTGGGGACGGAGAGCTGAGTTAGTTTATTCTGAAGGGTGTCCGGGATGATGGTGTTAAAATCTGAGCTGAAGTCTACGAACAGGATCCTCACATGAGTCCCTGGTCTGTCCGGATGCTGCAGGATGAAGTGCAGTCCCATGTTGACTGCATCATCCACAGACCTGTTTGCTCTATAGGCAAACTGCAGGGGGTCCAGTGGAGGACTTCAGAAAAGCCAAAACCAGTGTTTCAAATGATTTCATGACCACAGACATTAGAGCCACAGGTCTGTAGTCATTAAGTCCAGTAATTTTGGGTTTCTTTGGGACGGGGATGATGGTGGAGCATTTTAAGCATGAGGGGACTTCGCACAGCTCCAGTGATCTGTTGAAGATCTGTGTGAAGATGGGGGCCAGCTGGTCAGCACAGATTTTTAGGCAGGCTGGTGACACACCGTCTGGGCCTGGTGCTTTCCTTCTTTTGTTCTTCCTGAAGACCTGGCGCACCTCATCTTCGCTGATCTGAATTGCAGGTGTGGGGGAGAGGGGGAGTTGCTGGAGGTGTGAATGGTTGTGCGGAGAGGTGTTCAGGGGGGGTGTGGGGTGTTTTTTCAAACCTGCAGTAGAACTCATTCAGATCGTCTGCCAGTTGTTGATTCTCCAGAGTGCTGGGGGATGGTGACCTGTAACTGGTGATATCTTTCATACCTTTCCACACTGAAGCAGAATCACTGGAAGAGAATTTTTTCCTTAGCTTGCCGGAATAATTCCTCTTTGCCACTCTGATCTCCTTTTCCAGTGTGTATTTGGTCTGTTTATACAAGACTTTATCCCCCTTTCTGTAAGCATCTTCTTTGGCCTGACGGAGCTGTCTGAGTTTTGCAGTGAACCATGGTTTGTCGTTGTTGTAAGTTAGATGAGTCTTGGTAGGAATGCACATATCCTCACAGAAACTGATATAAGATGTTACAGTCTCTGTGAGCTCATCCAGATCATTGGCAGCAGATTCATAAACAGTCCAATCAGTGAGAGCGAAACAGGCTTGTAAAACCATAAGTTTCATAAGTTTCATAAGTCCATCTTTTAACAGTTCTTGATACAGGTTTTTCAGATTTGAGTTTCTGCCTGTAGGTCGGTATAAGATGAACCAAACAGTGATAAGAAAGTCCAAAAGCTGCTCGTGGGACAGAGTGATATGCATCCTTTATCGCTGTGTAACAGTGATCCAATATATTACTGTCTCTGGTGGGACATGTGATGTGCTGTCTGTATTTTGGCAGCACATCACATGTCCCATCAGACTTTATTAAAGTCCTCGAGAATGATTAAAACAGAGTCCAGGTGTTGTTGCTCAGTCTCTGTGATCATATCAGCGAGTTTCTGTAAAGCGGAGCTCACGTGCACTTGCGGAGGAATGTAAACACTTACAAGAATGAACGAGCAAAACTCCCGTGGCGAGTAGAAAGGTTTGCAGTTAATGAAGAGAGTTTCTAGATCAGAACAGCACATCTTCTTTAACACAGTTACATCTGTACACTACCTCTCATTGATGTAAAAGCACGTCCCGCCACCGCGCGATTTCCCCGTTGATTCTGCGTCGCATGTGGCATGACCTGAAGAGCAGCTTATACTGGACCAGCCAGTCTTTCAGAGTTAAAACAGTTCTGACAGGAAAGAGAAAAGATTACTTCACAGTGATGAGGAAGGAAAGTATAAAATTACAGGTCCAACCAGATATTGATTGGATCTGTTAACTATTTTCTCTTATAAAATAGCACATGAAACATCAAACTACTGGACAGAGGCACAAAGAGGGCATTTAAAAAATACACTAAAAAGTTCAAAATTTCAATATATGCTCTTGTTAAAAGTTTTGAGATAAGTTTTAATTTTCTTGAGTATGTCTAGCATTCATGTAACTATCACACGTCTATATGATTTGAGACTCTTCAGACCAAACAATCAGTGAGAGCAACGGTACACTTGAGCAGAATGAAGGCATCTTTAGACAGTTTTTAAACATTTTGAAACATGAAAACGGTAAAAAGCAACTAAATGGTCAATAACTGTTTTGCAAACCTGTTTTTCCCTCTTTCATTGAAAATAAAGAACTGACTCAAAAGGAAAAATTCACGAATGACTGGCATCACTACTTCAGTCGACCGACATATAGGACATAATAAAAGCAAACAAACAAACAGAAACAAATACAAAGATTTTTTAAATTGCTTTTGGGGAGAAATAATGCAGGTACTGGACTAGGATCAACTTTCTAGTGTGCATGTGTCGAGCACCTGTGTTTGTGCACACTATCAAATAAAGTATACTTTGAAAGGATATGTGTTATGTTCTATGCATACAATAAGCATTTGAATAACTTGAATAACAAAGACATGACATTAGGAAATTTACCAGGAAAAAAATAAAAATAAATAAATAAATAAAAATAAAAAAAAATACACTCAAGCACATCAAAACCCTCACCAAACCGGTTACAGTGATTTCCTTGTTTACTGGAAGCAAAACTAAAAGATTGCCATGGTGTTTGAAATAAAACCATTTTAATGCAGCTATTGCACTATAACGGCTACTGCATTATTAAATCAAATAAAATAAACATTAAAAAAAAATTGTTATTTTTTAATTTTATTAAATTATTTAATTTTATTTTTATGCTTGCTAATTACAAACAAGACAGCCAGTGTCTAACTTCCCAAGTCAGAAATGGAAATGGAATACATGCATTACGTCAAAAAAACTTTTTCTAAATTTCGAAATAATTTCCCTAAATCATGAACAATGCCGCCTGTATTTTGTAACAATTTACAAACAAAAAGCAAAACTGTTGCTGTTTCTTTTCTTTTTTTCTTTTCTTTTCTCAAAATTTTTTTTCAAACGCATCGAATCTTGTGTGCCACTGATAAGGCTGTCTGATGCACACCTAAAATTTGAATGCAACGTTTTTGCATTCGAATGTGGATTTTTATTTTAAATTCGACGAATATTCGAAATTCAAAGTTTTTTTTGACAGCCCTAGTACTAGTCTCGCGTAGACTGACGACTGAAGGTCTGGAATCCATGGCAGCTTTTATTGGCCAAGGCCCGCCCATGAGGCTGTTTGACTGACATGTCAAACAACCAATCACAGTTCATTTCGTTCATCGTCACGTTTCGGGGTGTGGAAATGTCGCCACAATATCAGATCGGAGTGTAAAACTCTCGGATGTTTTTTAAGGATTCTTTGCCGCGAACTTTAAATATTTCACATACTTTTGAAAATCCAGCGTTTAGTTGATCCTGATAAGCGCTCGTCGTCACAGTTGTAAACACGACAGCTTTCTTCTTTCATGAGGGTGTTTGGCGTCACGGCATCTTTGTTTCCAGGCGGAACGTTAAAGAACGTGACATACGTCTTCCGGAAATGCTGTATAATCGAACCAATCTGATGACGACTTCGAAACTCCTGAAGTGTTTCCAGCTAAGTGTGCCATATGCATCAGACGTTTAGCCAGCGGTCCGTGGGGCGTGACGTCTGAGGCTGAGACTACCCTAGTACTAACTATGCAGGGTGTCCAAACTTTTGCTGTGGACCCTTTTCCTTTTCTGTTATTTTGAAACTGTAAAAGATAAAAAAAAAAAAAAAGATTTTGTTTAAAATATAAAGGGAACGTGTCATCTGTAACTTTATGCCTTTTGGAGATCATTTCATCTTCCACTTGCTTAACTGTTCACATTAACAGACATTTTGACCAGTGGTGCCCAAGCTTTCACATGCCATTGTATACTGTATATTTAGATGGATTTAAAAAGTACTTTTTCATAAAGGAAATATGGACTACAATACTAAATTTTAACATCAGTTTCTTTTTAACAAAGAAAGACCTTTTTTGAGTGTTTTATGCTTTAGCAACAGTAGTATATAAAATGTTGAGCAGATATGGTTACAGTTCCCTTTCAGTCTGTCACTCCGAGTCATGTCGCTTAGAGAGACCAATCCACTTCGAGTGTAAACTAAACGAGACAATGCACATTGGTATACGATGATTGCATCCAGCTGCCGCTGATGACAGCACATGCATAAATAGGCAGCAGGTGCAACGCATACTCAGCTTTTCACTTCTGAGCCGAGTGATCGCACCATTTTGCTCCTGACTACTCTACTGAGAGAAGAAGACAGAATGAGTTCCGCACACTCTTTGAGAGCTCTTCGTGTTGGCGGTACGGCGCTTCAGCGGTGGTGGTTTCCTGTCGATACTTCACTCGTACTGCATCTTGTTTAAAGACGCTATGGGAAAAAAGTTTTTTCTCCTGAACTGAAGCCTTTTTTCAATCACGCAGTGAAACTGCACGGTCATTGGTTCGTGCAGTGTATTAAAAACGAACCAATGGCTCGGCAGCAGAGCTGCACGAGCCTATGGCTACAAAGCCTGCCAGAGCCCGCCAGAATGGGTGGAGCCATCTGGCTATATAAGCGGGTGTTTTGCCACAGGATCCTCAGATTTCTTCTCCTTCAGTAACGACGACTTCGCTCTCCACTGATCCCAGAAGCCTGCTCGCCATTGACAAGCCTCACAGTAGGACCCAGTGACCTCTCTGCCCGGCTGATCCGCCGCCTTTTCCTCGCGCTTCAGCGTGCAGCAGTTCTGGTCTCGCTTCCCCTGCAGCCATCCGGCGACTTCTAAAAGAGCTTTCTAAAAGAGCTTGACGTTGTTTAAAATGCCACGCCGTTATTGCAGTTCGTGCAGGTCTCCCCTGTACACTGATGACGGCCACAACGAGTGCGTTTCCTGCTTGGGGAAATCCCATGTGGAAGCCGCGCTCGCGGAGACGGACTATTCTCATTGTGAGAACATCAGTCCCATCCCATCTCTCTGAGCTCGAGGATAGCTTTCTTTTCAGAGAGCGACTCCGCCCCTCGCGCCCTCCTATTTTCTTCCTCCCAGGAACCTGTGAGGAAAAAACAGTGGGGCAGAGGACTTCAGCGCTCGGTCGCGAGTGAGCTCATGTCGGCTCTTCAGGCCAGCATTCCTCACCATTCTTTCCGGAAGTCCACGACGAGCTCACAAGGTCATGGCGTGCCCCCTACTCCGCTCGCCTCCATACCTCCACTTCAGCCGCCCTCACTACGGTCGACGGCGCTGAAGAAAAGGTGTACGAGAAGATGCCTCCCCTGGACAAGTCAGTGGCGGCGCATCTCTGCCTGCCCACGGCTATTGGCTGGAAGGCAAAAGCCGCCCACCCATCCAAGCTGTGTAGGACCACTTCAGAGCTTGCTGGACGCTCCTACGCTTCGGCTGGACAGGCGGCTGCGGCGCTTCATTCTATGGCAGTCCTCCAGGTCTTTCAGGCCAAGCTCCTCTCATCCATGGACGAGTCTGACCCGGACCCTGCGACTCTCAGGGAGCTGAGAAGTGCAACGGACCTGGCCACCAAGACCACCGCTCAGGCAATCAGGAGGTCCATGACCAGCCTTGTGGTGCTCGAGCGCCACTTGTGGCTTACGTTAACGGAAATCAAGGATGCAGACAAGGTCCCCTTCCTTGATAGCCCGATTTCCCCCACCGGCCTCTTTGGACTGGCGGTTGAAGGGTTCGCTGAGCGCTTCACAGAGGCACAGAAGTCGTCCCAGGCTATGCGACACTTCCTGCCAAAGCACTCCAGCTCCGCAGCTGCTCCTAGTCGCCCTAAGTCTACGCCGAATCAGCAGCCCACGAAGCCTGCACCTGCCGCCCCTTCCGCTCAGCCTGCCAAGACTCAGCAGACGCAAGGGCATTCCCGCTCTGCCAGACGCCACCCCTTTCCTAAGTGCCAGGGCCCCCGACCCAAGATAGCATTGGACCCGGCGCCTCTGGCGTCCTGCTGATCTGTAGGACAGGAAGAGGAGGGGGCCAAGTCTCTCTACGGCTGGACCACCCCCCCAAGCAGCCTCTCTTAAGCCTCCTATCACCCTGTTCAACCCCGGGTGCAGAGGAAAATGTGTTTGTTGCAAATTCGGGACCCGTTCAAGCGCCCAAGCAACCACACGCTGTTATAGTGGTAAAAATAAAACACAAACATTTTCAAAAAGAGAGCAAATTTCCTTTTCCATTTCTCACGAGTGCCCTGCCCCCATGCAGCCAGTCTCTCGAGTTAATCCAAGCCCTTGCCACGCATCCTAGGCCTAGCAGGCCATCCCCGGAGTGTTAGAATGGGTTATGGGGATAATAAAGCGAGGTTATTCACTCCAATTCGCTTGAAAACCCCCGCGCTTTAGCGGCGTGGTCTCCATCTCGGTGCAAAGCAAGGACGCTCACATTTTGAGCTCAGAGATGATGAATCTGCTGGCAAAGGGAGCTATAGAAATGGTTCCTCCAGCTCAGAGCAAGTCAGGCTTCTACAGCCGTTACTTCCTCATCCTCAAAAAGGATGGCGGCCTCCGGCCCATCCTCAATCTCAGAAACTTGAATCGCGCCCTCATGAAAAGGTCGTTCAGGATGACTACGCTGAAGCAGATGCTCTCCCAGATTCGCACAGGAGACTAGTTCTTTTCTCTGGACCTGAAAGACACATACTTTCACATCCAGATAGCCTCCCATCACAGACGATTCTTGATATTCGCCTTCGAGGGAGTGGCTTATCAGTACACGGTCCTTCCCTTTGGACTGTCTCTGGCCCCCCGCACTTTTACAAAGTGCATGGACGCGGCTATTTCCCCTCTAAGACAGCTGGGAATCCGCATTCTCAACTACCTCGACGACTGGCTCGTTTTGGCCTAGTCAGAGGCAGAACTAATATCACACAGTACCCTCCTTCTAAGACACTTAGAGCACCTGGGACTCAGGGTCAATTTCGCCAAGAGCACGCTGTTCCCCAGCCAGTGAATATTGTTCCTGGGAACAGTTCTCGACTCAGCTCAGATGAGAGCCGTAGTCGCACCGGAACGTGCTCTGGCCATGAGGAAACTCGCGGCCTCCTTTGAGATCGGTGCCACTCGCCCTCTCAAAACGTTTCACAGGATGCTGGGCCTCATGGCCGCAGCATCACCAGCACTACAGCTGGGCCTGCTTCGTATGCAGCCCCTTCAGTGCTGGCTGAAACCATGGGTTCCATCCCATGCATGGCGTCATGGACGCCTAAATATCAGGGTGAGCTAGGCCTGTGTAACAGCCTTGGCCCCCTGGAAGAACTCTCACTGGATGGAACAGGGCGTGGCCATGGGAATGGTTTGCAGGAGGAAAGTTGTCACGACAGATGCCTCCAACACAGGTTGGGGGGCGCTGTGCGATGCGAGGGCAAACTGACTTTCGGCCATTGGTCGAAAGTGGAAAGAGGGCTCCACATCAACTGCTTGAAAATGATAGCAGTGTCTCGAGCCTGTCAGTTCTTCCTGCCAGACCTGAGGGGACACCATGTGCTAATCCGCTCTGACAACATGCCCATGGTGTCCTACATAAATCACCAAGGAGGCCTCTCCTCGAAGCGCTTCTTCAGTCTGGTAGAGTGCCTTCTGGAATGGGTTCAACTCAACCTGCGCTCGCTGAGGGCAGTGCATATACCGGGCAAGTTGAACCAAGGAGCGGACATGTTATCTCGGAACAATGTCCCCTCAGAAGAGTGGATGCTCCATCCGCAGACAGTTCAGAGAATTTGGGAGATCTTTGGTGAGGCCGAGGTAGACCTCTTCGCCTCAGAAGACAACTCTCACTGCCCAATTTATTATTCGAAGGTCAGAGATGCGTTGGACCATGACTGGCCCAACCTCCTCCTTTATGCATTTCCCCCGATCGCCCTGATCCCCCAGGTAATCAGGTGAATCAGGGAACAGGAGCACAAGGTTCTCTTGGTGGCCCCCCTCTGGAAGAACCAACCTTGGTTGTCAGAGCTAACTCAGCTGCTTGTAGCAGCCCCTTGGCCCATTCCCCTGAGACGGGATCTCCTCTCTCAAGCGAATGGAACAATATGGCACACTCGGCCCGAGCTGTGGGCTCTGCAGCTTTGGCCGCTCGACGGAACCCTACGAGCCTCCCAGAGTGCGTTAAACACTATTTCTGAGGCTAGAGCCTTGTCTACAGGATGCCTCTGCGCCCTAAAGTGGTCTGTTTTCTCCACTTGGTGCCTAAACTGCGGTGAAGACCCATCTACCTCTGACTCATCAGTGGTTCTGTCCTTCATGCAAGAGCTGCTGGATAAGGGACGCTCCCCGTCCACGCTCAAAGTGTACGTAGCAGCTATAGTGGCCTCCCATGGCCCTATAGCAGGCCAATCGGTGGGCAGGAGCAACTCGGTTGTCTGCTTCTTGAGGGGTGCCAGGAGGTTGAATCCGCCTCGCCCACTCACTGTCCCTACATGGGATTTGCCCACTGTGTTGAGGGCCCTGAAGGGCCCTCCTTTTGAGCCGCTACAGTCTACTAATCTTCAGTCACTGTCGCTAACGTCTGCTCTGCTTCTAGCACTAGCATCGGTAAAGCGAATAGGAGACCTGCAGGCGCTTTCCGTTAGCACTGCCTGCCTGGAATTTGGGCCCAATGACTCCAAGGTCGTCCTGAAACCAAGGCATGGTTATGTACCCAAGGTGCTCTCCACTCCATTCAGAGCACAGGTCATTGCGCTTTCTGCGCTTCCTCCCTCTGAAGAGGACAGGGAGTTATCCTTGCTCTGCCCTATCAGAGCTTTGAGGGTTTACATTGAGCGTTCCACCCCTTTTAGGTGGTCGGAACAACTCTTTGTTAGCTTCAGTAACCACACCAAAGGGCATCCGGTCACGAAGCAGAGGCTCTCTAGGTGAACAGTAGATGCCATTACGCTAGCGTACTCTTCCTTGGGTCTGCAATGCCCCATCAGAGTACGTTGCCCATTCCACCAGAGTCATCGCCTCATCTTGGGCGTGGTCTAGCGGTGTGTCCATTACAGAGATCTGTGCGGCGGCCGGCTGGGCCTCGCCGTCCACATTTGCAAGGTTTTATAACCTGGACGCACCGGCCTTGCAGGCCAGAGTCCTTTCTGCTTAAGTGGGCACACACTTGCGTTATGCGAACAGTTCTGACAGAGAGTCCTTGACTGTGACGCGCTCAAGCTCTCTGGTTGGTTTTCTTGTATGCTTTCGGCCCAGGGAGTGCTGAAGCTGTATGAGTCCTCTGGAACGATTACACAGGATGGGCATGACCGAGTTTAGCCCGCTTTAGCCTTGGAGAATATTATTATGCTTCCCTAAGGGCTTTGAATGCTTAAGGAGATATATTATACAGTCGTTCCTCTACCATAGCACGGCATGATTGTACTGGGTTCCCATAGCGTCTTTAAACAAGACACAGTACGAGTGAAGTATCGACAGGGAACGTACTCGGTTTCGGTTACTAACATAACCTCAGTTCCCTGAGATATGGAAATGAATACTACGTGCTTTGCCATGCTATGTAGCTGCACGACTCAGTCGTCACTTCAGTCGAAGTAACCTGAGGATCCTGTGGCGAAACGCCCGCTTATATAGCCAGATGGCTCTGCCCATTCTGGCAGGCTCTGGTGGGCTCTGTCGCCATAGGCTTGTGCAGCTCCGCTGCCGAGCCATTGGTTCGTTTTTAATACACTTCACGATCCAGTGGAAGTGCAGTTTCACTGCGTGATTGAAAAAAATCACGGTTCAGGAGAAAAAAGGCTTTTTCCCATAGCATCTTTAAACAAGATGCATTACTCGTTTCCCCGTATCTCAGGGAACCGAGGTTACGTTAGTAACCGAGTACGTTTTCCCATGTCAAGTGCGTTGCACACATCAGGCTGCACTACCCCCTGTTTGTGTTGCAGGCGGCCATCTCCCCTGTGTGCTTCAGCACGCTAAAAGAGCTTTTTCCCTAAAAGAGCATTCACGGATGCGTCTTTTTATAGACGACGCTGCATCTGGCAAACTCGACGTTATGTCTTTGTAAAGACGACGTTGCGTCTTGCTACTGACAACGTATCACCCATGCGTTTCTGGATGTGGTCGTTACCTGGCTCCGGGTGATGGTCACGATCGCTGCCTCATGTGCCTGGGCATTAAGCACACTGAGGTGGCATTCGTGGATGAGTCATCTTCTCATTGCGGGCCAGGCTTCGTAACCTCAAAAAGGGCAGAGCTCCATTGCCTCTGCCTTGATCTGGTTCTCATCCTGGCTGCAGCCAGGCGAGGACTATTTCAGACGGTGGCATGGGTGGTCTGAGGGTTATAGTGGTGGCAAACCCTCCAGCGAATGAACCCTCGAGGGACCATCGCTCCTCTTGCGCTCCGCAACCAGTTGAGGTGCCAATGGAACATGCTGGGCCCTCTACAAAGAGCGTACCAGTAGTATCCTTTGGAGCTCCTCCCAATGACCAGATGTCGATCGCTGCATCGGAGGGTGAGCCGGAGCTTTCTGGAGAGGAAGATTCGGCTGCACTGCTGCTCTCTGGGCGGTGGCAATGCACGAGTCAGATCCGGAAATAATGGCTATGCTTTCCCGGGCCGCCAAAACAGTTGGGCTCGAGTGGAGACCCTCAAGGTTGGACGACTGGTTTCTCAGGGTAGCTTGCGCTGGTTCTCAGCACCCTGTCCCGGTGCCTTTCTTCCCGGAGGTGCAAGAGGAGCTTACCAGTTCGTGGATGGCATCTTTTACTGAATACTGAAACTGGAGAGGCTGCCTCTGTCTTACATGCTATGGCGTTACTGCAGGTTCTTCAGGCTAAAGCACTGAGGAACCTGCATGAGGGTGGTCACGATCCAGAGGTTCTGAAAGAGATCTGAAACGCAACTGATCTCATGCTCTGAGCGATGACGGTCACCGTGAGTTTTCTGGGTCATGCGATGTCCACAATTGTGATCCAGGAGCGCCATCTCTGGCTGTGTCTGGTCGACATGAGGGACGCCGACAAAGTTTCATTCCTCAAGGCTCCTGTGTCCCAGACTGACCTCTTCAGCGACGCAGTCGAGAGCTTTGCCCAGCAGTTCTTGGCTGCACAGGAGCAGACTGATCCGACACGTCCTGCCCCAGCGGGCAGCTGCTGCCTCCCACTAGCAGGCAGCAGCAGGCGGTTTGAGAGCATCATCTAAGGCCCTACTCATACACCCTCTGCCAAACCGTGGAACCAGGTGCGTGTTGCACCGCACACTCAGACCCCTCTTTGGACCGCCCTCGAGCCAGGTCCCTTCATTCCACCTCGCTGCCCCACCGCGGGTATGTCGATGGTCCAGCTTGTACAGAGTCTGGGTGCCTGGTAACGCTACCCAGCCCGTCTCGCTGGCTCCTGCGGACCATCTGACTCGGCTATGCGATTCAGTTTGCCCGGCATCCACTTCACTTCAGCCTTCAAAGGCGGTGGGTTACGACAAATTTTGGATCTGCGTGTCTTGAACCGACCATTCAAGAGGCTTGCGCAGAAGCACATCTTCCCCGAGATTAGTTTGCAGCAATCGACCTGAAGGATGCGTACTTTAATGTTTGATCCTTCTGCGCCACAGGCCATTCCTGCGGTTCACATTCGAGGGACGAGCATATCAGTACAAGGTCCTGCCCTTCGGGCTGTCCCTGTCGCCCCGTATCTTCACGAAAGTCGTGGAGGCAGCCTTTGTTCCCTTGGAAGAGCAGGACATTCACATTCTCAACTACCTCAACGACTGGCTTGTACTAGCTCAGTCTCAGACCTTGCGTTTCTCCAAGCAGGAGTGCCCCTGCAACAGGTCTTCAGGCATGCTGTGGTTTACACGGATGGCTCTACCACCGGCTGGGGTGCAAATATGTGTTTCCCCCAGTTCTCGCAAAGACACTGTGCAAGATCAGGGAGGATGAGGAGCAGGTCCTGCTTGTGGCGCCTTACTGGCCCACCCGGACCTGGTTCCCAGAATCAGTGCTCCTCATGACGGCCCCTCCCTGGCAGATTCCTCTGAGGAAGGATCTACTGACTCAGAGATGGGGCACCCTGTGGCATCCGCATCCAGACCTCTGGAAACTTCATGTCTGGTCCCTGGACGGGACACGGATGTTCTAGGTGACCTACCCCAGAAGGTAGTTGACACCATCACTTCGGCGAGAGCACTGTCTACGAGACAAGGTGACTCCCAGGTAATCCTGAGGCCCCGGCCTGGCCATGTGCCCAAGGTTCCCACTACTCCCTTCAGGGATGAGGTGGTGAGCCTGCAAGCACTGCCCCTGGAGGAGACAGACCCAGCCCTAGCTTTGCTATGTCCCGTCCGAGCCTTGAGATGGTACGTAGACCAGACACAAAGCTTCAGGACCTCAGATCAGCTCATTGTCTGGTCTCCAAGTAAAGGATGGCCCACTGGATAGTGGATGCCATCACCCTGGCTTATCTAGTATCACTTTACTAGAAGTGATACATCCTCCTGGGCCCTGGCTCGCGGCACCTCACTGACAGATATTTATAGAGCTGCGGGCAGGGAGACCCCCAACGCGTTTGCTAGTTTCTATACCCTTCCTGTGGAGCTGGCATCCTTCTGTGTTCTCACCTCAAACGGGTAGATGCACTGAGAGGCCCCGGTTTAGTGTCGGCTTGCTAAAATCGCTCTAGAGAGTCCGTACTGTAGACCCTGTCGAGCTCCTTCATCCCCTCGGCAGCCAGACGTGGTGGAACGTCCGGCGCCAGGCCCTCACTCGATGAATCCGTGAGAACCGGTAGAGGGCTGGGTTCCACATGTAGAGACCTAAGTGGATCCCATATATGTAAAGTCCACTGTATAGCCTTAGAGCCTGTGTTTCCCCGGCAGAATTTCTGCCATTTTCCAAGAGGGTACAATCACCTCTAATCTTCCATAAGAACCTAAACGGTCGTTCATATGTGTAAGTGCTTCCAAAACCTCCTTTGGGAAAGATGGGGCTTCCGCAACGTTCTGGTTCCAAGTGGAATGGGTACGTTTTCCCAGTGTTATCCAGTCTCACTGAGTGGGTAGTGCTACGACAACAGTGAAGCTGGTCTTCTTGTTGCGAGCCCCGGCCTACACCCGGTCCCACTGGAAGGGGCAGTATCCATGGCACTTTGGTAGGGATCCCAGTTCATTGGTCAACGACGTAACTCTGAGTGACCGAATGAAAGGGAAAGTCTCGGTTACGTATGTAACCCTCGTTCCCTGAAGAAGGGAGCGGAGACATCCCGTCCCTTCGCCACAGCTGCTGTATCACCGCTGAGCAGCCGAGTCACCAGCTCAGCTCCTCAGCGAAAACCTGAGTATGCGTTGCACCTGCTGCCTATTTATGCTCGCACTGTCTTCAGCGGCAGTGGGATGCAATCATCGTATGCCAATGTGCATTGGCTCATTTAGTTTACACTCAAAGTGGATTGGTCTCTCTAAGCGAGATCCCAGTTCGTCGGTCACTGACGTGTCTGTTCCCTCCTTCAGGGATCGAGGGTTACACGTCCTGATTCTCCCAAGTTGTATGTGTTCCTGGGTCAACAAGGGAGGTGCTTAGAGTAAAATTGATCAACCAATCAGATTAATCACGTGACATCATCCAGATGCGGCGCCACTTTTTGATTTTCTGCCGTCAATGTCGTCTTCATCTCTCACAGAGCAGGTAAGTGCATTTTATTTAAAATGTGCATTTCAGATGTGTCCGTCCCTGCTCAGCATAATGTAATAATTTCCATTTCACGGTGGATTCATAACTAACGCTAACATTAGCTAAACTGGTCATAAATGGAACAGGAACGAACAGGAAGGCGCCCGCGGTCGTTTCGCAGCCCGACCGGGTGTGGAGCTTCCCCCGTGACCGTGATCCCGTCATTGGATCGTTTCGTCTCATGATTTATGACGCTTTTTTCACTTTTATTTGTTTAGTAGACGCGTATAGCCTATGAATATGGACTGGGACCAAAAATGCGGTAAATATAATAAACAAATAATGTTTGTTTTCCAACCGGAGACATAATTACTTATAAATCATCTAATATAAGTCAAGTCAAGTCACCTTTATTTATATAGCGCTTTTAACAATACAAATTGTGTCAAAGCACTTAACAGTATCAAATTGGAGGATAGAGTGTCAGTAATGTATAATAAGATTAAACAGTCAATTTTCAGTTAAAGGCATTTCATTATTGAATTCAGAGATGTCATTGTCTAGCTCAGTTTAGTTTAAATAGTATATATGAAATCAAATTGATGATAATCGTTAGAAATTAATTGTCCCCAACTGAGCAAGCCGGAGGCGACAGCGGCAAGGAACCAAAACTCCCTCTGTGACAGAATGGAGAAAAAAACCTTGGGAGAAACCAGGCTCAGTCGGAGGGCCAGTTCTCCTCTGGCCAGAATATTATTGTTTATTTATTTATTTATTTATTTATTACTTATTGTTTTAATTAAATTTTAAATGTATTATATTTATATTTTTATATTGTTGCAATTTCTAACAATAATAGTACTATGTAGTTAAGTATTTTATTATATTTTTAGTTATTTTGTTTTATTTTATTTATTTATTTATTTAAGTCAAGGTCTTCACTGGGGATATGTCCCCGGGGCTCATCCAGGTGTCTGGCCTCCGCCGACGATCAGGGTCGCAGACATCATCTTCCGGCGCCGATCCACCATCTGATCCGGACACGGACTGAGAAACAGAATAAGAAAGAAACAGACAAATATTAGCGTAGATGCCATTCTTCTTACGATGTAACGAATACATCGTGTGTTATGAGGAGTGTTCCCGGTTCCGGCTGATCTAATTAATGCAGCCTAACAATTCTTTAATGGATTTGAATAATAGAAGTGTATTAGTGTGTTATGTGTAAGCCAGGTTAAAGAAATGTGTCTTTAATCTAGATTTAAGAACTATTTTTGCAAATTCAGAACGATTCAATTCGATTCAATTCACAATTCGACTCTGCGTTCTTTCAGTGCATTCACAGGATTATGTAAATGCTTCCCCTAAATTCTTTAAATGCTTAGTCAGAGGGCAAATTACACAGCAGCCTTTATGGTTAGAGAACCATAAGTTAGAGAGAAAAAAAAACACTTTTGTCCATTGTTAGATGCTAGTTTAATGATGCTATGGCGTGACATGGCATATGTAGAAATTTATGTAATCCAAGATTTAAAAAAAAAAAAAAAAAAAAAAGAGCTTTAAAAGTATTATGTAGGCTAACATTTTGTCACACCAGATGTGTAGCCATCATTTCAGAAGTGACAAATGTCAAATACAATAATTTTATGTATTATTATTATTTTTTATTATTATTTATTTATTTATTTACAAAAAAATATTTTCTTATCTCTTACTTTGAATTTGCTATAAGAATATAGTGGAGCGCGTGAAGGAGAGATGTGAGGTGCGAACACTGTTCAAGGTCTCCATTAATTTGTGCTTGTAGTAATTTAAGGTGTATATATTTTGAAAGCATTGAATCGCTATAGAAATCGCGATTCATTCGATTCTTAGCATTTTAAATCGATTACTGTCCGAAATCGACGATTCACAATTCAAAAATCCATGTTTCAAGATCGATGCGTATGCATCGTCAGGGTTTGTAATCGATGCATCGAGAAAACAAGTGACTCGTTACACCCCTAATGTAAATCGAACAAGAGAAGAAGAAAGAAACCGCATGGCGCGCTTTTTCTTAGAGTCCGTTTCCATAGTGACTCATCGATTCGTTGCTCTGTTGAGAATGCCTTGAGTCTTAACCAGGAACATACTCTGAGTTGAATGAATTTACTCCCGGATGCGTTTTTGGAACCACATACCTCGAGTAAGCAAGGTTTTGGGTTAATCAACCGAAAGTTCAGGGTTTAGCTGACAGTCAGTTAACCGTGCTTTCTGGAATACACCCCTGGTCACCTGTTTCAGCAACAATACCAAACATAAGGTGTGTGCTTTTGAAAACGAATATTTTTCCCTAGACTCTATAGACTTTAGCCAAAGCTGTCTGGAATGCTTGATTATGAGTGTTCTACTGCAGTCAAATATGTTTATGACCTCCAAAGTGTGCAGTATATTTCACCATTGTCTACAGCTACATATTGTAGCTATAGGTTGCTTCAACTATCAAGAAAATAATTGTCTTTGATCTTTCTTCAGGGTTCCTCAGAACTGTTTTCAGAATCTTCACCTGCTGGTCCATGATCCAGATGGGGATGATGTGAGCTGCAAGTGCCCATCTTTCCATCAACACCCTACAATTCATCTTGAGGAGGTAACATTTTCTAATGATACACTCCCATAAAAAAAAAAAAAAAAAAAAAAAAAAAAAAGATTCAGATAAAAGAGGCAAATTAACTTACCATGTCGATTTAAATAGCCTATTAAATATTAGGGATCACATAATGTTGAATATAAAAAATATATAAAAATGTTGAATATATTACTATTTCATTCATTAGTGAAAATATAGATAAAAACATATCCCTTTAAATTCTCTTTTAAAACTCTTTTAGCTAGTATTTGTGTGCTGTGATTTTTTTTTTTTTTTTTTTTTTTTTTTTTTGCGCTTATTGGAGTAACACATTGTAAGTTTATTTACACATATTAACAGCAAATCAGAAAATGCTACCAGACCAGTGACCCATTTTGGTTCATTTTAGTATCATGACTGGCCAGTTGAGAATCACTGACTTAAGGGTTAGTTCACCCAAAAATGAAAATTCTGTCATTAATTGCTCACCCTCATGACGTTCCAAACCCGTAAGACCTTCGTTTATCTTCGGAACACAAATTAAGATATTTTTGATTAAATCTGAGAGCTCTCAGACCCTCCATAGACAGCAACACAACTGCAATGTTCCCAGCTCTACAAACATAGCAAGGACATTGGTAAAATAGTTCATGTGACATCAGGGGTTCAACCTAAATTCAAATCTGCGTTCGCTGATTCACCAGATACAGACGCGTTTTTACAGCACTGCGCATTATAACCAATCACACACGATTCTGTTGAGCTTATGAATGCAATGACCAATCAGAGGTGTTCAGATGACTCATGGCTAAAATGTTGGTGTTTTCTTCACTGGCTCGCTGACTGAATACCTCTTTCTGGCGAATTCTCTCATTAGAAAAGTGCAGATGTGTGTATGAATCTGTAAGTAAGATATTCATTTAATAATGTAAACAGCTTCAGTGATTTTAATGGGAGTTTTTGAGAGTGCTTGAACTCTAGACTGTCAGTGAAAATGTTCTTTGATAATGTAAATGTTGTTTGCTCTCTTTCTGTACAATGAAAGTGTTATGATAAGTAGCTTAACTTTACAATGTTTTTATTCACATTAACTTTCAATGTTACATTCACATTAAATATAAAGTCAGTCGTATTAAAACTGTTATGGCATGATGCCCATATCTGTTACTCAAGTAAACAGACAAGTATTTATGCATAGTCAATAGATTACATTATTAGAATAATCTGACCATCGCCCACTGTAGATCAATTTACATAATCTATAAAGGTGAGAATCGATATATTTCATGATATAGTTAATGCGTTTGGGAATGTTTTGAATAAAAAGGAAAAAACAAATTAAACATAAGAACATAAGTGCTATAATGGCTGCTGTGTGTCACATGTCGACATGTGTCACATGTCGATTTGGAAAAAGAAACAATAAATATTATAAAATTCCTGGAAATTCGTGACCAACCGGCAGAACAGAACATAAAGCCGCGTATGGCTTTAAATGTACAGGTCACGATGTAACATTTGCCTGCTAACCCATTATTTCTCTTACAAACAATGCTTTTTATCTCACTTGTGTCATACTCGCATTAAAATGTTTCATGTGAGCAGCAGTGTTTACTTTAGCACCGCCGGTGGAAGCGGTTCTCTGACCGCGCTGCGCAGCCCCACGAGCCGCAGTTACGTTTGGGATCATTTTATTTAAATGCCAATAATGTCAATTGCAAACATTGCGATTGTGTTTTAAAATACAACAACGAGTACATTGAAACCATTTAAAAAGGCACGATCAGCAGTCTCCGTTATGGGATCTGAAACAGCCAAGTAAAATGATCCACGGCACGCTCTCTTCATTTTATCAAATGATCATAATCACATCTATTCATTTTACAGGCGACCTCACTCGTACAAATTCATACGATTTTTGCTAAATCGTACGTATTTTACGAGTTGCCAATTCGTACGAATTTGTACGAATGACCTACACCTAACCCCACCCCTAAACCTACCCATCACTGGGGTTTAGACAAATCGTACAAAATCGTACGAGTGAGGTCGTACGAATTAGCCACCTCCTAAAATACGTACGAATTGGTCGTGAGATAGCGTTAGAAAGCCTGCATTTTAGAAAGTGGCATTTGCACATCCTGTCATGCCGGTGAATACATGCCACTGCAATAGACGCATTTCGCAGTATTAAGGTTAACTATTAATCGATTAACTGATCGTTAATTTAAACGACGATCGATCATGGAAATGATCGAAAATTGACAACCCTAGTAGGTATACAAAACTGAAAATCAGGAAACACTGTGGAACCAAATAAATACAGAACATTTATTAGCAAAACGAATAAGAAAGCTTGGAGGCAAGGCATACATGATGTAAAATAAAATAAATAAAATACACAAAGTTTAAATAAAGTAAAAAGCGGCAAACACTGTGGAACTAAATATTAAAAAAAATAAATAAATAACAAATGTAAAAGAAAAAAAATAACCTTCCAAAATCACCTTAGATAAACGGCAAAAGTCAACAGGCTTTTCAAAATCCAAAATATTGCACTACTGCAAATATTTGCACTCCTGCTTATGTGATGTAAACAAAACCGGTGTCCTGACATTTTATCCTACCCGTCAGATTTTCCTACCAGGGCTTATTGCGCATGCGCACATCAATATTGCGTCCTTTTTCTCACGCTGAACAACAACATTTAATGTATTTGCATTAATGTATAGGTAAGTTTAGGGTTGGGGTAGGTGTAGATGTTAATAAAACACAATCTAATAGGTAGAAAAAATTATTTATTGTTGGTTTCCGGTAGCTGTATCCCTTCTAGCCACAACCGCGAATATAACACATAATTACTCCATTTGCATTACTGTAAGGGTAGGTTTAGGGTTGTGGTAGGTGTAGACATTAATAAATCATAATTTGACAGGTAGCATTTTTCGTTGTCGAATTGTACTACCTACTGTTTTAATGGGAGGTAGGAAAATCTGACAGGGTAGCACAAATCGACAGAACACCGGGTCTCCGCCATTCTTGAGGCAAGCGGAACATGCAGGATTCATATTTAAACCGTCTTTTTGCGTTTTAATATTCACAGACACTAGTTTAGATCGCGATTCTAATTAAGTGACAGACCTACTTTCGATTTATTAATCTAAAAAAAGACGAATTCCGTGGCATTCCGCGCTATAGAGTAAATTCCGTTTTTATGAATGAACTCCGCGATCTCATCCGTGTTTTTGCGGAAACCATATGGCCCTAGAAATGTAACCACACTTCAGAACATTTCGGTTTGCCCTGTGTTTAGCAACTTAATGGTCAAATGTTTTTTCACCTCTTTCATTGAAAACAAAGAACTGTCTGAAAAGAATGAATAAATGATGAATGATTGGCATCATTATTCAGTCATCCGAAATACAGGACACATAATAAAAGCAAGTAAACAAATAGAAACAAATACAAAGACTTACAAAACTTTTTTTTTTTTTTTTTTTTTTTTTTTTTTTTTTTTTACTGCTTTTGGGGAGAAATAATGCAGACACTGGACTACGATCAACATTCTAGTGTGCATGTGTTGAGCACGTGTTTGTGCACACTATCAAATAAAGTATACTTTGAAAGGCTATATGTTAGGCTCTATGCATACAATAAGCATAAATAACGAAGAATGACAAAGACATGGCACTAGAAAATTTACCAGAACAAAAATACACACAAGCCCATCAAAAGCCTCACCAAACCTGTTACAGTGATTTCCTTGTTCACTGGAAGCAAAACTATGAGAACAATCTTGCATTCATGTGGTAAAACAACTACGGTCCAGAAAATGTAGATTTTCCTGGTGTTTGAAATAGGCACAGCAGTATAATGGCTTCTGCATTATAATGGCTTTTTAAAATATAAAATAAACATAATAATAAAATATTTTATTTTATTTCATGCTTGCTAATTACAAACAAGACAGCCAATGTCTAATTACCCAAGTCACTTATTATTGTTTCTTGAAATTGACCAATAAGATGATTTCAGTAGCAGTAATATTATGCAATAGAGTGTTGCACGTTTTCTACACTGTAAACCATTGTCATGAACAATCAAAATCATTGAGGAAACCCACAGCACTATTTAAAGAAAAAAAAAAAAAAAAGATATGATCAGTAAGTCATGGCAACATGTTTTTCCGCTTTAATAATTTAACTAGTGCTGTCAATCGATTAAAAATTTAATCGTGTTAATCACAGTCATGGACTGTGATTAATCATGATTAATCACAAATTTAAAATACTAGGATTTACATGTAAATGTGTTGAAATGAAATGCATGACAAACTAGTTTAAGGAAACAGAACCTTTCACACCTCCGTCAGGTATGAGACATAGTCCTTATTATTCTTTTATCATTATTCATTTGTTTTTATTCAGCCATTATCAGCCTTTATACTGGCAATACGTTTACCAAGCCACATCGCTTCAATCCCAGTTTACATTTACCCAACTATTATCAAAAGTATTTCCAAATAAATATTACAACAACATTTTCTTGCGACCTTACGTGAAGTATTATGACAAAATGCATTATGAAGAATTGGATCTGTTCTGCAGCTGCATTAGATCTAATATTAGCATCATGCTTCATAAGACAATTTATGAGATTAATAGTACACTTTTACTCAGAACTCACTTCAAACCACCATCGAGTGTTTGTAATAACTTCCTTTTGCGATCACATGTGGAATTTGGTCGTTTATTGTTGTTAAAATATGCTATTTATAGCCTTTTATATCGCTGCACAAATTAGCATAGATGTACACATTCGTCTCAAGAAAATCACATACAAACCATATCCTATCGTAATTGTGTGTTTATTATCTTATATAATCTATAGTGGCTGTTGTCATGTTTATTTCTGCTGTGTAAAACCCTAAACATGTGCTCTGGCTGAAACTCATGTTGTTTGTGATGTTTACAACCGCCTCTCCGTTCTTAAGTTGCCAGGGATACATTCCTAGTATAATACACATTAGTAAAATGATCTGTTTTCATTTTATTTGTCTTTATACACTTTGGGCGGCCGCGGTACATTATAAAAGTAACGTTAGCCCAAAAACCCGCGGCTCTGTAATTTTTCCCGCGACTGTATTTTCAAAATAGCACATAGCCAATTGCGCCGCTGCCCTGGAAACACTGGTTCACTGTACCCTCATCACACAATGATAGATAACCTTCCGCGCTGCGATGACGCGAAGTTGGGGTCAAACATTATCACATGATTAATTTGGGTTAAAAAAAAATATTAACGCGTTAAAATTTTTGATTAATCGCATGTGTTAACGCGTTAACGTTGACACCCCTAAATTTAACCAATTGCAACTTAATTTAAGTAATACAAGATTCAGTTTTTATGCCAGCTTAATGTAATTTAAACCAGTTTGATTCTACTTAAAAACTGAATGAACAACTGATATAGGTACCTTTACTTAAACTTGCTGTATTAATAAAATGCATGTCCAAATAAAAATAGGTTTAAGGATAAAAATGTCAGCAAATCCATGCAGTCACAGCCACCACAGTCATCAGCCACCACTCACACCAGATCACACTCACCTGAATTCTGATCACCTGCACCTGCCGTCTCCAATCAAGCCACCTTTAAGAGCACACTCTTCTCGGTCACTCATCGTCCAGTCTTCTGTTCACATCCCTGAACTGTTCCCAGACTCAATGTGTACCACTTACCTCTAGCTCTCCTGACGATTCTCCAACGTTGTTCTCTTTCGTTTCTGGCCTCTAATCTCCTACGAACCTGCAAAGAAACCACATATCAGCATACAGCTAAGAACCATTGAACTGCCATTGCTCATCACGATCTGCTTCCACAAGCCTATCAATAAACCTGCCTGTTCATTCACTTACCTGTTGTCTTTGCCTCGATCTGTGATATAAAAAGGCAACATACTGTATATGTTTCCTCACTGAAAAAAAAAAAAAAAAAATCTAACAAAAAATATTTACATGCTTTTACTGTAGAATATTAATAAATAAACTTTTGTTAATTGAAATAAAGCTGAAATATAAATATTAGAGGAAATACTTCACTAAACAAAAAAATTGTGTAACTTTATTTTGGTGGTCTGTTTTGAGCATTCTGTTGACAAGTAACTGCACTTACATCAGCAAATTCTCATTAGAGTATTAGTAGACTGTCTGATTAATATCTGCTAACTGTTTGTTGTGACAGTGTCCCAACAGACATGTCAACTTATTCTAACTCTAACAGTCTACTAATACGCTACAAACACTCTATTGAGAGCTAGTAGATATGTAGGTGCAACAGTATTATCATCAACAGAATGTGTCAAAGGGACCATCAAAATAAAGTGAAACCAAAATGAGAAATGTTGCCTTGGAAAGTAACTCAAATAATTTTTAAGCTGAAGTACTAATATTGTAAGTGGAAATAAAACAACAAAACTGAAACTAAAAAGGTCATATTTATAAAGAACAAGAACTAATAAAACTGTGGACAAAAAAAAAAAAAATCCTAAATGAAAACTGTAAACTGATTTTACAGCTCAGAATTTGGAATAAGAAAGCTGAAAATTGTGAAAAACAATAATAGTATACTTATGAAATTATATAAATAATACTAAAATAAACTGCACTGTACAAGATCAAATATGATCTCAAAATCACAAACTTAACTCAAAATCTTGAAAAACAACTGCATGCCAAACATTCTTAGTGCAGGAGTGGATGATGGAAATCATTTGTCTTTCCTTTACTGGAAGATTTTATTGTAAATGAGACTTTTTTTTTAGATGACTTCCTCCATCAGGTCCTTATAAAGACAACTTTTGCGCTGTGATCAGCAGATCTCATTCATGAGCATCAACATGTCTGTGTCTTCTCTGCTTTCAGCTCTGCTGCTGCTGGCATCCACAGCCTCAGCCTCACACTACTATGGAGGAACAATGACCTTCAGCCCGAGAAAGAATCCTGATGGATCCTATAAGGTGAGACCTTTAATATATTTCTTCAATTATGTGCACTTTTTTTTATGAGGATTCTTATTAAAACTAACTAAATAGTTCAAAGTTGTAAAGTTTTTCAAATAAGTTTCTTATGCTCACAATTGCTGCATTTATTTGATTAAAAATACAATTAAAACTGTAACATAGTGAAATATTATTACAATTTAAAATAAATGTTTTCTATGTGAATACATTGTACTGTATAATTTATTGCTTTGATCCACGCTGAATTTTCAGCGTCATTACTCCAGTCTTCAGTGTCATGTGATCTTTTAGAAATCATTCTAATATGCTAATTTGCTCAAGAAACATTTATTATTATCAGTTTTGAAAACAGTTGTGCTGCTTTGTATTTCGTGAAAACTGTGATACATTGTAATTATAATGTTTTAATAGAAGAATGTTTTTTTTTCAAAGAAGCTTTAAAGATGCATTAAATTGAACAAAACAAATTTAAAATGTATTCAAATAGAAAATAACTATTTTATATATATATATATATATATATATATATATATATATATATATACAGTCAGGTCCATAAATATTGGGACATCGACACAATTCTAACATTTTTGGCTCTATACACCACCACAATGGATTTCAAATGAAACGAACAAGATGTGCTTTAACTGCAGACTGTCAGCTTTAATTTGAGGGTATTTACATCCAAATCAGGTGAACGGTGTAGGAATTACAACAGTTTGCATATGTGCCTCCCACTTGTTAAGGGACCAAAAGTAATGGGACAATTGGCTTCTCAGCTGTTCCATGGCCAGGTGTATGTTATTTCCTCATTATCCCAATTACAATGAGCAGATAATAGGTCCAGAGTTCATTTCAAGTGTGCTATTTGCATTTGGAATCTGTTGCTGTCAACTGTCAAGATGAGATCCAAGAGCTGTCACTATCAGTGAAGCAAGTCATCATTAGGCTGAAAAAACAAAACAAACCCATCAGAGAGATAGCAAAAACATCAGGCGTGGCCAAAACAACTGTTTGGAACATTCTTAAAAAGAAGGAACGCACCGTTGAGCTCAGCAACACCAAAAGACCCGGAAGACCACGGAAAACAACTGTGGTGGATGACCGAAGAATTCTTTCCCTGGTGAAGAAAACACCCTTCACAACAGTTGGCCAGATCAAGAACACTCTCCAGGAGGCAGGTGTATGTGTGTCAAAGTCAACAATCAAGAGAAGACTTCACCAGAGTGAATACAGAGGGTTCACCACAAGATGTAAACCATTGGTGAGCCTCAAAAACAGGAAGGCTAGATTAGAGTTTGCCAAACGACTTCACAGTTCTGGAACAACATCCTATGGACAGATGAGACCAAGATCAACTTGTACCAGAGTGATGGGAAGAGAAGAGTATGGAGAAGGAAAGGAACTGCTCATGATCCTAAGCATACCACCTCATCAGTGAAGCATGGTGGTGGTGGGCATGTATGGCTACCAGTGGAACTGGTTCTCTTGTATTTATTGATGATGTGACTGCTGACAAAAGCAGCAGGATGAATTCTGAAGTGTTTCGGGCAATATTATCTGCTCATATTCAGCCAAATGCTTCAGAACTCATTGGACGGCGCTTCACAGTGCAGATGGACAATGACCCAAAGCATACTGCAAAAGCAACCAAAGAGTTTTTGAAGGGAAAGAAGTGGATTGTTATGCAATGGCCAAGTCAATCACCTGACCTGAATCTGATTGAGCATGCATTTCACTTGCTGAAGACAAAACTGAAGGGAAAATGCCCCAAGAACAAGCAGGAACTGAAGACGGTTGCAGTAGAGGCCTGGCAGAGCATCACCAGGGATGAAACCCAGCGTCTGGTGATGTCTATGCATTCCAGACTTCAGGCTGTAATTGACTGCAAAGGATTTGCAACCAAGTATTAAAAAGTGAAAGTTTGATTTATGATTATTATTCTGTCCCATTACTTTTGGTCCCTTAACAAGTGGGAGGCACATATGCAAACTGCTGTAATTCCTACACCGTTCACCTGATTTGGATGTAAATACCCTCAAATTAAAGCTGACAGTCGGCAGTTAAAGCACATCTTGTTCATTTCATTTGAAATCCATTGTGGTGGTGTATAGAGCCAAAAATGTTAAAATTGTGTCGATGTCCCAATATTTATGGACCTGACTGTATATATATATATTTTATTTATTTTTTTTTTTAATTGTATTTTTGATCAAATAAATGCAGCCTTTGTCAAAAACATTTAAAACAAATCTTTATTATTTCAAACTTTTAGCCACTGTGCACTGTTTTGTGTGTATACATATTTGTTTTATGTATTTTATTTAAAAGGCAGCATTAAAACTGTTTTGGAAACTTTTAGAATTTATTTTTTAAATAAAAATGAAAATTCATGATTAAAACAGTATTACATTTGTTAACTTTATATTATGATATTTTGTATTATATATATATATATAGTCCATTTCATTTCCATTATGTCTGTAATTTTGTCAACTTAAGCAAAACGTAAAAATATTATTTATTATATATAAGATAGTAATTATGAAATTAACCCTAGTAAGACAAAGGAATTTTCCATTTTATTCCAGAATTTTGATGAATTGTATCTATGAAGGAACAATTAAGGATGTTTGGAGTGTTGTAACAGCCTTTGAATGATAGTAATTTGATTTTTAGGCTTATCAGGCTGTGCCTAATCCAATTTTATTTTCAAAAAACTTACTTCCAAATGTGTGTGTGTGTGTGTGTGTGTATTTACATTTACATTTAGTCATTTAGCAGACGCTTTTATCCAAAGCGACTTACAATTGGGGAATACATAAAGCGATTCGTCTAGAAGAGGCAATCAGACAGAGGAAGTGCTTGTAACAACAAGTCTCAGGCATTGTTCAAATAAGTACAAGCTAGAAAGGAAAGGAATAAATAAAGAGAAAGAATTTTTTTTTTTTTTTTTTTTTTTTAGGATGAAGTCAAGTAGTGCTGAAAGAGATGAGTTTTCAGTTTTCAGTTGTTGCTTAAAGATTGGTAGGGATCCAGCATTCCGGATAGGGGTGGGAAGATCATTCCACCAGCCAGGAATGGTGAATGAGAATGTTCTGGAGAGTGATTTTGAGCCTCTCTGTGATGGTACCACGAGGCGTCGCTCACTAGCAGATCTCAGACTTCTGGAGGGGGTGTAGATTCGTAATATTGAGTGGAAGTAGGCGGGTGGTGAGCCTGTGGTTGTTCTATATGCAAGCATCAGTGTCTTGAACTTGATCCGAGCTGCAACTGGTAGCCAGTGCAAGGAGATAAAGAGAGGTGTAACATGGGCTCTTTTGGGCTCATTGAAGACCAGACGTGCCGCTGCATTCTGAATCATTTGTAGAGGTTTGATTGTGTTTGATGGAAGTCCAGCCAGAAGAGCATTGCAGTAGTCCAGCCTAGAAATGACAAGGGCCTGGACAAGAAGTTGTGCACCATGCTCTGTCAGAAAGGGCCTGATCTTTCTGATGTTGTGTAGTGCAAACCTGCAAGATCGAGCGGTCTTTGCAATGTGCTCTTTGAAGGTCAATTGGTCATCAAAGATTACACCGAGATTTCTGACCGAAGTTGATGGGGCAATTGTTGATGAACCTAACTGAATCGTGAAGTCATGCTGTAGGGTTGGAGTAGCAGGGAAGACAAGAAGCTCAGTCTTTGCCAGGTTGAGCTGTAGGTGATGTTCTTTCATCCATGCCGAGATGTCCGCCAGGCAGCCTGAGATCCGTGCAGCTACTGTTGGATCATCTGGTTGAAAAGAGAGATAGAGCTGTGTGTCATCAGCGTAGCAATGGTAGGAGAAGCCATGTGCCTGTATGATGGGACCCAGTGATGTCGTGTATGTGGAGAAGAGGAGGGGTCCAAGAACCGATCCCTGAGGAACCCCAGTGACCAGTTGATGTGCTTTGGATACCTCACCTCCCCAGGCCACCCTGAAAGACCTGCCAGTGAGATAGGATTCAAACCAGCAAAGTGGAATCCCAGTGATGCCCAGAGATGAGAGGGTAGACAGGAGGATCTGATGATTAACAGTGTCAAACGCAGCAGATAGATCCAGCAGAATGAGGACTGATGATTTGGAGTCTGCTTTTGCAATTCGCAGGGCTTCAGTGACTGAGAGTAGCGCCGTCTCAGTTGAATGGCCACTCCTGAAACCTGACTGTTTAGCATCCAGTTTGTTGTTCTGTGAAAGAAACAATGAGACCTGGTTGAAGACAACTCGTTCGAGTGTTTTCGCTATGAATGGAAGGAGAGAGACAGGTCTGTAGTTTTCAGTAAGAGAAGTGTTTAATGTAGGTTTCTTGAGCAGCGGGGTTACCCGAGCCTGCTTGAACGCAGTGGGGAAAATGCCTGTGAGGAGAGACGTGTTGATGATGTGTGTGAGTGCTGGTAAGAGTGTGGGAGAGATTGCTTGGAGAAGGTGTGATGGGATTGGGTCTAGAGGACATGTTGTAGGATGGCTGGAGAGGAGAAGTTTGGATACCTCTGCCTCAGTGAGTGGACAGAAGGAGAAGATGGGAGTTTTAGCAGTGGATGTGGTTGGTTGGAGGTCGTGTGTGTGTGGAGGAGAGAACTGACTACTGATTGTTCTAGTTTTGCCTGTAAAAAAAGTGGCAAAGTCATCAGCTGTTATAGAAGTGGTGGGAGGTGGTGGAGGGGGACAGAGGAAAGAATTAAATGTTCTGAAGAGGTTACGCATGTCTGGAGCGCTGTTGATCTTGTCGTGGAAATGTGAGGATTTGGCAGTGTGGACTTCAGCAGAGAAAGATGAGAGCAAGGACTGATACCTACTCAGGTCCGACGGATCGTTTGATTTGCGCCATTTTCTCTCTGCCGCTCTGAGTTTAGTCCGATGTTCACGAAGAACCTCGGATAACCAGGGGTTAAAAGGGGCAACCCGTGCTGGGCTGGAGGAGAGAGGACAAATGTCGTCAAGACAAGAGGTTAAGGTCTGGCATAGAGTGTCAGTAGCTGCATTCACATCCAGAGATGAGAAATGGGTAGGTGAGGGAAGAGAGGAGGATACTACAGAGGACAGATGGGAGGGAGAAAGTGAGCGTAGGTTTCGTCTAAAAGTAACCGGTAAGGGGGTTGATGGCACATGGGTATCAAAAAGTAATGTAAAAGAAATGAAGAAATGGTCAGAGATATGTAGTGGTTGCACCAGAATGTTATCTGCAGTGCAATTGTGTGTGTAAATTAAATCAAGTTGGTTGCCTGATTTGTGCGTGCTAGAAGTGGTAAGGCGTTTGAGATCAAACGAAGCTAGGAGTGAATGGAAGTCTGTAGCATAAGGCTTGTCTAGATGAATGTTGAAATCTCCAAAGACTAAGAGTGGAGTGCCAACCTCCATGAAAGAGGACAGCAGCCCGTCCAGCTCCTCTAGGAAGGTGGCTAGAATTTGGCCAGGGGGACGGTAAATTACCACAATCTGGAGTTTTATAGGAGCTGTTACAGTAATCGCATGACATTCAAATGAGTCGTAATTGCATAGGGGAGAGTGGGTTGAGTATGTCCAATTCTTTGAAATGAGCAGCCCAGTACCCCCACCCCGGCCAACTTGACGTGGGGTGTGAGAGAAAGAGAAATTGTTAGAGAGAGCAGCTGGGGTTGCTGAGTCTTCTGGACGAATCCAGGTCTCAGTCAAGCCCAAGATGCTGAGCGTGGATTGTAAAGAAAAAGCAGAAATGAAGTCAGCTTTGTTGACCGCTGACTGACAGTTCCAGAGACCCACAGAGAAAGAAAGAGGTGCGGTAGAAGATGTAGAGATAGGGCGCAGGTTAGCAGGATTACGTTGCCGTCTGCGTGTGATGTTAGAGCGTGGTTGAGAGATAACCGGAATGGTTTGGAAACACATGATAGAGGTGGAAAGGAAGAGGACAGAAAAGGAGAATGTGTGAGGGAAGATAGAAATGATACTTAAGTTCGTTGCTCGGTTAAAGTCGCGCAGGAAAAAGTCGTTTGTCTTTACACTCGTCGGTCTTCACACGAGGAGGCTGAACACGACGCTTCCGCGTCAGCGCATGGATATCAAATAAATACACAGTTTAACAGACTAGAGTGAAAACAGCTGTGGCCGGCTTCTGATTAGCCCAGCCAATAGCCCAACGGAGTGCTAATAGCTCAAGACGAAACTAACACTTAGCGCAAGGAGCAAATGCAAATGACACAGGCTCCTTCTTAGCCGAGGCGCAAATTATTATAATTACCAGTAAGTGCAATCAAAAATATCAACCTCAACGAAAAAGCAGAATAGAAATAGGTAGGAAACGAAGTATTCCTTCCTAGCAGCAAGTAAATAATTTAAACAACAGATATATATATATATATATATATATATAAAATTTTATTTATTTATTTATTTATTTTATTTTATTTATTTATTTATTTTTTCAGGTGGATATCCGCTTCAAGGAGGCCTATCATAGCTGTTCTACGGGTGATTCCTGGACTTGCGGCTCTGGAAACTGTGGCAGTAAAAGCACTTATGTGAGTGGTCGTGTGGACAACAGTCCCAATGGTGGTAGCTGGTGCCAGACTGAGGGAGTGATGAAAAGAACCGTCTCCAACAACAGCCCATTTCAGCTGCAGTAAGATCGTTTATTCAGAGGACTAAGACTAGTCTAATTAATTATAATCTAATAATAATCTAATAATAATAACAATCTAATAGCGCTGTAAATAATATAAAATGTATTTTTTTTTTACAAATGAAACAACAAGTCTATGCATGTGCCAACAGCAAAAGTAGTTGCTGCTGGATCTTTAACACAGTCACAACTGGTGGAAACTGGAGACTTCTCACACATATTGACCTTGGAGAAAGATCTGACACCTCTAAACCCAACAGATCTCCAGTCGTCACCGCACTTCCCATTGTGAGGTAAAAATCTGTTTATTTTCATCAAAAGATTTTTCTGTCTGCACTAAAACTTCTCTTTTCCCATCTGCTTTTTGAAGAAATGTACAACCTCCATTCATTTCATTTTTAAACATTTAAACTAAATATAAAGTTTTAGCCCAATTTATACTATTAGGAATAAATTTTGATTTTTAAAGAAATTTTAAAGACAATTCAGTTTTTTTTAAAAGACAATTCAATCATAAAATCCTCATGAACTCTTAAAAAAATTTTCTATTAGAATTTTCAGTATTCATAATCTAACCAACATGATAATGTCACTGTAATAATTTTTAAATGTTTTATTTGTATATTATATATTTTATATATTTTCTTCATTTATCATTTGTTTCCATGTCCATTATTATTAGTGGTACTACTTCCAGTAGAAGTTGTAGTATACCAAAAAACTTCTATATTTTTGTTTTATTCTTTCTTTGTCCTCTTTCTTTCTTTCTTTCTTTCTTTCTTTCTTTCTTTCTTTCTTTCTTTCTTTCTTCCTTTTTTCTTTCCTTCTTTCTTTCCTATTTATTTATGTCTTTATTTATCTTAATTTTTTTTTCTTCAAGATATATAAATCTAGTTTCATTTACCTTACAGTTTTTATGATCACATAAAAGCTCTAGCATAATGTGGGTTGGTATTTTGTTTTGTGATCGAATAGCATTTATACTTTTTTAAATGTTTCTTGATTATCTAAGTACTTCTTGGAGCCTGTTTAGTGTTTACTTAAACTCATTTTAAGATGACTGTTTTGGATTGTTTCTAGAGTTCCTCAGAATTGCGCCAGGAACTACAATCTTTTGTCCTGTGATCCAGATCATGACCAGGTCAGATGTAGATATGGACTTTTCTCTGCAAATGAGTGTGGAATGTGCAACCAACATGCTGGATTCACTTTGGACCAGGTGAGTAACTATGTATAATCATGATAGTAATGTACAATTGTGTTTGTTGACAACAGTGCTCCCTTTCATTTTTCCACATGCTCTTGGCTGACTTGATTGCTACTGATTTTACAAAGATTAGTTCATTTCTCAGTTAATTTCTTTCTTCTTTCTAGAACACCTGCACTCTGTCATATGCCAGTGCTACAAGAGGTGTTTATGGGTTTGAGCTGGTCATGGAGGACTATCCCACCCAGAATATAACTCTAAACTACACTGCCATGGCCGCGGCTGTCAGAACCCCGTTCAATAATGCATCCTCCAATACACCATTGAGCAAAATCCCTCTCCAGTTTTCCCTAGAAGGTACCATTCAGTGCTGAAATCAGTCTTTTAATTGTGATGTTTTGCCACAACATTTATATAATGTCTTGGTTTTAGTGGAGGCTCCTGCACCATCTTGCACCGAGGGGGAATATCTACCCCGGTTCCTCCACCCAACACCTCAACACGGAGAACATCTAAAGGCTCGTGTCAATCAAGAGCTAGAGATCAGAATAAAGGCTACTGCAACCTTCTCAAGGTATGATGGAAAAGTCAGAAGGACCATTGTCCTGCAGAGTTTAGCTCTAAACACACTTGGCCTGTAGTTTCTAGTGAGTCCAAGGACCTTGATTAGCTGGTTCAAGGTGTGTCTAATTAAGCCTGTAGATAAACTCTACTGGACAGTGGCCCTCCAGGAACAGGTATGGACAATCCTGAACTAGACCAAATAAGATCTTCATACTTTCCTCTGAACTCTAACAACATCTTCAACTTTAACGGTTCATGCTTCCTTCTGAGAGCAAACTAGACTGAACTTGTTCATTCTCATAAAAAAAAAAAAAGTAACATTAATAATGTGCTTACCTTTGTGTGGCGCTCAAGAAGAAGAGAGTTGGGTCAATTTACATGTATGCCACTTTGGCATAGTGATCAGTACAATATACAGCTACAAGTTACAGAATCTGATCCATTATTGTGCTAAAAACCCACCACTCATGAATCATCACGTCTGTATGCTGTCGCTCTTGATTGGCTGTAAGTGCTTGATTGTCAGCATCAGCACCAATACCAGCTGACTCTGCAGTGGGTGTGAATGTTTTGTAACATCATGATGACTGATTGCATAGAGTACATGCACACTTGGGTTTTGTTTGTAAACCAATTAGCCTATAATATGTAAATGTTTGAAAACTGCCAGACTGATCCCAAACCAGCCCAAATTTTGACCACCCACCCAAACCAATTTTAACCCACTATCAAATTCAGTACCACCTAAATGGGTAGAAATTTGCAGCAGTGAATAAAGCCTGCAGCTTTAAAATAAGCTAAAACAACTAGGATATTTAATTAAGACTAATATATATTCTTAATATAATTTACACCACCAAACTTCTAGAATTTTACAACTTATTTTAGACTTATTAGACTTATTTTAATGTTACACACTCCTAATTTCTGTCATTTCAAATATTGTTGTGGGCAGTTGGAGGCCTTGGAGTGAAAAAGGTTGAAAACCACTGATCTAGATCTTCAATAACTAGTTAATTTGAGTTCAATTTCTAAATGAATATACAGTATGTGCATCTTATTGATGTTTTTATTTATTTATTTATTTCAGCATCACTGATGTGGTCTTTAGTGGACCTCTGAACAGCACGAAGGAGACCACCACCACCGGGGAATATGTGATCAACTGGACACCAACGTCAGAGGATTATGGCCAACATTTTCCAATTTGCTTCATTGCAGAGGGCCAAAATGGGTATAATTACACAGCTAGATTACTGTAATAACAATGAGCCATATCAAATGAAGCTAATTAATCTTTTTAATATTGTAGGTCTAGGAGCTATCAGTCTGAGATGAGGTGTGTTATTGTCGTGGTGGAGGCTGCAGGTAACTGACATTAGATCTGACATTTTACTTCCAGCCCAGGATCACTGGAAATATGTGACAGCACAGCATCATGAACAAAATGCGCCTGTTGATATAAAATGGTTGCAAAACAAAATTGCATTGCTTGTAGCACTTTTCACGGCAGTTAAAAAATCGAAACATCTGGTGCTAAATAGCATGTTTAATTTTCTCAGAAAAAATTAAATGTGACTGTGGCAATGTCTTATTACATTATTCGTTGATTCAAGTCAGAAATGAAATATCTGGTGAGTGGTGCTAAAAGTGTCTAAAAAATTAACAAACCACCTACACTAAACCTTACCCTAAACCTAACCGGTAGTGTTAACAAAAGAAAACATGATATAAAACCGCATTTGCTGAAGCAACCATGCCACTTGAGATTGCTTCTACAAGTCTTTGAGCTCTTTTGTGGAGCATTGTGTGACTCATGTTTCACGGGACTAGTACCCAAGCACTTCACATGGCAAGTGCAATGCTGTACCGGGTGGGCTACCGAGCAAGTTTACAACAGCAGAAATGCCACACATATGGAGCTGGTTAGGTGATACAAATGTCTGAGTGTATTAGTTTACAAATCATGTGCTATGGTAAAAGTGTTTTGAGGTCATAACATAGTATTGTGCAAGGGACCAATTGTGAAAAATAAGCCCCTGTATAGTTTGTGTGAACAGGAACAAAAGCTGTTGGTGTTTTACTGCAACTATAATGTTCATTTCACATGTGGAGAAATGTATGTATAGGTATATACATACATATTTACAGAAATGTCAGCAGAGTAACGCATTTCCAATGAGCCTGGGTTGTTTAATTCTTTAATAATTCTGCACTGTTCTTGAAGAAAAAAGAAGTTTATGTATTTACATTCTTACAATTGTTCTGTATTTTTTCAAGGTCCAAGAGCACAAGTGACTTGCACTAAGGACAAAATGTCAGTGTCAATAGAAAGAGCCACTATTTCAGATATTCATGGAGATCACTTGCGGCTGAACAACAATGCTTCCTGTGCAGTTTCGTCCAACACCACACATGTGTTTACAACGTTCTCTCTAGATGGATGTGGTACTCAAATAGAAGTAAGGAGTTTTAATAGATATAAATAGCAATAAAAACTTCCACTGCATCTAAACTACTTTTACACTTGTTTCTTTGAAGGAGACTGATGAACATCTCCTCTTCAAAAACACAATTGTTACCTACGATAATCCCAACCACATTATAACCAGGAAAAATGTATTTGAAATTGAAGTCATGTGCAAGTACCAGAAAAAGAGCAGTGTCACCACAAGGTTTGATGCTCACAGACCAGCTGTAAACTTCACAGAGAGAGGCTTCGGCTCATTCAGCTATCAGTTTGAGTTTTATCAGTCTGGTAGTTTCAGAAACATGCAAAATCCCAGCAGCTACCCACTGGAATACAATGTGGGACAGACCATCTACATGGAGATCGCCCCCGTCAATGTCGTGCAAAACACAGAGGTCTTCCTCGAGTCCTGTGTAGCTACACCCTATGATAATCCCAATTATCCCATCTCCTATCCCATCATCACAAATGGGTAAGAATCATTCCACATCAGTTAAAAATCCAAATGTTTTATAAAATAATGTTTCTGTTTAAACTGGTCAATTTCATATGTGGACAAGGAAACAGAGTTTGAACAGCCAACTTAATGCACACTCAATAACATACTTGCATATTCCAAATTAAGTCAATATCATTTCTTGCAAAGTTTCAATTCAACAACAGAGATTTTAGACATGATGTTGTGCAACATCCTATTACTCTCAGAGCCTGTTTACACATGGTATTAAGATGTGTTTTGGTCGATCGGATCACAAGTGGCTAATGAAGACACATACCCGTTTACACCTGCCATTTTAATCCGTCTCTTCTGTCCACTTTCTGACCAGATTACCCCCCGTAGTTCTGATTACGTTAAGAGTAGGGTAAATAGGCGGATCCATCTGTCGGCGTCAAAACACGAGCAGGAGGGCTAAAGTTATTGCGCACTAATATTACATCTGCTTGTACTTACTGCTGTTGTTTCTTTTTGTGTTATCAGTAAATAATAGCTACTTGTAATTTGGCCCATCAATGTTTAAATCCCGTCTGATAAGTGCACATCCTTGTACATCTTGCAATTATTACGTATTAGGTCAGTATGCGGAAAGTAGGCGGTCTTTTGTGGCTGCTCAAATGCATTCGACCACATCAGTGTCTACACCACGAAAGCAATCCGGTCGAATGTGTTTTCGACTACCTCTGGAAGTGGTCGAAAGTGGACAAGCTCAAAATGTTTCACACCCCGTTTACACTTGTACCTAGCATTGAACACTTGTGATCCAATCGACCAAGACGCATCTTAAAGGAAAATATTCCAATATGTTCCATATTCCAATATGTTTTTCCCTCAATTTAGACGAGTTGATACGTACCTCTCCCGTCTCAGTGCGTACACTTAATCGCTCTAGCGCGCGGTGCCACTATGCTAGCGTTTAGCTTAGCACCATTCATTCCTTAGGATCCAAACAAAGATGAATTTAGGAGCTACCAAACACTTCCATGTTTTCCCTATTTAAAGACGTCTACATGAGTAGTTACACAAGTAAGTATGGTGACACAAAATAAACAGTGGCGATTTTCTAAGCAGATAAAAAATGATAACTATAATGTATGGCGGAAGAGCACTTTGCAGCACGTCGACCTCGGCGCAGTAATATTGGTTCTATTGATGGACGTTAGAGGGAGGGGGAGAGTTTTCAGGAGTGATGATATTACTGCGCCGAGGTCGAAGTGCTGCGAGAAGAGAGAAGTGCTCTTCCGCCATACATTATAGTTATCATATTTTATCTGCTTAGAAAATCGACACTGTTTATTTTGTGTCACCATACTTACTCATGTAAACGTCTTTAAATAGGGAAAACATGGAAGTGCTTGGTAGCTTCTAAATTCATCGCTGTTTGGATCCTAAGGAATGAATGGTGCTAAGCTAAACGCTAGCATAGTGGCGCTGTGCACTAGAACGATTAAGTGCACGCACTGAGACGGGAGAGGTACGTATCAACTCGTCTAAGTTGAGGGAAAAACATATTGGAATATGGAAAAACGCTGGCGTTTTCCTTTAATACCAAGTGAAAACAGGGCCTCAGACCTCATTGGGAACTTTGTAATGCCTGGTCAGAACATATCTGTACACTTTCATGTTGTAGCTCATCTCATTAAAAAGTCCAAATTAAACTGTACTTAACTGCAGACACTATAGCGTGTTAACTTGGTGGGCTAATCAACTGACATGTTAACTCAAGACATACAGATATACAAATATGTTAAATGTGTCCAATGAAATGCTTTGACAGCAGTGCTATTTTCCAACAAAGTAATCCAATCCAATTTGTCAATGTGTGTCAGATGTGGGGTTGATGAAACTGTTAACATCTATACAAGTCACCAGCCCAATGTCAAGTTCAGTATGGACGCCTTCAAGTTTATTGGACAATATGACCAGGTAAGGATGGACAGAAACATACAAAGTCTGACGTACATGACTTATTTTACTCTTATACTGAATGTGATTTTTGAATCGTCAAAATCACCTCTTTCTCTTTCTAGGTGTTCATCAGCTGCTCCATTATCATATGTCAAGCCAACAATCCCAACACACGCTGTGCTCAGGGCTGCACCAATGGCACGCAGGTCGCACCATCCTCACATGTTCACAAAAGAGAAGCTGCCGTCCAGACCGGAAGCCACGTCATCTCCCAGGGACCCCTGCGGCTGAGAAGGAGCGCATCACTTACTGGTACGCACTAGCTTGTTTGTTTATGTGGATTCTGCAATCAAAAGATGAAGTTTTAACAGCTAATGTCCTTTATTCATTTCCAGAGGCCATCAGCCCAAGCTTGAACCTGAACCTTGTTTTTGTGGCTGGATGTGTCGTAGCAGTAGTTGCCATGGTGTGTGGAATGATGGTCTACAAATCCAGGGGATCAAAGGTCAACTACCAGCTTGTGAAATCAGATGAGATTTGATCAGATCAGATCAGATCATTTCTATGGTTTCTATGGTATTTCTATGGTTTCTGCAAAAAAACAAATAAAAAAAAATATATATTTTTTTTATTTATGTTTGGTAAGGTACTATTATAATAAAAATATCTGTTCTGTCTGCATGAATGCAACTGCTGCTTTTAGGCAATAGTATATGTTTTGCAGAAATTGGATGTACAGATAGACACAGATGAAAACCCAGCATAATTTTTTTGTAACTAATAAAGTGTGGATGAGTGATAGACATCATACTGTTTAATAATTGGCTTTTTGAGCCACTGCTTGCTGTGTTTATATGTATTCTAATGTTTACTTACATAAACCTTAGAATATATATATATATATATATATATATATATATATATATATGTGTGTGTGTGTGTGTGTGTGTGTGTGTGTGTGTGTTGAAATGTATTAAACGTGTACTTGATTAAAACAGAAAAAAATATGCTATTAATAAAAAAGAAATACATTTTATTTAAATGAAGGGTTGCAGAAATTAGTAAATCCTTAATTAAATTCTAAATATTCTAGTACTTAATATATCCTTCATAACTTTAAGTATAGTGCTTAACACCCTCAAGCAGGGTTTCTTGAGGTTGTTGAAGCTGTGAAGTATGGTAAAGTAAAAAAAAAAGTTGGGTGAAATACTTAAGGTTAAGACTGGGTGTAATGCTTATTGACAGAAGATTTTTCACCATGGGAGAATGTATTATTGTCATTTTGAGAAAAAAAATAAAATAAAAAAAGCCTAACAACTTGGGAATGAGGAGAGGGCAGCATCTTTTGTTTCAAGTTTTTGTATTACGTACATTACACCGTGGTGTGTGAATTCAGGACACCATTGATAAAGCTCCTCACAGCTTCAGTACTTACACATCCCTATATAAAAGCTTTACTACCACTGAACTTCACTGTGCAGGGACTTCCACTAGCAAAGCCATAGCGTTTTGGATGCTGTTAGATATAAAATTACTGATTTGCTGTCATGAAGCCAGAGTATGGATTCGCAGAAGTATATTTTGCAAATATGGGCCTTTAAAAAGACTAAATGAGATTAATTAGTCACAATTAAAGAAGCCATAAAATATCTTTACTTAATCACATTTTTTAGTATGAATGAATGGCACACAACCATGTTGACTGCTTCTACCAAGTAATGAATTTATGCTAAAATACCAAAATAGAGTTTGCTTATACGAATGCTTTCAAGAAATGTCTTATTAATTTAGTTAGTATTCCTATGCTCGCTTTTTTGGTTATTTGTGACCTTAACAAAACAGACCTGTGAACTATTTTTGAGCTATGACCTACCGGTTGAGAAGCACTCACCTATCTGTTATATCACTTATAGTGATATATAAATTTCATTTCTTAGCAGCAACCTTGAACATGTTGTCCATGTTAATCAGTATCATGTACTCACACAAGAAAACTGATATCTGTTTATGTGGCTTTTCAAGGAAACTAAGAAGTGTGATCCGAAAAAAACATTCTTCACATGCTTGTTTTTTAGCTGGCAAACCCAGTAAGACTGTAAGAAAGAAGAAAATTACCATTTCTGTGGGTTCAGCCATAAGTTTCTACAGGGTGCCTATGACCTTCACGCCTGGAAACAGATATTCGGATGATTAAATGAATATTTCTTTCATCTAATGACAATTTGGTCACACTCTAGTTTGGGGAATAATTTCCATAATTAATTAACTACTAACGATGACTTTTACCTTAATAAAGTCATAATTTGCTGCATAT
Organism: Spinibarbus caldwelli; assembly: GCA_039654775.1. Classification (NCBI taxonomy): domain Eukaryota; kingdom Metazoa; phylum Chordata; class Actinopteri; order Cypriniformes; family Cyprinidae; genus Spinibarbus; species Spinibarbus caldwelli. The sequence continues at coordinate 25,396,546 of CM077262.1, read as the reverse complement.
TAATTAGGTATGGGGTAGGATTAAGGGATCTAAAATGTGACCCTGGAGCACAAAAGCAGTCATAAGTAGCACAGGTATATTTGTAGCAATAACCAACAATACATTGTATGGGTCAAAATTATGGATTTTTATTTTATGCCAAAAATCATTAGGATATTAAGTAAAGATCATGTTCCATGAAGATATTTTGTAAATTTCCTACTCTAGATATATCAAAACTCTATTTTTGATTAGTAATATGCATTTCTAAGAACTTCATTTTGACAACTTTCATGGCGATTTTCTCAGTATTTTCATTTTTTGCACCCTCAGGTTCCAGATTTTCAAATAGTTATATCTCAAATATTGTTAAATATTGTATCCTACCAAACCATACATCAATGGAAAGCTTATTTATTCAGCTTTCAGATAATGTATAAATCTCAATTTGAAAAATTGACCCTTAACTATAATAATCCTGCTTCTGGGTCTGATGGAGTTTGGAAATCGCTAGAGTGATTGTAAATGTATTGCGTCCTGTGAAATGCTGAAAGCAATACCATTTACAAACAAACTAATCTAATGCAATTTGTGTGTCAGATGTGGGGCTGAAGAATCTGTTAACATCTACACAAGTCACCAGCCCAATGTCCAGTTCAGTATGGAGGTCTTCAAGTTTACTGGACAATATGACCAGGTAAAGATACGTACATGCCTTATTTTACTGGAATAATGAATGTGTTTTTTGAATCGTCACTCTTTCTCTCTCTAGGTGTTCATCAGCTGCTCCATTATCATATGTCAAGCCAACAATCCCAACACACGCTGTGCTCAGGGCTGCACCAATGGCACGCAGGTCGCACCATCCTCACATGTTCACAAAAGAGAAGCTGCCATCCAGACCGGAAGCCACTTCATCTCCCAGGGACCCCTGCGGCTGAGAAGGAGTGCATCACTTACTGGTACGCACTAGCTTGATTTTTTATGTGGATTGTGCAATCAAAAGATGAGGTTTTAACAGCTAATGTCCTTTATTCATTTCCAGAGGCCATCAGCCCAAGCTTGAACCTGAACCTTGTTTTTGTGGCTGGATGTGTCGTAGCAGTAGTTGCCATGGTGTGTGGAATGGTGGTCTACGAATCCAGGGGATCAAAGATCAACTACCAGCTTGTGAAATCAGATAAGTTTTGATCAGATGAGTTCAAACTACAATGAAATGATGGCAAGCAGCTAATTAACATTTTGGTGGGATGTATTTCTAAGGATACTGATTTTTTGGTTTGGTAATACTATAAAAGATACATCTGTTCTGTCTGCATGAATGTAACCACTGCATCTAGGCACTGGTATCCACCTTATTTTTCACGTAAAATTGGGTGTAGCCATTTGTAAATTTTATGGGTCTGGCTTCCAGTCACATTTGCTTCTAGCTATTTTTAGCTGTAAAAAAAAACAAAACAAACAAACAAAAAAAACCCTCGTTTTGCCACTTGATACTGCAAATTGGTGTGTCTTACCATACTATTTTAGTGTATTATCTTAATTATGAACACACTGGTTTGTAATACAAAGTTTTAACATTTACTGCACATTGTTATTATTCTCGTTATTTCCCTGTAGCGGCTAATAAACCTGAAGTCTCACCCATAGGCTTACTTCCACGTTTAGGAATAAGGTGGATATGTTCTGCAGACTTTGTTGCAGATTGAAAACCAGCATAAGATTTCTTTAATTGTTAAGTGTGGATGAGGGATGGATTTTATACTATTATATTTCACTTTTTAATAAATGTCTCTTTGGGCCTCTGCTTGGTGTGTTTACATGGATTCTAAAGTTTACTTTTCATTATCCCTTTATCTTAATAACATTTACACAGCCTAAGAGTTATGACTGTAACATAAGCCTTAGTGTACTTGTCATTTAAATGGAGTCAGATACAGTTAAACTACATGGCTAATTACTGCTAAACATGTCAAAGACAAGCTTTAGGCTAAACATTTTCTGAATACCACCATGTCACACAACTTCCACCCAAGGCTTCATACTTTTAGGTTTCATATTGCTTTTTGTTCCTTGCTGTCTGGCACTTTGCCTTGTAGAATGTGGGATTAATACTTGTAGCACTTCAAAAAAGCCTTCAAAAAGTTATTCTTTCTGCTAATAAAAATAAAGTTTAAAGAACACCAATATTTTTGTTTGTTTGTTTCAGATAATATGCTAACATTTATGCTTATACACACATATGTACACCCATATATACATACATGCACAAATACACCAATTAATCATTATGGGCCACACTCAAAAATATATCAACCCACATCTTCCAAACAAATAAATGTTAATATATGTGTATATATATATATATATAGTTGTGCTCAAAATTATTCATATCCTTGGTAAATATGATCAAAGAAGGCTGTGAAAATAAGTCTGCATTGTTTATCCATATGATCTTTCATTTAAAAATTAAAAAAAAAAAAGTCTAACCTTTAATTGAAGTAAAAAAAATAAAATAAAAAAAAAGTGAAAGTGGGGGAAATCACATTAGGAAATAAATATTTTTCTCTAGTACACAATGGCCACAATTATTGGTAGCTCTAGAAATTCTTATGATTAAAATATCTAATATGAAGTATATTCCCATTCATATTTGTATTTTTTTAATCACGCCAGGGTGACTTGGAACATGAAGTTGTCCACCCTTGGCTTACAAATATGAGGAACACACTGAGGAGGAGAGTTTGGGGGGGGGGGGGGGGGGGGGGATGATTCTCCTCGCTCATCCAAAAAAAAAAAAAAAAACTCCAGCATATTCAGTTGTCAGACACGACTGGAACTTCAAATGGGACTGGCTTCTATGGTCAGATGAAACTAAAAAAAAAAAAAAAAGAGCTTTTTAGCAGCAAACACTCAAGATGGGTTTGGTGCACACAGGGATAAAAAAGTACCCTATGTGTACAATGAAATATACTGCTGTATCTTTAATGTTGTGGGCCTGTTTTTCTGCAGGAAGTCCTGGACATATGGCATCATGGATTCAATTAAATACCAACATATAACAAATTAAAAACTGACTGTCCATGCTAGAAATCTTATAGTGGGCCATGGTTGGATCTTCCAACAGGACAATGATCTACAAACAAACATCAAAACCAAAACAAAAATGGGTCACTGAGAACAAAACCAAGCTTCTGCCATGGCCATCCCAGTCCTCTGACCTGAACCCTATAGAAGAAGCACCAACATGGAGCTGTGAATCTAAAGGGTCTGGAGTGATTCTGGATGAAGGAATGGTCTCTGATCTCTTGTCAGATGTTCTCCAAACTTATCAGGCATTATTTACATTTACATTTACATTTAGTCATTTAGCAGACGCTTTTATCCAAAGCGACTTACAAATGAAGACAATAGAAGCAATCAAAACCAACAAAAGAGCAACAACATGCAAGCGCTATGTCAAGTCTCGTTTAGTCAAACGCAGTACACGTAGCGTTGTATTTTTTTTTTTTTTTTTTTAAACAAGTAGATAGAATATAGAAAAGAAAGCTAGTGTTAATTTTTCAAGAAAAGCTAGCAGTTAGAGAATAAATATGCAATTGATAGAGGGTCAAGTGTGTGTGTGTGTGTGTGTGTGTTTTTTTTTTTATATAAAAAGAAGGCAGATAGATAAAATAAAATTAGAAAAGAGAATGCTAGAGTTAGAGGGTCAAATAAAGATGGAAGAGATGGGTTTTTAGCCATTTCTTGAAGATGGCTAAGGATTCAGCTGCTCGGATTGAGTTGGGCAGGTCATTCCACCAGATGGGAACAGTTAATGAAAAAGTCAGTGAGAGTGATTTTGTGCCTCTTTGGGATGGCACAATAATGCGGCGTTCACTTGCAGAACGCAAGTTTATAGAGGGCACATAGGTCTGAAGTACTGAATTTAGGTAAAGGGGTGCAGAGCCAAAGGTGGTTTTGTATGCAAACATTAATGCCTTGAATTTTATGCGAGCAGCTATTGGTAGCCAGTGCAAATTGATGAACAGAGGTGTGACGTGCGTTCTTTTCGGCTCATTAAAGATTAATCTTGCAGCGGCATTTTGGATTAATTGTAGAGGTTTGATGGAAATGGCTGGAAGACCTGCCAAGAGAGCATTGCAATAGTCAAGTATGGACAGAACAAGAGCTTGAACAAGGAGTTGTGTTGCATGTTCCGAAAGAAAGGGCCTGATCTTCCTAATATTATATAAAGCAAATCTGCAGGACCGGGCAATTTTAGCAATGTGGTCTGAGAAATTCAGCTTATCATCAATCACAACTCCAAGGTTTCTGGCTGTTTTTGAAGGAGTAATGGTTGATGAGCCTAACTGGAAGGTGAAATTGTGATGAAGTGATGGGTTTGCTGAAACTACAAGCAGTTCTGTCTTAGCTAAGTTAAGTTGAAGGTGATGGTCCTTCATCCAGCAAGAAATGTCTGTTATGCATGCTGAGATGCGAGCAGTTATCGTCGGATCATCAGGATGGAATGAGAGGTAGAGTTGAGTGTCATCAGCATAGCAGTGATATGAAAAGCCTTGTTTCTGAATGACAGAACCTAATGATGCCATGTAGACAGAGAAGAGAAGTGGTCCAAGGACTGAGCCCTGAGGCACCCCAGTAGCTAGATGTTGCGACATGGATAATTCACCTCTCCAAGATACCTTGAAGGATCTATCTGAGAGGTAAGACTCAAACCACTGGAGTGCGGTTCCCGAAATGCCCTTTCTCAACAGGGTTGGCAGGAGGATCTGGTGGTTGACTGTATCAAAAGCAGCGGATAGATCCAGCAAGATAAGTAATGAAGACTTGGAAGCCGCTCTTGCAAGTCTTAGGGCTTCAACAAATGAGAGCAAGGCAGTTTCGGTCGAATGTCCACTTCTGAAGCCAGATTCTGCTTCTGCTGTCCAGGAGGTTGTTCTGTGTGAGAAAGGCAGAGACTTGGTTGAACACAACTTGTTCAAGTGTTTTTGCAATGAAAGGTAGAAGGGAAACATTATAGGTGAAGATTCAGAGCTGTTATCTTGGCAAAAGGAGGCTGCAAAAAGTATTGAATAAAAGGGTATGATTAATTGTGGCCGATGTGTATTAGAGAAAAACATTTATTTCATAATGAGATTTCTCTCCCATTTTAAATTCTTATTGTCCAATGAAAGGTTAGATTTTTTATAAATTTTTAAAATAAAAGATCAAAAGGATTAATGATACAGATTTATTTTCACAGCCACCTTTGATCATATTTACCATGGGTATGAATAATTTTTAGCACTACTGTATATATATGATTTTCAGATTACTTATAATGGCCAAAAACATTTAGTGCAGAAATGGAAAAGCATATGGCCAAATGATTTAGGGGAACTAAATTCAGAGGAAAGATTAATTTTTATTATTAGCAAAAACATAAATTATCTTATGAAACTCACAAAATTTAGCTAATTCCTTCACAGCCTCATGGCTTTTAGCTGCTTTGTTAAATCAGCAATTATTCTCAATGCTAAACATCAGCTCTCAACAGTTTGCTTGTGGACTCTTTGATTCTCTCTGATTGACTGGAAGGTGTGCATTAAAACAATGAATGCATAGATCATTACAATCAGTTCAATCCCCATTCTAAATTAATGTGCAGCTTTTACTGTAGCACACATATACAGTCAGAACGCTAGATCTAAAGACCTGTAACCAAACAAACTTATGAAAATTAACTTAGCTTTACCCTTCCAGTCAAATTGTACTCCACAAACATTAAAGTGTTTTTTAAAGAGTTTCACCCAAAAAAACAAAAAAAAATCTGTCATTAATTACTCACCCTCATGTCTTTCCAAACTCGTAATACCTTTGTTCATCTTCAAAACGCAAATTAAGATATTATTGATGAAATCCGAGAACATTATGACCCCTCTGTAGGCAGAAATACAACTTACACATTTAAGTTTCAGAACAGTAGGAAAGACATTGTGAAAGTAATCCATGTGACTCCAGTGGTTTAACCACAATTTTGTCTTCTGTCGCATGAACACAACACTCGTGCATTGTGATGCTCTCATAAATGCACATTACAGATCATATTTTTGTAAATAAGTGGTAAATGTTTTTTTGTTTTTTTTGTTGTTGTTTTCTTTGTTTTTTTTTGTTTTTTTTTTTTTGATGCAAACACTCAAGTCGCTTCATAAAATTGAGTTACTGGAGTCACATGAATTACTTTAACGATGTCTTTCCTACCATTCTGGAACTTGAATGTCTAAGTTGCATTACTGTCTATGCAGGGTCAGAAACCTTTCTGATTTCTTTTAAAATATCCTTGTTTGTGTTCCAAAGAGGAATGACGGTCTTACGGTTGTGAAACCACACAAGGGTGACTGATTAATGACATAATTTTAATTTTTGGGTTAACTATCTCTTTAAGGGCAGCTTTAACTTAACTTTTTAACCTAGCTTTAACAGGTATGTATTACACAATTTTAATCGACTTCAGTGGAGGCAACCCGTGTCATGTCAGGTTCTTCTTTGCCTCCACTTCATGCATTAAAATCATGTAACGGACACCTAGCCTTGGATTAGCCCCTATGTGTAGAGGCTTATAGGTTACACACAGTATTAAATGAAGGGGGCACAATAACTGTGGAACACATATATTCTATATACTGTATTCTAATAGTATATTTACATACATTTTTAAATTATATATATTTTTTTCAATTATTATTATTTTTTTAAATTTAAGATTAGACTTTTGAACAACAAAAAAAAAAAAATGATAAAGAGGGTAAATAATGTGGAGGTACAGTATTTAAACATGATTGTGTCTATGCTTTTTCCCAGATATTAATGTTATTGTGCAAGGGGTAGTTGCATGGACTATATCAGTGGAGGGACAGAAAGCTCTGAGATTTCATCAAAAAGATCTTCATTTGTGTTCTGAAGATGAACAAAAGACTTGCGGGTTTGGAACGACATGAGGGTGAGTAATTGATGACAGAATTTTCATTTTTGGGTGAGCCTACCTTTTAACTTCTTTTACCTGGAGTGTTCAAAGACATTGTTAATGCTGACCAATATGCCATAAGAAATGAACTGGGAGTAGTATGACTACTTTTCACAAACACTTGGTGACATCACAATTCAAGATTTATTTTAAACATACGAAATATGCCTGTAGTGAAAAGTGTAACTGAAACTTGAGAATTTCTGATAGTTTTTGTCTGTATGTTTTTCCAGACTACATCCAAAATAGTGTTTCCACATCTGAGATAAAGGCAGTCATAAGAATCGAGCAGAATGATGAGGATAAGCTCTTCAAAAAATGAACCATGCCTAAATAATTAGGGAAGAAATGTGCATGATTGCTTGATTTGTAAATAAACACAAAATACATTTAGTGTTACTCTCAGCCTGTTATTTTAAGTTTAAAGAAAAGTAAAATCATTTATTGTTGCATTGCTGTTTGAGACATTCACTGTTGTTTTGTACCTTAATTCATTATATTGCAGATGTGTGCAAATAAAATTTGTTATTCTGAATATTCTGGTTGCATTTCAGTGTTACTGTACAGCATTTTATTAGTATTGCACTTCGGTAGTATTGAATTGTACTTCAGTTGTATTATATATTGCAGTACTACTGCAGTTTTATTGCAGTATAATTGTAGTACTACTTCAGCTGTATTGCAGTAATACTGCAGTTCTATTGCAGTTGTTTGTTAGTAATACTACAGTTCTACTGCACTTGTATTTCAATAGTACTTCAGGTGTATTGCAGTAAAACGGCAATGCAGTTTTTTTCGTGTTCAAAAAAACTGCATTTTTCTACATGTAACAAAAACTGCAGTATTACTTTTTTTAAAAACTGCAGTAATTTTTTGTAAGGGTTACCACCTGTTCCTGGGTGGTTAGGAAGCCACCACAAGTGCGTTTTCGTTTTAAAACGCATAACTTTTGCTACGGATACGCCTATCGTTTACACTACTCCGGCGTTTTCGAGGTCGAAAACGGAAACTTCTGAAAATGCTGCAGACCCCGTTTTAGTTTGAAAACTCCAGGGTTACGTTTCAGTGTAAATGGACCAAAACGGAGACTTTTGAAAACGCTGCAGACCCTGTTTTAGTTTGAAAACTCCGGGGTTGCGTTTCAGTGTAAACGGACCAAAACGGAGACTTTTGAAAACGATGGCGTGGCTGCCCACATTCGCTCTGCGTATCGTTGACGACCGTGTAAACAATAACATCATGCTCATTATTGTACCCATAGATATGTATGGGTAGATTTCACATTCGACTGCTCCAAGCACGCAGACGTGTCCACCATCTAAATAATATGGATCTACATATACATATCTATGGTTGTACCTGCATGAATGGTCAAGTGACATGCGTTTTCGGTTGTGTAGTGTAAACGGAGATCGTTTCTGAAATGCAGCAGAAAACGCCAGTGTAAACGGGGATTGTTTTCATTTTAAAACGCCGTTTTAAAATGAAAACGCACTAGTGTAAACGGGGCCTCAAATGCAACCCCGCAGTTTTCAAACTAAAACGGGGTCTGCAGCGTTTTCAAAAGTCTCCGTTTTCGACCTCGGGAAGTGCGTTCCACTTCGTGAAGTGGATAAGGGAAGTTTATATGGACAGACCCTCGACCACTCGATTTTGACAGAGGGAGTGAGTCTGCTTCATATGCACACTTCAAGCTAGAGCCCTGCGCGGGACTGTTCTCTTAAACCCGCTGAATTTCTGACCCAGGACCGCCCGCTCCCGCAACCTGCTCCCAATGTTTGTGTCCACTCCCGCCCGCTCCAGCGGACTTTCCCTCAGAGCTTGTGAAAAATGTACACAAATACTCAGACTAAATATTCGTTCAAGTTAACATCCAGAATAACAGGCTTTAAACATGATTTGGTTTAAATAAGATGAAGTAATGCAAAACCAAAGCACCACACGTGACAAAAACATTGGATTTTTTTTTTTTTTTTTTTTAGCATTATAAAACATTAACCGTTAAAACAAAGCCAGAACTAGTGGCACCTCAGTTTTTAAACTTAGCCTACTGCATGATACACACGCACCAAAGGATTAACTAAACAAACAGTTCAGCTGTTAACAAACAGTAAGTAAATAAGCCAAAGCACAATATGAAAATAACTTTAACTTATTAAATAAATAAACACATAGAACTTAGAAAATAGGTATGTCGACTCAGGGCGGAGGTGCCAGATTTATGTCTGTTGTAAACGAACACTTTTGCACATTTATCGCGGAACTTACTAAGTTTAACTCTTTACCATTTTTTTTTTTCAGTGACAGTTGAGAATTGTTTCCAGATGTCCGACTTGCCTTACTTTGTCAAGTAAACAGCCACTTTAATTTTCTTCTCAACTTCGTGTGTTGACTCCATTTTTATTACACGGTCTACACCGGACGCAAGCGGCACGGCACGACAAAATACTATAGAACTCTAACCCAGTGGTTTTCAAACTTGTTCCTGGGGACCCACAGCTCTGCACATTATGCATGTCTCCCTAATTTACACACCTGATTCAGATCATCAGCTCATTAGGAAAGGGCTCCATGATCTCAAATGAGTGTGTCAGATAAGGGAGACATGCAAAATGTGCAGAGCAGTGGGTCCCGAGGAACAGGATTGAAAACCACTGCTCTAACCAGTGATGCTGTCTACACTGGATGCGGTGCGACATGACAAATCCCGACAGAAAACTGCTGCTGCGTTCTATTTGACACAAATTTCAAATGATTTTCAACAGTCGCTTTGTCGTGTCCAGTGTAAACAGACTTCAGCCAAATCCCACCGTTCCCTGCGGGTCTCCCGTGAAATTTTCTGACTGCCCGCAGCAAAGGTAAAACCGCCCGCACCCGCGAAATTTAAACCCAATGCAGCCCTCTACTTCAGGCCACTCCATAGACCACAATGCAACACGATTATGATGTCATTGCAGATTGTGTTTAATTTATCCCCACACCAAATAACTCTATAATAGGCCTATATAAGTGATTTTTTTTTTAACATTTATAACAGCCCAAGTATATCTATACATATAGAATGCTGCACCAAAAAAATTTAATAAAATAAATAAATAAATAAATAAAAAATTCATAAGGGGAAAAATGTAAACAATAATACAGCTCCATAACCTTAATCTTTTGTCATGTTTTTTTTTTTTTGTTTGTTTTGTTTTGTTTTTTTAAAGCACACTTACTTTGATGTGTTGACTAAAACACATAAGCACATAAGTAATAAATTGCAACTTGTTATTAAAAATGTGTAATTTCAAATATATTTAAAAACACAACATACAATTTTGAGTAGAAATGATATTGAGGTGTATTTTAGTTTACCATAAATGCCTGTTGGCACATTCAGCAGTACACTTTAACCATATTTCAAAAACATTAGAATTAATTATGATATTACATATAAACATATACTTAAATACTAACAATCGCTGAATTATCCACCACAGATACTATTGTATACTAAAATGGAAGAGGACACCTATAGAAATGTACCATGTCAGATGAAAGAAATGGTTAAACAATGTTTAGCGCTTTAAAATTTCCTTTGTGATTAAAAACCTAAACCATAAACTGTGGTATAAGTGTTCTGGGCTGTTACTTATGTCTTCAGTCAGGGGGCGTTTGATGACTGAGAAGTGCAGTGTTGCCAACTTAGCAATTTTGTTGCTAAATTTAGCAACTTTTCAGACTACCCTAGCAACAAATTTTGCAATTTTAAAAATTTATTTGGCAACTTTTAGCAACTTTTGATAAGTGACTATAAAAGTGACAGACAATAAAAAGGCACACATTTCCCATCCAAATTACACAAAAAGAGGAAACCAAGATGCCTAGCAGTACACACATCACATGAACTAGTTAGCTGCTGTTTGCAATTATTCAATTTAATAATAATAATTGAATAATTGAATCATTGTTTATTTATAATACACTTTGTTAGTAGCTTGTAACTGTGATTGTTGATCAGTTAGTACACTGTAAGAAAAATGGAAAAGATACTAGTAATTTTCCAGGACATTATCCATTATCACCCTGTACTGTAACCTGTGAAAACACAATGTGTAATTTAAAATGCAGGTAAAACAACCAATACCGAAAATTCTTTCATATTAACATAGTAGACTGTGCCCTATTTTTTACAGGCGTTTCTTAGAGTGTAGCATACTAACTAACTACTAATACACTGCTTAAAGCCAAAGACTATAGAAATCCTTGAAAGGGACTTTGTTAAAGCATAATTGTTGAGAATGTGTAGTATTACTAGTTTACTAGCTATTTAAAAAAAAAAAAAAAAAACAAGAAAAAGAAAAGTTGTAATCATTCAAAAATGTGTTCAATAATTCAATGTATTAAAAATACAGTTATTTATATTATATCATGCATATTATTTTACAAACAGATCTAAATTAACATATATAAAATATATATATTTTTTTTTTTGCTGAGATTTGTTGTTGTGACACAATTTTGCGTCGTGATTACGCAATGACGTCATCGCTCAATGACATCACAACATAATTTAGCAACTTTTAGCAACAAATCAACCTTCCTTTAGCAACTTTCTCTGGAAATTAGTTGGCAACACTGGAGAAATGATGATCCATTGAGCCGCATTCAAGTGATAGTTTGGTCGTGAGGTAAAGACGTGCTGCACTTTCGCTGTTTGACAGTTTGCACTGTAAACACCTTAATGGAAAGTAGCATCTTTAAATTCATCCTCTTGTGAGTATCCACTAGCACTGTTTTTTTTTGTTTTGTTTTTTTCATTAAGCTCAAAATAGTCAGCCTACAAACCCAAGCTTTTCCATCCTGTAGCTGTTTTTGAACAAGAATGAACACTATAGACAGTTTCAATTTAATTTAAAATATTAAAAAGAGTTGAACTAAGAGATTGATCACAACACATTAGTACTAATTATGAACAAAACCAAAGGAACATGAGGAGAAGCTCAGTGTTTATAGTTTATATTCATAGATAGAGGCATTTGTTGCTGTATCAGTAATCCTCCCAGTTCTAATAACAGACTGAGCTATATTCTTAAAACAAAGACTTAAAAATTTCTTCAGAAATGAGTAAAGACATAGATGCTGAAGCTGCTTCAAAACACCACCAGAAAACCCCTGAAAGGAGTGAAGATAGTCATGTCAGCAACATGAAAGTGACATCTAGCAGACCCTTGGTTGCCAGCATCATAATCCTGAAATTTTTTTTTAAATTTATTTATTTTGTCATTTAAAAAATAAATAAATAAATAAATGTACATTTATAACACTTTACTTTGTATTATATTACCTTTGAATCTAATACAGTGACTGTGGGAGTGATGGTAAATTTGACATTGTTCTCTTTTCTGACTGCTGTTATCAGTCTCTCTCTCTTTTTATAAAAACTCTCTATTTCTTTCCTGTTTTTAAAAGTTGTGAAAACACAATTGAATTTTTACTTTGCTATTTGAGCAAATGAGAACACAAAAATTATATTTGATATAGTCTGCCATTTACCGTTACAGAAGTTTACCCAACTATGACAACATTCTCTTCTGAAGGGCTCTTCTGAGGGTAAGAATATATTTATAATATCCTTAATACTTAGGGTTAGGATTTTCCCCTCAAATTTATATATAACATCCTTGTGTTTTATATTGAAGTAATTGTAACAGTGTCATAAGACCACAAGATGGCAGGATTATACATTCTTTGCGTAAAAAAAAAAAAAAGTCAATTTGCTTTATCTGTGAACTCCAAAGCTGTTGTTTATATATTTCTCAGAGTATAATTATCCCTTTACATACAATACTATATATAAATAAATGTTTTTATTGTGCAAGGATGCATTAAATTGATCAAAGTAAATAAATGCTGTTATTTTAAACCATCACAGAAAAACAAAAAGATCATGGTTTCCACAAAAATGTGAAGGAGCGTAACTGATTTCATCATTAATAATAATCATAAATGTTTCTTGAGCAGCAAATCAGCATATTAGGATGATTTCTGAAGAATCATGTGACACTGAAGACTGGAGTAATGATGCTGAAAATTCAGCTTTGCTCACAGCAATAAATACATTTTATAATATATTCAGATAGAAAACAGTTATTTTAAATTGTAATAATATTTGACAATATTACTGTTTTTAATATTCAAATAAATGCAGCCTTGATGAACATAAGATACTTTATTCTAAAACATTAAAAAATCTGTGGATTTAACAACTTAACTATTGTATTTCCAAATGACCTCATACGAGCCCTTAAGCAAGACCCTCAAGGTGAAAACATATACAACTCCATGTGCAAACAATGTGCTCATTCAGCACTTCACGGACTATGAGAAAGCGCAGGAGATCTCAAGAGTATTGGTGATTTGCTGATAGCATTAATACGTTTGAAGACAGAATCCCTCACAGAGTGCACGAGGCTATCTAATTGGCAATTAAAGTAACCCGAGATACTGGTCTCCGACGCGTCGAGGTTTAAAGAAGCACACATAAAACAGATGAATGATTCTCGCTCTTGGCCAGAAAGCACTCTTTTATGAGGCGAGCAATTAGGGATTCTGTTCACCTGCGGCTGCTCCTGCAGACTCTCGCAATCGAAGGAAAAAAACAGCCGCTGAGATTCCCACCGCTGCTGTTAGTGGAAGAACTGCAAGCTCAGCCCTCAAGCAAATCAAACATGTGGGCATTATCACCGTGGGATAATCTGTCCCTAATCAAATAACCAGTAATACTGCTGCACGCCAGCCTCTTGTTTTGTTTGCAGTGCTCAGAATGCAAACAGATTTCAAGTGAAGTAATCCGAAGGTCCATGTCTGGCACAAGAGACGGATCTGGCACTGTGCGCCGTCAGGAAAGGCCCGGCTGCCTTGGAAACAGAGAAGAAGGCGACCCAAAGGAGGAAAGCACTCAAGAAGGGGGCGGGAGGCAGAAGGAAAAAAGGTGGAGTGTTGTATGAAGAGAGAGAGAGAGGGAAAAGAGAGCCAGAGGCAGAGTGAAAACACATTGGAGCCTAGAGAAAGAGTCAACGTGAGAGTAAGGGAATGAGGCAGAGCGAGTCCGGTCTCGACTCTGAGGCGTTCTTCACACTCCGGCGCTCGCCTCGCTCATTCACAAAACAAATGCAGGAAGGTGGAGAGGAAGCCGAGAGAGAGATCTGCTCCTCGTAACAGGAGGCAGTGCAGCAGCGGAGCGCCCCGAGGAGACGTCAGGAGGAGGTTAACTGCAAACGCCGACCCCGAGCGAGAGCAGTGAGGCGCACATCCTCCACAGTGCCACAGATGCCACAGACTCACACATCCTTGAGTGGAAAGCAGAGGGCTCCTGCCGAAGGGGGTCCCGACAGATGCGGCGGTCCCTGCGCGGGGCCCTCAGGTGTCTGGGGGTGAAGGTGTGCCGGAGGAGCGCTCTGCTGGTCGTCCTGCTGTGGTTGGCCTCCTGGCTCTTCCTCAACGGCCTGGTGTTTGTGCACAGGAACATGTTCTCTGACTTCTGCACTGATGACAAGAGCAAAGAGATCCTGCAGAGGGTGGTAAGGCTAACTTTTGTCAGCGTTCAAATCTGTATTTTAGCAAAAAAGTCTGTACTTTCTGGATATGACCAAAAAGTCTGGATATCAACTTGTCAGTCTTGCCTAACCTGAAGAGAGAGCAAATTAAAAAAAATATGTATGTATTTGCAATTGTTTAGTGTAAAATGTTGTCTAAACTTAAGAGAAGACACTACAGGTGAATAGGGTAACTAGTTTAACTATTAAATATCAACATAGTTTTCAGAAACGTTATGTTTAGATATGCAAATGAGGCTTTATCTAATTAACTATGGACTAATTTGCATACATTTCCAGAATTTGAACATTGGATAAAGCCAGTTTTTTTTATTTTGTTGACATATTAGAGTTAAAGGATTGTTCAGAAGGCATTTTTGATTCCTCTATTTATCATTCCTTAAATTGAAAATACTGTGAATAGCCAGGGAAAATATCACCATGTTTTAGGAATAAAATGTTGTATTAAAATAGTGTTATTATATTAACTAAAACTAAACTATGAAACTAAAATAAAACATAAAAAAAAAACATTTTCATTACTTGAAATAAATATTAACTGAAAAAAAAAAAAAAAAAAAAAAAAAATATATATATATATATATATATATATATATATATATATGTATATATACACAAAAATCAATTATTTTTATTAGTTATTTAGTTTAACTTTATGTACTAAAATAAATAAAACTAAGACTGAAATAAAAAAATAAAAAAATAAAAACTATATGCATGCATACAAAACCAAAACTACTCGAAATGACAAACACTCACCAAAATAACTAAAACTTAAACATAACAGAGAAATAAAAATAATAGAATATATAAAATATATAACAAAATGTAAAATAAAAGCTCATTCAAAAATTAATACAAACTACAATAATATCTCAACTGTACTAAAAAAACACTGGAATGAAATATAAATTCTCTGTAAAAACCTTCAGAATATTAATACGAATGAAACTTAAGTTTGTTGTATGCAAAAGCTTTTGAAGTAAACTTACAGGCTTTAAAGATATGTATTATAATTGAAAATGTAAGATGCAAATAGATACCATGTAATAAAATAAACACTTGAATGTGTATTTTGGATGCTTTCTTTAGACTATTCTTCGCACCAGAATCAAAATAAATCTCAAAACTGACCAGTGCGTGAAAAAGAAAAAAAAAAAAAGAAAAAAAAGAAAAAAACAGGTTTGCCTGTAGTATTTTGCCTTAAACTTCAGATATACTTCAGTACTTTTACAACAGATCAATAGGCTAATTTTTCAAAATATAATTCAATACAATCAGCAAATCAGCTGTCCTGTCGCAGTTGTAGCGATACCTTTGGGGATTTTGACAAATTTTCCACCAAATGACACACAAAGCATTTCATAGGATTACTCCGTCAAGCATTGAATCATGGGTACCAGCAGTAACGGGCCTCCATTAAAGGCTTAAGCTTTGTTCCTCGGGGGAAACCTAAAGCTCTTTTTGAGCCACTGGATTATGTGATGTCAAGTGAGTGCTGAAAGAACATTTTGTTTGTTGTCACATTGGGAACCGCAAAATCCTGGTGGCCTTTAAATGGGGATTGGAAGATGATTACTGGTGTCAATGAGTAGGAAAGTTTTTGCACGCAAACTTTCATTACTAAAACTAAATGTGATGGCATGAGCAGATTCAGCAATTTTATTTATTTATTTATTTTTATTTAATTATCAGAATGCAGTTAAAATACTGAACAAATATTGTTATTTGGACAAAAAAACTATATAGAAAATAATAACCATTAATAATATTAGCCCTAAAATGTCAAATTGTAAAGAACATATGTACACTGTAAAAATTATTTTTCAAAGTTAAATAAAATGGATTATTGGAGTACGTTTTAAAAGAAAATATTTCAGTCTTTCTACAAAATTTCATGTTGAAATTTCATTTCAAAGTAAATCCTACATTCAATTGAATTCAAGTTTATTTGTATAGCGCTTTTCACGATACAAATCACTGCAAAGCGCTGTACAGAAAACTAAGTTTCTACAATATATTTAGTAGTAGCTTATCATTGGTGACTATGTCAGTTAATGTACATATGGCAGAAATGTACGGAAAAATCAATTAAAGGTGTAATCAGATGATGAACACTATTAACAGCAAATATTATATGTTGAAATCAAACTTATAGCAAGATTTGGTAGTTCTGTATGTTGTTTCAGGGTTGGCATCGTCTGAGGTCCTCTGAGGGGTTGGCATCATCTCTTCTCAGGTGTTCTAGATCCAGACTGAAGCTTGTGTAAATCCTAGTTACGGCAGAAACAGAGAAACAAATAGAGACATAATTAGCGTAGCTGCTGTTCCAACCAAGCAAAATACTAGTTAGGTATGCAGGAGCTAACCCATTAAGGGTCTTATAGGTAAGTAATAATATTTTGTAACTGATACGGATCTTAATAGGTAGCCAGTGCAGAGACTGTAAAATTGGGGTAATATGATCATATTTTCTTGATCTGGTAAGGACTCTAGCCGCTGCATTTTGGACTACCTGTAGCTTGTTTATTGAAGATGCAGGACAACCAGCTAGCAGTGCATTACAATAGTCCAGTCTAGAGGTCATGAATGCATGAATTAGCTTTTCTGCATCAGAAACAGGTAACATGTTTCGTAGCTTGGCAATGTTTCTAAGATAGAAGAATGCTGTTTTTGTAACATGGGAAATATGATTTTCAAAAGACAATTTGCTGTCTAATATAACACCCAGATTTTTGACTGTAGAGGAAGTAACAGTACATCCGTCTAGTTGCAAATTGTAATCCAAGAGATACTGTGTATTGTTTTTTGGTCCAATAAGTAATATCTCTGTTAAAAAAATTATTGGTCATCCAATCTTTTACATTTTTAACACACTCTGTTAGCTTAGATAATTTAGAAGTTTCATCTGGTCTTGTTGAGATATATAGTTGAGCATCATCAGCATAACAGTGTAAACTAATCCTGTATCTTCTAATAATATTACCAAGGGGCAACATGTATATTGAAAATAGCAGAGGACCTAGGACAGATCCTTGTGGTACTCCATACTTTACTGGTGATAATTGAGATGACTCCCCATTTAAATAAACAAAGTGGTAGCGATCGGACAGGTCGGATCTAAACCATCTTAAAGCCTGCCCTTGAATACCCGTATAGTTTTGTAATTGATCTATGAGTATGTCATGATCTATGGTGTCGAACGCAGCACTAAGATCAAGTAAAACTAGTAATGAGATGCAGTCTTGGTCTGACGCAAGAAGCAAGTCATTTGTAATTTTAACAAGTGCGGTTTCTGTGCTATGATGGGGCCTGAAACCTGACTGAAATTCTTCATAGAGATATTTTTTTTGCAGGAAGGCGCACAATTGAGCAGACACACCTTTTCTAGAATTTTAGACATAAACAGAAGATTTGAAATGGGTCTGTAATTTCCTAGTTCATTAGGATCTAGTTGTGGTTTCTTAATGAGAGGCTTAATAACCGCCAGCTTGAATGGTTTTGGGATGTGACCTAAAGATAACGACGAGTTAATAATATTGAGAAGCGGTTCTTCTGCTACAGGTAACAACTCTTTCAGCAATTTAGTGGGTACAGGATCTAATGAACATGTTGGTGGTTTAGACGCAGTGATAAGTTTATTTATCTCTTCCTGTCTTATAATTGTAAAGCACTGCATTTTTTCTTTGGGTACGATGAATGAAGCTGAAGTATTAGATGCTGTAGAAACTACATTTGTTATTGTATTTCTGATGTTATCTATTTTGTCTGTGAAGAAATTCATAAAGTCATCACTACTAAACTGTGAGGGAATATTTAGATTGGGTGGCGTCTGGTTATTTGTTAATGTAGCTACTGTGCTAAATAAAAACCTTGTATTGTTTTGGTTATTTTCTATGAGTTTGCGGATATACTCGGCCCTGGCAGCTTTTAGAGCCTGTCTATAACTGGACATACTCTTTTTCCATGCAATTCTAAAAACTTCCAAGTTAGTTTTTCTCCATTTGCGCTCAAGATTACGAGTTTCTTTCTTGAGGGTATTACTGTTGTACCATGGTGCAGTACGTTTTTCTTTAACCTTTTTCAATTTGATAGGTGCAACAGCTTCTAATGTATTAGAGAAGATAGTGCCCATGTTGCTAGTCATTTCGTCTAGCTCATGTGTATTTATGGGTACACAGAGCAGTTGAGATAAATCAGGCAGGTTATTTCTGAATCTATCTTTAGTGGTTGGAACAATAGTTCTTCCTGGACGATAATGCGGAGCTATATAGTTAATATCAGTAATACGCAGCATGCACGATACAAGAAAATGGTCAGTAACATCATCACTTTGAGGTACAATATCTATATCAGTAAGATCAATTCCATGCGATATAATTAAATCTAGCATATGATGTGCATCAAACTTTCTGTGTAGTATAAATATGTGGTCATATATATATATATATATACAGTGGGTACGGAAAGTATTCAGACCCCCTTCACTTTTTTCAATTTTGTTATGTTGCAACCTGATACTACAATTGTTTAAATTCATTTTTTTTCTCATTAATCTACACTCTGTACCTCATAATGATGAAGTGAAAACAGAATTTTAGAAATGTCTGTAAATTTATTAAAAAGAAAAAACTGAAATATCACATTTACATAAGTATTCAGACCCTTTGCAACAACACTTGAAATTTCGCTCAGGTGCCTCCCATGTCTCTTGATCATTGCAGAGATGTTTCTACACCTTGATTGGAGTCCGCCTGTGGTAAATTAAATTGATTGGACATGATTTAGAAAGGCACACACCTCTCTGTAAAAGGCCTCACAGCTGATAATGCATATCAGAGCGAAAACCAAGCCATGAGGTCAAAGGAACTGCCTGCAGAGCTCAGACACAGGATTGTATTGAGGCACAGATCTGAGGAAGGCTACAAAAAAAATTCTGCTGCACTGAAGGTTCCCAAGAGCACAGTGGCTTCCATAATTCTCAAATGGAAGAAGTTTGGCACAACCAGGACTCTTCCAAGAGCTGGTCCCCAGCCAAACTGAGCAATTGATGGAGAAGGGGCTTGTCTAGACTGGTGAGCAAGAACCTGGTGGTCACTCTAGTTGAGCTCCATGATCATATATGCAGATGGGAGAAACCTACAGAAGGACAAACATCACTGCAACACTCCACCGATCTGGGCTTTATGGCAGTGTGGCCAAACTCAATCCTCTCCTCAGTGAAGACACATGAAAACACACTTGGAATTTGCAATAAAGCACCTAAAGGACCCTCAGACTCTGAGAAACAAGATTACCTGGTCTGATGAACCTCAATTCTAAGCATCATGTTTGAAGGAAACCGGCTCTTCTCATCACCTGCAGAGTTCCATCCCAAAACTAAAGTGTGGTGGTAGCACCCTCATGCTGTTGGGCTGTTTTTCAGCGGCAGGGACTGAGGAACTCATCAGAGTAGAAGAAAAGCTCAATGCACCAAAATATTGAGATAGCCTTAATGAAAACCCAGTCCAGGGCATTCAAAACCTCAGACTGGGCCGAAGGTTCACCTTCTTACATGACAATAACCCTAAGCACACAGCCAAGGCAACACAGGAGTGGCTTAGGGACAACTCTGTGAATGTCCTAGAGTGACCCAGCCAGAGCCCTGACTTGAACCCTATCGAACATCTCTGGAGAGACCTGAAAAAGGCTGTCAACAGACGGTCCCCATCCAACCTGACCGAGCTTGAGAGGATTTGCAAAGAAGAATGGCAGAAATTCCCCCAATCCAGTTGTGCAAAGCTTGTTGCGTCATACCCAAAAAGACTCGAGGCTGTAATTGCTGCCAAAGGTGCTTCAACTAAGTACTGAGTAAAGGGTCTGAATACTTATGTAAATGTGATATTTCAGTTTTTTCTTTTTAATAAATTTACAAACATTTCTAAAATTCTGTTTTCACTTTGTCATTATAAAGGACAGAGTGTAGAGTAATGAGAGAAAAAAAAAGAATTTAAACAATTGTAGTATCAGGCTGCAACATAACAAAATTGAAAAAAGTGAAGGGGGTCTGAATACTTTCCGTACCCACTGTATATATATATAAATTTACATTTACATTTACTTATTTAGCAGATGCTTTTATCCAAAGCGACTAACAAAAGAGGACAATAGAAGCAATCAAAATCAACAAAAGAGCAACAACATGCAAGCGATATGACAAGTCTCGGTTAATATATTAAAACTTAATTTCTGATTAGTAACATGCATTGCTAAGCACTTCATTTGGACAACTTTAAAGGCGATTTTCTCAATATTTAGATTTTTTTGCACCCTCAGATTCCAGATTTTCAAATAGTTGTATCTCGGCCAAATATTTTCCTAACAAACCATACATCAATGGAAAGCTTATTTATTCAGCTTTCAGATGATGTATAAATCTCAATTTCAAAAAATTGACCCTTATGACTGGTTTTGTAGTCCAGGGTCATATATAGTTTTATACATCAATGTTAATAAATGTATCAGTCTAGTTCATTTTAAATCATGCTTTTGAAGTACCTTTGACTGATGCAATCATTTGAGCTCTCATGAAAGTGAAATTGAGTGAATTGCATTTTTTTTTGCTCCTGTAATATCTAAGATCATGACACAAAAGTCATCTAATTCTTAATATTTGGGCAGGCTAAGATACTGAATTCAACAGCTGCAAGCCGATGGAATGCTGTTGTGTGCCAATATTGTGCAAATGATGACTGGGTGAAGATAGTAACAGGTGTATGTCATTTTGGCAATGAGGATGAGGTGAAAATAATAGACTGACTGCTGTAATTGTTGGGTCGTAGTCATTTTTAAATTCTCAGGGATGTTTAGTGAGAATATTTTGGTTCAGGAATCACAGTTCAAGGCTCTATAGGGAGTTACTGACAATGAGTTAATTCCACACATTTTTTTGTTTTTGTTTTTGTTTTTACTTTGTGTTATTTTTTTTTTTTTTAAATAGCTGATGAACCTGCTCTTTGCTAAAACTTTTTCAACCTCTTAGTATCTGCACAGTCAAAAGGTACAATGTAAAATAATTGTACAAAGTAAATTTTTGAAAATGTAAATAAAACATATTATTGGTCTAATTTTACAAGTCAAAATGAAAAATGAAGATCCGCATACATCAAGATCTACGCACCTGAAGATGTGTTTTTTTGTTTTGTTTTTTGTCTTTGTAATTATTTGTGAAATTTACTAAGAATTTCTGAGTAAAAACTGTTTCAAAGTAAATCCTGTACTTTTTTGCTGCATTTGTAGATTTTGACTTTTATTACTCAATAATATTCAGAAATATAAGATGATAATCATTTTATTTTTGAAATTTTTGGAACTCCTCTCACATTAATTCTATATCATCCATTATTTTACAAGGGGGAAAAAGCTGTCAGCTGTAGGATGCCAAAATGTTGTTTACATTCATTAATTTAGCAGATGCTTTTATCCAGAGCGGCTTACAAATGAGAATAATACAAACGTTTGAGTTTTGAATTATGCATACTCTGTGTCTAATTTTCCACTGAATTGTCTTATTAGTGCAGTTCAAAAGCGCAGAGATGGTTCTAATAATTCACATTAGATGTTTATTTGGAAATGCTGCAGAATCAAATCCAACCATAAGTTGTCACAGCTCGTTTCCTCTTGTGACCACACACATCGTCTTAAACTCTTACGTGATGTTTATTTGTGACAAGTGTGACGATTGATAGGTGACTCAATAATTTAGCGCTTTAATGGAGGCCAAAACCATTCCTGGAGATTTTAGTTATGATAACACAACTTACCCATCATTCATGCCTTATTTGTTACAGTTCATATCTAAAACACAAAAGCCTATTTCTCAGCTGATGAATTGTAAAAACAGTCTGATAATCTGCCAAACAGTTAGCATTTCTAAGGGCTTCAGCATTGTAATAAACAGTGCTGAGTGGTGCACGTTCACACAATAAACTGTTTATGGTTTCTGGCAGCATGTGGCTGAGAAGCTTTGGGCAGATACTCTTTGAACTACACGAGACCTTTTTTAATCAGCGGTACCATCTGTCACCTGTGCAACCAGGCCTATGTATAATAGAATTGTTGGCTTGAGTTCATGAAATGAACCTAACTGTTCTTTTAGTGGTGCTCTGCTACAGGCTCTCGATACAGTTTCATGCTTTGTTTATACTCTAATGTGAAGGTTAAGCACAGATGGTCTTCCATGCGGTGAGTAGACATGGTCCACTGACTTGATGGACTTTCATGCACAGATCATTGTTTGGTAGTAGGTTTAATGCATCGAATGTGTAATTTTGATAGTTTCAAGATAAGAAATCGTATTGTTGGATGTAGTTGTTGGAGAGACCAAATAGTCATTCGTAAATATACAGCCATATATAAGGGCCAAAAAAGTCTCTTCTGCTTACCAAGGCTGCATTTATTTGATCAGAAATACAGTTATACTATTACTATAACAATTTAAAATACCTGTCTAAAATACCTGAATATACTGTAAAATGTCATTTATTTCTGTGATGCAAAGCTGAATTTTCAGCATCATTACTCCAGTCTTCAGTGTCACATGATCCTTCAGAAATCATTCCAATATGCTAATTTGCTGCTCAAGAAACATTTCTGATTATTATCAATGTTGAAAACAGTTGTGCTGTTTCATATTTGGTAAAAACTGTTATTCGTTATGTTCGGGATTATTTGATGAGTTCAAAAGAACAGCATTTGTTAGAAATAAAGCGGTTACTTTTGATCAATTTAATGCATCATTGCTGAATAAAAGTATTAAAACAATATCTGACCCCAAATTTTTGAATGGTAGTATATATAATGTAAAACACTGACTTTATACATTCACTAAAAAACAAAACCCCTCCAAAACACCAACTGATTAAAAATTGCTCAGAAAAAAATTACAAGAAACATTATTTGAGCATTCATTTGTTTGCAGATGCCAGCTGATTTAATATTTTGTGTATAATAAAATGTAATGGTTTTAAATGGAGCTTTTTGGGGCTGCTCTATGTGTTTATTGGCATATAAGAGTATACTGACAGACAATAGGCCCTTTTCTCATTTTGTATGCCAGTTTTAGTGAGTTTCTTGTAAAGTGAAAATGATGGAGTGACCCAGAGCGGCCTATGCAGACATTCTTGGCATGCTGGGACTGGCCAGCGCTCAGGCCAGATGGCAATACAGCCTGTGGACAACAGAAATAGACTGCTATTCTCTGGGGCCTAATGTTTAATCATTACCTTACATGCTCAGAAGCATAAAGAAAATATTGTTTCCCTCTTATTTCATGTCCTCACTCAGCACTGGAGTTATGCTTGCTTACTGGCGCGACTCACGGGAGCCTTTTGGTTTTCTGCTCCCTAGATTTGTCTCAATATGGTGCCTCCTTCAGTGTGAGAGTATGTTTTCAGTTTTTCCACCAGGTGAAAAAATAAGTGCAATTGCTTAGTAACAGCACACCTCTCCTCGATAATGACTCATGTCTATAACACAAACTGTGCAGGATGAGTTAGTACCAGGGTTTAATGTTGTACAAATCATAATAACCTAGTATTAGTGATGCTTGATGCAAACAGTGCTAAATATTTAACTATCAACAGCCTGACTGGATAGAGGATGCATATTTTCAGAGTCCTGACTGGAACTAAAAATTCCACAATGTGTATACAGCATGTCATTAGGCCAAAAATATTCAATGGTTATAGATTTTTCCATGACAAAAAATAAATTAATTAATTAATAATAATGTTAAGAATGTGATGTGTATTCAGTCAATGTAACCAAAAATATAAATTAATAAACAAATACTAAATAAATAAATTACTATAGTTAATTTTAAATATTCAGATTAAAAGCATCAGATGTGATGTGCCAAACCAACCAATAGTATATTATAAGAACATTCTGCTAATGTTCCCATTAAGTTATGAAAAGATTATTTATAAATGTTCTCTTTAAGTTTTAGAAACATTGTTTTTTTGTTTGTTTGTTTTTTTTATCATTCTTTGTTACAAAAATGCTAAAACATTCTATTTTAGAATTTTGCAAACATTATGGGAATGTTACTTTTGAATGTTCCCTGAACCTTCTGAAACTAGTAGTAACATTTAAAAAATGTTAGATGAGTGCCCAACTAAACTATTTTAGAAGAAAAAACATCCTATGAATGATGTATAAATAACATTTTTGTGCTAATGTTTTGAGAACATTATTTAAGACCAGATTAGTTTTAACTAACATTCCTAACTAATCGTTACTGGAAAACATTTGTTCATAACTTTAAGAAAACATTGCCAGAACGATAGCCAAAGTTCAGAGAACTGTCAAATCCAGTACTTAATCTTCTTTCTTGTACCAAATGGAAAAAAATAAATAAATAAATAAATAAAATAAAAATTCTGTAATCCTAACCACTAGATTACAAACACAGCCATGATTTACAACATACTAGTTACTTTCTCTGATCCGAGTCTTGCTACTCTGTTTTCTCTGCCTACACACATTAATTTTTCAAATCTCTAAACATAGTTAGTGTGCTTTCTATACTGAAACACAAACATACATTGGATTTGGGCCTCACAGTGGGAAAGTTTACATGCAAACGGGAGCTGTTGTCCCATCTGAAGAATTAAAACATATGTGGGGAATTTGGCTGGCCCTTACAGTGTCGAAAAAAGAGCAGAAGCCGCAGAGTGACCACAGAGCACAACATACGTGTTTGGCCCACATAAACACCGTGAGAGGCCCATGAGAGGGTCTGTAGGGAGGAAGCTCTTTCTATGTTTAGACTCAGTCAAGTTGATAACAGACCTGAGATTCAAGTGCTTTATTCAAGAGTGCTGTCATGGTAAAGCGACCAACTGGGAGTAATTACTCAGTAATAATTCAGGTAATTACTGGTGCTGGCTATTATTATTACTTGTACGTGTCCACTGGTGCAGAAGAAACATGCTCACATGCTGGAGAGAAAAGTGTACAGTAATTTAGTTGTCTCCAGCATGGTCTGTGATTGCTTTCAAATAGGGTTGCAACAAACGATTATTTTGATAATCGATTAATCTAACGATTATTAGAATGGCTAATCGACTAATCATCAATTATTTCACTGATTAATCAATAGACTTTGATTGATTATTCAGCTTTTGCAATTAGTTTAAATATTGACTTATACATATTCTAACAAATAAATAAAAGGTAATCACTTCAGCTTTTGAAAATCATATATGACCCTGGACCACAAAACCAGTCTTAAGTGTCAATTTTTTGAAATTGAGATTTATACATCACATGAAAGCTGAATAAATAAGCTTTCCATTGCTGTATTGTTATGATAGGACAATATTTGGCTGAGATACAACTATTTGAAAATCTGGAATCTGAGGGTGCAAAAAAAAATCTAAATATTGAGAAAATCGCCTTTAAAGTTGTCCAAGTGAAGTTCTTAGCAATGCGTATTACTAATCAAAAATTAAGCTTCAATGGAACATGATATTTACTTAATATCCTAATGATTTTTGGCATAAAAGAAATATTGATCATTTTCAGAATCAGAATGAGCTTTATTGGCCAGGTATGTTTACACATTCGAGGAATTTGTTTTAGTGACAGAAGCTCTACAGTGCAACAGAAAGACAGCAACAGGACAGGACACAGATAATAAAAGAATAATTTACAAATATACAAATCGGCAATGTATATTTGTAAATTATTCTTTTATTATCTGTGTCCTGTCTTTCTGTTGCACTGTAGAGCTTCTGTCACTAAAACAAATTCTGTCACTAAAACCTGGCCAATAAAGCTCATTCTGATTCTGACATTCTGATTTTGACCCATACAATGTATTGTTGGTTATTGCTACAAATATACCTGTGCTACTTATGACTGTTTTTGTGCTCCAGGGTCACATATGTAATTAATTAAAATTATTACACAATAAATTGCTAACACTTTAAAATAAAGTTTCATTAGTTAACATTAGTTGACTACATTAGTTAACATGATCTAAAAATGAACAATACTTCTACAGCATTTATTAATCTTAGTTAATGTTAATTTCAGCATTTACTAATGCATTATTAAAATCACAAGTTGTGTTTGTTTACATTAGTTAATGCACTGTGAATTAATATGAACTAACAATGAAGGACTGTATTTATTAAATAACATTAACAAAGATTAATAGTGTAATAAATGTATTGTTCATTCATGTTAGGTAATACATTGTAACACCTTACTGTAAAAGCGTAACCAATTAATTTATATAAATAGATATATTTGGCACACAAAATGAGATGACAGACAGAGCTAATCAGTCTTAATCACCATTTAATTAGCTATATAAAAAATAACTGAATGACACATTCTGCCTAATATCTCATTTTGTAAGTCATATGGATAAGAAACAAAATTAAGGTAAGTTAAATTAAGATGCTTTATTTTTTATTTTTTTTGATAAACTATTTTATTCACAACATATATCTCTCTTAAAATACCTTATAGGGTTATGATAATCAAAACAGTCCTGAGCAAGATCAAGCTTTGATCTCTGCAAACCAAACTATCACTTTAATTAATTCACTTCCCCAACTAATAAAAAGATTTTATCATTAGCTAGCTCAAGCAAAGCGACACTAACTAAACTGCGTGATTTAAGGCTATCTCTTGCATAAAGTACTATATAAATAAACGTGATGTGACTGCTTTACTGAAGTACCGAACTGAAGAGCTCATGCAAACATCACTTTCTCACCGCTGTCAGTTTCTGTTGTTTAAACTGTTGTTTTGTTTGTTGTTTATTGTGTTATTGAGAAGAAAACGCTGTGTGTCTCTTCTTCTCTTGAACTGCATCAGAATTACAGTCTTTCTCTACAGCACCACACTGGTCCAACCGCAGTATTGCAGGCTCTTGCATTAGGTCATATGGGATCAAACGACTACTCGACAACAGAAATATTTGATGACAATTTTTTATTGTCGACGTTGTCGAAAATGTCGACTAATCGTTTCAGCCCTACTTTCAAAGCATGGTCACAATCAGAATCAGGAAATTGCGACCTTTACTTACAAAAGTACACGATGTGAATTTAATACACTCTTAAAGGAATAGTTTACCAATATTTCTTCATTAGAGATTTGGAGAAATGTAGCATTGCATCACTTGTTCACCAATGGATCCTCTGCAGTGAATGGGTGCCGTCAGAATGAGCAGCTGATAAAAACATCACAATAATCCACAAGTAATCCACAGCCAAAAGCTGTGTTTGTAAGAAACATATCCATCATTAAGACATTTTTTAACTTCATACCTTTGCGTCCAGGTAAAAATACAAGTCCTGTACTATCAATGCTTCCTCCAGTGAATAGTGTACTTGTCTGAATCAGGAGAGACATTTACAAGCCATAACAGCTCTAAACAAATATGTGTGTGGATTTTAATGTGAGAGACAAAAGGAGATGTACTTCTCACTGGAGGAAGTGTTATTATGGATTATAGTCTCATATTTTAGCCAGAAGTGATAGTTTTAAGTTAAAAACGTCTTAATGATGGATTTATTTGCCATAAACACACAGCTTTTGGCTTTACAAGGCATTAACTGATGGACTGGAGTGGTGTGGATTACTTGTGGATTATTGAGATGTTTTTATCAGCTGTTTGGACTCTCATTCTGACGGCACCCATTTACTGCAGAGCATCCATTGCTGAGCAAGTGATGGAATAAAAAATGAAATAAATAAATAAATAAATAAAACGGTTTATTTTTTCTATATTCTATCTACTTGTTTTCTTTAAAAAAAAAAAAAAAAAAAACCTTGCTATGTGTACTGCGTTAGGCTAACCGAGACTTGTCATATTGCTTGCATGTTGTTGCTCTTTTGTTGATTTTGATTGCTTCTATTGTCCTCTTTTGTAAGTCGCTTTGGATAAAAGCGTCTACTAAATAACTAAATGTAAATTAAATGGAATGCTATATTTCTCCAAATCTGAAGAAACAAACTCAATCTACATCTTGGATGGCTTGAGGGCGAGTATTGTCAGCAATTTTTCATTTTTTGATGAACAATTGCTTTAACACAGCTACAGTTTCATTGAAATTACCAAGAAACTCCAGCATTTTTAGTAGAATTGGTGAAAAGATTTATAGACATCATTGCCACTTTTATTTGCATAAGAAAGAGCATTTCTAAACTTTCTGATGCCTTCACCATCTTGTCCAATTTTAATCCCACGATGGGATTACTTTTCTATGTGTTCAAATTTAAGATTTCCGATGAAACACAAAGAAAAAAATGTCATAAATCCAAGCCAAAATATCACAGACTTTATGACCTGAGACAATTTGCACATCTACATGATGTTGGCATAGTAACTGTCACTCACACTGTCTTCAGAGAATGTAAAAATCTAGTGTTATCACTGCCATTTTAATCATACAAATGTGTGAGTTTCAGTTTTATGACACAACAGTAAAAAGTTTTAGTAGGCCTTTTTAACACAGAGGACACATTTTATGTAAGGGGACAAGCAAGGGATGGGAGATCATCCACCAAACCATTATGACTGATAATGTTAAGGAAAACCTATTGCTAACATGCCAAAGCCAATGCAGATAATGTAGGAGCCGGACCAGAGCCGGACTGAGTGAGGGTAACAGCTGTTTACTTTGGAAGGTGACAGAGGACAATTTGCAGTGTAATCTCTGTGGAAATACAAATCATCGGACGCCCCTGAGCCCCTGAACTGACGTATATATGTGCAGACTGCAGCAACAACCAGTAATTACCTCATTTTTCATGAGAGGGTCAAAGAGGAAAAATGCAAGAGCAAAAGCAGATCGGTTTTAACACCACGCATAAAAATGATTATTAGACTGTTTTGCAAGATTAAATATGTGAATTTCATGCATGCCAGTAAAATATGCTGACAGGTGGCATTGGTGCCGTATCTCAACATAGGCACATATTCAATAAGTGTGATATGAGATGGAATTAAGATTCATGCATTGATTAAAAACAGCTTTAACGCTATGGAAATTAGTTTGACATGACACACACCATACCAAGACTATAATTTGTACTTGAATTCCTAGGAATATAAATAATAAACATAATGGTAAAATCTAAAGTTATAAAGTTTTATATACATATTAAATGCAAGCAAGAAAGTGTCTACTTTAATGTTTCAAATAACTTTTGTGAAAATAAAATAAAAAAACAACAACATACTTATTCTGACCTGTACTTATTAAAATATATAAAAGAATCTACTTTGACTACTGATCATACTCCATTTTATTTTATTAAATTAGATTAGATTTTTAAAATAATTTTTGAAAGAAGTATCTTTTAATGCTTACAAAAGCTGCAGTTGTTTGATCAAAATTACAGTAAGAACAGTAATATTGTGAAAAATTATTACAATTTAAAATTAATGTTTTCTGTTTTAATATATATTTTAAAATGTAATTTATTCCTGTGATCAAAGCTGAATTTTCAGCATTATTACTCCAGTCTTCAGTGTCACATGATCCTTCAGAAATCATTCTACTATGCTGATTTGCTGCTCAAGAAACATTTCTTCATATTATCCATGTTGAAAGCTATGGAATAATTGCAATATAAACTCAAAATTGCAAGAAATAAAGTCGTAATTGCAAGATAAGAACTCGTAATTGCAAGAGATGAAGTCAGAATTAAATAAAGTCAGAATTGCGAGATATGAACTTGTAATTGCGAGAAATAAAGTCAGAACTGCGAAAATAAATAAATAAATAAATTATATATATATATATATGATAGAAGCCAAACCACAATCACAGTGCACATTTCACTTCTAATGTGAGAACTGACTGTTCTTTGTCTTTTTTTCAGTGTGCCGAGTATCAGCAGGGAGTTCTGACCGGTGACCTCTGCGAGGACCTCTGCGTGGCCGGTCGTGTGGAATACAAACGCTGCCTCTATTACGAGAATGGCAAGAAGGTCATGGCCGCCAGCTGGCGTGGAGTGCCTGTCGTTCTCAAGTCAAAGCTGGAGAACTTCTCCTCCTATGAGGCTTTAGCTCTGCTGGAGTACCAGGATGCGGTGGGAGGAACGGGAGGCGAGGAAGAGCTCTCGCCTCTGGATGTCGTCTTCTACGCCACACTGGAGATCAAGAACTCTCTGGGCTTAGAGATGGGAACTAACTTGACTTTGCCCCGGTTGTGGGGCCAAAAGCTGAAGGAGAATGAGCGGACGTACTCGCGAGCGGAGCTGGCCTCACTCTGGGCTCTCCTTCAGCAGGAGGAATACACCTTCCTCAGGGTCCTGCAGGATTTAACCCACCACGTGGCCAAGATCCTGGGCTCCTGTGGTCACTTTTACGCTGTAGAGTACTTGGCGGCCGGACACGCATGGGACCAGCACATATTCTCACTGGAGGAGCTGACGCTGAGCCCCTCGCCAAGCCCCTGGAGCGGACAGGAGCAGACGATAACCGCGAGAGATATGGTGCCCCGAGTGGCCCTGAGTTTTCTAGAGATGGTGGAGCATTTCGAGAATGACTTTTCCCACAGCTTACACCTCTGTGATATCAAACCAGAGAACTTTGCTATCAGGAAGGACCTGACGGTGAGTAAACACTTAACAGCAGGATTTATGAAGGTACATTTAAGACTTTTTAATACCTTTTTAAGACCAAGTAAAGGAAATTTAAATAATCAATAGAATGGATAGAAGAATAAACACAATTTGTCAATATACTCTCTAAATGTAAATGTCCAGGGAGCATAACATGAGTTGTATTTAAAAATTTGAAAATATAACTTCCAAAAGATCTCCATTACTTTTTAATTTGTTTAATAAATAAATAAATCAATAATTTATGGCTTGAATAGCTCTGCTCCAAGCCAGAAATAACTTTTACTGCACTTTCTGATCACACTGCAAAAAAGTGATGTTTTCCAGTGAAAATGTATAAAAATTCTTAAATCAAGATATATTTACTTGAGAAACATTTTGCAACATTTAACGCCATGACTATAAATTTAAGAATTTCTAGCCTTAAATTGTGGGTGAAAAAATTAAGACTTTTTAAGACCAAGTAAAGAAAATTTAAAGAATAAAAAGAAAGGGAACACAATACGTCAATATATTCTCTAAATGTAAATGTCTAGGGAGCACATTTAAAAGTCTGAAAATATGACTTCCAAATAATATCCATTACTTTTTAATGGAAAAAAGTGATGTTCTTCTGTTCTTCGTCAGTATTTTTGTCTTGTTTTCCAGTGCAAATGTCTAAAGATTCTTTTACATTTACTTAAGATAAAAAATTACACAGAATAAATTGATCGAAATTAAGCAAGTTTATGCATAAAATAAGAACAAACATCTGTCAATGGGCTCAAAAAAACTACTTAATTCAAAAGTTTTCAAACCCCACTTAGATATTTGTTCTCATTTTAAGTATAAACTCACTTAATTTTGATAAATTCTCTTTAGAAAACAAGACTTAAGTATGTTTAGATATTTGTATTTGAAAACAAAACAAAAATACTGTGGAAGATCCATTTTTTGCAATGCAATTTATGAGTTTTTAAGGCCTTAAATTGTGGTAGGACAATTTTTTGGTCAGCATTTTTGGCAGGATTTGGGAAAATTGTTATTCATCTCTTATTTGCTTTAAATTGTGCATTTCTCAGTTTTTGGATGCCTTCACCAGCTGGTTATTATAGACTCAGACAGGAGCGGCCAACCATACAAATGATCTGCCAAATCATTTCATTTAATCAGAAAAGTATGAACTGATGCTTACTTAAGGAGAAAATAAATGCATGCGGTTTACTGTTCATTACAATGGGATTGTGGTTAAATGAATTATCCAAGGATATAAATCTAATGAAAACATTTCTATGAAGTGTATATATCTTTCCAGTATTAGATTGGAATATTATTGTAATAATTAGTTTATTGTTATTAGATTAATCTGCAATATTTATTATAGTCTAGTATTGTTATAATTAGTTTTCCTGAGGAACCATCCTTGTCTCACTGTTGGCAAAATTATGAAAAGCACTACAAGAAAGATGTGTTTATTGCTCAATTACATATCCAAAAGATTTCCTTATAGAGCTGCTGCCCGAGGCTTATTATTGTCCAAATACTCCAGGTTATTAAGCTAATTATGATTGGAATTAATAATAATAATATTTAATAATTACTATAATTATTATAGTAAGGTTATCATAGCTAAAATATATCAACATTGAGATCTTCAAACACGAACCAACTATTTTAGCAATGTCAGTATACAAGCAAGAGAATTATAATGTAAACTAAAATATTTATTCAGATCTCATGATCACAATTCAAAAAGGGCTGAAAAATGAATATTTCGAGTCTGCAGATCTATACAGCAAATGCTTGGCATTACACATGATATTTGTGTTCCAGTGGATCCGATGAGATTGAGATACATGCTGCTCATTCGGAGGGTTTAATGGCTTTTTCTAGCGTACTGTATGTAAACAACACCTGACATCATGCAGCTTGTGTTGCTATGACTCCCATCAGTCAATGCCAGACCAACAAAATGTTGTTTTTTTGTAACACGCAGCATAAAAAAAATATGTGTTTAAGATTCTTTAGAAGAGTCTGTATTGGCTGTGAAAACACTTTAGAAATATCACTGTCCTGTGTTGTTTATGTAGAAGGCTATGTTAATTTTATTCACAGGTTCTCATTAATATTCAGATAAAACAAAAAGTTAAGCATGCGGCAACAGAAAAACAGCTTTGTCAATGCTTACCGTATATCTTATTAGTCTAAGAGCTGACCGCAGAAGTTATGTATATCTATCTATACTGTAAAAAAATTATTTTCAAAGTTGAAAATAAAACGAAGATTAGCTACTAGAATGTTTTACAAGAAAATGCTACTTCAAAATTTCATGTTTAATTCAGTACTACTTGCTGTTTATTTGTAAAATTTTCTGAATGAAAATTGTTTCAAAGTAAATCCTACATAGGATTCATTCTTAAGTCGATCTATCCATCTGAAATGAATGTTCTATCTCTAAATATCTGTCTTTAATTAATACAGTGTTATTTATGTCTAATAGTCTGAGACAACTATTGAAATATTGTCTATTTTGCCTTTTTTTCTATGCAAATGATTGCATAATGTCAGTTTTAAGATTTGTCTAATCTTGATTATTAGTTTTAGTAAGCAAAAACATCTGACACATACAAAGGAGTTTGTATAAATTTGACAGAAAAAAAAATACTTATTTGATTAGCGTCCTACAAATAATGCAAAATATAAAATATTTATTTTATTTTTATATATTTTTTATTTCTAGGTTTAAATTTGATTTTGAATACTAGAATATTTAAGCGGTTTTGGACTGTATATATAAATACTATACTTTGCATTTCTGATTATTATTTTATTTTTCACTGGTCAGGTGGTGGCTATAGATGTGGACATGGCTTTTTTTGAGCCAAAAATGAGAGACATACTTGAGCAGAACTGCACCAGTGACAATGACTGCAACTTCTTCGACTGCATTTCCAAGTGTGACAAAACTAAAAACAGATGTGGGCCAAAACGCAAGAACAGTAACCTTCAGGTGAGTGAGGCATTCATTTTTCTATCTCCATTGTATACTGTAATTCTTTAAGAATTTGCATCAATTCTATATTTCAGCATTCATTAATCCTATGGAGTATGTGGTTGGCAATTATATATGCGGTAAGGTGCTGAAAGTGAAAATAAAATGACTTTGTTTTGGAAAACTGTCACAAAGGAATACCAGTAAAATAGCCGGAGGAGACAATCATTCTTCAGCGGTAAACACTGCCAAGAAAAATGCACGGAATGTTAATAGTTGACGATAACGCTGAAGGGAATCAAATAGCACCGTCATTACTGCTCCTAAACACAATGGGGGTTAACAGGGCCAAACAAAGGAAGCACCTTTGGTTACGAGCGAGTGACAGATCATCATCAGTTGTGGCTACAGTCAACCACAAAAGGCTGCAGCTCATTTGAGACGAGCTACATTTGCACATGACATTTGTGTAATAAATAAGGCTGTATTCAAACTGCAAGCCAACAATTCCAATTTTCTAATTTTTTGAGAGTTGTTCACATGACTTAAAAAAAAAAAAAAAAAAAAAAAAACCCTCATATTAGAAGTTTCTAAACTGACCCGTATGCGTGAAACACCCTGGAATGTTCATCTTAGTTTTATAGTTTCAGATAAAACAATTTTTAAAACTTAAATTACATTTAAAAACACACACGTAAGGTGAATTAAGCCACACTGAGTCATATAACCCACATGAAAAAATGACTATAGTAATTTATAGTAAATACTATAGTGTTTTTGAACCGTACTATAGTATGTTAAAGTGTATTATACTGTATATATTATAGTATGATAGTAATGAATGCTACAGAATACTGTAGTATTAACTATAGTGAACTGATAAACTGTAATAAATACTGTAGTATACTTTAGTTTTTACTACAGTAAACTGTAGTGTATTGTAGTTTAATATACCCGATAGTTGTAGAAAACTTAGTACAGTATTAGGTAAAGTAATTTGTTTATGTTACTATAGTTGTTATATTACCACAGCAACTATAGAATTACCACAACAAATTAATTCAAGTACTTTACTATAGTGTGGTTCAAAAACACTATAGTATTTACTATAAATTCCTATAGTATTTTTTCATGTGGGAAAATCCATAAATATCTGATTTACTACCAGATATGCAAATGGTTCAGATCAGTAACTGATCATTTAAAATTCAATGATTTTATCAAAAACTATTTTTATAGTTTATTGCCATCACAGAAGTTAAATTGCATTAAGTTAATGGCAACCTTTTATCCCACAGTTATAGCATTATGATATTTTACTCACAATTGCAAGTTTATAGTTTATATCTCAATTCTGATTTTTAGAAAAAAGACAGAATAGTTGGATACAAACTCAAAACTGCAAAATAAAAGGTTTTGTGGCAGAAATAAGCTTTCATAAAAACAGATCTATGCTACATTAGAGGAAAATAAGTTGCAATGAAATTACTAGAGACAGATGACCATAAGAGTAACATGTAATTATTTTTCTGAATGCTGCCACCATTACAGGTAAATGCAGGTTTAATTGCTACTTTATAACTCACAACATTTTTTCTTGTCGTCTGATATCTCACAATTTTACCTCTCACCATTTTTTCAGAATTCTAAGTTTATATAAATTGTGCAATTATGTCGCAATGACCTTGTTAATTGTTTCTTTCCGTGGTGTAAATAAGCTTCCATAGAAACCACAGATCTGTATCACCTTGGAGACAAACAGATTCAAACATACTCTGCAACAACGGTGAGCGAAGTTACAAAAATATTATTTGCGATGAAGTTACTACAAATAGAAGACAATAAATACTATTTTTTGAATGCCGCCACCATTACAAGTATGTGCAGGTTTAATTTCTCCATTAGATACTTTGCCACAGTCACGCAACGTCTTTCATCTGTTCGTTGTGGTTCGTTCGTAGTCAACACCTGCTGTCAGTGCCAACTCCCTTAAGGAGAACAAGCCAACAGACGAGCTGGTCGCATGAAACCAAGTCCAGCTCCGGGCCACAGGTGGCTGAGACAGAGCCCATCTCTCCGTTCCCGATCACTTAACGCAACCCTTGGTGACCTCTACCTTCCCATTGTATGGCCTGCCATTCAGAACAATGAGGGCTTTGTAACGTTCAGGACGTTGGGTCAAGGAGACCATCGCTTTCAAACAGCACGCATAGCGAATATGGCTGATGATTGCTCCGGAGATGATGAAACGAGACCAGGATGGCGCTAATGGCCGCTTCCCTCATCCATACCCGTGCTTTTCCCTTTGGGGTCGATAGCTGACATGCTTCTCTCTTTCTGTCTCTCTGCAGGTGATCTGTGAGAAGATCTTCAGGCCTTGGTTTTCTCCCACGTTGCTCGGCGCTAAAGCAGGGCTCCCCCTGCAGGTGGAGCTGCAGCGGGCCGTGCAGGAGTGTGCTGAGATAGACAGCGGGGAGGACGCCAAGCATACGCGGGCCGTGAGAGAACAGCTACAGGATCTGCTCGTGGAGCTCATTCAGGAGGACACGGAAAACCAGGGTGAAGGCCAGGAACACAAGATGAGACGCGTCCATACAGCACTTAATTTCTGAATGAACTCTCGAAATGGCTACGAAAGAACAAACTCAGTCATGTGCAATTTGGAAAACATCTCAGATGACTATTACAGTCGAGATAACAGCTGCTTTCCAACAGCCAGATACATTAGCATAGTTGTTTACTGCTAATATTCAAAATGTCTGTTACCCTCTGGTGCTGTTCGATAATGTTTGAAAGAAAAATTGTAAGTTTTGTTTTTTCTATTTTATTTACTTCATCTGAATGGTACAGAACTTGGTAAAGGTTTTGGCACTTGCTATGTGAACACACAAAAATCATGGACATGATTTGAAAAGGTTAAATGTTTCTGAAAAATTAGTCACTTGTTCTGTTCGTGATCAAAAATGAACGCACTGGAAACAAACTTCATCTAGTGGAAACGTGTTACCAAACCAGCACACCTTTTTGAGATATCAACCTCAAATTTAGAACATAACTTGTTTAGACTTATGGCTTAGATTTTTCAGTTTTAGAGTAAAATATGTTCTGGAAAATGTTTTTTTCATAATAATAAACAATCTTCTATAACCTTTTTTTTTAGTTTCACGTTTTTCAGTTCAGCAATAATCTACCAGGTGTCTTAGAGTAAAAAGAGATCAGATGTAAGTCTGTGCTCCAAAGCATTCAAGATTTATGACAGTTTACATTGGAAATTTCATTTTCAGGTCTATGCTCAAAAAGTGGTTAACAGAAAGAAATAAATGGATCATGACTATTCCATAAATATAATTTAGTACCATAAAATCACCTAAAAATACAAAACATTAAATAAAAACATTACTGAAACTAAAATATAGTACATTCATTTAATGTAATATAAAATATAGTACATTCACTTAAAAGGCGAGCAGCACCAGAGGCTTAAAAGGTATAGTTCACTCAAAAATTTAAATCTGTTTTTCTCACCCTCATGTTGTTCCAAACCTGTACTTTTTTTGTAAACCTGTAGTTTTTTTATGTGTTCCATAGAAGGAAGAAATCCATACAAGGTTTGTAATTTTTGGGTAAACTATCCCTTTAAGGGTGTAGTTATGCCTCTTAGCGTAAAGGCCCGTTCACACAAGTATCGATAACTATATCGATAATTAAATTAGCGTCCACACCAATGTACAATAACATGGTTTCACACTGCAGTCTTTGTCTCTGCCACTTTAAATACTCAAGCTCAAAGCAGGAGTTCTGATCAGCTGCCAATGTTTTTATCATTCATCAGCTGGAAAAAAATCATTTTGAAAGTGGTTCCAACAATATTGTTCCACTATGTTGTTGTAGTTCAGTGGACTTTTAAATCTGGATCTTTTTTGCAACTATATATTTACTGTTATCATTATAGTTATTGTCCTTGGTATAACGGGCCTTAAGAATAAACGTTCATATTTACCATTGTTCCGTCAGTTTTTGCTGGCGAAATCTAGTTATTTCAATACAAAACCACGTGATCGGGAATTTCGAATGAGAGCGAAATATTCCCCAAGCAGATTTTGCAACTCAGTCATACAGATTTGCCACGTTGACCAAAAGAATGCTTGGTTTGATGGTGTTTTCTGTATGAGCTGCTTCATACATCTCTACACTACTGACAACAGACAATGGACATTTTTCCAGTGAAATTTCGCTAGTGTGACTGAACCTTTAGACTCTTACAAGAAAACCTCTGGATCATCTCAGCTAATGTATCCCTGTTATTTGCTGAAGAGAATTTGTCTACCTGTGATTTTGTATAAGCATTTCAATAAACCATGGCTCAGGCACAATCCTTGCTTTTGGTTTCTTACCCGCAGCTGCACACCTTCATGCCACATAGTCTCTACGCACATCAACACTATGCAGAGAATCTAACCAAAAGATCAAAGATCAAGCCAACATTTGTTTCCTATTGACGGAAGAGGAACAATCTGTAGATTTGTTTGGATCTACGTTCATAATTGTGGTCTTCACAGGAGATCAGGTTCCAATCTGCCTCCAGCTGTCTTTCAGGAGAGGGGGTTAGAAAGACCAAACACAAGTTTTAGACTAGGGGAGGATGAGACCAGTGTAGGGGAAAGTTACTTTTAAAAGTAATGCATACTACATTACTCCCTAAAAAAAGTAACTATTTACATTATTTTTTTTTTTATGGAAAGTAATGCATTGTTACTTTTTCATTTGTTTTTTTTTTGTTTGTTTGTTTGTTTGTTTTTTCTTATCTGGCCTGGGCTTGCTTGTTTGTTTTTAATATAAAAAAGTTCTAGTTTTGGAAAATGTAAAAGCCCTTTCACACCAAAAGTGAAATAAATACACCTCAGGCTGAAGGAAAAGTAAATTCACATCTGTACAGTAGAGGACCTTTCAGCTGTGCTGCCATTCTGGATTGCATTAAGAACAGGACACAGGAGAAGAAAGTGCAACAGTCTTCAGCAATAAAACAAACAAACAAAAAAAAGTTTATCTATGGTCATTTTTGCTTATTAGTATGATTGGATTGAAGGATTGTATCATTGAAGGTCAGCAGCAAAGACACGGATTAATAAAATGGGATAAAATGTTTTTGCAAATTTGTTTGCAAAAAAATTATCTCTATGAAGAATTTCAGTCAGGTTTCAGGCCCCACCATAGCACAGAAACCGCACTTGTTAAAATTACAAATGACTTGCTTCTTGCGTCAGACCAAGGCTGCATCTCATTGCTAGTTTTACTTGATCTTAATGCTGCATTTGACACTATAGATCATGACATACTCATAGATCGATTACAAAACTATACGGGTATTCAAGGGCAGGCTTTAAGATGGTTTAGATCCTACCTGTCTGATCGCTACCACTTTGTTTACAGGTGCATCTCAATGAATTAGAATGTCGTGGAAAAGTTCATTTATTTCACTAACTCAACTCAAATTGTGAAACTTGTGTATTAAATAAATTCAATGCACACAGACTGAAGTAATTTAAGTCTTTGGTTCTTTTAATTGTGATGATTTTGGCTCACATTTAACAAAACCCACCAATTCACTATCTCAACAAATTAGAATATGGTGACATGCCAATCAGCTAATCAACTCAAAACACCTGCAAAGGTTTCCTGAACCTTCAAAATGGTACCACAATAGCCTATACAATCATGGGGAAGACTGCTGATCTGACAGTTGTCCAGAAGACAATCATTGACACCCTCCACAAAGAGGGTAAGTTACAGAAGGTCATTACTGAATGGTTGGCTGTCCACAGAGTGCTGTATCAAAGCATATTAAGTGAAAAGTTGATTGGAAGGAAGAAATGGGGTAGGAAAAGGTGCACAAGCAACAGGGATGACCACAAGCTTGAGAATACTGTCAAACAAAGCTGATTCAAACACTTGGGAGAGCTTCACAAGGAGTGGACTGAAGCTGGAGTCAGTGATCAAGAGTCACCACGCTCAGACGTTTTCAGGAAAAGGGCTACCAAGCAACTTCTGAAACAGAAACAATGTCAGAAGCATCTTACCTGGGCTAAGGAGAAAAAAACTGGACTGTTGCTCAGTGGTTCAAAGTCCTCTTTTCAGATAAAAGTAAATTTTGTATTTCATTTGGAAATCAAGGTCCCAGAGTCTGGAGGAAGACTGGAGAGGCACAGAATCCAAGCTGCTTGAAGCCCAGTGTGAAGTTTCCACAGTCAGTGATGAATTGGGCTGCCATTTCATCTGCTGGTGTTGGTCCATTGTGTTTTCTGAAGTCCACAGTCAACGCAGACATCTACCAGGACATTTTAGAGCACTTCATGCTTCCTTCTGCTGACAAGCTTTATGGAGATGCTGATTTCATTTTCCAGCAGGACTTGGCACCTGCCCACACTGCCAAAAACACCAAAAGTTGGTTAAATGACCATGGTGTTGGTGTGCTTGACTGGCCAGCAAACTCACAAGACCTGAACCTCATAGAGAATCTACGGGGTATTGTCAAGAGGAAGATGAGAGACACCAGACCCAACAATGCAGATGAGCTGAAGGTCACTGTCAAAGAAACCTGGGCTTCCATACCACCTCAGCAGTGCCACAGACTGATCACCTCCATGCCACGCCGAATTGAGGCAGTAATTAAAACAAAAGGAGCCTCTATCAAGTATTGAGTACATATACAATAAATGAACATACTTTCCAGAAGGCCAACAATTCACTAAACATGTTTTTTTATTGGTCTTATGAAGTAATCTAATTTGTTGAGATAGCGAATTGGTGGGTTTTTGTTAAATGTGAGCCAAAACCATCACAATTAAAAGAACCAAAGACTTAAACTACTTCAGTCTGTGTGCACTGAATTTATTTAATACACGAGTTTCACAATTTGAGTTGAATTACTGAAATAAATGAACTTTTCCACGACATTCTAATTCATTGAGATGCACCTGTATTTAAACAGAGAGTCATCTCAATTATCACCAGTAAAGTATGGAGTACCACAAGGATCTGTCCTAGGTCCTCTGCTATTTTCAATATACATGTTGCCCCTTGGTAATATTATTAGAAAATACGGGATTAGTTTCCATTGTTATGCTTATGATACTCAACTATATATCTCAACAAGACCAGATGAAACCTCTAAATTATCTAAGCTAACAGAGTGTGTTAAAAATGTAAAAGATTGGATGACCAATCATTTTCTCCTATTAAATTCAGATAAGATAGAGATATTACTTATTGGACCAAAAAACAGTACACAGAATCTCTTGGATTATAATTTGCAACTAGACAGATGTACTGTTACTTCCTCTACAGTCAAAAATCTGGGTGTTATATTAGACAGCAACTTGTCTTTTGAAAATCATATTTCCCATGTTACAAAAACAGCATTCTTCCATCTTAGAAACATTGCCAAGCTACGAAACGTTACCCGTTTCTGATGCAGAAAAGCTAGTTCATGCATTCATGACCTCTAGACTGGACTATTGTAATGCACTGCTAGCTGGTTGTCCTGCATCTTCAATAAACAAGCTACAGGTAGTCCAAAATGCAGCGGCTAGAGTCCTTACCAGGTCAAGAAAATATGATCATATTACCCCAATTTTACAGTCTCTGCAGTGGCTACCTATTAAGTTCCGCATCAGTTACAAAATATTATTACTTACCTATAAGGCCCTTAATGGTTTAGCTCCTACGTACCTAACTAGTCTTCTACCACGCTACAATCCATCATGCTCCCTAAGGTCGCAAAACTTTTGGTAGTACCTAGGATAACAAAGTCAACTAAAGGAGGTAGAGCCTTTTCACATTTGGCTCCCAAACTCTGGAATAGCCTTCCTGATAACGTCCGGGGTTCATACACACTCTCTCTGTTTAAATCTAGATTAAAGACACATCTCTTTAGCCAAGCATTCACATAATGCATTTCATAATCTTGTACTGCAGTTATATCTGATCAAACACACATTATTGTTCTTTAGCTTGGATTGAACAAATCATTTTTGCTTGGTTGGAACAGCAGCTACGCTAATTATGTCTCTATTTTTTTCTCTGTTTCTGCCACGGACAAGCTTCAGTCTGGATCCAGAACACCTGAGAAGAGATGATGCCAACCCCTCAGACAACATACAGAACTACCAAATTTCGCCATAAGTTAAATATATTAAGTTTCTACAATATATAAATATATTGTAGAAACTTAATTTCCTGTAAAGCTGCTTTGCAATGATTTGTATTGTGAAAAGCGCTATACAAATAAACTTGAAATGAATTGAATTGAATAATATACATAAAGGACATTAGTGTTATTTAACTTATTAACTGCAGGTTTGTGTAATATTCTAAGTTTGCATTTCACAGTTTTTATTTAGTTTGAGGAATACAGAATCTGTTTTTGTGCAAGTGTGATGAGTAAATGCATGATAAAATTTATTCTACATCATCTATTTGTGGCATTAACGAACATCAACAACCCAGTGAATGGAGGATACCTTAATCAGAACTGTTTTTGTTGTGTCATGGGTTTCGTGATAACGGATATGGAATGTAAATGCACAATTTACGTGATTGAATGAGCATGAAAATCTGATTAAATCTCCTATGACAACTTGCAGTGTTATCGAGGATGAGAAAAGAACACAACACTGCAGATAACAGTTAAATGCCGTTATCGCTGTTTTCCATGTTCGTGGAGTAAATATTTTTACATGTCAACATGTGGATAGGAGAGTTGTCAGTCAATATATGAGAAAACAAAGTGACTGGCTTTACTTATTTGAAGTAGTAACTCAAATATTTTCTTGTAAATTTAAAAGTAATGTGTTACTTTAGTTACTTGAAAAAAGTAACCTGATTATGTAACTTGTGTTATTTTTTAATTCATTATGTCAAACACTGGATGAGACATTGAATGGCGTAGAGACTGGCCAGAGCCTATAGGAACAGATCACCTGCTGGTGAACTTCACTGGTTTATGTTCTTCTGCCTTGGTTGGACTCCAAACATTTTCCAGTTTGGCTTACAGCGGTCATCAAATTATGCATCTCCATGGCAACGACAGGGTCTGGTTTAGTCAAACAATGATTAAACCAAAACAGAGCAGAAATCAAGAGGATTTGGTTGAGATTCGTGTAGTTGTTTACCTTGATGTGGATTGGCAGTGAATCCTGCATTTTTCAAGGGAAATTTCATTATTCCACACTAGCTGTGAAATAATGAAGCACAGTGCCCATGGCTATCGAATGTTTACACCGCCGTTCCAGTGTTTAGAAGGCTGGAACAAACTGCAGGTTTTATTATTCAACTGGCCACATTAACAACTGCTTTGTGCTGAATAATTCTGTCTGCAAGCTCTGAGAAATGTTGGAGACTTACTCAAAGCTCTGGAAGGCTTCTCAACATATAATACTTTACAACCTTGTCCAGTGACTGATGTGTTTTCCAAAGTGCAAAAGCCAGTATGTGAGTGCAGAATCATAAGCGCTTTAAAGGTGACATATCATGAAAATCTGACTTTTCCAGGTTTTAAGGGCTACAATCAGGTCCCTGGTGCATCTACCAACCAAGTAAACGTGAAAAAGATTAACCCAGTAACTTTGTTTTAGTAAGCCTTTTTCTGCAAGAGTCTGAAAAAAACGAGCGCGTCTGATCTCGCTCCCCTAGTGACGTTGCAAAGGGATCTCGTTATAATATTACCGCCCCTTAATTTGTAAGTTTCCACCCACGGCGCCGTCATTTTGATTACGCAAGCAACAACGGTGTACCAGTTCTAATGCCATGGTGAAGGTTTGTGCAAAACACGCTAACTGTTCTGTCTTTGGCTGCACAGACGAGCACACAACACTATTTACAGTAGCAGCCTCAGAGGAGACAACAGAGGAGTGGATTTATTGATTTATTTACTGTATATTGCTGCTGCGACA
The DNA here is from genome assembly GCA_039654775.1 of Spinibarbus caldwelli. Classification (NCBI taxonomy): domain Eukaryota; kingdom Metazoa; phylum Chordata; class Actinopteri; order Cypriniformes; family Cyprinidae; genus Spinibarbus; species Spinibarbus caldwelli. Next base: position 25,352,404 of record CM077262.1, on the reverse strand, counting down.
CAGATCTAAAATAAACGCGCTTTATTTCCCAGCTGTTTACGTTCACAGTCATAACTGACTGTTTTTGTAACTTACACGTTTTTAACGTAAACTTTTGTGAATGAGAACAGTACTCACATGCTGTGACAGCCGCTTTCTGTCCGTGTGCTCTCAGAAAACTGTATATCACAAGTTTAAACTAATATGGCTTAAAACACATGACTTCAGCGCGATAAACATGTTAATCAGAAGCAAAACAGATGTTTTCAGCAGGTACGAGCTGTAATGCAGCGCTCTTCTGGAAAAGGGGGCGGGGAGCAGCAGCTCATTTGCATTTAAAGACACATGCTCTAATATAGAGTGTTTCTACTTCCACTCAAAATAGGCATTTTTAAAATGATATAATAAATGATCTGTAGGGTATTTTGAGCTGAAACTTCACAGTTACATTCTGGGGACCCCTGAGAATTATATTACATATTGTAAAAAGGGGCATAATATGTCACCTTTAAAGGAAACATTTTTAAAGGTGCCATAGAATGGAAAACTGTATTTACCTTGGCATAGTTGAATAATAAGAGTTCTGTACATGGAAATGACATACCGTGAGCCTCAAACACCATTGTTTCCCCCTTCTTATGTAAATCTCGTGAATAAAAAAGACCACTGAAAAATAGGTGAATCAGAACATAACACCGACTGTGACGTAACAGTCGGGATCACTAATAGTTACGCCCCCAACATTTGCATATACCCGCCCATGTTCTAGGCCAGTTGCCAGACGAACCATCAGAAGTTCTGCAGGTATTGTGAAAAAACAAGCAAAGACAACAGCGAGATCATGGAAATAAATGTTATGTTCCAGGCTGTGCAGGGGATGTGAAGTGCAGGGAAGGGTTGGTGTCTGCATTCAGAAAGGCACGGAAAGCAAATAACACATTCTAATAAAATAACGTGAGCCACTAAAGGGACATGGTTAGCTCCTTGCTAGCGGTAGCCTGTTACATTACAGTACATAAGATTTCACTTACCACATAAACAGAGTAAGGAGAGATGACTGAGGATGATGGCGAATGATTTCAGATCCTGAGCACCACTGACAAGCATCTGATCTTGTAAAATGTGTGGTAAGTTCTGCCGCTCCATAGTATAAACAGAGTTTGTGCGATCGAGAATCTCGAAAGCAAAAGTGAAAGTAAAAAGCAATCGTGAATTTGAAAGCAGTTTCAGTGCCCCGCATGTTAATAGCGGCTCCCTGATGCCCGCATTTTATATACAGTATAATTTCCCGACGATATAACTACGAGAGAAAGTATTGAAATATATATTTAACTCCCTGTGTTTCCTTCCTGCTGTGAGCTACTGAAATGAGCCGCACTGTGAAACAGCCAATCAGAGCAGAGCCACACTGTGAAACAGCCAATCAGAGCAGAGCTCAACATTATTATACATGACCCTTCCAAATAACCCAATAACAGACCATTTCATTCTAGGGAGAAATCCTAGGGTTGTAAATGCACATGTAAAACCGTTTCTGGAGAGTTTTTGCCCTTACCTAAGCCACATACCTTCTATGTAGACATCAGACAACAATTTAAAATATTGTATCAATGCATTCTATGGCACCTTCAAGAAAGCTACAAAAGTGAAAAAAATAAAAAATAAAAATAAAAATTATAAAACATATTACGATGATATAGAAAAAAAATTACTTCGCTTTGTGATGACAAAATTCTTGGATTTTAATTCATAGCATGTAAATAAATTCATAGTTTCACCGGTCTACTTTATTTTTCATAACTGTGTGTATCTTGTGACTTTTTAAAAATCAAAATTTTACACATCCATATAAAAATGCTTGAAAGTCATTGCCTTCTAAATATTAAATCAAGTGCAGTTTTTCTGAATAAAATTAAGCATAAGCAATTTTCAAGCAAAATATTTAATCAAAGAGGATTCTTATAATGTAGATTATAAAACAGTTGGAAATTCCATGGTTGTCAAAAGTCAATGGATAATGTTCATAGGTGATGTGATGAATGACCTGTGGTTACTCTGACACCTGTGTGAAATTGTTGGGAATTTCAAGTGCACCCTTCAGAGTCAGACACTCATGATTATCTACAACATGTCATGTAAGTCAAACTAATAATAATAATAATAATGTTTTATAAAATAAAATATTAATAATATATATATATATATATTTTTTTTTTTTTTGTATATTTTGCGAAAAATATTTAAGGCATTTGATATTTTACTGTCTCTAGTGTCTCTGTTTTGAAAACTGCAGCAAATTGTATAATTGTATATATAGGCACATTTTTGAGATTTGCAAAAATGTTGGTAGAGGTAGATTTTCCAATGAGTCTGGGTTCTTTATTTTACATGAAGCTAAATTAAAGGTCGCTGTATGCAAGTTGCTTTGTGTAAAATGCCTTAATATTACTGAAATACAGCACAGGAAATTAAAATATAGTTCTAAAATAATTCATTATTATTTTCAAGATTATTTAAATGTCATCTTCCAATGTCACAACTTGGCTATTTTTGTATCATCTACAATTCACTATTTTCTATTTTTATTATATGATTTTATTTTATTTTTTATGATGAAGCATCTGTTTTCAGAAGTTATGAATGCACATTAAAGGAATAATTTACCCAAAAATGAAACTTCCTGAAAACTTACTTAAATGTTACTTCTGGCTAAAGTCCTCCGTGCATAATACTGCTTTCTCCAGTGAAAACAGTCTTGTCTGAATCAGTAGAAAAAAATATGCACAGATCCAGCACCATTTACAAGCTATATCAGTATTCTAGCCAGAATGGATTTGCAGCTTTTCACTTCACAAGATGTTAATTGATAGACAGGAGTTGTGTGGATTACTTGTGGCTGATAAAGAAACAAACTCATCTACATCTTGGATGGCCAAGGTGAGTAAATTTTCAGCGATTTTTTGTTTTTGAGTGAACTATTCTTTAAAACTCTCCCAAAGTTGCATTTGTAAATTCACCCTCATTAAAGCACTGCCGAACTTTGGTCACAAATTCACAACTACATTTCAAAATAATTACTGTCAGTTTTAAAATATGTCTGCTGTGCAGAACAGTTGTCTCTCTTTTTTTAGGGTTTAATTATAACAGTATATTATGTTTGTTCTATCTAGCTTATTTGTGGCTCCTCTTAAAATGTAAAATGAGAAAATGTAACTTTCAAAAAACTGAAATTTCCTGCAACATAACATGCTTTGAACTTCCTTTCTGATAAAATGATAGATCTGATATCCCAGCATTTATCCATTGAATCCATGGAATTGCTCCCATATTTTCTTGGTTTTTGGTCTACCAAGAGTCATTACATGTCATCAAAAGCCAGATGCAGAGGTCAAAGGGAATGCAAAGCCATGTATATTTCATGTTAAGAGTGACAATCTAATGACAGTACTCCCTGAATTACAAAGGAGTGCAGATATCCTTTCATTCATGAAAAGTAGATATTGGGATCATTTCAGACATGGAGGTCTGGAAGAAATTATCTGCTTTGTAGACAAGCATCTCTGAGCTGAAATATCCAGTATTGGGGTATTGTGCAAACAGGCAGCACAAGCCTCAGGGGGGCCACGATGTGCTGAGCTGTAACTGTATTGCATTCAGGACTAAAAGGGTCAAAAGTTTGAATAATTGCAGAGATTGTGTTACTACATCCTGAAACAGTGACACAACACAAATGGAATTCACACTAAACCAGGTGCGACGTTGAAACATTTTAGTACATAATGTTTGCTAAATCATTTTGTTTTCTTATTTAAACATTTTAACTGTTAATTAACAATAAATTACAATTTAATGACCAAGTTGCAAATCATAAGCCAATTAAAGCTACTCAAAAATATGTATTGTGAAAAGTGTTATAAAAATAAACAAGATAAACAACAACAATAATAACAATAATAATAATAATAATAATAATAGTAATAATAATAATAATAATAAATAAGTCAATGTATTTTTTTTTTTTTGCAATTAGTGGTCAGAATAATAAAAATTATAATGAATCATGTTTGCATATATTAAATTATATAATGAAAACAAAGCTGAGTTTCTGTCACAAAGGAATAGCTCAAAAAAATAAATAAATAAATAAAATGAGAAAAAAACATCCATCAAGATGTTTTAAATTACAATCTGTTGCTTACGAGTCCATAATCCATAGAATTGCTTTTTAAGTCATCTGGTCTGAATCAGGAGAGAAATCTGCACAAATCAAGCACCGCTTAGAAGCCAAAACAATCCAAAACAGCTCTAAACAAATCTATGAGTGAATTTTGGTGCGAAATTACAACAGGAGATGGACTTTTTCACTGGAGGAAGCATTATTATGGATTATGGACCCATATTTAGGCAAGAAACAATTAAAAGTTATTGTGGCAAATGATGGATTTATTACAAACATGCAGCTTTTTGACTCACAAGCCAGCAGTTGATGAACTGGAGTGGTGTGGTGTCACGATTCTCACGGGGAGACGGAGACCAGGAACAGGGAGACTTGAATAATCCAACTAAAGTCTTTAATGAAATCAAACAGGGAAGTACATCACAGGCTGGAAACACACACGCGACAGACAGAGATGACGTTTAATAATCGACAGGAAACACAGGGCAGAACACACTATAAGTACACGACGTAACTAGATAATTAAACACACACAGCTGGACAATAATTAACTAAAACACAGGAACAGGAAACTAACCAAATATGGGCATACAAGAGGAAGGGAAACACAAGACACACAAGACAATCCTAACATTACACCCCCCCCTTCTGAAGGCGCGTCCTCGCGCCATATACCATCTAATGGGGAGGGGGGGAGGGCGCTCTGGAGGCCTACAGGAACAAGAACAAACAGACAAGACAGACGGCCTCCAGGGCAGCGCCCATAGCATGTCAGGGAGTTCAAGGAGGCCATGGCGGGTCAGGGAGTTCAGGAGGCCATGGCGGTGCAGGGAGCTCAGGAGGTCATGGCGGTGCAGGGAGCTCAGGAGGCCAAGGTGGTGCAGAGAGCTCAGAAGGCCAAGGCGGTGCAGGGAGCTCAGGAGACCATGGCGGTCCAGCCTTCGAGGCCGTGGTAATAGCCATACTACCTCCCCCCCCAAAAAAAAATACTTGGAGGAACTTACAGGGCTTAACTGGAGGTCAGGGGCCCTCTCTGGGCTGAACTGGGGATCCGGAACCCTCTCTGGGCTGAACTGGGGAACTGGAGCCTCTCCTGGGCTCGACTCGGGAACTGGAGCCCTTCTTGGGCTTGACTGGGGAACAGGAGCTGGAGTCTTCCGTGGCTTATCCTCCGGAACATGAGCCCCAATAGGGCTAGGCTCAGAATCCGAGGACCATTCTGGGCATGACTGGGGCTGAACAGCACTCCGTGTGCTGGCTGAGGTGTCAGGGGCCCTCTCATGGGTACACTCGGGAACCGTTCTGTCGGGGCATCCTGATAAGCAAGGGGCTTGGGAATGGCCTCCTTGGCCATGACAAGAGAAGCTTCTTGCTCCAGCGAAACCCCCACAGACATGACATGATCGACAAGACCGACTCGAATGGGTTCCGGAGGACTGGACAAGACTACAGGGGACATGACCTGACTTGGGACAGGCACTGGAGGGCGCTCTGGCAGGCGCTTTCGAGGTGCGGGCACTGGAGGGAGCTCTGGCAGGCACGTTCGAGGTGCGGACACTGAAGGGCGCTCTGGCAGGAGCGTTCGAGGTGCAGGTACTGGAAAAAGGAGTGGAGCTGCGAACCCCGGGGGCAGCTCCATGTCCAGGAGCACTGAGGGAGCAGCGGCCGGCGGGCTTACATGAGCCGCGGACAGCGGCGGCCTTGAGCGAGCCGCGAACGGCGGCCTTGACTTCGCTGCGGGCGGCGGCTTTGAATAAGCCACGAACAGCAGCAGGCTTGAGGGAGCTGCGAACATCGGCCCTGACTTCGCCACGAGCGTCGGCCTTGACTGAGCCGCTAACATCGGCCTTGACTGAGACGCGAACGGCGCCGGGCTTGGCAGCCGAACCAGGCTGAAATCTGTCCAGCTGGCGGGTACCAGCCGCAGACGGCGGAGGCCTCGGGTGAGCGGCGGACTTGCCATCACGGCGGGAGACAAAGCCAAACAAAACAAAAACTCTTCAAAAACCGGGAAACAAAACACGGGAAAAAAAAAGTGCCGCTTACTTTGTTTTGGTCGAGTATTCTGATACGATTCTCAAGGGGAGACGGAGACCAGGAACGGGGAGACTTGAATAATCCAACTAAAGTCTTTAATGAAATCAAACAGGGAAGTACATCACAGACTGGAAACACACGCGACAGACAGAGATGACGTTTAATACTCGACAGGAAACACAGGGCAGGACACACTATAAGTAAACGACGTAACTAGATAATTAAACACACACAGCTGGACAATAATTAACTAATAAACACAGGAACAGGAAACTAACCAAATATGGGCATATAAGAGGAAGGGAAACACAAGACACACAAGACAATCCTGACATGTGGATTACTTGTGGATTATTGTGATGTTTTTATCAGCTGTTTGGACTCTCATTCTGACAGCACCCATTCACTGCAGAGGATCCAGTGGTAAGCAAGTGATGGAATGTTACATTTCTCCAAATCTGAAGAAATGTAAATTTTTGGATGAACTATTGATTTAAATTTGTATGTGTGCAGTCACTGGAAACTAAAATGTGGAAGCCTTCCACTTAATTAAGGACGTGTAATTGAAGTATTTTAAAATTGGCAAAATGATCTCCGAGTATCAAATATAAAGGTTTGGCAAAAATATCATGGTGCCATGAACCTGGAATGATCTACAAGCCTCTGCAAGACAAAATCAACCAATTAGAACCCTTTAATAACTAACCTGTAATTGTATCTACAGACTACTCCCAAGTTGTTAATTCTTAGGTTTTATGATGTTCATGAATTCTTTTAACTATTCGTTTTGGAAAATGTTTAAACCTGATTAATTTAATTTAGAAAATTTTTTTATGACATTCTTTGCAACTAATGTTTCTGTAATGTCTTCCGTGACTTCTAAAGACGGCATTATGTCCAATACAGCCAAACAATGTTAGAAAGTATATTCAGGGTTAACCAAAAATACAAGCTCACGCCAACAACCATGCACATAAATTTTCACTATAAAACAGTGCTGGCAGGAGCTGAATAGGCCCTGCTGTGACATGAGCTACTTTATGCACAGAAACAGCAAAAAAAGAAAGACGTTTGGATTAAACCATCAAAAAAAAAAAAAGAAGAAGAAGAAAAAAAAGAACTCTTGAAGAATGAAAAAAATGGCATTCATCTTAAAATCTGGTAATTCAATGTGGACAACTTATCAGTCAGCAACCCTGTTATTAGTAACATTAGGCCTTGACAGAATAATGGGATGCAAAGGGGAAAACTCTGGAGCAGATAGTGAATGCAGCTTGTATCAGTCTTCTCCGGTGGGGCTGGTGATAAATTAGTGTTCGCTCTACAAGCACTGCCTGGGAAAATGGCAAGAAAAATGCACTGCAGCTGTTTTTTGTGGGATGTTCCTCAAATTACAGAGATTCTCTTGTACAAAGCAAACACCACTGTTAGTAGGGCGTTTATCGCAAAGGTCAATGCAATTTAATTGGACTGACATTATATATATATATATATATATATATATATATATATATATATATATATATATATATATATATATAAAGCCTCACAAAGCATCTCCTGAAGTCATTATAAAGCCAAAGAACTATAGGAATCACTATATGGGAAATATCAATGTAGCATATTTTATCCTGCACCACCAAAATGTAGTGACATTTTGACCTCAGTTTGAAGCATTTTGCAATCTGTGGTTCCCTTTCAGTCAGTCACTCTCGACATCACGTCGGTAATGACCGACTTTGGGATCTCGCTTAGAGAGACCAATCCACTTAGAGTGTAAACTAAACGAGCCAATGCACGTTGGAATGCGATGATTGCATCCAGCTGCCACTGATCACAGCGTGAGTATAAGTAGGCAGCAGGTGCAACGCATATTCAGCTTTTTGCTTTGGAGCCGAGCGAACACATCGTTTTGCTCCTGACTAATCTACTGAGAGAAGAAGACTGAACGAATTCAGCGCGCTCTTTGGAGCTCTTGGTGTTGGTGGTACGGCGCTTCAGCGGTGGTGGTTTTCCCGTGTCAAGTGGGTTGCACACAGCAGGCTGCACTACCCCCTGTTTGTGTTGCAGGCAGCCATCTCCCCTGTGCGTTTCAGCACGGTAAAAGAGCTTTTTCCCTAAAAGAGCATTCACGGGTGCGTCTTTTTAAAGATGACGTTGCGTCTGGCAAACTCGACGTTATGTCTTTATAAAGACAAATTGGGTCTTGTTATAGACAACGTACCACCCGTGCGTTCCTGGATGTGGTCATTACCTGGCGCTGGGTGATGGTTACGATCACTGCCTCACGTTTCTGGGCATAAAAGCATGCTGAGGTGGCGTTCGTGGATGAGTTATCTTCTCCTTGTGGGAAGATAATCATCTCGGAGCTGCAGACCTGACTCCGTTACCTCAAAGGGGGTGGAGCACCATTGCCTGCCTTGATTTGGCTCTTGTCCTGGCTGCAGACAGGCGAGGACTACTTCAGGCGGTAGTACGGGTGGTCTGAGGGTTATAGTGGTGGCAAACCCTCCAGGGAACCAACCCTCGAGGGACCATCGCTCCTCTTGCGCTCCGTGCAGAGCGGCCGAGGGAACGCGCTGGGCCCTCTCAAAGAGCATATCCTTCGGCGCTCCTCCCGACGACCGGATGTCGATCGCTGCATCGGTGGGTGAGCCGGAGCTTTCTGGAGAGGAAGATTTGGCTGTGCTGCTGGCCTCCGGGATTGTAGCAATGCCTGAATCGGATCTGGAAATGACGGCTATGCTTTCTCAGGCCGTCGTGAGGGTAGGGCTCGAGTGGAGACCTCCACCGTGTCCCGAGCCCTCAAGGTTGGACGATTGGTTCTTTGGGGTGGTACGTGCTGGTTCATGAGGGGCTTACCATGTCGTGGATGGCACCTTTTTCTGCCGGAACCCGACCTGCTAACTCCTCCTCCCTCAACACTCTCGACGGTGAAGCAGTTAGGGGCTATACAGGGGTCAGTTGCGATGCAATTGTGTCTTAATACCACCTCCGCCCGGCAGGGTGAACCGTGCCTCCTGTCCGGCGATGCTTATGTGACCTGTGGAGAAGCTGCCTCCGCCATACACACTACGGCGTTACTGCAGGTTCTTCAGGCTAAAGCACTGGGGGACCTGCATGAGGGTGGTCACAACCCGGAAGTTCTAAAAGGAGCTCTGAACCACACTGACCTCGCACTCCGAGCGACGAAGGCCACTGCAAGTTCTCTGGGTCGTGCGATGTCCACACTTGTGGTCCAGGAGTGCCATTTCTGGTTGTGTCTGGTCGACATGAGGGACGCCGACAAGTCGGTTCCTCAAGGTCCCTGTGTCCCAGACCGGCCTCTTCGGCGACGCAGTCGAGAACTGGACCCAGCAGTTCTTGGCTGCATGGTAGCAGACTGAGGCGCACGTCCTGCCCCGGCGGGCAGCTGCTGCCTCCACCCGTCCACCGGCCGCAGCGCCCCAGCCTGCTCGTCGCTGATGGTGGCCCCCTGCACCCACCCCCGCTCCCGTGCCACATCCGCAGCAGCCTCAAGCAAGCGGCGCCGTGGAGCTGGGCGTAGGCAGGCCACCCCGACCGTCCAGGCCCCCATCAACCTGGCGGTGAGCAGAAGAGCAAGAGGCCTCAGGACGGGCGACCCAGAGAAAGAGGGAACTGCTCTTTGGGGGGTGTGAATGCACTGAGTGGAGAATCTAGTTTCCAAAAAAATCTCGACAGGAGAGCAGGTTTCTCCGTCTCTGGGTCCCAAGAGGGCATGGAGAGTTGCGGCTGGACCAACACCGGACCACACTCATCCTCCTCTCTCGCCAGCAGGCAGCAGCGGGCGGTTCGAAAGCGTCATCAAAGGCCCTACTCACGCACCCTCTGCCAACCGTGGAACCAGGTAAGCGTGCACTGCACACTCAGACCACTCTTCGCTCCGCCCACGGACCAGGTCCCTGCGTTCCACCTCGCTGCCCCACCGTGGGTATGTCGGTGGTCCCGCTGGTCTAGCTTGTAAGGGACCCAACCGTCTCGCTGGCTCCTGTGGACCATCAGACTCGGCTTTGTGATTCAGTTCGCCCAGCGTCCCCCCCAAGCTCAGCGGCATCCACTTCACATCAGTGAAGGTGGACGATGCTCCTGTCTTGCGTGCGGAGTTCACAGTCCTACTGGTGAAGGATGCGACAGAGCCAGTCCCTCCAGCCAATATGGAGATGGGGTTTTACAGCCCCTACTTCATTGTACTCAAGAAAGGCGGTGGGCTACGACCGATCTTGGACCTGCGTGTCTTGAACCGGGCCCTCTGAAGCGGTTACCGTTCAAGATGTTGACGCAGAAATGCATCTCTGGGTGCATCCGTCCCCGAGACTGGTTTGCAGCGATCGACTTGAAGGACATGTACTTTCATGTGTAGATCCTTCCACACCACAGACCATATCAGTACAAGGTCCTGCCCTCCGGGCTGTCCCTGTCGCCCCGTGTCTTCACCAAAGTTGCGGAGACAGCCCTTGTTCCCCTAAGAGAACAGGGTGTTCGCATTCTTGACGACTGGCTCATACTAGCTCAGTCTCAGGGGTTGTGCGAACACAGGGACTTGGTGCTCTCGCACCTCAGCCGGTTGGGCCTTCGGGTCAACTGGGAAAAGAGCAAACTCTCCTCAGAGAGGATCTCTTTTCTCAGTATGGAGCTTGATTCGGTCGAGCATGCCTCATGCAAGGACATGCTCAGTCGGTGTTGAGCAGGACAGCGGTCCCACTGAAATGGTTTCAGAGGGGCATATGGCAGCTGCAGCGGCAGTCACGCCGCTGGGGTTGCTTCATATGAGACTGCTTCAACAATGGCTCCATGGCCGAGTCCTGAGGTGGGCATGGCAACGTGGCACTCACCGGGTGCCGGGTCCGCCAAACCCTCACCCTGTGGTCAGACCTTGCATTTCTCCGGCCAATAGTGCCCCTAGAACAGGTCTCCAGGCATGATGTGGTTTACATGGATGCCTCCACCACCGGCTGGGGGGCCACGTACAACGGGCACGCAGTGTCGGGGGTTTGGACGGGTCCGCCAACTGAACTGGCATCAACTGCTTAGAGTTGTTAGCAGTACGCTTGAACCGTCTCAGACGGAGCCGCTTAGGTAGACTTGTGCCTTTCCAGAGACCTCTCACTGCCAGTGTTTTACTCCCTGACCGAGGAAACACTCGGCGCGGATGCACTGGCACACAGCTGGCCGCGGGGCCTGCACAAGTATGCGTTTCCCCCAGTGAGCTTCTAGCACAGACACTGTGCAAGATCAGGGAGGACATGTAGCAGGTCCTGTTAGTGGCACCCTATTGGCCCACCCAGACCTGGTTCCCGGAACTGATGCTTCTCGTGACAGTCCCTCCTCAACCAATTCCTCTGAGGAAGGATCTACTGACTCAGAGACGGGGCACCCTGTGGCGTCTGGATGCGGAGGTTCTAGGTGACCTACCCCAAGAGGTACCGTCTACAAGACACGCTTACGCCTTGAAGTGGAACCTGTTCATCGAGTGGTGTTCTTCTCACCGAGAAGACCCCCGAAGATGCCCGATCGTGCTGTCCTTTTTGCAGCAAGGGTTGGATTGAAGGCTCTCTCCCTCCACCCTTAAAGTCTACGTCGCTGCGATTGCTGCTAATCATGACCCCGTAGAAGGGAAGTCAGTGGGGAAGCATGACCTGGTCAACAGGTTCCTTAGGGGGGCCAGAAGGCTAAATCCTCCACGGCCCCCCTCTATACCCTCTTGGGACCTGTCTCTAGTGTTCAAAGCACTACAGACAGTTGAGCTGAAGTTTTATCAATGAAAACTCTGCTCCTGCTTGCACTGGCCTCCATCAAGAGGGTAGGGGACCTGCACGCATTTTTGGTCAACGAATCATGCCTAGAGTCTGGGCCGGCTGACTCCCAGGTAAACCTGAGGCCCCGGCCCGGCTATGTGCCCAAGGTTCCCACTACTCCCTTCAGGGATCAGGTGACGAGCCTGCAAGAGCTGCCCCCGGAGGAGGCAGACCCAGCCCTAGCTTTGCTTTGTCCCGTCCGAGCCTTAAGATGCTACGTAGACCGGACACAAAGCTTCAGGACCTCAAACCAGCTCTTTGTCTGTCTCGGAGGCCGGCAGAAGGGGAATGCCGTCTCTAAGCAGAGGATGGCCCACTGGACAGTGGACGCCATCACCCTGGCTTATCAGGCACAGGGTGTGCCCTGCCCGTTCAGGTTGAGAGCTCACTCTACTAGAAGTGTCGCATCCTCCTGGGCGCTGGCTCGTGGCGCCTCGCTGACAGATATTTTTAGAGCTGTTGGCTGGGCGACCCCTAACACGTTTGCTAGATTCTGTAGCCTTCGTGTGGAGCCGGTATCCTCCTGTGTTCTCACCTCAAACGGGTAGAAGCACTGAGACACCCCGGCTTTGGGTCGGCTTGCTATAACTGCTCCAAAGAGTCCATACAGCAGACCCTGTCTAGCTCCTCCGTCCCCTCGGCAGCCAGACGTGGCTTAGTGTCTGGCGCCAGGCCCTCACTCGATGAATCCGTGAGAATCAGTAGAGGGCTGGGTTCCATATATAGAGACCTAATTGGATCCCATATGTGTAAAGTCCACGGTATAGCCACAGAGCCCGTGTTTCCCCAGCAGTCAGTCTGCGTTCTTAAGAGGATTACAATTAACTCTAATCTTCCATATGCACCTAAACGGTTGTTCATATGTGTAAGTGCTTCAGAAACCTCCTTCGGGAAGGATGGGGCTTCTGCACGTTCCTGTTCCAAGTGAATGGGTACGTTTTCCCAGTGTTATCCAAGTTCACTGAGTGGGTAGTGCTACGATGACAGTGACTGGCCTTCTTGTTGCGAGCCCCAGCCTACACCAAAAGGGGGCACAGGAGGCTCGCACAGGACACTGGAAGGGGCAGCATCCATGGCGCTTTGGTAGGGATCGCAAAGTCGGTCATTACCGACGTGACGTCGAGAGTGACCGACTGAAAGGGAACGTCTCGGTTACGTATGAAACGTTCGTTCCCTGAAGGAGGGAACGGAGACGTCACGTCACGTCCCGTCGCCACAGCTCCTGTACCACCGCTGAGCGGCCAGGTCACCGACTCGCCTCCTCAGCGAAAACCTGAATATGCGTTGCACCTGCTGCCTACTTATACTCACACTGTGATCAGCGGCAGCTGGATGCAATCATCGCATGCCAATGTGCATTGGCTCGTTTAGTTTACACTCGAAGTGGATGGGTCTCTCTAAGCGAGATCCCAAAGCCAGTCATTACCGATGTGACGTCTCCGTTCCCTCCTTCATGGAACGAGGGTTACATGCGTAACCGAGACGGTATTATACAATGCGCTTAAATTATTTTATTTTTTATTTAAATTTTAATTATTATTTTTAATTACTTATTTTTGGAGCCTAACAGTGTCTACTTTTATTATAAAGATAAGAGTAGATTGGCAATTGTGAATAAAATAAAATTAATTAAAATGAATTAAAATAAAATAAATAAAAATCCCCCGACTCAAACTGACAGTTGCCTTGAGCAAAATAAAATAAAATAAAATAAAAACACTTTACAGTTGTTTTGCTAAATAAAAACACTTTACAATTGTTTTGCTCTAATCAAGGTAACCATGAAATAAAAATTAACTTTCTATTTTCTAAATTCTATCTATTTTCTGAATGCAAGTTATTCATATTATTGTAAAGAATTCAACAATGTGATTCATTTTTATCTGCCGCTTTCTTACAATCGACTGCAAGCTCTGATTCTGATCCACCTCCATCAACAACCAATGAACAAAATCAATCCCCACCCTACATTTTTCTTTTTCGATAATCTGTTTTACTCAGATGTTTGTCACAAAACAGGAGAAAAGATCTGTTTCTACTTCCATTACACTGCAACTTTAAATATGAAGTTAAAAAACAAAAAAACAAATGTACTAAGGGAAATGGATTCTTACTCCATGGTCAGAATCAAAGCTCTTTTTGTGAGTTGCTCTGAAAGTGAAAGGAATCATTAGGTCATGGAAAAAGGGCCCATAATGGAAAGACAGTGAATAAAGGAAAGAAAGAACTGCGTCTGTTTCTGTTTACTACTGCTATTTGACCTGGAGCATGTATCGAGTCTCTGGCCAGGGGAAAATCACCTGACTCAAACTGACAGTTGCCTTGAGCAACAGAGCAAAATATACAAATATGTTGAAGAAAGATGATGCATAACTTGTGCTGGATAAACTATCAGAAAAAAAGAAAGAGCCCTGAAGCAACACCTGAGTCTAGATAGGTTTTTATGTGAGCTGATCTCAAGAGAACGCTTGAGGTGTTCGGAAACCTGCTCTCTTTAAGCTCATAATGGCTTATGTTGCTTCTGGCCAAACTGAACCACCTCCAACAAAGAACCCTAATGTTTGAATAACAACAAAACACAAATGAATATGAAACACAAACAAACACAAACAATGCACTATAAAAGTAATATCACTACATCTGATTATGACTGTTTGCAACTACATTTAAATACATTTAAAAAAATAAAATAAAATAAAGCCATCATACGTAGACGCAAACTAAATATAAAGTGTCAAATTATTCCAGGGATGTAGAACAGCTACTGAAAAAGCATGTTTACCTTTTGGGGAAGAATATGGGTAAATTAAGAGAAAACCAAAAAGCAGATATATTCTGTATATGTGAAACAGAACTTATTATGCAACATATTTTGTCATATGGATTTATATGCGTTTATTTCAACAAGTGCCATCTAATGACCTCTTAGTAAAGAAAAAAAAATTTTCCATTTTTGATCCAATTTTGTATTTTAAAATGAAAATGAAGTCAAAGATCATTGCACTTTGAAAAAAAAAATAAAAAAAATGTGGTGCCTTGGAGTCAAAATGTTTGAGAACCACTCGCCTAGGTCATCCAGAAATTGCATTAAGAAAAAAACGAGAAAAAAAACCAACTTGATATTGCTGCATAAAAAAAAAAAAAGAAGAAAAGTAGCATGGCAGCATGCTATTCTAACTTTAAAAAGTCCAATTAAAAGTTTCTTGAATCTCTAATTATTTATTCATTATTCTGAACCTTAATTTGACAAGCAGATTTCTAAAGAATGTTTTCTTCCAGCTGAGAGCTTTTGCAAAGCTGAAAGGTCTCATTTGGTGATCTGGAGAAATGCTTTCATCTGAACTTGGGCATTACTCAGTCTTCACTGTCTCGCTGCAGCTAGTTCAGAATAATGCTGCTGCTGACTAACAACAGGAAGAGGGACCATTTATCATGGGTTATGTTTCTGAACTCATTGACTTCCAACACACCCAGAGGTCCCTTGGATGAGCCAACCAATTGACTTAAACATATATAATAGCACTGCAGACCAAATGAAGTGCTCAGGCAATTAAAAATCTAACGTCCAGTGTGGGACGAATCAATAAAGATGGTCTTGCAAAGAACTGCAGTCTTGTACCACTGCAGATGTTTTCAAAATGCCAAGGCTATTAGAAATCACAGAAGACAGCTCTGAAAAACCAGAATGGATGCATTCATTGGTAAAGACAATCCAGCTCACAAACACAAAGCTAAGAAAATGTCCAGGACAACCTACTGAAGTGGAACACAAGAAATGTCACCCAACAAAATGAAGAGCCTGGCTCAAGGGCAGAGAAAGACTGAAAGCACTGTGCTGTTGCCAGTTCCTTTTGTCCACTGACTTTCTAGGCCAGCCTTTCACTTATGTTCAACTGCACTTTTATCAAATCTAACAAGGATGAGTGATGCTCACTAAAACATATCAAGTCCATTAACTATATTAGCATCCACACCAAGGCACGGTAACTGCACACTGCAGTTTTGTTGTCTGCCACATTAACCCTTTAACTGGCGATGCATCCTGGGGGATACAAACATTTGAGAGGCTGTGGGGAGAGGCAGGGAAAGTGTAGGTCTCATTTTTCATGTTGAAAGGGTGTTTGTTGTGAATATTTAGATATACTGACATTGTTCATGCATTCTTTGTTTAGTTCATAGGCAGCATTTAAAACTGCATGGCTGCCTGTAGTGGGAAATCTACTCACCCTCCGATAAAAGTTTATCTAGTTCACATATTTATTTACACATGTTCGAGGGGACTTACCTGTTTACAAAGCTGTTGTTCAGCATTAGCTTATTAGGTTTACATTGAAATTTTATTAATTAAATGCTTACATTTTTTTTGTAGTCTATCTCTAAATGTTTGTATCTCAGGGGATACATTGCCCTTTTAGGGGTATAAATCAAGACATTATATATATATATATATATATATATATATATATATATATATATAGACACTGAGTTATCTTTGCCCAAACAAAATCTCAATTTTTGTGATATCAACTTTAAATTTGTAACATAACTTGGATAGACATATGGCTTTCATTTAGCAATTTTAGAGTACAACATATTTAATAAAGTATATTATATATAAATTAAAACAAAATTAGCATATTACATTATCTTTACTGTAAACTTAAACTTCTTTAACTTTTTATACTTTATTTTTTTTTAAATGCTTTAAAAAAAATTATTATTGCAGCAATAATCTGCTGTGTCATCTTTAAAAAGAGATCAACCTTAGGTCTATATTCCAAAGCATTCAGGAATTTGTAATATTGTAAATTGTAACAAGCATTACTAAACAAGTGCTCTGTTTTTAGTGAATTTATACCCCCAAAGTGGCGACGTATCCTGGGGGATACAAACATTAAAATAAGAGTCAAGTTTTGAAAAAATAAAAAATAAAAAAATCATGAAACTGTATTACAACCCGAATTCCGGAAATGTTTGGACGTTTTTTAAATTTGAATAAAATGAAAACTAAAAGACTTTCAAATCACATGAGCCAATATTTTATTCACAATAGAACATAGAGAACATAAATGTTTAAACAGAAATTTGATGCCTGCTACAGGTCTCAAAAAAGCTGGCACGGGGGCAACAAAGGGCTGAAAAAGCAAGAAATTTTAAAAAGATTCAGCTGGGAGAACATCTAGCAACTAATTCAGTTAACTGACATCAGGTCTGTAACAAGATTGGCTATAAAAGAGATGTCTTAGAGAGGCAGAGTCTCTCAGAAGTAAAGATGGGCAGAGGCTCTCCAATCTGTGAAAGAGTGCGTAAAAAGATTGTGGAATACTTTAAAAACAATGTTCCTCAACGCCACATTGCAAAGGCTTTGCAAATCTCATCATCTACAGTGCATAACATCATCAAAAGATTCTGAGAAACTGGAGAAATCTCTGTGCGTAAGGGACAAGGCTGAAGACCTTTGTTGGATGCCCGTGGTCTTCGAGCCCTCAGACGACACTGCATCACTCATCGGCATGATTCTGTCATTGACATTACTAAATGGGCCCAGGAATACTTCCAGAAACCACTGTCGGTAAACACAATCCGCCGTGCTATCTGAAGATGCCACCTAACGCTCTATCATGCAAAAGTGAAGCCATATGTGAACATGGTCCAGAAGCGCCATCGTGTCCTGTGGGCCAAGGCTCATTTAAAATGGACTGTTTCAAAATGGAAAAGTGTTCTATGGTCAGACGAGTCCAAATTTGACATTCTTGTTGGAAATCACGGGCACTGTGTCCTCCGGGCTAAAGAAGTGGGAGACGTTCCAGCGTGTATGGATGCATGTTTGCATGTTTTGGAAGACACTATGAATGCTGAAAGGTATATAAAGATTTTAGACCAACATATGCTCCCTTCCAGATGATGTCTATTTCAGGGAAGGCCTTGTGTATTTCAGCAGGACAATGCAAAACCACATACTGCAGCTAGTACAACACCATGGCTTCGTAGTAGAAGAGTCTGGGCGATGAATTGGCCTTTCAAAAAATCAATAATCACTTTACTGACAACAAGGACACACGGAGTCTGTGGCAAGCTATTCAGACCATCACAGACTACAAGCCCCTGTCACAAGCCTGTGATGACGACACATCCCTCCCAGATGCACTCAATGAGCTTTATGCACGGTTTGAAATGCAGAATGACAAACCTGCACAAAAACTACCCACACCTCCCAACGACCAGGTGCTCTGTCTGTCTCCAGTCAATGTAAGGAAGACCCTATCTAGGGTTAACCCACGCAAGGCTGCAGGTCCTGACAACATACCAGGCCGGGTACTGAGAGACTGTGCTGAACAGCTGACAGATGTCTTAACAGATATCTTCAACATCTCACTAAGCCAAGCAGTTGTCCCCACATGTCTCAAGTCCACCACCATCACCCCAGTACCAAATAAGTCACCTGTGTCCTGCCTGAATGACTATCGTCCCATAGCACTGACCCCAATCATGATGAAGTGCTTTGAGAGGTTAGTCATGCACCATATTAAATCCAATCTCCCCAATACACTTGACCCGCTCCAGTTTGCATACCGTCCAAACCGATCCACGGACGATGCCATTTCCTCCACCCTCCACCTGGCTCTTACCCACCTAGAAAACAAAGACTCTTATGTTAGAATGCTGTTCATTGACTTCAGCTCAGCATTCAACACAATAATCCCGCAACAGCTCATCAACAAATTAAACCTGCTGGGCCTAAATGCCTCCCTCTGTAATTGGATCCTGGACTTTCTAACCGGTAGACCTCAGTCAGTCCGTGTTGGCCACAACACCTCGAGCACTACCACACTGAGCACAGGTGCCCCACAGGGCTGTGTGCTCAGCCCGCTGCTTTTCACGCTGCTGACCTACGACTGCACTGCCAAGTCCAGCTCCAACCACATCATCAAGTTTGCCGATGACACAACTGTGGTAGGTCTCATCAGCAACAATGATGAAACACCCTACAGAGAGGAAGTGGCACAACTGGTTGAATGGTGTGGTGCAAACAACCTGTCCCTCAATGTGAGTAAGACAAAGGAGGTTGTGATGGACTTCAGGAAGAACTCTGTTGACCACCCCCCACTGACCATCGACAGCTCGACTGTGGAGAGAGTCAGCAGCACTAAATTTCTGGGGGTGTACATAACAGAAGACCTCACCTGGACCACCAACACTACATCACTCGCCAAGAAGGCGTAACAGCGACTCCACTTCCTGCGTCGACTTAAAAGAGCAAGTCTCCCTCCACCCATCCTCACCACATTCTACAGGGGAACAATTGAGAGTGTGCTGACCAGCTGCATCACTGTCTGGTATGGGAACTGTAGTGCAGCAGACCGCAAGACCCTACAGCGGACAGTGAACACTACTGCAAAGATCATCGGTGCCCCTCTCCCCTCCATCCTGGACATTTTCCTTGCACGATGCTCCAGTAAAGCTACCGGTATCGTGAAAGACCCCACCCATCCCTCTCACAGTCTCTTCCAGCTCTTGCCATCAGGAAGACGGTACCGGAGCATCAGAGCCCGCTCCGCCAGACTGCTCAACAGCTTTTTCTTCCAGGCTGTGAGAGCCCTCAATTCCAATCACCTCACCCCCCCTCTGAAACCCCATCCACAACCCTAACTCCTGAAACCAGGATCCCCCCAAACACTCCATGTTAAAAGGACTTAATAAGATAACACAAATGTTTACTTGTGAATGCATTACAAATCATATTGCACTACTTCCTCCTTAACCTTAAATACCTCTATTGCACAATATCATGCACAGTTATTATGTAAAGTACTTGTATAGTCTGTCTTAGGTTATGTGTATGTATAGTCAACTGTTTATAGTATATGTATAGTTAGACTCAGTAAGTTAGCTATGTAGGTCTAAAAAAATTGTTCTTACGCCTAGTGTTGTATGTTTATATTTATGCTCATTTATGTAGCACTGTGGTCCTGTGAAACACGACATTTCGCTCCACTGTATGTCCACACATGTAGTGGAATGACAATGAAGCTCGACTTGACTTGACTTGACTTTCTGCAGTCCAGATCTTTCACCTATAGAGAACATTTGATGCATCATTAAATGAAAAAATACATCAAAGACAACCACAAACTCTTCACCAGCTGGAAACCTATATCAGGCAAGAATGGGACCAAATTCCAACACCAGAACTCCAGAAACTCATAACCTCGATGCCCAGACATCTTCAAACTGTTTTGAAAACAAGAGGAGATGCTACACCATGATAAACATGTCCCCGTCCCAACTATTTTGAGACCTGTAGTAGGCATCAAATTTGAAATGAGCTCATTTTGTGCATAAAATTGTAAAATTTCTCAGTTTAAAAATTCATGTTATCTATGTTCTATTGTGAATAAAATATTGGCTCATGTGATTAGTTTTCATTTTATTCAAATTTAAAAAAACATCCCAACATTTCCGGAATTCGGGTTGTATTTGAGTTCCAATAAGATGGAAAATAGCAATAAATTAATTATCTCATGTCTCTCTATGGTCTTGCCCTTTTAATGGTTAAAGGAGACCTAAAGGGACCCCTTTTTACAATATGTAATATAAGTCTCAGGTGTCCCCAGAATGTGTCTGTGAAGTTTCAGCTCAAATACCCCACAGATCACTTATAATTTCATTTTGAAAACACCTATTTTGAGTGGAAGCTGTTATGAGCCCCTGTTTAAATTAGCCAGAAAGGGGAACGTAACAAAAAGATGGACACGTGAATCCAAGATATCATGCAAAAACATTTAGGAAAAAATGGAAACACGTATCAAAACAAGAAAGAAAAGCAAAAATGTTCCTAAAGCAACTAACGAAAGATAATAAACACAACCAAACCATGGAACATCTACAAAATATAAAGGCACCAAAAATTAATTAACCAAAATTAAGAAAGGAAAATAAGGGTAATAAAACTTGTTTGCTGGTGGATCTATGATATAATAAGTGATCTGTGGGGTATTTGAGCTGAACCTTCACAGGCACATTCTAGGGACACCTGAGACTTATATAAAACTTCAGATTTTTTTAAACAACCACCATTCAACAGCTCCATGGACATATTCAATCCATCATCACCCTCCTCAATCACCAGGGTACGGGACAGCATAGATACTTAGATAGATTTAGATAGACAGCATAGATTTGGGGGGTTTCAAGCTTTTAGACTAGTCGACTACTTGGATACAAAACTTCCGTTTAAAGGACAGTCAAATTAGTCGTAGCACACATCCCTAGTCAGGAACCACAGAAGTCACGGGCTGCGGAGCCACAACTTTCACTAAAACTGAACTGCGGAGTTGCATCAGCGAAGAATCTGACCGCTCGTTTTCGTTTTAAAATTCGACACTCAGAAATCATATGTCCCACTTTATGACAATAGCCACACTCTTTATGAATTGTTGGGCTATATGGACTAGGCCTTATTTTAAAATCAGAAGGAGCAACTTCATTTTCTTTTTGTGAAGTGTATACAGACTCACATGTATGCTTTAAAAACACAGGCTTATGCATTAATGCATACTCGTCTGCCAAGACGGCTGCTTGTTGCACAGTACTAACCTTTTGTTCTTTTAAATACAACGCAGTACGCTCTGGAACACAATTCTAACATTCCTCAATGAGAAGAAGTTCTCGCAACGAATTATAGTCAGTGATTTTACACGCCTTTATCCATCTGTCAAAAAGTATACACTTCTCACGGGCAAACTCCACATATGTCTGGGACATTTTTTTTTGTTGAACGAAATTGTTGTCTATAATGTTCAGGCACTAATTCATAAGCACGAAGAATCACATTTTTCCCAGTCTCATACTGAACACTTTCTTCCAAAGGAAGAGATGCACAAACCTCTTGCGCTTTTCCTGTCAATTTACATTGTAGCATTAATGACCAGACCTCAGTTGGTCACTTTAAAGCAGAAGCTATACACTCAAATGCCTGAAAATAAGCCTCAACTTCTTTTTCGCGAAATGGTTGAACAATTACAATATTATTCGCCACATTAAATGGAGATGTCGAAGGAGCATTTAAAGAATCCATTAACACAGATACAGAACTAGCGGTAGACCCATGGTCATTTAGCACTGTACTGGGATTCGGGAATACTACAACTGCATCAGACTCAGAACTGGACCTAGACTCAGAACTGGACCTACCGTCCGACACAGATGATTTCTTGGATTCCCTTGAGTCATCTCGCCTAGTCTGCAACTCCAACTGCTGCATTTTAAATAAAATTGTCCTAATAAAAGGCCTTAAAAAGTCTTAAAATGTCTTAAATTCAGATTCGATGGGTCTTAAATATTTTCGGTCCCAATTCCGCAAAAATTTCTCCAGTCTGACAGACCTGTGACTGTTTACAATCATTGGACTGACAGATTTTTCCCCCGCTGTAGTTACTGCATGCTACAGTTAGCTGACCAGCTTCCTAGATAGTTTAAAATGGGTTAAATGAAGTTTACTGAAAAATGGCTTGAGAATTTTACTTGCCCGACCGGACAAATAGCTTATGTGACCAAAAAATAAAAAATAAAAATAAAATAACCAGTGAAGCGAAACGCAAGAATGAGTCTTCTGATTTTATTACATTCAAAGTAAACAGCGATTGATAATAGATATGTATTTCTGGTGTCAAGGTCGTGCTGTTTAGGCTCGCACTGCCTGTTTCTTTGTAAGAGACTTTTATGGAGAAATCAAATCAAATGACTATGAAATGAGCAAAAGAGCTGAACGGGACACATAAAGAAACTCACAGAAGAAACATACTGAAGTAAAATTTCATAATGTTGAGTTTTTTATTTATAACATGATGTAGTTAAGCAGCATACCATGACAAGGGAGCTAACTGCCGAATATTCTCACGATTGGAAATGTTACATTGATTTTAGATAAATAAACTAGTTAAGTAGTCACATAATTAAGTTACTTTAGTGCTGGGCGGTGTACCGGTTCATACCGAATACCAGGGTTTATTTTTCTTATGATATGAATTTTTAAAATACCGCAATACCGGTGTCATTTATATAACGTTCGGAATGCGACACTGTTTGAGAGGGGTCTCTTTTCACTATTGCATTGTGGCGAGGACACAGCTGTATGTGTTACTAAGCATGAAAGTTCTGAAGCAGTAGAACTAGTAGAACGTGATAACACAGAAGAACTCATCCATAATATCCACCGCCATCAGCTCCCGCATCTCACACATACGAGCGCAACTTTAGCACTATATTTAGCAACTTTCAGACCCTTTTAGCGGCTTTTTTTTTCTATAGAATATACAAACTGTCAAACCTAGCGACTTTTTTGGATAAACCTTAGCTATGGTTCAGTTGGAAGATATCACCAGTGCTGCCCCGCGAGCGCGAGATCTGACTCTCCCGGTGCAGTGTCGCCTCTCTCAGCGTCTGTTCTGTGCAGTGAGCGGCAGAGAAGCACCGCATTCAGCTGGCCGGACCGCAGTAGACTCATTAGTAAATGAGTACAAAACAGAGTTTCCAAGCACCTGCCGCTAACTGACTGTTTGGAACTATAAATATGAGCATAGTTCATCTGTTAATATTATGCACCTTTTTTTTGTTGTTTTTTTTTTTATTTTAGTTTGTTACTCAGACGGAGGCAGTGCGCTGCATGAGACAAAAAAGTAATATAGCCAAAACCACCGCATAGCCGCTCTTTAGTGTAACGTTAGATGCATGTTGATTTTATCAGACGATGTCGCGATTATAAATGAGAGTGACTCCTGGTTAACGTATTAATGGGTCGTGTTTAGTCACTATTTAGTGTGGAATTTTTCTACAATATTCGCTCATCATGACAGTAAAATAGGGCATTCTAAGTCAATCTACTGCAGTTTTTCCTCTCTCAATCAGTAGAAAATGTGGTTAACACCCGGTCATGCATGAAAAAAATAAATACCGTCATATACTGTGAAACCGGTCTAATTTTGAAAAATACCGTGATATAAATTTTTGGTCATTCCGCCCAGCACTAAGTTACTTACATTTTAGACACAATATTGACTGTTTTGTTCTGTTTCACCAACTAAAATAGTTCCAAACAAAGATCACAGCAGAAGTATTGCGCAATCTCCAAGCAACACCGCTGTGTTTTTTACGGAATGATTCAGTGAACGGTTGAATGAATGACTCAATAATGACTCACTCATTAAGCGACTTACCGCTACCTACTGGCGGGGTTAGTATGTTTAAAACTGTGTTGTTTGTATTAATTTTATGTAAGAGTATGTATTTTCTATGTTGTTATGTGTTGCTATGTTGTTTCTATGTGTCTTTGCTGTATCATGATATGCAACTGCATTCATCTTGTTTCATTTTGTTTTTGGACTGGGCAAATGTCTATTGTCCAACTTAATTGATTATTTGTGCTGACTGTTTGTGACTATGTGAAATGACTGTCCATTGTGTTCCTGCTTTGGTAAAGCGTCCTTGAGCCTGGGAAAAGCACTATATAAATTAAACATATTGTTACTATTATTATGTATCCCCCCCAAAATTTCTTATTTGTATATTCAAAATTGCATTTAAAACATTAATCTCATAACGTTATTTATTGCAGCTGTAATTGTGCAATGTAAATTCATTTTTTTGATAACAGCCTAGTGTAAATTTAATCTATTGATCAATTGTAAGAATTTGACATGAAATATGATGCATACATTTAATAAGGTTTAAAAAAAATGGTTAGTATAAAAAATATGCAGATAAATTTAAAAGCTAACAGAACACAGATAAAATATTGCTTCAGAATAAATAGTTTACATTACTAAAAATCTCGGTCTTGCGGTGCTTTTGTCGGGATATTTTGTATGGGATATTGTCTGCTGATGTGAAAAGTTTGCTGTATATCATAATAATAAATAGCATTTTTGACAGCAATATATATTTTACATTAAAAAAATGAAATATTACATTATACGTATGTAAAATAATGTGATTTCCATCATAGGTTTGGTCTTAAATTTCATATAAGGTGGCATTAAAAAGGTCTTAAAAAGTCTTAAATTTAAGTTGTTCATATCTGTAGACACCCTTCTCTACTCCTGTTTGCTTTGGTGTGGCTGGTTAAGTGAATGACGCAGCCCGTGACAGACAGATTGTTAACGGCTGGTCTATGTGGTAATACTCGGGCAGGACATCCAAACGCTCACCTATCATTCATCGACCTCAAATATGGCTTTTCAACTGAAAGATGTATGTAGTAGCAACTTTATATGGCCGCTCAATATGATGTTAACCTAGAGAAATGTGCGCTATTGAAGTGTTTGTGTGGACAGTGGAAGCTGAATAGCATGCTCGCTGCAGGACAGGCGCCGGTGCACTCACTTGCTCCTAAAATCTCCGTAATTTTTGGTCATACAGATAAAAGTAGCCTAATACACAAAGCCGCGGGACATATTTTATCTGGGGGGTGCTGGGGGGTGGGGTTTGATGTGGCAGGGCGGGGCCACGGTGGGGGATTTTTGACAAAATCATATAAATAGCCCAAACTCTTATAGCTTAACATACAAATGAATACAGAATTATATGCGAACCAATATATATTTGTGCTTTTTGTGATTTTAGTTCAAGAATTTTTTCTTTAATATTTCTATTATTTAAGGGGATTTTACTAAATATTAACATCGCTGATACGCAAAAGTTTTGGTCAATGCACTTTATCGAATTCTCTCATCAGAAACAACAAAGTGCAGATGTAGCCTACCTACGTGCGATGTAAGAGATTAATTAATCATTCATTCAGCACCCTCAGCACCCCTAGTTCCCGCGGCCATGCAAATACATCTTTCGAATCTGTAAAGACTCTACGTTTATTTGTGTACACTCAGAATAACAACGAAACGTTGCGCTTCTGTAAAGTAATTAAAGCAAACAGGATGCGCTTTCTGCCTTCTAGGTCTCTATGAACTTGAGCGAGAAACTTCGAAACTCCGTGTATGAAAAATATATCTATAGAGAGTGAAATGTCTACTTTCAATTTAAAAAAAAAAATCAAATAGAAAACGTGTGTTAGCATGGATGATTTACATGAAATTTAATGTGTGTGCAATGCACACTGTGCATTGTTTAAGCTGGCTTTCAGTTCAATATAATAACAAAAAACTACATTTTGGATTTTTATTCAACTAGATACAGTACAGATCACAGCGTGCCTATTTTTACTGTACAAAAAAAAAAAAAAAACAACAACATTGGAGTGGGAGGGACTGGGAGTCATTCTTCCGGGATTGGAACGGGACGGGATTTTTCCACAATTTTTTCGTGGGATTGGGACGGGACGAGATTTTTTTTTGTGGGAGTGGGACGGGAGAGGTTTGAAAATCCACTCCCGTGTCACCCTCTACTCCGCACCACCACCAGCAACCGGAGTAAGTGGATCGCCAACAGGAGAACGCGACGGAGCAATTTCCTCTTCCGCCACAGTGGCACTCAATTCTGCTGATTCGAAAAAATTATGCACTGAAGGTAACACATTTTTACTAATTAAACCAGCCAGTAAACAAGCTTTTAAATCCTTCTTAAGCAATGTTTTAGAAACAGGAATTTCAAAATGTTGAGCAATAAGGAACAAATCGTCCTTTCTACATGTTTCTAACACTGCAGCACTAGGTTGATTTAAGAACTCATTTAAATCAAAAGTCGCCATAATAAATTGATGAGCAAAAACAAAAACATGGCATAATAGTACAAACGATTCTGGACCTACACCTACCTAACCGAGATCTAACTACCTCCTCTCTAGTCTTCAGAGGATACCAATTGAGAGGCAAGCTCCACTCCCCTTGAGTAGCTCGTTCTTACCAAAAATAACAAAAAAAAAATTAATAAAAAACTGGTTGTTCTTTCTGTGTTTGTAGATGCACCGGGACCTGATTATAGCACTTAAACACAGAAAAGGTCAGATTTTCATGATTTGTCACCTTTCAGTGCTTGCACTCTTTAAAGTCAGATGGATTCTGATTGGCTGTCAATGTTTTTATCATTCATCAGCTAGAATAATACATATTATTACATTAGTACTGTTTATTATAAGCATGCTCTGCATCTGTCATTTGCCACTTTAAATAATGAGCTCTTTAAAAGAGGAATCTGATTGGCTGTCGTTTTGCAAGTGCCGTTATTGTTATAGCTGTAGTGTGGATTTCCCTATTCTCTAAAATGTTAGTATTACAGTTGTCATACTTGGTGTGAACAGCCCTTTATACTTAAAACTGTGTGAAATCATGAAAACATTATTCATACATCTGAATTACACTTAAATATAATTGTCTATAAGTAATACTGTTCTATAAGTAATAATTCAACACTTTTTAAAAATTTTTTGGCTTGCTATAATTTATTTATTTACAAATATATTTAAGGGACTATCTATCTATCAATCCATCTATAAGTTCAATGTAATGTTCCTATATAGAATAATTGTTATTTTAGTGTTTTATACATTTATTATCCACCTAATTTTTCTGTTAAGCTATGTATTTATTGTAAATGTGCGATACCTTTAAATCATTATCCACTTTAGGTAAATAACTAGAATAATAACAACAGAGTAAATGGTGAATATATTTGTGCTAAAAACCATTGTGTTTATAACACATTATAAGACAATACATCAAGTTTGCAAAAGCAGCATAATGAGCAGTTTTTTATAGCTTAAAACAAGTAAAAGGGAATGATACCGGAAGCCACATTTAAGTTACAATTAGAATTGCCTGGCCTTGCGTTAAAAATAAGGTGGATAGTTTGGAAAGAATGCTGCTCTTATTTGGAGGCTTGAATCCAAACCTTTGAATGCAAGCTCATGTTAAATCAGGTGCAGGTCGAGCCTTGCCTTAAAATGCTCCGAGGAAGAATTAATTCACCTGTCATGCCTGCCTCCACCTGCTCTCTATCTCCATATCCTTGACTCGAGAGTTTCCCTTTGAACATATCTCACCTAATCTTTTGGTCTATCAATAGGGACAGACATTTCTTTCAGATTCAGCTAATGGATTACAAGGATTGTTATGTAATTAAATGCCTCTGTATTCCAGGTCAAACCAGAACAATGCACGCTTTGTGCTTTTATCAATGTAATAACAGTGTTTGGCACCTCCGTTCACTGCAGGGTTTCCATCAATGTCAAAGGGAGTTTCTCAAATGCTTGAGGTGGTGGTTGTTGCAGCGAAGCAACTGGAATTTAAAAGAATATTTCCCATGAACCTGAAAACGATGTCAGCATTTACTCTTCCTCATGTTGTTTCAAACTCATTTGAGGAAATATTTAACAGAATATAACAAAACTAGTGATTGAGAAGGTCTGAACCCTCATGTTGTTCCAAACCTTTTGCTTTCTTTCTAATGTGAAACATTAATGAATTTACTTGGGGTGAAGTATCCCTTTAAGGAATATAAAAGAGCTGCCAGTTTCTGCTTGTCTGGGTGTTAAATATGGATGAATACTTCCTTCTCTTTGTATTGAAGGTCTAAAGGACAAGCATAGAAATGATCTCTGTCTTTATGACCACAGTCCAGCAGCTGTGATTTTGTATTCTCCTCATTTTGTAAGAGCTTTACACGGGGCGCGTTCAGGTCAGATGAAGTAGGTGTAGTAATTTATTTTCTCAGAGGAAACTGATTCATTTTGCTCTACACAAAGATTGTCCTTGATCTCTCACATAAATTTAATCTTTCATTTCCAAAACCATACAAGCGGGTGAGATGTAGCACGGAAACAAATATATGACAGGCACGTCCAGCAAGTCGAGAACAAACAACACATGCATAGAAAAGACATAAATAAACAATGAGGGAGGGCAATGTTTTCTTGGCTTGTAAAGAGATAGCAGATATCCTATGAGAAATGCTCTTTCTGGCCAGAAAAAATAAAGTAAAAAGAGCAGTGAGGATCTATTTGGTTCATTTTGATTCTGGAAGGACATCTGCAGTGAATCTATTGACACTGAATGAAAACTTACAACTTTAAATCTGAACATTGATGGACTGGAGGCTTGACTTGATTTGAACAAATAACTATGAAAAGTGACATCAGCTATTTATTACAATTGTTTTAAATATAAAAAATGTGTGCATGTGTGTGTGTGTGTGTCTGTATGTATATATAAATTGAAGAGTATCTCTTTCTGATCTATACATAAGACAAGAAACCCAGAAGTCACATGTTCTGTTCAGAGATGAAAACAGCTGATATTCTACAACACACCAAGTGACCATACCTGTCATACACACATACTTCATGGAAACGGCCTCTTCAGTGTCTGGTTTAAATCAAGAACTGTGTTTCAACACCCTGATCCCGAGCTTCACACAGACTCTCACTCTCCTCTTTTATTCCTGGATGTGAGAGTGTTTGGCTCTACAGTGTGTTAAGAGGCATAAAATATCTCTCAAGGAGAAATATGGACCACAGGATTTTTTATTCTTTGACAGAGTCCTAAAACAATTTGAGATGATGTCTAAGATAAGCAAAAGAGAACTGAGCACAAAGTTGTGAATCAATCTGCTGTTTGCAGGACATAACTGATGGTGTACCTAAACTATGTGGCTTGTAGAACAGAGGTGTGCTACTTCCAGATAAAAAATACCTTAGACATACATTGAAAGAAAATACAAAATATCACAGACTTGGGTATGAGCTCTTTTGACTTGGGCCTAGCAACAATTCAGATCACCAGTCATTCTAACGCAACCGATTTTAATTGTTACAACCCGAATTCCGGAAATGTTGGGACGTTTTTTAAATTTGAATAAAATGAAAACTAAAAGACTTTCAAATCACACGAGCCAATATTTTATTCACAATAGAACATAGATAACATAACAAATGTTTAAACTGAGAAATTTTACAATTTTATGCACAAAATGAGCTCATTTCAAATGTGATGCCTGATACAGGTCTCAAAATAGTTGGGACAGGGCATGTTTACCATGGTGTAGCATCTCCTCTTCTTTTCAAAACAGTTTGAAGACATCTGGGCATCGAGGTTAAGAGTTTCCGAAGTTTTGGTGTTGAAATTTGGTCCCATTGTTGCCTGATAGAGGTTTCCAGCTGCTGAAGAGTTCGTGGTCGTCTTTGACATATTTTTCGTTTAATGATGCATCAAATGTTCTCTATAGGTGAAAGATCTGGACTGCAGGCAGGCCAATTCAGCACCCGGACTCTTCTACTACTACAAAGAAGAGCATTTTTTTTTGCATTGTCCTGCTGAAATACACGTCATCTGGAGGGGAGCATATGTTGCTCTAAAACCTTTATACATATTTCAGCATTCACAGTGCCTTCCAAAACATGCAAGCTGCCCATATCGTAGGCACTTATGGACCCCCATACCATCAGAGATGCTGGCTTTTGAAGATGGCACGGCGGATTGTGTTTACCGACAGTGGTTTCTGGAAGTATTCCTGGGCCCATTTAGTAATGTCAATGACAGAATCATGCCGATGAGTGATGATGCAGTGTCGTCTGAGGGCCTGAAGACCACGGGCATCTAACAAAGTTTCTCTGAATCTTTTGATGTCATGCACTGTAGATGATGAGATTTGGAAAGCCTTTGCAATTTGACGCTGAGGAACATTGTTTTTAAAGTATTCCACAATCTTTTTACGCACTCTTTCACAGATTGGAGAGCCTCTGCCCATCTTTACTTCTGAGAGACTCTGCCTTTCTAAGACATCCCTTTTATAGCCAATCTTATTACAGACCTGATGTCAATTAACTGAATTAGTTGCTAGATGTTCTCCCAGCTGAATCTTTTCAAAATTTCTTGCTTTTTCAGCCCTTTGTTGCCCCCGTGCCAACTTTTTTGAGACCTGCAGCAGGCATCAAATTTGAAATGAGCTCATTTAGTGGATAAAAGTGTAAAATTTCTCAGTTTAAACATTTGTTATGTTCTCTGTGTTCTATTGTGAGTAAAATATTGGCTCATGTGATTTGAAAGTCTTTTAGTTTTCATTTTATTCAAATTTAAAAAAACGATCCAACATTTCTGGAATTCGGGATGTATAATACAATTAGAAGTGTGTCATTTCTTTACCACTAGCAGCATAAAACTGAATTTCAAACAATAAAATTAAAAAAAAAAGTTTTAAAACAGGTTTCTTAAGACACTTCCACAGTCCCACCCCCATCATTGTTCAGCCAAACAGGAAGTCCCACCCCAAACTCACACCAGTGGCATAATCAAAAGCGACATGTTAAACTTTTTATACTCTTCAGGAAGTCAACCTACCAATGGCTTACTCATAACCGTCTCTGCATATTAAACTAGGGCAGGAGAAAGTACTTTGACATCTGAAAATTTACACACTTGTGGGCATGTCGTTCAATTTGTCTTCCTTCAAATTTTTGACTTCCTGGAGTGAAATGTTAACACATACCCATATATCTCTGTGGCTGTAAACTAGTGGGCATGAAATCCTGCTGAAAACATTTCTCTTTCTTGAGGCAGTCTGCTTCAACAGAACCCATTCTTACATTGGTGGCACTGTTCAGTGAGTTCAGAAACACAATGGAGCGTTTTTACACGCTGACCTCTATAAACCAGTCCCCCCATGAGAGCCAGACTGAAAGAGTGACATTGTGATATTTCATATATAAAGAAGCAAAGTGAAGTTAATGGAAAGCATCAGCGTTTCTTCCACTGATTTTTTTTCCTCTCAAAAACCTCCAAAAATTCAGGCAAGGGCTGTCAGCATTTTTGCGTGGAAACGGAAACCAGACACCAGGATAGTCTGCAGATGCCTCAAGGGAAAATGCAAAAGCCCTCAAACCACAAACTCTGTAATTAGATAATGACCGAGTTTCACGAACATCAATTCTTGAAATCGGAACAAAAATGAAAGCCATTAATCTTTGAATTACAGAGCCAACATGCTGCCGTTACTCGAGTTATTCAGTTTGTGAGATGGATTTACAATCCAAACAAACAGTAAATGACATTAAACTCTTTACAGTTTTTGACCCGGATGCACCTCATCTAAGGCATTTTTAAACCTAAAAAGAAACTTTTCCAGCTCAGTATCCACCTAATAAAACATGCAAACACGGTAGCTAAGCTAAAACAATGCACCCAAGCCTTCCTAAGCCTATAAGCTTCATATTTATCTTGCAAGCAAAGATGTTTTCAGTTCTGTAAGCAAACATGATGCCATATGGCCAGTTTTGAAATGGGTTTGCAGACCTTGTTTCAATGCACTTCATGTAGGGCTGTAGTCACTTCTGTTCTGAGTTTTTATGATGCAGTGCCCACTCCTGAGTGCTGATGCATGCTCAAGTTTTGGGCTTTCTGTGCAAAGGGTTCCATGACTTTTCCAGATGTTCCTGATTACTGGATCAAGATTTTATAAATCATTTTCTAGAGGGTGCAGAGCTGAGAAAATAACTAGAAGAACTTGTATTTGCTATACAATTTTCCATGACTTTTTTATATTTAAATGAATATAATGTTAAATTAAAATTTTAAATATTTAAACTGTTAAACATTTAATTTGTTATAATAGTCACAAAAATACATTCTAGAATAAATCTGATTGATTGATTTATTATTTTTTATTTTTTCCATTCAAACAGTTTTGCACTTTTATTTTTAATTTAAATAACTTTTAAAAAATTAAATGTTAAATGCTATATTTTTTGTAGAGTTGTTTTTGCTATAATTCGAAAAAAAAAATACTATTTGTTTTAAACACTCAAACAGTGTTGCACTTGGAACACTTTTTTATATTTAAATAAAATTGAATGTGATGTTAAATTAAATTATTTTCCTGTTAAATTATTAATATTTTTACAAGAATTAATATTTAAATTCAGTAATTTACTATTTAAAATGAATCATTTTAAATATTTAGAATATTAAACGTATTATTTTACATTTAATGTAAAATATTTAAAATGTTAAATTTATTATTTCCAATATAATTTTCTTGTTAAGTTATCCCTTGTTAAGTTATTAATAATTATCTATAATTATTCCCTGATATTTCCTGGTTTTACATACAGTCTGTGTTTCACAGAACTTAAATGTTACTTAGAAGAAATTTGCCATGCAATTGAGCACCATATAAAACTAATTACATGTGAATGTGCCAGAGGGCGCACACCTATGTGACCAACATTTTTCGACTTTTAAAACGTTGTTATTATTTTACAAGCACATACTGTCTACAAAACTGCAGCGCTTCGAGTTACACTGGTGTTGTGAAGGGTTAAAAGCAGATTTTCGAGCTGGGTGAAGACGACCAGCTGCCACCTGCTCCGCTCTGAGGCTCAGTGCTGGGAACGTCCCTCTGATATTTCATACATTAGGGCACATTAAGCACGGAGATCGTTCTCTGCTTGGCAGCAAAATGTAGCCATGTGTTGAGGATGTGAGAGAGAACTACAGCGTGACCGAGCTGCATTTTATCATGACTCTGTGGGTGTTCAGCTGTAAGACATTAACCTGCTCTCAGGGGCAGCGTTCCCAACTTTTTGGTATATCTAACCCCATCATCCTTAATATGGCTCCTACTTTTATATTTAAATGTATTAATACACTCAATGTTAATAAAACGACAGTGTAATAATTTATTATAATTAACTACAATACAAACTGACCTACTCGTTCCATTTGATAATTGATTGTTTTAATTACATTGGATGCTTAAGCAATTTCCAGTAGCTCAATAGTAGCTGGGAGAGATTGATTATATGGAGCGACAGTATAACACGCCTCTAGTGTATTGGCTTGCATGCTTGTGGTATTTGATAATTTGTTTTGACTTCAATTTGACAATTTTATTTGGGAAAAATGTATCCACATACATTTGTTAACTATGTCAGCATAGGTGGGGTGTTCAGCACATTTGAAATGTATAAAACAAAGGGAGACCAGTTCACTAAACTGCTGCAGTTTTTGAGCACAGTATTTCAGATCAAAAACCTTTGTCTTATTTCTCAACCACCCACAATCCAGTTTAACCAGGTGCTGCTAATAACACTATGCCATTCACATGTAAAGTATGTAATTATTATTTACCTGCTTGAATGATTCAAAGTCAGTGTTGTTTGTGTATGTTTTTGCATTCATTTTCTAGTGACCATAGCATCAGTTATTCACCAAGTCAGAGTTTTTCCAAACGGGGGTTTACAAATGACTTAAATGTAACATTAAAATAAACAAATGGGGGTGTGCAGTTAATCTAAATAAAAATGAAATAACAATGACTTATCAAATTGTGATCATCAATTCAAAGGCTGCGATTTAATTGAAGTATACTGTATAGACTGTTGTGGAGTTCATTTATACACATACAGCTTATAATAGTTCAACCTGCATTTGGAAACACAACATTACATTTACATTTGCATATGTCCAACATTTCTGTGGACAGAAATTTATAGCATTTTACCAATATTCTGTTAAAATTAAAGGCTTGAGGATTTAAATGCTTGAGGGTAAGTTGCTTGTATTATTTTATGAACAAAATGTGTTATTTTTTGTATAATAATAATAATTCATAAGTAATTCACATGACTCCGGTCCATACATTAATGTCTTGTGAAGCTAAAAGCTGTGTTTGTAAGAAACAAATCCATAACTAATGTGTTTTAACTTTAAACTGTCGCTTCTGGCCAAAATACAAATCCATAATCCATATTAACGCTTCCTCCATCGAGTAAGCCCATCTGCTGTTGTCTCTCACATCAAAATCCACCCACATATCTGTTTGAAACTTTTCTGGACTGTTTCCATTTGTAAATGGTGCTTGATCTATGCATATTTCTCTCCTGATTCAGATGAGATCACTTTTTCATTTCAGAAACCAACAATACAGATGGATTATGGCAGGAAGCAACGGTATAAAGTTAAAACATCTCGATGGATTTGTTTTTTTACAAACATGCAACTTTTCTCTTCTTAAGACATTCATTGATGGACTGGAGTCGTGTGGATTACTTGTGGATTAATGTGATGTTGTTATCACAACTGAATCATAATACTGGGAATTGCAAAAGAGTGAAAGAGTAAATACAATCTTCCCAAATACTTCTTGCTGGCTGCTTAGCCTGGTAGACCAAATGTAACTCCTTTTCCTAGTTCAAAGAAATATAAAAAAAAAAAAAAAATCTGCAAGTAATTTGGGTTAACTGCAAATAAATATCCCATCATTGCTTAGTCAATCCAGTATTTAATATGTTACTTCAATGCTTCATTTGTAAAAGCTCATAAATTACAGCAGCAGACTCCTTGACTCTGTATATTAATCTGGTTGTAAGTACAGTCTGGCAGGTCAGAACTCAGGTAAACAGTCTAAATCAGAGCGGTGGAGGAGTCCTGAGGCCTGTACTGTGAGATGAAAGCATGAACCAGCACGCAGGAGTGGGAATTTTTACCGTGCCTTGTGGCGACTGGCACCTTAACAAAAGTGCATTCAAGGGTGCTCTGATGTCAGTAAATGAACAACAAACAACAGAAGAGCAACCGCATATGAATATATGTATTGTCTCTGAAATGAAATATGACACAATGATTTAGTGTTTTAAAAACACCATCGATTGCAATACATCAAACATATCATCTATCAATCGCTGCATGTGCTGATGCAGACCAAAAAAAGGCCTGATTCTGCAAAGCGTGGGAACCATTTTCAAGGAACGTTTTTCTTTATCTGTGACATGAGGTTGAAGACTTAAACTAAGAGTCGATAAATCAACTAACCCCTGTTCACCACGATAAACTAGCTATACGCCAATTAAACGTGCTGATAGTAGAAGCTGTTACGGTAATGAGTAACAGTCACCTGTTAGTCACAGCGTGGTAGGTAGCAAGTCTGTTTCACATTCAAATCTTTGATGTGCAAAATGCACAGCACTTTTTCAAGCCTGACAATATTTGCCCCGCAGAAGTGCATTCTTGCTTCTGCATGACCTCCTACTTACTGCAAAGCTTTTCAAGTCAGATGTGTATGGGTCATTAAGCTCTGTCAGTATAAAGGCTGTAGAGACAAGAATGATCTTGCTCTTTTAAGATACAGAAAGCGGCGTAATTTGGCCCCTATCATTAGCCATCAAAGTGGCTGGGCCTGATTTCCATCTCAGTCAAGAGCCTCTGACTCTTCTTTGGAGTTTGTGGTGTCATTAGGGTTGAGGGAAGTCACCTTGCATCACTGTTTTCTGCAGAACTGGCGTTCATTATTGCCAACTGAAATTCTGAATGTCAGGCAAGATCGCTGAGAAAACATGCTAGAAACAAAATTAAAAATTGCATTTTTATCCTGTCACAAAAAAAAATCTTCAGTAATCTCACATGGCTCATCTAGATCTTTTATCATTTTTCTGAGATTTCAACAAAACACTGATGTCTGCAATCAAAAGAAGAGATTTCAAGATAAACTCCCTCCATTTTGTCATTAAATCCCTGAGCTGCTATTTTCATGAATTATACTGTATATCTCTTCTTACTGCATGTCAATAATTGTCTCATTTGTGTCCGATTTTACTTCTAAAGAATTTAAGGAGAAACATCTGAGACAAAGTAAATGCTTTCTTCTGGTTCTTTTGAAAAGTCTTGATTAAAGTCAGAGCAGAGTTTAACAGGTCTCGTAACAGGTTAAGTTTGATGACAGACAAATGACCATCGAGTTAAGAAAAAAGGATTACTATCCTATAAAGACATGTTTTTGTTTTTTTTTCTTTATCTGTAGCTCTTTCCAAACTCTGGATCCAATTAAACAGATTTTAGCTTACAAGGTCTTGCATGAAAAAAAAAAAATAGGCTGAAACCAAATGTCATGTGCAACGAATATGGTGTAACTCATGGCAAACGCATCGAACTGTCACCAGAGTCTGTCAATGGAACAAACAAAAACTCAGTATGCAAAATCTCTATAGTATGTGTTTTTTTAAGCGAGTAACCGAACCCAAAGACAGACATGTTTTTTTTTTTTTTCTTTATCTGTAGCTCTTTCCAAACTCTGGATCCAATTAAACAACAGATTTCAGCTTACAAGGTTTTGCTTGGAAAAAAAAAAAGGTTGAAATCAAACGTCATGTGCAACGAATATGGTGTAACTCGTGGAAAACGCATTGAACTGTCACCAGAGTTTGTCAATGGAACAAACAAAAACTCAGTATGTAAAGTCTCTATAGTGTGTGTGTTTTTAAGCGAGTAACCGAACCCAACACACCTAAGTTTCACTCAGACATTTCATGACCTTTGACACCAGCTCCTCTTTCTTATCCTTTGAGCGCACATTGATCCCTCGACTCTTCAACCATGCCTGCAGAGCCGCCGAGCTGACCTTAGAGAGCTGAAAACAGGAAAAAGAAATAACCTTACTAAGTTTTGTATGCAGCTTAAAAACTGTTTTACGTTTTGAATGGCAATAAATAACTGACAATATCTGCAAAATTTTCCCTCACATTGTTTGCACTGGTGTTCTATAGAATGGATTTAAACATTATACAAATGTGCTAAATTGAGCATCAAGTGCTACATTTACTGGTAGGTGAAAGTATTATAAATTATCCAAAGTATTTAATAAACAAACAATTAAAGGGCAGAGTTGAGACTAATTGTATTTTTATTTTATTTATTTTTTTTGTGAATTTTAAAAAACTGTATAAACATATTGTTTTGTAAACATTGCCAATTCTTTATAAATGTGTAGAATCTGTGTAGACCAGCACATTACTTGATATTAAATGGATAAATATTGCTAATTTTTTTATCGAACAGTACACATAGTAAAATACAGTTAACAGTATTATATTGTACAGTAATATTGTAAAATATTACAATTTAAAATTTCTGTTTTGATATATAGTAAAAGGTATTTTATTCCTGTGATGCAAAGCTGATGCAGTGTTGAAAACACTTGTGCTGCTTCCTTTTGTGGAAACCATGATACTTTAAGGATTCTTTGATGAATAGAAAAATTCAGAACAACAGCATTTATCTGAAATAAAGATCCTTTGCAACATTATAAATGTCTTTACTGTCAGTTTCAATTAATGCAATGGATCCTTTTTTGCACAAAAGTATACATTTCTTTTAAAATGATAGTATATCTTTGTGTAAACCTCTGCTGTACAGAGCTGTAGAAGAGCTGAAAGGCTGTACACTTGTTATTGTTCCTACAGTTCACGGTCACCCATCAAGCCATACCCTGAACCAGCCATGGCATCATTACGTATCACAAATTAAAAATCTGATATGGGTTTATATATGGCTGCACCTGTTAGTAGTCTCCATCCTACAGAAAAAATATGAGCTTATCTTCTCTCTTAATGACATTCAATCAAGACCATGAACACATGCCAGACTTGTAATGGGTTTCATTTAGACTATGCGTGCCAATGAGCAGTCACACTGCTGGCCTCTGGACTATAGCAGACTGTTCTGCCCAGCAAAAGTGAAACATGGCAACGACGCCAACACTCCAACTACAGCTTTACGTTTCTGAGTTAAAGTTAACACAATCTTCTTATAAAGAGTATTTCTATGGTACATTTTATAGATGTGCAATGGTAAAAAAAAAAAAATAGAAAAACAGACTGTATGTAATACACCAAAGTACCTGATTGCTTGTTGCATATACTTCCACATCCTGCACACTCTGTTCGAGCCTCTTTCGTTTTGACTCAAACGTGTATCCCTGAAAAATGTCGAGACAGGATCCATTAGAAACATTACACCAGATTTAATCATTCACGAAGATTCATCAGTTATTTAAACTGCACCGATTAATTTGCCTAGTCTTGCTAAATCAGTGCCCCACTATCCCATGAGAAATACAGCAATTTGCAAACTAAATTTTGTGAGAGAAGAAAGTGAGAAAATGTAAGTGGTGCTTGCCTGTGCAAAACTTACTATGCATTTGCTAAGAGCTCTGTTTTTGTAAGTTTAACTGCTTAGAAATTAGGGCCCTATGATTTCTGCGATGCAGAAAACGCGGACAGAATCAAGGAATCTGGTCATA
Source organism: Spinibarbus caldwelli (assembly GCA_039654775.1). Taxonomy (NCBI): domain Eukaryota; kingdom Metazoa; phylum Chordata; class Actinopteri; order Cypriniformes; family Cyprinidae; genus Spinibarbus; species Spinibarbus caldwelli. Next base: position 25,313,380 of record CM077262.1, on the reverse strand, counting down.
AAAAAAAGGAATTTACTGTATAACGTCAAAGTGTCTGTGAAAATTAATTGCGAAAAGACCATTTAAATATGAAGTCTGCATGTTCTGCATGTCTCTGTGTGAATAAGTACCACAGTTTTGTCTGGTACACACATAAACAAATGTGCGTGACACGCATGGTGTTTTCAGCATCTGCCATCTAACTAAATGAGGACATAAACTTCATCTCCAGAGATGCTCTGATAGTCACTTCATGAGCATTTTACCATTTCATTTGAGAAAAACAATTGTCAAATATCAACCATAGAAACCTCACAACAAAATAAATGGTTTAACGAAGAAATTGTGAGAGAAATACATAGAGTAGAATGTACTACTCAAAGTAGAAGTAGTAATTGTAGTAATAATAACAATAATAATAACTACTACAACAACAAGTTTTTTATATTTATTTTTTTCAATAATTTATTTTTAAGGAATAACCACACAATTTTTCCTCCATGTTTTAATTTTAACTGTAAACCTGTATGTATATACGTATCGTGCTAGTTAAGATGATGACGCAAAGAAAGAAGTCGGAACTATTATTCTTGCTGTATTATTGTTGCTGCCGTCGGCGTCATGTCCTGGAGACGCTGTCTACAACTACTTTGTTTGGGCTTCCAAAAGAGGACACAACTAGAAATCAGTGGCTAAGTTGTATTCTGAAATCAATAAAATGCACAGCTCACTTACTCCTCTATTGCTGGGGATCTCAGGCATGATGTGGGGCTGCATCTGTACTAAAGGCAGAGGAGGGTTAATCGCATTGACTCTGCTGTTGGTCTTTTCTTTACTTTTAGAAAAAGGTAAAGTCATCCGCTCTGGGGCTGGAGGCCTGGAGAACTGGTTAGGAGAGGTGTGGAGTAGTGGGGTTTGGAAGATGATCACAGACAAGTAAATGACAGAGGCCTTATAACTTAGCTTCTTCCCTTCCGGCCCCTGCTGCTGTTTCACTGCAAGCATCTCAGTCACGTTCCCATGGTGGGTGTGGGATTTGTCTTTGAAAACTGGCACAAGCTTTGGTCTTGGAAGTGCAAATTGTGACTGGATGTGAGTAAAATGAACATTAGTGGGAGAGGAAGAGGACTGAGTTGCCAAGTTGGAGGACGTCCAGCCTTTCTGGTCAAGAGACAAATCCAAACTGGATCTCTTTTTCTTTTCAGTCTGTTTTCCAGCTGAGTCACATTGACTGTAGCGGTGTTGCGCTGCGTCCCGTGGGCAGCTGCTGGGAAGCTGGTTCAGCACAGCTCTGCTGCTGTTTTCTGTTGTCACGTTTGCAGGCAGCGGCCCAAAGCACTAAAAATGTAAGGAAAGAGGAGTTTGTGAATAGGGAACTATTTCCTGTGCAAAAGTTCCTGATTAAGTGTGCAAGTTTGGTTGATTCTATGCTGATGTCTACAAAAATAAACTTTTAAAGGTTCACTGAAGTTAAATTTACCATTAAACTTTCATGAAATTTCAAATTTCTTAAATTATGATTATAACTACTCCAAAATCAATCAATACGTAAAACTCTATTGGGTGGCACTACAGACATGATATCTTAAGCCAAAATTGACATTAAATATATAAAATGTGATGTAATTTCTAAATATTTCAGATCATTTTAACTAAAAAAAAAATACATTTATTTTATGCAATAAATCAACTGTAAAATTATGGTCGTGTGCTTTTTTTTAAAGACTTTTTTTTAAATTATTATTATTATTATTATTATGGTATTATTTTTAAGTCAAATGTTTTCCTTTGCCTAAAAGAAATAACCCATACAACTACTCAATATTTAAATAATTGTCAATATTTAATTTTACTGATACAATATAGAATTGCTCCAACATGCATTGCAACACTTAAATAACCCAGAAACATCCTGTTATATTAAGGCAGACTGACTCTGCCTCCACATCTGTGAGCTTTCTCTTTCTCAAGAAAATACTTTCTCGATAGTGAAATCTGTAAGGTTCCTCTTAGTTAAGCAATTATTTGTGCTGAACATGTATGTTGATAATGATGCTGGCACTAGTATGCTTTTGTACATCCAACATAAATTAACCAGTCAGTTAATCATTGCTGCCTAATGTTGCCATTATCAATCATTACAGTCTATGAGATTAATGAAGGCTTCCTCCTCGCCAGCTTTCCATCTGTACTAACAAACAGCACATATAGTGTTTCAAATCACATTTCACAACATTTGTCAAAGTTTAATAGCATCAACCCTCAGCTATGGCCAGTATAAATTAAACCTTAACCCATCTGGCTGACTGTTAGACTCTCCTCCATGCGCCAACAACAACTAACAGGAAGAAATGATCTAATGGAGTATCAGGTATTGTTCTTACTGGAAACTCTCACTTGTATTCTACGTAATAAATGTTCAGCGTCAATTATCCAGCAAAGTCAAGGATTGTTTTAGTAGGCAGACAACATCCCACCACTTTGCTCACTGTCCATATAAACACTTCCCATATGTGTGTGATGTCATTCGCTCCACTTTCACTGTGAGTTTAGGCAAGTTATTATATTCTGAGAAAGTTTAAGATTTTGAAATTCATCTACTAAACAAGGGATCTTTATTCTTGAACATTTGCAGTTTTATGAAAGGACACTTTTTAAATACTGTATTTATCTTTAAGACAAAGAAAACAATATAACAAGTGTTGGATACAATAATCAATGCAATGATATTAAAACTAAAGCTGACAATGTGTCCTCAAAAACTAGATCAAATAACTTGGGTGCCAAAGGCCAGTGGTTTTTGATCTCTGTTTATTTGCTCACAAATTGTATCTTTTGCATTTTTTATAGACAATGAGAGTAAAGAAAGGAAACTCTAAAGAAGAGGGGGAATGTGATGAGGAAATGACATAAGCCTGATCTGGGTCACTGATACACCACTGTGCATCCTGTCAGAGTATGTGCACCACCCTCAAGGCCATGTCTTTGACTAAATATTGCTGTTTGCTATTGAAGTGGATGGAAGTTGCAGTCATTAATAAGCATTGCATGTGCAGTGAAGTGTTTTGAGATGCTGCCTCTTTTGATCACTTACGCGGGCGGTTGATGTATTACATTTCCAAGGACTTCAATCAGGATCAACATTACAGATTTATATGGGAGTAAAAGGGAACATGCTGATCATCTGTCTGAAACTGGCCAAGATTTCTTTTAATTTATTCACCATAATTAATCACATTTACTAGATTCTAAATCAGGCCATCAAGGCTGCATGCATAATTAGAAAATTAGCTTTACAAAATAATTTTTGTTATCAATGAAGATTAAAATGTATATAATAAATGAACTCCAAAAGTGTGGCTAGACACTCAGCTTTTAATGAAAATGGCATTATAATATATTTATTTATTTTTTTCACAGAAGTAATTACTGCAGGTCCATTTAAATTTTAATACATTTAAATATTTCATTTTTATTTATAAAATATGGAATTGCACCAACATAGATTGTAAAAGAGAATGTGCATATCATCTGCCTGTAACTGATCACCATTTCTTTTAATTTATTCACCATATTTAATCACATTTTTAAACATCTGTACTAAATTCTAATTGTGGTATGACAAATAAATTAAATCAGGCCATCACACCTGCATGCATAATAGTTAAGAAAATTTGCTATACAATAAGTAATCTACTGCAGGTCCATTAATATTTTAATAATTTTAAATATTTTATTTTTATTTATAAAATATGAAATTGCTCCAATATGTCATCTGTTTGTAACTGGTCTTTTTTTATTTTTTATTTTTCAAAATCCAGCCATAAAAGCTGAATACATAATAATTAAGAAAAAACATTGTATGCGGTATCAAATAATTTGTTTTATATTGAAAATAGCATGCCACACCAGTCGACATGGCAGCTTTCCAAAAGTATTTAATGTCTGCAAACCATGTTTCTAATTTCATTTAAAAAGGGATTTCTACTGTCTGCATAATCCGCTTGTTTGTAAAATCTGGATAACACATGCATCTCAATAGTTTTGGAACATCCATAAAGCAACATATCCAGTTGCATCTGTGCTGCAGATGAGCATAGTCATAACAAATTGGGCAATGTCAGAAGTAATACTAAGCAGCAGAGTGCAGTACTTGATGTCAAATCCAATTGATTGCTACTTTATTGATATCAGCAGGACAGTAAGCTGAGTGACAGGAAGTTTGTGATTGTGGACACGTGTGTGTGTGTGTGTGTGTGTATGCAGTACCTGAGTGTCTGGTCTGTTCAGTTCATAGCTGTAGTAGCAAGGCTTGCAGGTCATCCGCACTAAAAAAAACCGCACACACTCTCCAGTCCGGCCTGCAGATCTGATACGAAGGATCCCAGCACCTCCTGCAGGTCCACTCTGGGAAAGCACTGTACCGGTTGAGTGCGGATGCAGCACAATGGATATCTAAGCAGAAAGTCAAAGATATTTATTGCCAATATAGAAAAAAACAACAACAACAAAAAAATGCAGTTATAAATAAACAAGATCCAAACACGGCATGATTAAAAATGTATAGTTTATCTTTGTCCCCACAATGTGTGATGTAAGTGCAGACCTGATTCATTATTTGCAGAGATCCAGCACAAGTGTGAAAATGGGGGTTATGTAATATTAATAATGAGAAACATGTTTGGGAATAGTGTTGAATTCCCAGAGTTCTGGGACTCATTGCACTGGGATGAAACACAGATGAAGGCTGCTCTGACTATTAATTCAGTATAGAGCATGTATACTGAGTATAGTATGCAGATTTTCTTTATGTACGGTATTGTTTAAAAGTTTGCTTTTTTTATTGAAAGAAAGAAAAATTTTCACTCAGCAAAGATTAAATAAATTGATAAAAAGTTACAGTAATAACAATTAAAATATTACAAAAAAAATACTAATTCTAATAAATGTTTTTTTTTTTTTTTTTCTATTCAGTTATACCCCAAATATGTTTCATGGTTTCCACAAAAATATGAAGCAGCTAAAGCAGTTTCTTGAGCAAGCATATCATAATGATTTCTGAAAGATCTTGTGACAATGAACATTGGAGTAATGATGATAAAAATACACATTTACACCACAGGAATAAATTACATTTTAAAATAGACTAACATAGAAAACAGTTATTTTAAATTGGAATAATATTTCACAATATTACTGTTTCACAATATTACCATCTTGGATTACTCGTGGAGGAGGTTTGTGTGTGTACGTCAACAAAGAATGGTGTAACAATGCTGTGGTAGTGACAAAAAAACTGTTCATCACTGGTGGAGTTTATGTTTGTGAAGTGTCGACCGTTCTATCTGCCGCGGGTGTTCACGGCCATTGTTATTGTCGCGGTTTACATTCCACCATGTGCAAACACTAAGGACGCGCTTCGTGAACTGTACAGTGCCATCAGCGAACAACAAACAAATAACCCTGACTGCTTTTTCATCATAGCCGGTGACTTCAACCACGCAAACTTAAAGGCAGTTTTGCCAAAGTTCTACCAACATGTGAACTTTGCAACAAGGGGAAACAACACACTGGACCTTGTTTATACAACAGAAAAGAACGCATACAAAGCTGAACCCTGCCCCCACCTCGGGTACTCGGACCACATCTCTGTTATGCTAATCCCAGCATACAGACCACTTCTCAAACTTGCCAAACCGGTTCAAAAGCAGATCACGGTATGGCCAGACAATGCTACCTCAGCACTGCAGGACTGCTTCCAGGACACAGACTGGAACATGTTTAAAGAGGCGGCCGCCTACAACAACCACAGACCTGCAGGAGTACACTGAAACTGTGACTGCTTACATCAAAAAGTGCATTGATGATGTGACAGTCACCAAGACCATCACCACATGTGCAAACCAGAAGCCGTGGATGACAGCAGAGGTTCGTGGGCTGCTAAAGACCAGAGATGAAGCATTCAGATCAGGAGATAAAGCAGCCCTCAAAACAGCAAGAGCCAACCTGTCCTGTGGCATCAAAAATGCAAAACGGTCATATGCTCAAAAAATCACCAATCACTTCACAGACAGCAGAGACACACGGAGCCTGTGGCAAGCCATTCAGTCCATCACTGACTACAAGCCCCGCCACAGGCCTGTGATGATGACACATCCCTCCCAGATGCACTCAACCACTTTTATTCACGGTTTGAAATGCAGAATGACACATCTGCACAAAAACTGCCCACACCTCCCAACGACCAGGTGCTCTGTCTGTCTCCAGCCAACGTAAGGAAGACCCTATCCAGGATTAACTCACGCAAGGCTGCGGGTCCTGACAACATACCTGGCCGTGTACTGAAAGACTGTGCTGAACAGCTGACAGATGTCCTAACAGATATCTTCAACACCTCGCTGAGCCAGGCAGTCGTCCCCACAAGTCTCAAATCCACAACAATCATACCGGTACCAAAGAAATCACCTGTGTCCTGTCTAAATGACTACTGTCCCATAGCACTGACTCCAATCATGATGAAGTGCTTTGAGAGATTAGTCATGCATCACATCAAAACCAGCCTCCCCAACACACTCGATCCGCTCCAGTTTGCGTACCGTCCAAACCGCTTCACGGACGATGCAATTTCCTCCACCTGGCTCTTACCCACCTAGAAAATAAAGACTCCTATGTTAGAATGCTGTTCATTGACTTCAGCTCAGCATTCAACACAATAATCCCACAACAGCTCATTAATAAACTAAACCTGCTGGGCCTTAACAATTCCCTCTGTAATTGGATTCTGGACTTTCTAACCGGAAGACCTCAGTTAGTCCGTGTCGGCCACAACACCTCGAGCACTACCACACTGAGCACAGGTGCACCACAAGGCTGTGTGCTCAGCCCGCTTCTCTTCACGCTACTGACCCACGACTGCACTGCACCAAGTCCAGCTCCAACCACATCATCAAGTTCGCTGATGACACAACAGTGGTAGGTCTCATCAGCAACAATGATGAAACGCACTACAGAGAGGAAGTGGCACAGCTGGCTGAATGGTGTGGCACTAACAACCTGTCCCTCAATGTGGGGAAGACAAAGGAGGTTGTGATGGACTTCAGGAGAAACCCCGTTGACCACCCCCCACTGACCATCGACAGCACGACTGTGGAGAGAGTCAGCAGCACTAAATTCCTGGGGGTGCACATCACAGAGGATCTCACCTGGACCACCAACACCATGTCACACTCCAAGAAGGCACAACAGCGCCTACTTTCTCCGCCGGCTGAAAAGAGCAAGTCTCCCTCCACCCATCCTCACCACTTTCTACAGGGGCACCATTGAGAGTGTGCTGACCAGCTGCATCACTGTCTGGTACAGGAACTGTACTGCAGCAGACCACAAGACCCTCCAGCGGACAGTGAACACAGCTGCAAAGATCATCGGTGCCCCTCTCCCCTCCATCCTGGACATTTTCCTTGCACGATGCTCCAGCAAAGCCAACAGTATCGTGAAGGACTCCACCCATCCCTCTCACAGTCTCTTCCAGCTCCTACCATCAGGAAGACCGTACCGGAGCATCAGAGCCCGCTCTGCCAGACTGCTCAACAGCTTTTTCCCCCAGGCTGTGAGAGCCCTGAACTCAAATCACCCCGTCCCTCATACAAACCCCCTACCTCCTGAAACATGGAGCATCTCACCCCCCCATTTCACACTTTTCACACACACTGCTGTGTGTACACAATCCCACAAAAGACTCAGTAATATATGTGTTTACATCCTCATGCACTAAAAATCATCCAGCACTGCTCCCCAGCCAGCTGCTTGACTTACGTTTCTCTTTGCACATGTACAGTATTTATCTGAAGCATTCGTATAGTTTATATAGTTTCTATTTTTTTAGTTTATGTATAGGTAAACATTTATATATAGTATATTTATAGTCAAAATTTATCAGTAGGTTAGTTGTGTATAGGTTTATACTGATTTACTTCATTGTTGTAAGTCTGTATTTATGTAGCATCGTGGTCCTGTGAGGCACGACATTTCGTTCCACTGTATGTCCCCACATGTAGCGGAATGACAATAAAGCTCAACTTGACTTGACTTGACTTGTTTTTACTGTATCATTGATAAAATAAATGCAGCTTTGCTGAGACTTTTTAAAAGCACTTCACCTTCTATTTATGTAGCAACCAGAAATCATTTCTAACATCCAATTATTGATCCATCATTTCATTGTATTGCCATCAGGATTTTCTCAAAACTGGAGTACAATTTTTTAAATAACCATGTAACCATTGAGAAGATAATTGTACACTGAAATTAATGCAATGTAATAAGGTCATGTGGCAACAATGTATCATACTAACGTTTGAAATGTTGCATAATGCAAACTGTTTCACATGTTGGCAGTGTTCAGTGTACATACTGTATGTAGCACGGTATGTGATGCAAGTTCTGCAGTCTGAACATTCTGAAGAGTACAACCCATCTCATGTCCACTAGGTGTCATTATCATGTTGCATGAATGTCAATCAAAACAGTCTGCTGTACTACTTTTCACATTCAATTTGTAACCCAGCAGCAGAATTTATGTCTAAAAAACTATTTAATTTTCTAGCAAAAATGCCTTCAGATTGATGATAAAATTAAAAGTGTGATGCTGTAAATGGAGCACAAGCACAAAAAGATCATAAATTGGTGTTCTGGACAAGATTGTACCATTTTACTGAGAGCAAATGTTGTGCTATAAATAGTTGAAATCAATATCTTATTAACAGGTAAGTGACCATCAACTAAAACCTTTTACTAAAGGATACGTGAACAGCTTTTCACCTATTGGTTTAAAGTACACACTGTAGTAGACGACTTCCTCTTCACTTACTGAGGGCAGCTGATATCCATACTAAACCAAGAGAGAGACAGTTAAAGAGACAGACAGAAGAACTAGACTGAGAGTTACAGAGAGACAGGAACATTACTACAGTGACATTAAGTAGTTTTTTAATGGGCAAATTACCTTGCGTTTGTCTGTGTTTGTGTATATTTGTAAGCAAGCTTGCACTTTCAAACTAAATATCTGGATGTGAGTTAGGTTTAAACAGATGGTGTGTATACAATATAAATGGGTAATCGTGCATGTCTGCACATACATACAAATTTTGTTTAATAAAGCCAAGCCCCACGACTGAGTCTGTTTATGATCAAAGGTTACATTGTGACCTCTAAACCAAACAGAAGTGGATCAGAGTGCTGAAAACACACACACACACACACACACACACACACACAAGCACAAGCACAAGCACAAACAGTCCTGTATGTGCAAACACACACATATTAACAGACTGGCAAGAGAGTGCAACACTTCCAGAGTCTCCGCAATCTAGCACCAGGATGACAGTTAATTTACAAACTGTAAGCAACAAAAGCTGTGTCAGACACTGGGACACCATTAACTATCAAGCCATGTTGTATTTGAGTTCAGCCCTGTGAATAAATCAAAAATCCTGAAACTCTCTAATGATCTGTAAAGTGCTTGCTCTAATTTAATAATGCAGTGAGAACTGTTCTGAATTTGTTGGGAATGAATTATGATGCATATCAATCACAATAACTCACAAGTAACCCACACGACTCCAATATCAAAATCCTTTATCTTGCAGAAGACAGACGAGCATAAATTAACACCACACACGGAAACAGGAACAAGAAATATTGCAATCCGATACAAACTTTGACTATAGTTCATTTCTTACTGTGAATAACTGGTCTCATTTATGTCAATTATTAGTTCAATAATGCGTTAACAGCTATTTGTTAAAATAAAATAACTGTTTATCAAATGAATTTATGCAAATATATGATCTATGTATCATAGCTATAAGTGCAGAAAGTAGAAATGCATTATTACATATGTGACCTTGGACCACAAAACCAGTCATAAGGGTCAGTTTTTTGAAATTGAGATTTATACATCATCTGACAGCTGAATAAATACGCTTTCCATTGATGTATGGTTTGTTAGGACAATATTTGGCCGAGATACAACTATTTGAAAATCTGGAATCTGAGGGTGCAAAAAAATCTAAATTCTGAGAAAATTGCCTTTAAAGCTGTCCAAATGAAGTTCTTAGCAACGCATATTACTAATCAAAAATTAAGTTTTGACATATTTACGGTAGGAAATTTACAAAATATCTTCATGGAACATGACCTTTACTTAATATCCTAATGATTTTTGGCATAAAAGAAAAATCAATACTACAATGTATTTTTGGCTATTGCTACAAATATACCAGTGTGACTTAAGACTGGTTTTGTGCTCCAGGGTCACATATATTTAAACATGAATATGTTTGTAATGAATATACTAAAATATACATAGAATTCATTGCTGAAATTATTATATATTATTAAATTATTACATTTCTTATGATTTACGTGATAGTTTAAATTAACATTTAACTTACCTTACAGATTTATTAGATGTATTTTAGTATATTCATAACATTTGTGTAAATCGATTATGAATAATGATTCCTTTTTATGCACATGTACTGTATATATGCATGTATACATATAATTTATATAAGCATGTTATTTAAATGCAAATTTGTTATATACTAAATAGTTTACAATAATGGTTAAATAATCTTGTTGAATACAACAAAATTAATATGTGACCCTGGACCACAAAAACCAGTCTTAAGTCGCTGGGCTATATTTGTAGCAATAGCCAAAAATACATTGTATGGGTCAATATTATTGATTTTTCTTTTATGCCAAAAATCAAGTAAAGATCATGTTCCATGAAAATATTTTGTAAATTTCCTACTGTGAATATATCAAAACTTATTTTTTGATTAGTAATATGCATTGCTAAGAACTTCATTTGGATAAACTTTAAAGGCGATTTTCTCAATATTTAGATTTTTTTGCACCCTCAGATTCCAGATTTTCAAATAGTTGTATCTCGGCCAAATATTGTCCTATAATAGCAAACCATACATCAATGGAAAGCTTATTTATTCATCTTTCAGATGAAAGATCAAAATTGACCCTTATGCCTGGTTTTGTGGTCCAGGGTCACATATAACAAACAAGCACACCACTTGGGTGCAGTTAGTCATCTGAATCAAAAATTTTTTCCTTCTCCTGTCCACTCGGCACAATCAGGTTGACGTGAGGTAGATAACTAAGTCATGACATGAACTGAGGCAAATATGTAATGCATGACAACGTCAGTAAATTGGTTCATAGGCCATAAGAGGCTAGACTGGAGACTGTGAAAGCAGGCTGGAGGTGTTTGAATTCTTCCCACAGCTGGAGGAAGCCTGACTGTGTGGGCTTCCACACTGACACACAGTTGAGTCTCAGTGATACTCAGCTCAAGCACTGTGAATCAATATACAACAGTACAGACGTGAGCACAAGTCAGTAAAAATGAGAAAACATCTGTCTGTGTCATCATCAGTTACTGAGTGAACTGTGAAAGTCATCTAGGCTTTAGGGTAGAACGCAACATAATAAATTGTGGCTTAATATGTGACTCCGAAAGAACGAATGATTCTGGGATAAAGCAAAAGGAGTACTGTACATAATGAGCTAACAGTTAGCAAAACAGCAGATATTGAAAAGATATTGTTTTCACTAGTAGAAATACATTTAAATGTTTTTTTCTGTACAAGTATTCAACCACCTTGGTCACTCCTTGCCTGCGATCAAGAGAAATCACAGTCTAACAATGCGAACACAAACGGCAGTGTCTCTTGCCAAAGTATACAGACGCCTCCCACCTACCAACCGCATTGAGTTTTCCAGAGTCACTGAGGAAATCTTTTCCTGGGAAAGAAGGAAAAGTCACTGTTACTCTAAGATGATGAAACAAACTGCATTGAGATTTCTGTGTAATTCATTAAATGCTATGTGATGGGGGAGTGTTGCAATCTCTTCATTAAGAAGAATTTTTGATGACGTGTTTTAAAGAACTCTCGTATTCACTCAGAAAGATGTAATTATAGTAAATTCTCTCTGATAGAGTACTCCAAATACTTCTGAGAACCATGAACGCAGCTTTAGCTGAGCTCAAGGACGGCACCACACACTTTTTCAAGGCACGGCCTCCAACACAAGGCCATCAAACTGTCTGATTATCTTAATCATGCACTCATTTTAACTTATGCATATATTTTTTTAATACCCATCAATCTTGGATGAGAAACAATAGTGAACGACCTTCTAATTGACTCTTGATTATAAGCATCACACATACTTTCCAAATTAATTACCATTACTTTAATTAGTAACTGTAATTATGGCACGTTAAACTGGCACAGTGATAATTCATGACAACACTGTTGAAGACCAAAACTCGATGTGTGCTCATTTCTATTAAAGGGTTAGTTCACCCCAAAATGAAAATTCTGTCATTAATTACTTACCCTCGTATCGTTCCAAACCCGTAAGACCTTCGTTCATCTTCAGAACACAAATTAAGATATTTTTGATTAAATATCTTGACCCTCCATAGACAGCAACGCAACTGAAATGTTCCCAGGTCCAGAAACGTAGTAAATACATCGGTAAAACAGGTCCATGTGACATAAGTGGCTCAACTTCAGTTTTGCGATGCTACAAGAGTACTTTTTTTGTGCAAAGAAAACAAAAGGTGCATTCCATTCGACCGTAAGTGGACTGCGAAGTGTACTTATTCCGCCATCTTAAGTGAGATTCCAATCCGAAGGGAGCGAACATGTTCAGTTGGAAGGGCACTGCGAACGGCATAGGGAATAAGGGAACATCAATACATCACTTCACAGGAAGTGGAGAGGGAAAATCAACCAACTGTCATTGCGCACCGCGTCTTCACTTAGAACTAACGATGGAGCAGAGCCGTTGAAAGAGGTTTTTAAAGGCTCTGCATTGGAGGGGTTGCAATAAACATTATTATTATACAAACTATAGTATTTATGAATGGTTATGACGATGAGTTACATTTGCATATTGTATTGTATGAGTAGGTGAAACTAAATAAAACCGGCGAGACACAGCTGAGGCTCCGTCATTTTTTATTTTACTTTATTTAGGTTACCTCAGGAGAGTTAATGAGGCTGCATGTGGGAAATAAAGCACACGCGAGATGAAACCACTACAATCTGTAACCATCTAAACATATACATTTTTACTATATTTATTAGATACACAATTGTGTATGTATTTTATATGTGTTTAAATTTGAAAGTAAAATAAATTACAATATTTATTTATGTTATATCATAATCTGCGTTACCCTGCCGTTGATTTTCTTTGATGACGTTCCAGGGTGTTCCAAATGAGCGATTATTGTCATCGTAGTCCACTTCAACGGATATCCCGTGCTTAGGGAGTAGGGAGCAGTGAACACTGCGTAGGGACCCTGTCAGTCGGAACGCACCTAAAAATAACAATTTAAGCAACAATTTTTCTCCCTCGAGTTACGTCTTCTGCCATTTTGGAGAGTACCCAAGAACGTATTTGACGTAATCAGCGTTATTTACGTTCGGGGGGAAAGCACGCATGAACGTATAATCTGCGTAATAAGCATTGTTTACGCTTAGGGGAAAGCATGCGTATGTATTGTGATACTCTCTAAAATGGTGGAAGACGTAACTCGGGGGAGAAGAATGGTTGAGTAAATTATGTTATTTTTGTTTTCTTTGCGCAAAAAAAAGTATTTTCGTAGCGTCGCAAAACTGAAGTTGAGCCACTGATGTCACATGGACCTGTTTTACCGATGTATTTACAACGTTTCTGGACCTGGGAACATTTCAGTTGTCTTGCTGTCTATGGAGGATCAGAGAGCTCTCCGATTTAATCAAAAATACCTTAATTTGTGTTCTGAAGGTCTTACGGGTTTGGAACGACATGAGGGTGAGTAATTAATGACAGAATTTTCATTTTGGGGTGAACTAACCCTTTACACATGCTGACCTTGAGCCAAGGAAATAAAAATATTAGCTCAGTAAAGATGAAAGGATCAACCAGTCCAAGACTACATGAATTACTCATGTCTGCACTAGAAAGAAGGCTCAAGGTGAAGCGACAGTTAAGATTACACACCAGCTAAATCAGCCACAAAGTGAACTTTACCCTCAGCCTACACTAGTGAATGACTGCCTTCACATTCAGTGAGCAATAATTGTGAATTTCTATTGCCTGTACCATGCACAGGCAAAATTCAGCTTGATTTAAAACATGGAAATGTTTCAGGCACTTGCAAGTGTACTGGCTCTGGGATATTGCCCCTCACCTGCTATTAGATATTGCCCTGCTTTGTTTCATTTAGGGGCCAGTCTAGCAGTCATTGAATAAGACAAACACGTCTGCAGAATGGCAGGAAATAGCCTTTGAGAAGGCTTGAGCTACAAGACAAAACAAAAGAGCACAAATGCTATATTCACACAGCAGGCAAAAGTGGCCCAAATCTGACTATTTTTGGTCACGCAGTATGAGACTCAGATCTGTTCCTCTTCAGGAATTCGAGCTGCATCAGGAGATGCTTTGGAGAACGTCATGAGTGTGAGTGGCTCTGAATATCGTGTGTAATCAGTCCAAATGATGGGCAAGGCGTCACGGGCGGGGTGACATAATGACCAGCTGGTATAAAAGCACATGCGGTGAAACCGGCATCAGCTTTTTGTTATTCAGCAAAAGCGCTCTGTGTGTGTTTGTTCAAACTCTTTGTTGTGAGTCTTATTTAGTGTTGTCTGTCCTGCCACTTTTAAGCTCCACATAAGGTCAATTGTATCCTTTGCATACAAAAAAGAGAATCAATATGTCAAAGAGATATTTAATCGATCACTCTAACCAGGGCGAGAGCAGCTCACGTTTCAGATCATGTGTTTCTCCCTGTGGACGCTTCTTGGTCCCAGGTGATACACATGATTTGTGCGTGCTCTGTTTGGGAGCGGAGCATGCACGGTCGGCTCTCGAGGGAGCTGGCTGTGTGCATTGCGTGTGTTTTCCGATGCGTTTGCTCCGGTCCCAGAAGGCTCTCTTTGATGAGAAGGGAGCCTTTATCAGCGTTCCCCGCGGCGCTGGTCCCGCTGCCGCGGAGGCGGAGCGGCGTTGGCACTCGTGGGGTTCGCAAATGGATCTGCTGGAGGGAATGGAGACGGGCGAGTCCCTATCCTCTTCCCCACCCATCAGATTCGGCGGCCGCTCCCCGGGATCGGAAGCCCGCGCTGCGGTTACCTCCTCCCCTGGGGCGCGGCCTCGGCACTTCAACTTTCATCCTCCGAGAAGGGTGAATGCGAGCGCACCGAGGCTCCGCCCCCTGTGTCGCCCCAGTGTGAGGAGCGTGGTTATAGAGCGATGCCTCGGGTGGAACAGACGCTCGCGAGCTATCTGTCCCCCGACGCTGCATCGTCTATGAAGGCTCCGTCCTTGCCCTCCAAGCCACTGCGAACAACTTCAGTGCTTGTGGGCAAGGGTTACGCGGTGAGCACGAGGCCATGAGCTCCAATGAAAAAGCATCACGGAGCTCAGGAGAACCACTGATTTGGCCCTCCGCGTCACCAGGGAGACCGCCCGCGCTATTGGGCGGTCTATGGCAGCCATGGTGGCAGTGGAGAGGCATTTCTGGTTGACCTTGTCTGACATTAAAGATAGACAGGGTCTTCCTATTGGACGCCCCGCTTGCGCCTCTGGGTCTGTTCGCCGACGCCGTCGATACCGTCATCGACAGACACCAGGAGGCTCGTACACAAGCGGCGGCATTCCAGCGGTTCTTGCCTCGTCGCCCTCTAGCTCAGGCGGCTGCTGGGCGGGAGCAGCTGTCACCGTGTACTGGCTCCTCATACAGAGAAGCGCCAACTGGGCCGACGCTCTGGGCCGGTGCCTTCGAAGTCGAAGACGGACCTGCGGGTCGTACTTCAGACTAAGAAGTCCTCGGCTAAAAAGCCCTGACGCGCATGGCCCAGGGCTTATGAGGGTAGCCCCCGCTGGAGGGGAAGGGTTTTTACTGTGGTTCTCGGTGCCCGTTCCCCCCCCAGTGCCCTCAGGAGGTCGGTCTGCCAACCCTGCCACATACGGTGTTCCAGGACGAAGTGGTCTCCAGCAAGCACACATCTCAGTTTCTTCCGCCCGGAAACGTAGCGGAGCTGAGATGCTCGCCACCCCTTCGGGGTCTCTTGAGCAGCTAGGTCGGTTGTCTTCTGCCAGTGTGCCGTCCAGGGCAACGAACTATCTGCTCTGAGTATACCAGAGGCCAGTCTCGAGAGACTGGTTCCCTTAGGAGTCACCTGGAGGTGTGGGAGCCTCTGCCAAGCGTGTCTCGTTGGGTACTGCCTAGCAGGCTCTGGTTCTACCATAGTCTCCTGGAGATGACGCGGGTCTGAGGACCGTCGTTTCATTAAGAGACTTCAGCCCAACAGAGTCCTGATGCCTATGGCTCAGGATTATGGAGGGCAGGCCCCTCTGGGGAAGAACGGTGAACACCACAGTGCACGGTGCCCATCTCTCCTCAGTGCCCTCAGGAGATCGGTCTGCCAACCCTGCCATGTACGGTGTTCCAGGGCGCAGCGATCTCCAGTGAGCACACATCTCAGTTTCTTCCGCCTGGAAACGTAGCGGAGCTGAGATGCTCACCACCCCTTCGGGGGTCTCTTGAGCAGCTAGGTCGGTTGTCTCCTGCCGGTGTGCCGTCCAGGGCACCGAACTAGCCGCTCTAAGTATACCAGAGGCCAGTCTCGAGAGACTGGTTCCCTTGGGCTACTGCCAAATGTGTCTCAGTGGGTTACCTCGTTCTAGGGGGTCATTCCCACTCCGGTGGGCCCCGAGCAGGCTCTGGTAATGAGACGAGAAGCTGACACTCTTTTGAGGAAGGAGGCCATTGAGATGGTCCCTCCTCGTGTATGAGAGTCCGGGTTCTACAGCCGGTACTTCATCGTTCCAAGAAGGATGGAGGGCTGCCATCCTTCCCCATCTAGGAAGTCCTTGAGGTTTGCTTTGGGGGCAAAGCTTACCAATACCGGGATCTTCCTTTCTGGCCTTGCACTCTCACCCCACACGTTCACGAAGTGTGTGGACGCTGCTCTGGTTCCTTCGTGATCCCAGGGCATCCGCATACTCAACCACGTCTATGATTGGTTGATATTAGCTCAATCAGAGCTGATTGTGGTTCGGCATCGAGATGTCGTTCTCACTCACGTGAAAGAGCTGGGGTTAAGACTTAAAGCCAAGGAAAGTGTGCTTTCTCCGGTTCTGAGAACCACTTATCTGGGCGTGGTGGGGATTCGCTCACGATGCAGGTTCGTATGACACCTGCTCGGTTCGAGTTGATCCTCAATGCAGTCGCGAGAGTGAGAGAAGGCCGGTCACTCACTGTAAAGCAGTTTCAGAGACTGCTGGATCTGAAGGCAGCTGTGTCCAACGTGGTTTTGGCCTGCTGTACATGAGACCCTTACAGTGGTGGCTCAAGACAAAGGGGTTCTCCCTGAGGGGAAACCAGCTTCGCATGCTCAAGGTCACGCGGTGCTGCCTTCGTGCCTTAGACATGTGGAGACAACCTTGGTCTTGTCTCAGGGCCCAGGGCTGGGAGCTCCTTGTCGCCGCGTAACACTAGCGACGGACACGTCCGTCACCGGTTGGTGAGCGGTCATGAGTGGCCACCCTGCCCGTGGTCTGTGGAGTGGTCGCCATCTCACGTGGCATATCTATCGCCTAGAGATGCTGGCCGTGCTGCGTGCACTGAAGTATTTCCTCCCAGACCTGAGAGATCACCATGTGTTGGTGCGCACTGACAACACATCGGTGGTTGCCTATATCAACCACCAAGGAGGTCTGTGCTTGTGTCCCCTGTACAGACTGGTGCGCCAGATCCTTGTGTGGGCCCAAGGGTATTTTCTCTGGACATCTCAATATGGGAGCAGACGTCCTGTCGAGACAGGGGTCGAGGCCCGGGGAATGGATGCTTCACCCAGATGTGGTGAAGCAGATCTGGAGAGTGTTTGGCAGGTGGACCTCTTCGCTACGAGAGAGACAGCGCAATGTTCCCTCTGGTACTCTCTAGTTCATCCAGCTCCACTGGGGCTGGATACTATGGTACAGAGGTGGCTGAGGCTTTGTCTGTACGCCTTTCCCCCGATCGCTCTGCTCCCAGGAGTTCTGGCGAGAGTGCGCCGGGACGAGGTCAGTCTACTTCTGGTAGCACCATTCTGGCCGGGCCGAGTATGGTTCTCGGACCTGATTTCTCTCCTCGACAGCTCTCCACGGGAGATTCCCATCAGGAGGGATCTCCTCTCAAAGGTGGAGGGCACGCCCCCGCCCGGAACTGTGGAAGCTGTGGTTGTGGCCTCTGAGGAGGCACAACTCATAGCTTCTGGTATCTCAACCGAGGTTGTTGAGACCATACTCCAATCCAGAGCTCCCTCGATGAGGAAACTGTACGCCTTGAAGTGGAAGCTTTTCACTTCTTGCTGCGGAGACTGCCAGCTCGACCCAGTTAACTGCCCGATTGGTACAGTTCTGGAGTTCCTGCAGGCCCGACTCTCCGCAGGGTTGACCTACTCGACTTTGAAGGTTTTGTGGTGGCAATATCGGCCTACTACGCCTCTCTTGGTGGACAGTCAGTGGGCAGAAACCCCTTGGTTACACGTTTCCTCCATGGTGCGCTGAGGCTGAGGCCTCCAGTACGTCCCGTGTACCACAGTCAGTCGTGCTTAAACATGTGCCGGTATTCGGTAATGCGATATATCACGATAATGAATATGCACGGTATTGTTATCGTGGGCACTTCAAAATACCGAAAATAATTATTTATTAAAAATTATTCCAAATTTTGAATGCATTTTAAGAATACTTTTCCCATTAACTGGTTAAATGCACAACACCGCTGTAAGCTGTGTGTGCACTCTGATGTAAACAAGCACGGATGAGAAGCGCATGGCGGAATGCGTGAGAGACCCTCTGGATGAATGCGCACATTCTCTCTCTGACAGCAGAGGGCGCTGTACAGCAGAAATGCAGCCATTACCCCGGAAACCCGTAAACAAAGAAGCTGCGCTACTTTCTAAAACGTATTTAAATGATTTAAATAGCCATTCAGATTTTTTTATTCACAGTGTTCATCACAGTGCCAAATACTTTAATATTTAGACTCAATAGGCTATTTATTTTAAAACTTTTTTACATTTTAATCTGGACTACAACATGCCCTAGATATTGTTTGAAAGTGTTTTGATTCTTTATTGTTCAGTCACACTTTACATTAGGGCTTCATTAGTTAACATTAGTTAATTCATTAGTTAACATAAACTCCCAATGAAAAATTCTTCTAAACATTCATTAATCTTAGCTAATTCAAATATTTAATAACGTTGATATAAATCAAAATAATTACAAACTGTTACAAACTTTTTATTTTAAATGAACCCGAGCTAACATGAACTAAGAGTTGTATTATTTTTAACAAAGATTAATAACTTCTGTAGCAAATGTAGCTTTTGCTCATTGATAATGTTAATGCATTAACTAAGGTTAACTAATGAGATCTTACTGTAAAGTGATACCTATTGGTCTTTTAATTCTTTTGCACTTTAATCTGTGTAAAATATTTAACTTTATACAAATTTTTGTGCATTGCTTTATTGTATTTAAATGTTCAGATATTTTTGTTATAAGAAAAAAGTTATTAAACCTGTTATACTGTATTATGGCAACACTTTTTTGCAACTAAATTTAAATACCGTGATAATACCGTGATAATACAAATACCAATAAAAGCATTAGCAATTAATCGCAACATGAAAATTTGATACCGGCATATCCCTAGTCGTGCTGCAGGCCTTCTGTCCTCCTGACCAGCAGAAGCACAATTGTATGTGTCCAGTGCGAGCAATGGACGCATACGTCCACAGAGCTGCCATGTGGACAAAGTCAGACCAATTGCTAATTTGCTACGGTCCCCCTAGAGAGGTCTGCCTGCTACGTAGCAGACCCTCAGCCGGTGGATAGTGGATGCCATCAAAACTGCTTATGAGTTCTCTCAGTTCCCCTCATCGACGGGAGTCAGAGCTCATTCTAGCCTAAGTGTGGCGGCCATTCCAAGGCCTTTCTCGCAGGTGTCCTAATACAGAACATCTGAAACGCTGTGGGATGGTCCACGCCTCTGACCTTCGTCAGGTTGTCTCTCGCCCTCGTTGTGCTCCTGAGGGATACACACAGGGCAGGGACTTGGAAGTCTGGCGGCGTGGGCATCTCGTTCCCCAAAGCGTCTCCGGACGCAGCTCGAGTTCCTGAAGAGGAATGCCTCAGGTTACGTATATAACCCTGGTTCCTTGAAGGAACGAGATGCTGCATCTCGATGTCACACTTCCTGCATCCCAGCCAGCGTTTTTCTTCATTCCTAGAAGCTGACGCCGGTTTCACCGCATGTGCTTTTATACCAGCTGGTCATTACGTCACCCTGCCCGTGACGCCTTGCCCATCATTTGGACTGATTACACACAATATTCAGAGCCGCTCACGCTCATGACGTTCCCCAAAGCGTCTCCGGACGCAGCGTCTTGTTCCTTCGAGGAACCAGGGTTACATACGTAACCTGAGGCGTTTATTCTGATCTTTTCGATTCTAGCATTTGTGGTCCTAAATCAGATACAGGTCTTATGTTTTGCAATGCAACCTGAGTCTAAACATTATTATTTTTTCAATTCATTCAATTCTGCAGTCATTTATAATTGTTCAATATTTTAAATAATTATTTATCTACTGTAGAATATGACATCATTTGCTCATATATATGCATTCCAAATAAATGCTGTTCTTTTGAACCGTTAAATATCACAGCTTCCACATAAATATTAAGCAGCTATATTTGAATCCATCTGTTTGACTGACGGCAATAATACAAAATGTATCTTGAGCAGCAAATTAGCACATTAGAATGATTTTTGAAAGATAATGTAAAATTAAAGGCTGCAGTAATGATGCTGAAAATTTAGCTTTGCATCACAATAATAAATTTTATTTTACAATATATTCATGTAGGAAAGCAATTATTTTTGATAATAATAGTATTTCACAATATTATTGTTTTTACTGTATTTTTGATCAAATAAATGCAGTCTTGGTGATGTTTTTTGAAGGAGACTTTTAAAAACGTTAAAAAAAATCTTACTGATCCCATACTTTTGAACTATAGTGTTTGTTTTGATGCAGTGGAGACACATTTCAGGCAAGTCAAATAGTGTAGGGTCAGACTGAACTCATGGAGGAACAGATATTTGAGACATTTTTCTGAACAAACAAGACAGATTCTTTTTCTTTAAACTAACCTGTAGACCATGTTTCTGTGCAAAAGCCTGGATGATACCGCTCTTGTAAAATGCAATCTATGAAAAGGTGCAGGGAACAAAGACAATCAGAATGGATAGATAAACAAAAATAGCACGTTTAGGCTACTGTACATCAAACACTGACCAAAGCTAGTGATCTAGTGAAACACACAAAACCTCATTCAGAACTTCAATCAGAAATTTCATTGAGTTGCATCGATACAAAGGCATTTCGCCTTTCTCCTTTTGGCTACACATACAAAAGCCATGGAAGTTACACAAGGACAACATAGTCAATTATTCACCAGTGCACCCACTGAAGTCTGACAGCACATTCACAACATCTGTAAAATGTGCATCAGATTCAAATCAAAGGCACTACTGAAGGTATCACGGGCATCTAGTTAGCTGCTTTTGACACACTGTGTGAAGTGCTGATTTAATTGGCCTTAGTTCAGGACAGGAAAGGAGATGATAGAGTGTGTGGAATGTGCCTCAAATATTTTGCTTCACACGGGACATGCCTCTGCACGAGCTGTGCTGACACGCACACACACATGCACCCTCAGATGAAAAGTCACGCATATGCAGCATAAACTTCACTGACAGGTGCACATGCACGCAAGGTGATGCACATATCACGAACACAGAGGGAAAAAGAAGAACAATAACATGTTTGGACAGGAAAAGCAATATAAATCATAAAATGTTTTGCGTGACATGGACTTTTTTATAGATAATCCTGGCGATAATTTAAATAAATAGATAATTTGGCGTTAATTCAAATCATATTTAAATATAATTATGTTACATTTTATTGAAAACAATTTTATGAGCAAGAGAACTTGCCTTTCATGTACTGTATGTAGGAATACAACTGAGAGACACAAAGAATTATGGCTGCTAGGTGTACTAAACAATAAATATTTCTTCAGCCTTATTTCTGCCTGCATACATCGTGAATCTATGGAAGCTAGGTACTTGCGACTTTTTATCTCGGAATTCAGTAATTTTTTTCATTGAATAAAATAAAAAATAAAAAGGTAATTGAGACTTTTTATGTCACATTTACTTTTATATCTTGCCATTTTCAGCGTGAACTGAGATATAAAGCAGGCTGGTCTACTTTCTAAGGTCACAGGACAATTATTAATCATTAATAATTATTTTAAATAAAAAAAAAAAAAAATTCTCAATTTAAAGCTGGCTGTAAGTAGGGTTGCATGATACACCGGTACTACGGTAGTATCACGATACTAAAGCTTAAAAATACCTGCGGTGCCATTGCACTTTTTAAACGGTAGTATCGTCCATACTGTAGTTCCGTAAGATATGTTGTATGCACGACTTGTTGTCTTTCTGCTGTGCTCTGTGTAGTATAGTCTGTGTATACGCTTTAAATGGTAAATGCTGAACGCAAACTGCGTACGCTCTTCTGTATCAGCCACACCACAAAGATGTGCTATTTTCATTCAAATCAAAGCGTAAATACATGTAGAAAACGTATCCTTGTGTTGCGGCTGACACAGAAGAATGTACGCAGTTTGCGTTCAGTGGATAATCTCCAAAATGGTGCTACGGTGACGCGGAGAGATAGAGAGGAGACGGATTGTTGAAAAAAAAAAGTCGTTATTTTTATTTTCTTTGCGTAAAAAAGTATTCTCGTCACATCATAAAATTCAGATTGAACCACTGATGGCAGATGGACTATCCTGACGATGCTTTTCATACTTTTCTGGGCCTTGACAGTGAGAATTACTTGGCAGTCAATGGGACAGTCACAAGCCTCCCGGTTTTCATCCAAAATATCTTAAATTGTGTTCCGAAGATGAATGAAGCTTTTATGGGTTTAGAACAACATGGGGGTAAGTGATTAATGACAAAACTTTCATTTTGGGTTGGAGTAACCCTTTAAATATTAAAATTTTTGATAACTATGCAGCATTATGAAAGTGTCTTATGCTCATCAAGCCTGCATTTATTTGATCAAAAATACAGAAAAACAACTGTAGCCTAATATTGTGAAATATTATTACAATTTAATAGAATGTTTTTATTATTATTATTATTATTATTATTTTAATATACTTTTATACTATTTTAATAAAATATCATTTATTTCTGTGATTCAAAGTTGAATTTTCAGCATCATTACTCCATTCTTCAATGCATGGTCCTTCAGAAATCATTCTAATATGCTGATTTATTATCAATGTTGGAAACAGTTGTGCTGCTTTATTATTATTATTTATTTATTTATTTATTGGAACCTGTGTTACTTTTTTGGGGTTCATTGATAAATAAAAAGTTAAAAAGAACAGCATTTACTCAAAATAGAGATGTTTTCTAACAATATCAATCTTTACTATCACTGCTTCTATCAATTTAACAAATCCTTGCAGAGTAAAAACTAATTGCTCTCAAAAAAAAAAAAAAAGTACTGACCTCAAGCTTTTGAACGGTAGCGTATATTGTTACAAAAGTTATATTTAAATAAATGCTGCTCTTATTTAACTTTTTATTCATCAAAGAATCCTGAAAAAAGTATCACAGTATTCCAACATTGCTAATAAATCAGCATTGCATAAAATATTTGAGCAAGTACATAACCAGCCATTGTTCAAAACTATCGTATTACTTTAGCCCGATTCAAAACGCTTAGTTTATAACAATGTTTTCTAATTTGAGTGGTACAGGTAGGTTTTCGCAGGAAATTCGAGCATGGCACTGCGTCATTACGTCACGTCTGTAAACTTGAAGTTGTCCCGGCTTCTAGGCTATCGTATGTGAGGATCCTGCAGATGGCGGATCGTTTAGCCTTTTCTCACAGTAGCTAGAATAATTAAATG
Organism: Spinibarbus caldwelli; assembly: GCA_039654775.1. NCBI lineage: Eukaryota > Metazoa > Chordata > Actinopteri > Cypriniformes > Cyprinidae > Spinibarbus > Spinibarbus caldwelli. The sequence goes on along the minus strand of CM077262.1, from coordinate 25,289,256 downwards.
TATCATTTTAATGGCGGATTGTAATCCAGAAAGGATTATGTGTTAATGAAACACATGTGAATGAAATTAAATTATATTCCAGTTTTAAATGTGCTTCTGATTACAGATAGCCTGGGATTACACAAGATTTGTATTTTAAAGAAAACCAGTTCGAAGGGAGCATAATTTGCTTTTTGGGTAAAAATAATGTCTTAATATGAAATTCGAATGGCATGACAATTAGATTAGACTGTACAGAAACTGAAATCTACACATTAAAACACTATACTCATAGGCACGCAATGCTGATGTTGTTAACATTAATCATTTGAGAATAAAGTATAACAATAATAATAATTTGCACGGTTTGATGTAATATGAGCTAAACGATCGTTAGATTTAATCACCATTGGTAGCGCGATTTATTGTAATGCTTTTTTCCTCAGCTGGTCAGAACAAACGTGGCAGACTTGTTACTTACTTATTCAGATGACAATATACGGTGAAAATTCTTATTTGGGTCATATATTCCAAGACGTAGGCTAGAATCTGTGATTGTGAAGTAAGGTAAACATCCACACCGGTGCGTGACTGACTGCCACATATTCACCCCAAAACATTAGACTCATCCGCGCATACAAAAAAAAATAAAATTAAAAAAACCCTTGTGGCCCATTCACATATTTATCAGACCATAAACAAACCTGCTACTACTACAACTATTAGAATACTGGGTTCACACAGATGTTTTGGTCGCGAGACAGGTCAGCGGAATTTTTTGTAATTTTGTATTTTTTTTTTTTTTTTTTTTTAAGTGCAAGGTCTAGAGACGTGTTTTTAGAAGCTGAATTTGTTTGAACTTGAGCGCCGTGTTTTAGAATATTATGTGCGAGAATGTTGTATTATGCGCGAGAAGCTGCTATCCATAGGTTTCATGTGACGTCACAGTGTTTTATCGCCGCCATTTTTGTGTCCGAGTCACAGCTGCGGGGCCTTGTCAGTCTACGGTCACAGCAGCCATAACTACTAGAGGAAGATCAACCAAACACTCCCAGAAGGTTCACAAGGTTACAGTATGCCCGGGATATGTTGTGCTGTAACAACAGTCATCAGAAATACCCTGAACTACAATTTTACTCAATCCCAAAGAGGTTAGATCGGCGGAATAAATTGTTGGCTTCAATCAGAAGGCACCACTGGCAGCTAACGTTCGGTCAGAAAAGGATAATAAGGGACAATTGTGATTCTTTATAGGAGAATAAAGGATGCTAAAATATTTGTATTGTACCACATGCCATTTGTGTCTGATATCACAAGGTTCTCAAAAATAATCACATTTGTTTTGCTAAACCTCGTATTAAATAAATTCAATGCACACAGACTGAAGTAGTTTAAGTCTTTGGTTCTTTTAATTGTGATGATTTTGGCTTACATTGTATTCAACAAATTAGAATATGGTGACTCAAAACACCTGCAAAGGTTTCCTGAGCCTTCAAAATGGTCTCTCAGTGTGGTTCACTAGGCTACACAATCATGGGGAAGACTGCTGATCTGACAGTTGTCCAGAAGACAATCATTGACACCCTTCACAAGGAGGGTGAGCCACAAACATTCATTGCCAAAGAAGCTGGCTGTTCACAGAGTGCTGTATCCAAGCATGTTAACAGAAAGTTGAGTGGAAGGAAAAAGTGTGGAAGAAAAAGATGCACAACCAACCGAGAGAACCGCAGCCTTATGAGGATTGTCAAGCAAAATTGATTCAAGAATTTGGGTGAACTTCACAAGGAACGGACTGAGGCTGGGGTCAAGGCATCAAGAGCCACCACACACAGACGTGTCAAGGAATTTGGCTACAGTTGTCGTATTCCTCTTGTTAAGCCACTCCTGAACCACAGACAACGTCAGAGGCGTCTTACCTAGGCTAAGGAGAAGAAGAACTGGACTGTTGCCCAGTGGTCCAAAGTCCTCTTTTCAGATGAGAGCAAGTTTTGTATTTCATTTGGAAACCAAGGTCCTAGAGTCTGGAGGAAGGGTGGAGAAGCTCATAGCCCAAGTTGCTTGAAGTCCAATGTTAAGTTCCCACAGTCTGTGATGATTTGGGGTGCAATGTCATCTGCTGGTGTTGGTCCATTGTGTTTTTTGAAAATCAAAGTCACTGCACCCGTTTACCAAAAAATTTTGGAGGACTTCATGCTTCCTTCTGTTGACCAGCTTTTTAAAAATGCTGATTTCATTTTCCAGCAGGATTTGGCACCTGCCCACACTGCCAAAAGCACCAAAAGTTGGTTAAATGACCATGGTGTTGGTGTGCTTGACTGGCCAGCAAACTCACCAGACCTGAACCCCATAGAGAATCTATGGGGTATTGTCAAGATGAAAATGAGAAACAAGAGACCAAAAAATGCAGATGAGCTGAACGCCACTGTCAAAGAAACCTGGGCTTCCATACCACTTCAGCAGTGCCACAAACTGATCACCTCCATGCCACGCCGAATTGAGGCAGTAATTAAAGCAAAAGGAGCCCCTACCAAGTATTGAGTACATATACAGTAAATGAACATACTTTCCAGAAGGCCAACAATTCACTAAAAATGTTTTTTTTATTGGTCTTATAAAGTATTCAAAATTTGCAAAATTTTGAACTGAAATGTTATTGCAGCCATGTAGCCTATGAATAAATGAAAATGCATATTTTTAATTAAAGAGAACTTAGTGTAGGCTGCTTTTGGTGCCTGGATTTGTGCTTCAGTAATGAAATTCAGGTTTATGAATACAATAGAAGTGAAAGACGTCTTCCCTCAGGTAGATTGCATGTTTTCTTGGCTTGCTGGATGTTGGGCTCATGATCAGCAATCACGTTGTTTGCATTCACCAAAACTGACTTGCTGAAATCAGAAGGCGGACGGAGAAGGGGATCGCAGTGAAGCAGGAGCGACCAGCCGCAAAGGATTCTTCAAGCTCTTAAAGCCTTCATCGAGCGGCTACGTTCGCAATTCAAACTAATTTGTCCAGAAAGAATGATTAATTATAAACTGTGCTAAATTCAGATTGTGTAGTAAGCTAATAAAGTTATCTTGTTACACTACCATTGACTCAAAAGTGCTTTGAGCTGATGCCAGATTTAAATTTTCAAGTAATCAGGACATTACATGGCCTAACTGTTACACTTGCTATCCTAAAAATACAATCAAGTCCAGGAATCAGTGTGGGAAATTGTAGTAAAATATAATTTATTATTTCTATATATTAATATTATCTATTAAATCTCATAGAGATGTGCTGTGCTCGTTGTCACATCGGACACAAATATGGCGGCGAGCATAGCGGAAGTGACGTCTTTGGAACTCATGAATAAAGACCTGAGACGAGAGCGCAGCATTCAAAGAGGTCGAGTCGCGCATTTACATTGAAATGCAATGGAAAAGTACAACAGCGGAATGAAAAAATGCCTTCTGAGTGAATGACCCTACT